>CM037025.1:11330892-12049032 GCA_020875875.1 Dioscorea alata | reverse complement strand
CTACTGTGGATCATCTAGTGCTACCGCCGTTGCTGCTAGCTCTGTAGGTGATCCGCTGCTGATGAAGCTGGAGAAGGTGGAGATGGGGGTGATGGGCTCCATCGGGGCCGCACTACAAATCGCTCGAAGAACTGAATAACCGTGGCAAGCTGTGCCGATATCTGAGCTACTGTGATGCCTGTGTGGCCCTCATCTTTGAGAACTCTGTCGCCTGTGCGGTCCTCATCTCGGCTAACTCCGCCTGCATAACACCCACAGCACTCTCGAGGCACTCGAACCTGTCCTGGCCCCAAGAAAGAGAAAAGATGCGCATTGGAGGTGGCTCCGGTGCTGTGGGTGGTGCCTCGGCCTCTGCCTGCCCGGGGGGTGGCTCTAACGCTGCCTGTGACCCCTCGGCTGGATAAGCTTCAGGCCAGTTCAGCGCATAAGTCTGATAACGTTTCTTGGCCATGCCCATTTGTCTCAACATCTCCAGGCTGATAGGAGAAGGTATGACAGTCTTCTCTATCCCTCTAATCGCAGCCCGAAGGCCCATTCGCTTCATAAGTCTTTTAACGTATGGTCCTGAAAAGATAGCTCCAAGCCTTGGGTACTGCTCCTGATGACGTATGTACTCTGTGAGAACATAACCAAGATGAAGCGGCTCGCTCTGTACCATCAAATGTAGGTAGAGGAGCTCCTGCCGGCTAAGGACCCATGTACTGTCACCCCGGCCGCTTATTGACCTACTCAGAATAGCATGAATGTATCTATAGGCTGGCCGTGATAAACAAGTAGCCTTCGATATCCCTAGCTCATATTGCCCCTATCCACATAATACTTGGTAAACTCCTTGAGGGGTCTAATTGCCGGTGTAGTCAGTCGGAAGGTTCTCGTATTCCTCTGTCTCAGTGAAGGCTTCATCGTACAAACCCATGTGGATGGAAAACTGCATCATTGACATACTGTACTCCTGCCCAAAAGATTGAAACTGTATAGCATTGGCACTTTTCAACCCTCTACTTGATTGGTCAAACTCAAAAGACGAGAGCACCTCCAAAGTAAGCAGACGGTTAGCTGGGTCTCGAATAGACAACAAGCTCTTCCAACCCCTTACTGCGACAAGCTCTTCAATCTCGCCTGCCATATCATTACCCCATTCAGCTGTTCTTAAGCAGTCTACGTCCAAGTATCGAGATTGCCCGAACTTGAGTTTCGCCAATCTTCTATATCTTTCTCGGTGCTCAGACGTGACGAAGTTTGTTGGTTCTGGATAGTGTTCTCGTGCCCTCTTGTTGGTTTCTTTCTTTGACCTGGGTGCCATTCATGAAAAGAATTCAAAAGGAAATC
This sequence comes from Dioscorea alata, assembly GCA_020875875.1. NCBI lineage: Eukaryota > Viridiplantae > Streptophyta > Magnoliopsida > Dioscoreales > Dioscoreaceae > Dioscorea > Dioscorea alata. The sequence goes on along the minus strand of CM037025.1, from coordinate 12,047,703 downwards.
AATCAATTTATCATGAAAATTCATTCTGCTGGGATCCACACGGCTGTGTGGAAATTCCACACGCCCTTATGGATTATCGGGCGAACATGGCTGCAAGGTTGTATACTCAAAGCTCCATGTTCACACAAAAATTTGTTTTAACACTTTTGTAATCTTATTCGCAAACGGTTTGATCATGCAAAACAAGCAAACTAATTAATATGAACGAATTAAATCCGGATTGATAAAGAAGAAGGGTTTGACATTCTTACCGACGGTGTGGATGGGGAAAACTTCGAAATCGGTCGGAAAACTTCAAATAAAACCTCAAAATCGCTCAGAGATGGTCGGAATATCTATAGCGAGGATCGGAGATGTGTTCTGAGTGGAGAAAACTAGAGGCACAAGTGTAAATCAAAGAAATATTGTGATATTTGAAGTTCTGGGTTTTTCACACAGCGGTGTGGTAGTTACACACGGCAGTGTGCCTCTGAATTAAGGGTTCACAGGGGCCAGCATACGCCCTGTGTGCACTATGGTTTCTCTCTGAACTAACCCACACGGCCGTGTAATACCCCCACACGGCCGTGTGCCTTCACAGGGGAGTTCTACAGAGGCAGGTACACCCTCCTGTGGACTCTTGGGAAAAACCGAAGGTCTCTGGAAAATTATCACACGGCCGTGTGCCCAACCTGGCTCAGCACAAGGCCAGCCACAGGGGCTCTCACATGCCCCTGTGACTTCTCTTGATTAACCCGAGAAACTCTAAGTGTTTCACACGGCCGTGTGAATAATCCACACGGCCGTGCGCCTTTCACAAGCTCTTCCACAGGGGCAGCCACACAGCCCTGTGTATTCTCGGGAAAAAGAGGATTCTCTGCAGAATTTCACACGGCCATGGGAAGCTGCCACACGGCCGTGTCTCGAAAGACATAGGCACTCACAGGGGTACTAACACGCCCCTGTGGATTCTCTGGAATGAGAGTGTAAGTTCTGTAGACGGCCGTGTGGAAATTCCACACGGCCGTGTGCCCCTTCTGAGGTTTTTCACAAAGGCAAGGTCACGCCCCTATGCCCTCTCTGGTTGAGCCCTAAGTGGTAACAAACGCTTGTGTGGAAATTCCACACGGCAGTGTGTTTTCTCTGGTTTACTTAGAAAAATTGACAGGCTTACAGAAAAATTAAGAAACATAAATATGATGCTTGGTGATAAACATCTAAATGTACGTATTTTATACGTATACTTGCGCATGCTTTTTCCGTATTTTGTTGATGAGTCCATGCCCTTTTTGGTCTAAATTGGTTTATTTCATGGTTCAGGTACAAAAGAGGCCTAGGTGAGCTCAACGACGCAATTTGAGAAGAAATTGACACCGAAATCGTCGTTTTGGGTTCCCTGACTGTAGCAACACTGTAGCAGCCTGAAGCACGAAGATTTGAAGAATTTTCTAAGTCTGGAAACCCTCACAGGCAACCTCACGGCCGTGAGGTCTACCGCAAGCAAATCAGAGTGCAAAACACTGTAGCGGTTCTACTGTAGCTGAAGTATTGCAGAGATGTTACTGTAGCAGTACTGTAGCAACTTATTCAGATTTTCGGCCCGTTTTATGGGCAACCTCACGGCCTGTATATTGACCGTGAGCCATCCCGAGAGGGCTTTAAATTAAGGGTTAGGGCATCATTTGGTCTTGACTTTTGGCCACCACTTCTCCTCCACCACCATCTAGGGTTTCAAGAGCTTCAATGCTGCGGGAGAAGGCTGATCTAGGGTGCAAATCGAAAGGGAGAAAAGGAGCGCGATCAAGGAGAAGATCTAGGAGCTTTTTGGCATGGATCCATCATGTTCTCATCACCACCTCTAGTCTTCATCTTAGGGGAGTTTGTTATGTGCTTTAGCTTGTATCTCTTGTTCTTTACACTTTCTCCTTTATTGATGTTCAACTAGACTCCCAAGGTCACCGGGCATCCGGTGAACCTTGGGATGAACTTGCTTGTATGGATTCTTTGATTTACATGTATGGTATTTGTGTGGTTTGTGGTTTAAGTTTGGTGTATTTGAATGCTTTGGTATGCATGAGAACTCTGTGTATCATTATTTAGGTAATACTAGGTTGCATGACCATTGCCCTAGTGTTAGACTCACCAAGCTTAGAAGGGATACATGTACGACTACGCCGTGACCATCGGGTATTTTGTACCCCTCCAACCATTAGGGTTGAGCCTAGATGTTGTGTTTGACCTTAATTAGGGATTTCCCTAGGCCCATTGCAATCGTGTGGGGATTTGGGCGGTAGAAATACCGTAGTGGTGGACATACCGTATTCCAATACCCGTACCAGATTAGGGGTTATCACCGTGACCATCGGGGTGACCTACCTTTGGACATCTCTTGGCCTAGCCACCTCTGCCTGTGTAATTCGAGTATCCTTCTAGCTTTAGTAGTCCCGAGGGGATCCTCGCCCGGGGACCTCGCACTTTCATTGTTACTTGCTTCCTTAGTATGCTTAAGTGGTGAGCCTTAGTCCACTTGTTCATAGTTTTCTCTTTATTATTCTTATTATCTTGTTTTTATCATATAACTGTTAGGCTAGACAGTGCTGTGTAGGGGGAAGTAATAGCAGCTCTTGAGACCCCAGGGAATACGACCCCTGTGTCACGCACAGGGTATTACTTGACGACCCGTGCGCTTGCGGATCACATTCATCACTTGGAGCTTGTGAAAACCATAAAAACATGACTAGATACTATGGAAAACATGCTCAACCGACTCAAACTTCATCAATTTATTGTTTAGGCACACGAAAACATCAACAATCCACAATAAAATCACAGCATATGCACATGAAGATCAAGACACTAACACTAAAACTTTTATTCATACTAAAACTAAACTAAACTGGAAAAGCATGTAAAAACCTTGGGTTGCCTCCCAAGAAGCGCTTGTTTAGCGCCACTTAGCTTGATGTACCTGGCTTACCTTATGGAGGCTTAAGAAAGAATATTTCCTTGTCATCGTTACAAACCTCTCCGCCAAAGTATGGCTTCAGCCGGTGTCCATTTACTTTGAACGTACCCTTCTATGGATGAGTGATCTCAATTGACCCTTGGGGTGATACTTGAGTGACTGTGTATGGGCCAAACCATCTAGTCTTTAGCTTCCCGGGAAAGAGTCATAACCGAGAATTGAATAGTAGAACTTGGTCACCGACTTTAAACTCCTTAGGCAGTTTGATATGTTTGTCATGCCACTTTCGAATCTTCTCCTTGTAAATTCTAGCATTCTCATATGCTTTCAACCTCCATTCATCGAGCTCATTAAGATGAAGTAGTTTTCGTTCACCGGCTCTTCTTAAATCGAAGTTCATTACCTTGATTGCCCAATATGCTTTATGTTCAAGTTCTACGGGTAGATGACATGACTTCCCGTAAACCAGATTGTACAGAGTGGTACTTATTGAGGTCTTGTACGCTGTACGATGGGCCCAAAGTGCGTCATCCAACCGCTCAGACCAATCCCGCTTCCCTTGTTCCACAGACTTTGTCAAGATTCGCTTGAGTTCTCTATTTGTGACTTCCACTTGACCACTAGTTTGCGGGTGATACGGAGTGGCAAGGTGGTGTCGTACCCCATATCGTTTCAACACTTTTTCTAATTGAGCGTTACAAAAATGGGTCTCTCGATCACTAATAATGATTCGCGGAGTTCCAAACTGGGTAAACAACCTCTTCAAAAATTTTACCACCGTTCTAGCATCATTACTTGGCAATGCTTGCGCTTCAACCCATTTGGAGACATAATCAACTACCACTAATATGTACTGGTTCCCATTAGACTGTGGAAACGACCCCATGAAATCAATGCACCAAACATCAAAAACCTCACAAAATTGCATAGGGTTCTAAGGCATCTCATCCTGCCGAGATAAATTCCCTAACCTCTGACAATTATCACATCAAAGAACAAACTGGTGCGCATCGTGAAATAGTGTCGTCTAATAGAATCCTGCATCCAAGAATTTTTATGTGGTTCTACTTGAATAATGGCCCCCCAACTGGGCCTGAATGACAATGAGTAAGGATATCCCGTCCTTCCTCCCGCGATACACATCTCCGAACTATATGATCTGCACAAATGCGGAAGAGGAATGGATCTTCCCAGAAATAGTTCTTCAAATCGCTAAAGAACTTCTTCTTTTGTTGGAATGTGAGCCCTTGTTTGAGGACCTTCCCTGACAAGTAGTTGGCAAAATCTACAAACCATGGAGTATTACCTGATGATGTTGATTTCTGAATTGAATACAAGTGTTCTTCCGGGAAGAAGTCATTGATCTCCTTACTTGATGGCTCTTGCCCAATGCTACCTTCCAACCGCGACAAATGATCAGCCACTACGTTTTCAGTTCTTTTCTTATCCTTTATCTCCATATCAAACTCCTGTAAGAGTAGTATCCAATGGATCAATCTTGGTTTCGCATCAATTTTGTTCATGAGGTAACGAAGAGTTGAATGGTCAGTAAACACGATGACTCTTGATAAGATAAGATACGGCCTGAACTTATCGAGGGCGAACACCACCGCTAATAATTCTTTCTCTGTAGCAGTGTAATTCTCCTACGCATCAGTGAGAGTCTTACTCACATAATAAATAGGATGGAATTACTTTCCCTTCATTTGTCCCAAAACTGCTCCAACAGCATAGTCACTAGCATCGCACATGAGCTCAAACAGTTCGTTCCAGTCTGGGGTGATCAAGATTGGAGATTGAACTAGTTTTTCTTTTAACACATTAAAAGCTACTGCACAATCTTTCCCAAAATCAAACCGAGCATCTTTTTCAAGCAGCTTAGTCAACGGTTGAGTTATCTTCGAAAAATCCTTAATGAACCGCCTATAGAAACCTGCATGCCCCAGAAAACTCTGAATTCCCTTAATATTTGTTGGTGGAGGAAGCTTATCTATGACTTCGATTTTTGCCTTATCCACCTCCATACCCATATGGGAAATCTTATGCCCTAGAACAATACCTTCGTGAACCATGAAGTGACACTTCTCCCAATTTAGCATAAGATTTGTCTCCTCACATCTTATCAATGCTCTTTCTAAGTTCTTCAAACATATGTCGAAGGAGTCACCAAATACGGAGAAATCATCCATAAACACTTCCATTATGTCTTCGATAAGGTCATCAAAGATCGCAGTCATACAACGTTGGAATGTGGCAGGCGCGTTGCATAGCCCAAATGACATTCGTCTGTATGCAAAAGTCCCGTAGGGACAAGTAAAAGTTGTCTTCTTTTGATCTTCTGGAGCAATAGGAATCTGAAAGTATCCTGACATCCCATCTAGGAAATAGTAAAACTGATGCCCTGCCAATCGGTCCAACATCTGGTCAATAAAAGGCAATGGGAAGTGATCCTTCCGGGTTGCATCATTCAGCCTTTTATAATCAATGCAAACTCTTCATCCTGTGACCGTTCTAGTTGGGATGAGTTCATTTCTTTTATTCTTGATCACTGTCATCCCTCCTTTCTTCGGAACCACTTGCGTTGGGCTTACTGGTACGCATTTGAATCGCTCACCCGTAAGTGCACGGGGTCGCCAAGTAATACCCCTCGCGCGAACACGAGGGGGTCGTATTCCCAAGGGCCCAAGAATCTATTCTTACTTCCTTATCACAATATTGTTTAACCTAATCAATTACTTGGAAGAAGACCTAAAAATAACCTACTAAAGCAAAGAACATGCAAATGGAAAGTATAAATACGGAGGAAAGTATCAAGGTAAGGAAGTGGTCACGGATGAGGATTCCCTCGGGGGTTACTAAAGTGACAAGGATGCCCTAACTAGCATGCACGTGGGTGGTTTGGACCGGGAAACCCTAAATTATACCAACCCGATGGTCACGGTGTTGGTATCTAATCTGGTACAAGTATTAGAATACGGAATTGCTTCCGCCCAAATCGTTGTACGATTGAAATGGGTTTAGTGGATTTCCCCAAGCTAGGGTTGAAACACAATCAAGGACAACCCTAACAATTGGAGGGGTACAAATACCCGATGGTCACGGTGTATTTGTACATGTATTCCCTTCCAAGCTTGGTGAGCCTAATACTAGGGCAATGGTCATGCAACCTAGCATTGTCTAGGAATTGATATATAGAGTTCTCATACATATCAAGGCAATCAAGAACCACCAAACAAGGATCACAAACCAAGTCAAATGCATAAAACTAGAAAAGCATCCAAAATACACAAGTTCACCACCAAGGTTCACCTACATCCGGTGACCTTGGGGTTTAGTTACTCATGGTCACAAAACAAGTAAGAAAATACATGAAAACAACCAAAAGCATAACAAGAACACTACCTCAAAGGATCAAGGCCGAATGACGCTTCCAAGGACGCCACCCAAGGAGTGGCTTCCTTTGTCAATCTTCCACCCAAATGTGAATCGAAGGTGTGGATTCATCGTGTCGTGCTCTCCCCGTCGTCCTCTCCTCAAGAATCGCCTCCAAAACCCGGCCTCAAGCTCCCAAAGAAGGTGGTGAAGTCAAGCTCTCCCAAGACCTAGGTGTTTTTTTTAAAATGCTCTCAGAAGCCCTTAAAAACGAATTCCAGTGAGTTATGTGGCCTCCCATGCGGCCCCGCATGCGGGGAGAGAAAGTCTCCGAAAAATCCCTAAAGTCGCGTAAATGCTGCAGTAAAAATGCTACAGTAATTGCTACAGTACGTATGCGGCCTCAACAGCTCCCGCGTGGTAACCCGCATGGATCTCCTAGAGATCTCATAAATAGGTTAACCACAATTTCTCGGCGGTTAACCCTTAATCCCATACAAGCGTTAATCGGAATCTCTCCGTATTAACCCACCTACGATCGCAAAGAGTTCAAGGAAATCTCTAATAGGAGTAAACCTACTATCCTTCGGCTTAAACCTAGCAATGGAGGGCTACCAACACCCAATTTCTCGGCGTGTCTGCACAAGAATCCCCTTTCAATCTTTCCTAGAACTAGTACATGTGAGCAGGTCACATATACGCATACAACTCATAAAAGAATTATGGATTTCTCCACAAATGTAATTCTAGACGTGAAAGCACGAAAGATTGAATCTCAAACAACCATCAAACTAGATTAATAACAACATACAAAGTTCATACAAAAGATTAACCCTAGGGTTCGTCCAAATCCAAACACAATGATAAGTTAATCCTTCATTACAAGGGACACTTAAACAACATACAAGGAAGACAAAAACATAAAAGAAGCAATGAAAACCCCCTCTAGGTTGTGATCTCCTTGAATGGATGAAGCTTCACAATGTTTGTCGATGATGGCTTAGATCTTCACACAAAAACCTTCTCCCTTGCTCCTCTCCCTCTTGGTGATGATGTGTGCTTGTTTCCCACAAAGATCGTCGCCGGAAGATGGCCGGAAGGGCTCAAGAAAGTGTGGTGGCGGCGGCCCAAAAGGCCAAGAAGAAGTCCCCCCTAAAAGCCCTAAAATAAAATCCATAAATATTCCCGCAGTATCCCCGGGGTGGATAGATGGATCCCGCGGTGGATAGATAGGCAAAAACAAGGCAAAACTTGTCTCATGTGGTGGTCCATCCTGGGGTGGATAGGGGGCCGTGAGAGCTAGTTGAAATTCACTGTCTTTTGATGATCACGGCCCCATTTACGGCCCCGTATACTGCACTGTTCACTCTTATGCACTTCCATCATTTCCAGCCCAAAACTTCTCAGGTGCAACAGCAATTGCTACAGTAAATATGCTACAATGCTCCGGCTACAGTAAACGCGCTGTAGTGCTGCGACGCCTGATTTTCAGCCTTTTTCGCCCAAACTGCATTCTCGTGCTCCTCATGGCTCCCCCGTGTCCTACAACATAAATGATAGTAGATTAAGCACAAAATGGGCATCAATTCTTAACAAAATACATGCTAAGTGAACAAAATACGTATATTAAAACATATACATTTAGACACTTATCACCAAGCACTATCAGAAATAGGATAAATGATCCCTACATCCAGTAATTTCACCACCTCTGCCTTTACAACTTCCTTCATATTCGGGTTTAGTTTTCTTTGGGATTGGATCACTGATTTGAAGTTATCCTCCATTAAAGTCTTATACGTGTATGACACGACCCCTTGCGTGTATCCCGCAAGTGCACGGGCTTGTCGAAGTAATAAAATTACCCTGGTGAGTGGGTAGTCGAATCCACAGGGAATAGGGATTTAAAACACAAGAATTCGCTATTTAGTTGTGCGATATACAAGAAATGATAATCGAATTGGTGAGTAGATTATGAAATCAATTATACTAAAAGACAGGAATTTAAACAGAGAGATGGAAGACAAGAGAAAAGCAAGTAGGAGTTATGAAAGAAAGACTAGGAATGGGTGAAATAGGGTATCCAGACAAGCTACCTCTAGGGCTTATGCTTCTAGTGCAAGACTATGCTATTATACTTTCCTATTGATGTTAATTGAGTCAAGGACATCCTTAAACTCATGGTCCCAAAACTTAAGGTCAACCGTGACTAACCCCAACATTATGTCCCGGCCTTAGGATTCACTACGACCCTTGACTCTTGTTGACCTTTCAACCAAGCCCCAAGGGAGTCTATCTTCCTAATCCTAACACTACGTGGGATTCCTTTAAGCTCTAGGGATTCCTAGTGATAAAACCTGTTCCTCTATGTAGTTCTAACCCTTCGGTCTAGGTGGAAGAATCCTAGTCTAGATTGAGCCCTAACACTCTATCTCGACCGCTAATTAACCAAGGAAACGGAGGTAGGGAGAAATCACACTGGAGGGGAAAGGGGTACATCGCTACCTCACAACTCTCCCTGTCAACCCTCTTCAATCTTAAGGAGTCTAACGCTATAGGAGTTGTCACACCTCCAAAGGATAACCTAGTTTGCTCTCAACCTTAGTGTAACGGCTAAGGGAAAAACAATAGCACAAGATAATTAAAATTGAAACTCGATTTATTTATCAATAATGGAAAAGCACAATAGCAATGTCATAGAAACATAATAATCTTAGAGTTTTACAAGTCCGAATACCCACGAGGCATTTAGCTCCTCATGGAGCTATACATGTTCATCAAAATATAAAAGAAAGTATAGATAAAAAGCATTGATGAAAACCCCCTAGCGTATGATGTGGCTGTGGTCTTGTACGGAGGCCGGACGTCAGTGACGATGCCGATGACGCTCTCCAAACCTCCATGAAGTCCTCTCCGAAACCCTAGCCGCCATCTCTAGAAGTTGGGGAGAAAGTTAGGTCAAAAGATATTTTGAAAACCTCCAAATCAGGCTTTTATAATGTTGACTGCGGCTTTTAAATCTGGACTTATCGGGACTTCACACGGCCGTGTGAAATTTCCACACGCCGGTGTGAAGTTTTTGGCTTGCTGAAAAATTAATTCACACGGCCGTGTGGAATTTCCACACGCCCGTGTGAAGTTTCTGGCTTGCTGGAAAATTAATTCACACGGCCGTGTGGAATTTCCACATGCCCGTGTGAATTCTCTGGAATCCTGGATTTCGGCCGAAGTGAACAGCAGCTTTGCTACAGTGTTTTTGCTATAGTAACAAGCTACATTACTGCTATAGTAACTCACCAAAATACCACCGAATCCATTGTTCTTCATTGACACCATCTATTTGGGCACACAAATTAATGGTTGATTGTGCCGATTGCTTCAAGTCTCCTTCTTGGTGACGTTCTCCTAAGCAACAAGAGTTAGACTTATTGTGAATGTGACTGCCTTTGTGCCCCTCCAAAGGAGGTTGGCACACACTCACAAATCTAAGCTCGTGCCTTGTTCCTTGCTTGGTCCAAAAACCTCCCAACAATGGCAAACACGATCTAACTTCGTTCTTTTTCTCCAAATTAGCTCCACAAACCTACAATGCATAAGAATACACAAATGCACACAATTTAGTGATTAAATCTAATAAAAGATATGTTCATTGTAAGATAATAACGCTTAGCGTTACTATACTACGAGCACTTATCAATGCAGAATGAGGGGTTTATTCCCTTTAAGTCTGCAATTTTCCATGCCAGGGCGGACTTGTGTTTCTTCAATACATTCACTAGCTTAGCCTTTTGGTCCAAAGAAAGAGCTGATGCTATAATCACGGGTAACTTCATTTCTTCTGCCAAAAATGCATATTCTAAATGCTCTGGAAGTGTTTTCAACTCCAAATTAGGTGGCTCTTCAATAGATTGTCGAAGTCGGCTTTCCTTTAATCTATCAATTTCTTCAAATTGAGTAGCTTGTTGTTCATTAATACAACCGAAACCCTTTTCCAAATCACACTCCTTGGGTTGATCCTGGGGTTCCAATGTAATCCCCAACTCACAAGCTTCCTCTGTCAGGTCTATAATTCCTGATTCAAACTGTGCAAGGACCTTTTCTAGGGTTTTTTCTGTGTTACCACTTGAAAAAGCTAGGGCTGATTTATCAAATTCCCATAATACACTGCCCAATTCATAATTCATGTTCTGCCCCATGCAAAACTGATCAACAATATCCCCTATTTCTGAAAAAGGATGTCTCACAGAATGCCCAAACTCAATATAGTTTGGAACTGGTTGTACAGTAAACAACTGCATTTTCTGTTCTACATCCTTAACCAGTCCTGCAAGTGTATCAAAGGCTTTGCTTGAGTCAAACATCCCTTCGGAAGCTAAAATCAAAGAAAAGAAAAAATAAAAACAATGATAGATAAAGAAAGTGTGAAATAGAAAACGAGGTGAATAACTAAAGTAGCAAAAACAAGTATTAAAAATACGCCTATTCCCTGGCAACGGTGCCAAAAACTTGACACGACTCTTTGCGTGTATCCCACAAGTGCACGGGCTTGTCGAAGTAATAAAATTACCCTGGTGAGTGGGTAGTCGAATCCACATGGAATAGGGATTTAAAATACAAGATTTCGCTATTTAGTTGTGCGGTGTAAGAAAAGTGATAATTGAATTGATGAGTGGATTATGGAATCAATTATAATAAAAGACAAGAAATTAAATAGAAAGATGGAAGACAAGAAAGTGCAAGTAGAAGTGAAAAGAGAAAGACTAGTAATGGGTGAAATAGGGTATCCGGACAAGCTACCTCTAGGACTTATGCATCTAGTGCAAGACTATGCTATTATACTTTCATATTGATGTTAATTGACTTGAGGATATCCTTAGACTCATGGTCCCAAACCTAAGGTCAACTGTGACTAACCCCAATACCATGCCCCGACATTAGGATTCACGTCAACCCTTCACTCTGTCGCTCTCGCAACTAAGCCCCAGGGAAGTTTATCTACCTAAACCTAACACTACGTGGGATTGCTTTAAGCTCTAGGGATTCCTAGTGATAAAACCTATTCCTATGTGTAGTTCTAACCTGATAAACGTCTAAATGTACATATTTTATACGTATACTTGCTCATAGTTTTCGTAGAGTGTTAATGAATCGATGACCTTTTGTGGTCTAAATTGGGTTATTTCGTGTTTCAGGTGCAAAAGATGCTTTGGTGAGCTCAACGACGCGATTTGAGAAGAAATCCACGTCGAAATCGTTGTTTTAGGGTCCCGGGCACTGTAGCAACAATGTAGCGGCCTGAACCACGCACATTTGGAGAAATTTTCTAAGTCTGGAAACCCTCATGGGCAAGCTCATGGCCGTGAGGTCAACTGCAAGCAATTCAAAGGCAGACAGTACTATAGCAGTGTTAATGTAGAGACATGACTATATCAGTATTACTGTAGCATTGCTGTAGCAATTTTACAACTTTGCGGATTCTTTCGACTCACATTACAGGCTACCTCACGGGCCATATATCGACCGTGTCCTCACCCGTGAAGAGGCACGGGATCATCTTTAAAAGGGTTTCTAGGGCATCATCTTGGTTGTCTTTTGGCCACCATTCTCCACCATTGTCATCTAGAGTTTTAAGGATGCGGGAGAAGGAGGATCTAGGGTGCAAATCGAAGGGTAGAAGAGGAGTGCTGTCAAAGAGAAGATCTAGGAGCTTGCCGGCGCGGATTCGACAAGTTCTCATCACCACCTTCTAGTCTTCATCTTAGGGGAGTTTGTTTGAGCTTTGCTTTGTATTTCTTATCTTTTACTCTTGCTTCTTTGTTGATGATGAACTAGACTCCCAAGGTCACCGAGCATCCGGTGAACCTTGGGATGAACTTGCTTGTATGGATACTTGATTTACATGTATGGTACTTGTGTGGTTTGTGGTTTAAGTTTGGTGTATTTGAATGCTTTGGTATGCATGAGAACTCTGTGTATCAATATTTAGGTAATCCTAGGTTGCATGACCATTGCCCTAGTGTTAGACTCACCAAGCTTAGAAGGGATACATGTACAAATACACCGTGACCATCGGGTATTTTGTACCCCTCCAACCATTAGAGTTGAGCCTATATATTGTGTTTGACCTTAATTTGGGATTTCCCTAGGCGTAATGCAATCGTAGGAGGATATGGGCGGAAGTGATTCCGTATTCCAATACTCGTACCAGATTAGGGGTTATCACTGTGACCATCGGGGTGACCTACCTTTGGACATCTCTTGGCCTAACCACATTTGCCTGTGTAATTCTAGTATCATTCTAGCTTTAGTAGTCCCGAGGAGATCCTCGCCCAGGGACCTCAAACTTTCATTGTTACTTGTTTCCTTAGTATGCTTATGTGGTGAGCCTTAGTCCATGTGTTTATAGTTTTCTCTTTATTATTCTTCTTATCTTGTTTTTATCATATAATTGGTAGACAAGACAGTGTCGTCTAGGGGGAAGTAATAGCAGCTCTTGGGACCCCAGGGAATACGACCCCTGTATCACGCACAGGGTAATACTTGACGACCCGTGCTCTTGTAGACCACGCGTATCATAACCATTTGGTCCAGGTGAAAGAACCCTAGTCTAGATTAAGCCTCGAACTACGACGCCTCATCTTGACCACTAATAAATCAAGGAAAATGGAGGTAGGGAGAAATCACACCGGAAGGAAAAGGGGACGCTTCGCTACCTCACGACTCACCCTCTCAACCCTCTTCAATCCAAAGTAGTCTAACCCTATAGGAGTTGTCACACCTCCGAAGGGTAACCTAGATTGCTTCAACCCTAGTGTCACTGCTAAGGGAAAACAATAGCAAAAGATAATTAAAATTGAAACTCAAATTTATTTATCAATAATAGAAAAACATAATAGCAATGTCATATAACCCTTTGGTCCAGTTGGAAGAACCATAGTCTAGATTAAACCAAAGCGCGTAGGATTCACTTCAACCCTTCACTCTGTTACTTGCGTAACTAAGCCCCAGAGAGTTTATCTGCCTAGCACTTCACTCTATTTCGACCGCTATGAAATCATGGAAACGGAGGTAGGGAGAAACCACATCGAAGGGGAAAGGGGTACATCGCTACCTCACAACTCTCCCTCTCAACCCTCTTCAATCTTAAGTAGTCTAACCCTAAAGGAGTTGTCACACCTCCAAAGGATAACCTAAATTATTCTCAATCCTAGTGTCATGTCTAGGAGAAAACACTAGCAAGATGAAATTAAGATTGAAACTCAATTTTTATTCATCAATAATGGAAAAGCATGATAACAATGTCAAAGAAACATAAAAACCCTAGAGTTTACAAGTCTGAATACCCTCAAGGGGTTTAGCTCATCATGGAGCTATACATGTTCATCAAATTAGAAAAGAAAATACAAATCAAAGACATTGATGAAAACCCCTTGTATATGGTGTGGCCGTGGTCTTGTGCGGCCGTCGAAAGTCGGTGACGATGCCGATGAAGCACGCTAAACGTCCACGAAATCGTCTCCGAAACCCTAGCCGCACTCCCCAAGTTGAAGAGAAAGATAGGTCAAAAGATCTCCCAAAACGTCTCCAAAATCCCCTTTTATATAGTTGAATCGCGGCTTTAAAATCGGACTTATCGGGGGCTTCACACGGCCGTGTGGAATTTCCACACGCCCGTGTGAAGTTTCTGTCTGGCTGAAAAATTGATTCAAACGGTCGTGTGGAATTTCCACACGCCCGTGTGAAGTTTCTGTCTAGCTGAAAAATCGATTCACACGGCCGTGTGGAATTTCCACACGCCCGTGTGAATTCTCTAAAACCTTGTTTTTCGGCAGAAATTGAACAGTAGCTTGCTACAGTGTTTCGCTACAGTACAGCCTGCAGTGTTGCTACACTACCTCACCGAAACGCTCCCGAATCCGTTGTTCTTTATCGAGGCCATTGATTGGGCACACAAACAATGGTAAGTCGTGCCGATTGCTTCAAGTCTCTTTCTTGGTGAAGTTCTTCTAAGCTACACGAGTTAGTCTTGTTGTGAATGTGACTGCCTTTGTGCCTCTCCATAGGAGGTTGGCACACACTCACAAGTCCAAGCTCGTGCCTTGTTCCGTACTTGGTCTGAAAACTTCCCAACATTGGCGAACACGACCTAATTTCATTCTTCTTCTCCAATTTAGCTCCACAAACCTTCAATGCACAAGAATACACAAATGCACGCTATTTAGTGATAAAACCTGATAAAAGATATGCTCAACGTAAGATAATAATGCTTCGCGGTACTATAACACAAGAACTTATCAAATCCCCCCACACTTAAGCTTTTGCTTGTCCTCAAGCAAAAATAGAACGTGAAAGTACTTTGGAAGAACAATTGAAAGTGCTCGGCCTTAGGTTCACCAAAAGTATGCAAAAGAGGCATTCTATAAGTAAGGGGAAATCAAGACATTGCATAAGGTTACCAATACTCTAGCTAAAAACTCGAATCAAAAAGGATAAAAACTCGAAAATGTGTTAGTGTGTGCGATTTCACTCAAGGGAACAAACGAGTACTCCTCTAACTTTTGTTAGAAAGGACTTATTTATATACAAAAACAAAACTAAAGAGAAAAGGAAGTAGTAGCTTCACACATCCTTGAAGGTAGCCCTTTCCTAGGCGGCCGCCAAAGGTGGCTTTCACACTTTCGAGGAGGTAGCTCTTTCTACCGGAGTAGTAGCTTTCACGCATCTTATGAGATAGCTCTTTCTCTCATTAGGGCATAACTTGTATCCGACTTATGAGAGTAGCTACCTACTTCATAGGTGGTAGCTCTTTCCACCCCAAATGCATACATAAAACAAAGCAACTATTTACAAACTCATATATATATATATATATTTATATATATGCATTTTCCAAAGTAAAACTAACAACGATGATAAACTTGTCCTTAAAAACTTCATGATTGAGTTTCCAAAAGATTCCAAGAGTAAGTTGTGCAATATAAGATAATCGAGCAAAAATTCCCTAAAAATTCAAGTAGAAACTAGAGCATGATAGGATACAATGTTAAAAATTCTCCTAAACTCTAAGAATACAACCGTTGCAACTAAGGTGAACCGCCATAGGCTACATGAGCATGAGCAATTGAACACACAAGTAAAGGTGTGTGCAATGTGAACTCCCCCCACACTTAAGATGTACATTGTCCCCAATATACGCATGTAAGAACAATAATAAGTAACAAATAAAAACAATTAGTGTGGAAGTGGGCAATTGAAACATTACTCCCCTGAACTCCAAGTGTTGCGTTTGATGGAGCTAAGTCATTGAGAGTTAAGTCTCAATGGTTTGTGAAGCACACACGGTCCCATGACCGTGCCAATGACTGTTCCTCAAAATCCTTACATCCAAGACCATCTGTGCACACATATACAAGGGTTCAGTATAGCTCAAGAAAAACCAAAATGAAACTCGAGTATATATAAATATATGAAAATGAAATACAACTCGAGAAAAAATAAAAATAGACGGAAAATAAAAGCAAACCCAGAAGGAGAGTCCTTTCTGCGTACTACAAGTCCAACAGAAATAGAAAATAAAAGTGCAAAAGAAAATCAAAATGAAAACTACGACGCCTCCGCGTTGGTGTCCTGAATAGTGGCCTCTGGTGCTGCTGGAGGCTCTGAAGGTGCAAGTGGATCTGCTGCTGCTGGAGGAGATGGTGGTGGAGGGGTAGAAGCTCGGGGTCAGACCAGGAAAGGTGAAGTCATGGCTCGCTCGAGTAACTGCTGTATAAGGTCAAATTGAGCCATGACCTCAGTGTGCTGTGCTATCTATGCGGCCCTGACCTCAGCCACCTCTGTCTGTAGTACCCCCACTACGCTCTCGAGGCGCTCCAGTCGATCCTGGCCTCGAGAAGGTGAGAACATGCGCACCGGAGGTGGCGCCGGCGCGGTGGGTGGTACTACTGTCTCTGTATCCGCTGCGGGTGGCTCCAAGGCTGCCTGAGATCCCTCGGCCTGATCTAACTGGGGAGTGATCCATGCGTAGACTCCTGGTCCTGCTTTGCGGACCATCCCCATCTGTCTTAATGTCTCAATGCCTCAATGCTAAGGGGACTGGTGTACTGATCTTCTCGGCCCCCTGAACTCCATCTCTGAGCCCTAACCCCATAATCAGTCTGGTGATGTACGGGCCTGCGAAGATAACCCCGACCCTGGGGTACTGACCCTGATGGCGAATATACTCTGCCAAGATGTGCCCCAGGTGAAGTGGCTCGCTCTCCCGCATCGAATGTAAGTATAGGAGCTCCTGGCGGCTTAGGACCCCGGTACTATCTCCTATATCGCTCACTGATCAGCTCAGAATAGCGTGGATGCATCTATACGAAGCCCTGGTCAAGCATGTGGCCTTGGACACCCCTGGCTCGTACTGTCCCTGACCACATAATCTACTGTATATGTGCTGGGGGGTCAAGGTACCCGAATAGTCTATAGGTAACACTGCATGCTCCTCTGTCTCTGTGAATGCCTCGTCATAGAGGCCCATCCCAATCAAAAACTGAGTCATACTCAAGGTAAAGTGTCGACCGAGTGCACGGAACTGAATGGAACCAACATCTGTAAAGTTATCGTAGCCTCCGTCGAACTCAAAGGTCGACAAGACCTCAAGTGTAAGTAACCTGATAGCTGTCTCTCGAATGGATAATAACCGGCCCCAGCTACTGATAGCGAGCATCCCCTCGATCTCATCTGTGATGCTTTGCCCCCCTTGTATCTCTCTGACTGTGCTCAAGTCTATGTAACATGTCTGTCCAAAGTGGAGTTCCGCAAGTCTCTTAAATCTCTCCCTGTGCTCTGGTAAATCAAACTCCATCTCCTCAGAGGGTGGGGTAGGCTCACGGGGCCTCTTCCCCGCTGATTTCCTAGGCCTAGATGACATATCTGCATGACTGAAAGAGAAAAAGATCAAAAACAATAGAGAATACTGAATCTGCAGAAATCCACACGGCCGTGTGGAGCTTCTGACGGACAGAGCACCACGGCCGTGAGTCAAAAATCCACAATTTACAACCAATTTCGTTCTACATTCATCTCT
Source organism: Dioscorea alata (assembly GCA_020875875.1). Lineage (NCBI taxonomy): Eukaryota > Viridiplantae > Streptophyta > Magnoliopsida > Dioscoreales > Dioscoreaceae > Dioscorea > Dioscorea alata. The sequence goes on along the minus strand of CM037025.1, from coordinate 12,030,313 downwards.
AAACATGTTCGCATACATCATAAGAATTTAAAGTAAGCGAAATCATCCAACAGAACGAATCAAATTAAGAATTGACGAAGAAGAAGGCTTTGAAGTCCTTACCAATGGAGTGGATGAAGGAATACTTAGAATCGGCCGGAAAAAACTCCAATAAAACCTCAAAAATCCTCTGAGACGGTCGGGAAAGTAGTAGAGAGGGTAAGAGAGGAGTTTAGAGTGGAAGAATCAAGAGGCACAAGTGAAATCCAAATGAAAACGCGCGGCTTTTGAAGTTCTGGGAATTCACACGGCCGTGTGGAAATGCCACACGGCCGTGTGCCTCTAACATTAGGGTTCACAGGGGCCAACACACGCCCCTTTGTGCACTCTGGTCACTCTCTGAACTACCCCACATGGCCGTGTGAGTTACCCACACGGCCGTGTGCCTTCACAGGGGTATCCACAGAGGCTGGTACACAACCCTGTGAATTCTCGGGAAAACATAGATGGTCTCTTAAAAATTTCACACTGCCGTGTGGAAATTCCACACGGCCGTGTGCCCAACCTGGCCAAGAACACAAGGCCAGCCACAAGGGCACCCACACGCCCCTGTGGTCTCTCTGACTTGCCCGAAAAACCCTAAGTATTTCACACGGCCGTGTGAATAATCCACATGACCGTGTGCCTTTCACAAGCTCTCCCACAGGAGCGCACACACGCTCCTGTGTATTCTCGGGTAGAAGGGTTGTTTCTGCAGAGTTTCACACGGCCGTGTGCCTTAGCACAGTGGTCACAGGGGCACCCACATGCCCCTGTGGACTCTCTGGAAAAGAGTTTGAGTTCTGCGAGATCTCACACGGCAGTGTGCCCCTTCTGAGGTTGTTCACAGGGGCATGGACACGCCCCTGTGCCCTCTCTGGCTGAGCCCTAAGTGGTGTCACACGGCCTTGTGGAATTTCCACACGGGAGTGTGCTTTCTCTGGTTTACTTAGAAAAATTTACAGACTCTCACAAAAATTCAGAAACACAAATACGATGTTTGGAGCCTGTGAAAACCATCAAAACACGACCAGATACCATGGAAAATATGCTCAACCATCTCAAACTTCGTCAATAATCATCTAGGAACACGAAAACGTCAACAATCGACAATAAAAATCGCAGCGCATGCATTAAAACTTCAGGACACCAAAATTAAGACTCTTATTCGACCTAAACTAAGCTAAGTACTAGAAAAAACTGTAAAACCTTGGGTTGCCTCCCAAGAAGCGCTTGTTTAACATCATTTAGCTTGACATACCTGTCTTACCTTACGGAGGTTCATGAATAGAAGTTGCCCTTTTCCCTACAACCTGAAAGCATGCGTTACATAATCTTTGTAGAGCAGAGGGAGAGTTGTCGAATTTGTTACCACAAGAGGGTATCACACCCTTACTCTGTAAATGCTCATCCCCTTTCTTGTTGGGGTTCTTCTCGTGGCGTCTTTTCGACCTTTTCATCCTCCGAAGCATATTCTTCATACGCGCTTTCTCCATCTTGATGTCTGTCTTGACTGGACCAAGTGCAAGTACTTCTTCTTCTTCTATCTCCATGTCTTGGTCCGGCCACCCTTCATAAGGATCCGGGTTTAACATTTCCTGCAAATATTCATCAATACACTCATCAGTAACATCAAGATAATAAAGAGTATCATCAAAATCAAGAGAATGTCTCATGGCTTCGGCGAGGCGATAGGTGAGCTTATCATCTCCAACTCTAAGTGTGAGCTCCCCACCGTCCATGTCTATCAAAACCTTAGAAGTGTGCAAGAACGGCCTCCCAAGAATCAGTGGCAGCTCGACATCCTCGTCCACATCAAGCACAATGAAGTCCACCGGAAAGATGTACTTGTCTACTTTTACCAAGACATCTTCCACAATTCCCCTCGGATGCCTCACCGATCGATCCGCTAGTTGAAGTGTCATCCGAGTGGGTCTAGGCTCACCCAAGCCTAGCTTTTGGAAGAAGGTATAGGGCATGACATTGATGCTTGCCCCTGAATCGGCCAATGCCATCTCTTCACCCAAATTGCTGATGTTGCAAGGTATGATGAAACTCCTAGGATCTTTTCTCTTACTCGGCATGTTCTTTTGTAAGACGACCGAGCAATTAGCATCAAGAATTATAGCTGCACTCTCCTCCAACTTCCTCTTATTGGTTAAGAGGTCCATCAGGAACTTCGCGTACTTGGGCATTTGGGCTAATGCTTCCGTGAATGGTATGTTGATGTGCAATTGTTTGAAGATACCCAGAAATTTCTTGTATTGCTCATTGTCTTGGTCATTCTTCAACCTCGAAGGGTAGGGGATCCTTGGTTTGTAGGGTGGTGGTGCCACCTCTTTTTCTTTTGGTGCTTCTCCACGTACTTCTTCAACTTCGGGTGATTCTTTCGTCTTCTCTAGAGGGAGATTTCTCTCGACCTCTTTACCACTTCTCAAGATGATTGCCTTCAATTGCTCCCTTGGATTAGTGATAAGTGCTTGTGTTATAGTATCGCGAAGCGCTATTATCTTACATTAAGCATACCTTTTATCAGGTTTTATCACTAAATGTGTGCATTTGTGTTCTCTTGTGCATTGAAGGTATTGTGGAGCCTAATTGGAGAAGAAGAATGAAATTAGGTCGCGTTCGCCAATGTTGGGATGTTCTCGGACCAAGCAAGGAACGAAGCACGTATTTGGACTTGTGGATGTGTGCCAACCTCCTTTGGAGGGGCACAAAGGCAGTCACATTCACAACAAGTCCAATCCGTGTTACTTAGGAGAATTTCGCGAAAGAAGAAGACTTGAAGCAATCGGCGCGACCTACCGTTGCTTGTGTGCCCAAGTAATGGCCTCGATGAAGAACAATGAACCCGGGAGGTGTTTCGGCAAGTTACAATCCTGTTCAGCTGAAGATTAGAGTTCCAGAGAAGTCACACGGGCGTGTGGAAATTTCACACAGCCGTGTGAACCAGTTTCCAGCCAGACAGAGAAGTCACACGGGCGTGTGGAAATTCCACACGGCCGTGTGTTTGTGCAATTTCAGCCATCCAGTGAAGACACACGGGCGTGTGGAAATTCCACACGGCCGTGTGAAATTAATTTTCAGCCGAGACAGAAGCTTCACACAGGTGTGTGGAAATCCCACACGGCCGTGTGAAGCCCCCGATAAGTCTAATTTTAAAGCCGCGATTCAACATTATAAAAGGGGATTTTTGCAACCTTTTGAGGCATCTTTCGACCTATCTTTTCCCCAACTTTCTGGAGTGCGGCTAGGGTTTCGGAGAGGATTTCGTGGAGGTTCTAGCGCGTCGTCGGCATAGATTTCGAGGTTTGACGTTTGCACAAGACCACGGCCACACCAATTCGAGGGTGTTTTTCATTGATGTCTATGTTTTATGCTTTATTTCTCACATTGATGAACATGTATAGCTCTATGAGGAGCTAAACCCCTCGTGGGGTATTCGGACTTGTAAACTTTAGGGTTTCTTATGTTTCTTTGACATTGATTATTATGCTTTCCATCGTTGATGAATAAAATTGAGTTTTTAATCTTGATTATCCTTTCATATTGTTTTCCCTTAAACGTGACATTAGGGTTGAGAGCAATCTAGGCTTTCCTTTGGAGGTGTGACAACTCCTATAGGATTAGACTACTCAAGATTAAAGAGGGTTGAGAGGGAGAGTTGTGAGGTAGCAATGTACCCCTTTCCCCTTCGATGTGATTTCTCCGTACCTCCGATTCCTTGATTTAATAGCGGTCGAAATAGAGTGAAGCAATAGGTAGATAAACTCCCCTAGGGCTTAGTTACGCAAGTAATAGAGTGGAGGGTTGTAGTGAATCCTATTTGCTGGGGCTCAATCTAGACTAGGGTTCTTTCACCTGGACCAAAGGGTTAGAATTACGTATAGGAACAGGTTTAATCACTAGGAATCCCTAATGCATAATGCAACTCCATATAGTGTGAGGTTTAGGCAGATGGACTCCCCTGGGGCTTAGTCATCTTGGTGACAGAGTGAAGGGTGTTGTGAATCCTAATACCGGGGCATAGTGTTGGAGTTAGTCACGGTTGTCCTTAGGTTTGGGACCGTGAGTCTTAGGATATCCTCGACTCAATTGACATCAATAGGAGAGTATAATATCATAGTCTTGCACTTGAAACATAGACCCTAGAGGTAGCTTGTCCGGATACCCCCCTTTTATTCATTGTTAGTCCTTCTCGATTTTCCTACTTGCACTTCTTTCTTCCATCTCTCTATTTAGTTTATTGCTTTGCATTATTTTCACTCATCAATCTTATTATCGTTCTTCGTATTTTGCATAGCTTAATTAGTGAAACCTTATATTCTATCTCCCTATTCCCTGTGGATTCGACTACCTTCTCACCAAGGTAAATTTATTACTTCGACAAACCCGTGCACTTGCGGGATACACGCAAGGGGTCGTGTCAAGTCTTTGGCGCCGTTGCCGGGGAATAGGCGTTTTAGATATTGTTTTTCACTATTTTAGCTATTCACTTCGCATTCTATTTCATATTTTCTTTACCTATTATTTTTCTTATTTTTCTTTTCTTTGTTTTCGGCTCCAGGTTATGACCCGTGGGAACCCTTCAATACTTGTTGAAGGAGACCCAGACATTGGAAGAAGAACACAACGTAAAGGGAAAGAACCTGCACAAGAAGCATCAAATCAAGCCGATATTGAGACAGAAGCGTCAGAGACAATGGCAGAACAGAACGAGCAGCAGCGAACGTTGTCCGATTTTGCTAGACCTGCAGTTATGGGGACCCAATCATGCATCGTGAGGCCCCCAATTACAGCAATGAATTTCGAATTGAAGCCGTCGTTCATTCAGATGTTGCAACAGTCCGCACAGTTTAATGGGTTGGCCGATGAAGACCCTAATAGTCACATAGAAAATTTCTTGGAAGTGTGTGACATGTTGAAGATAAATGGAGTGACGGATGATGCAATTCGATTAAGAGCCTTCCCATTTTCATTGAAGGGAAAAGCAAGGCATTGGTTGCACTCATTACCGAGAGCCTCCATTACTACGTGGGAGGAAATGGCCGAGGCATTCTTGGCTAGATACTTTCCACCGGGAAAATCTGCAAGACTCCGGAATGAGATATCATCCTTTGTTCAGATGGAATTGGAGTCTCTATTCGAGACATGGGACAGGTTCAAAGAGCTCCTTCGCAAATGTCCGCAACATGGATTTCCCGAGTGGATGATTATTCACACATTTTACAACGGGTTGAATCCGAGTACAAAGCAACTCTTAGATGCGGCGGCCGGAGGGACTCTTGGAAGCAAGACTCCCGGTGAAGCTAGGCACCTTGTAGAAGAGATGGCTATGAATAGCTATCAATGGAACTCAAGGGATAGAAAGAAGGTTGCCGGACTTCATGAAATTGATGCGGTTACATCCTTGGCGGCACAAGTCGAGTCATTGAGTAAGAAGTTAGACTCCCTAACTTCACCCAGAATTGCGGCCATAACTACATGTAACGGTTGTGGAGGAGGACATGCTTCAAGTGATTGTCCTATTGCCATAGGAGGTACTAGTGCGGTGGAGCAAGCCGACTTTGTTGGAAACACGTATAGAGGACAAGGCCAAGGCAACTCATATAGTGGTACATACAATCCGGGATGGAAGAACCATCCGAACTTCTCTTGGAGCAATCAAGGACAGTCACAACAGAACAAAAATAGTGCACCACAGGGATTTCAAAGTCAACAAGCTCCGAATTTAGAAAGCCGAGTGACCGGGTTGGAGGGAAAGATGACTGACCTAGAGAGAGCCCTCACACGGTTCGTTTCCTCTTCAGATGCAAGGTTCCAATCGGTGGAAGCTACTCTTCGCAATCACACCGCCTCCCTACACAACTTGGAGAACCAAGTAGGGCAAATTGCGAAGACTTTGGCGGAGAGACCTCAAGGTAGTTTGCCTAGCAATACGGAGACCAACCCAAGAGAACAACTAAAGGCAATTACCTTGAGAAGTGGTAAGGAGGTTGAGGGGCATCTCCCTCTTGAGAAGACTAAAGACTCACCCGAAGTTGTGGGAGTAGAGGATGGAGCACCAAAGGAGAAAGAGGTGGCACCCCCACCTTACAAGCCGAGAATTCCCTATCCTTCACGATTGAAGAATGACCAAGACAATGAGCAATACAAGAAATTTCTGGGTGTCTTCAAGCAATTGCACATCAACATCCCATTCGCGGAAGCATTAGCCCAAATGCCCAAGTACGCGAAGTTCTTAAAAGACCTCTTGACCAATAAGAGGAAGTTAGAGGAAAGTGCATCCGTCATCCTCTATGCAAACTGTTCGGCAGTGCTACAGAAGAATATGCCAAGCAAGAGGAAGGACCCTGGAAGTTTTATCATACCGTGCAATATTGGTGATATGGGTGAGGAGATGGCACTAGCCGACTCGGGGGCAAGCATCAATGTCATGCCCTACACGTTCTTCCAAAAGCTAGGCTTGGGTGAGCCTAGACCTACCCGGATGACACTTCAGCTTGCGGATAGATCGGTGAGGCATCCGAGGGGTATTGTTGAAGATGTGTTGGTGAAAGTGGATAAGTACATTTTCCCGGTCGACTTTGTAGTGCTCGATGTAGACGAGGATGTCGAGGTGCCGCTGATCCTTGGGAGGCCGTTCTTGCGCACTTAAAAGGCTTTGATAGACATGGACGGTGGAGAGCTCACACTTAGGGTTGGAGACGACAAGCTCACTTACTGCCTCGCCGAAGCCATGCGACATTCTCTTGATTTTGATGATGCTCTATATTATCTTGATGTCACTGATGATTGCATTGATGAATATATGCAGGATATGTTTAACCCGGATCCATATGAAGGGTGGCCGGACCAAGACATGGAGACTGAAGAGGAAGAAGTGCTCGCGCTTGGTTCAGTTGAAACAGACATCAAGAAGGAAAAGGAGTTTAGGAAGAAAATCCTTCGGAGATTGAAGAGGTCGAGACGTCGCCACAAAAAGAACCCTAACAAGAAAGGGGATGAGCATTCACGGAGTAAGGGTGTTTCACCCGTGTGTGGTAACAAACTCGATAACTCTCCCTCTACCTTGCAACGATTATGCAATGCTTGTTTTCAAATTGTAGGGAAGAGGGCAAACTCCATTCATGAACCTCCGTAAGGTAAGACAGGTACGTCAAGCTAAGTGACGTTAAACAAGCGCTTCTTGGGAGGCAACCCAAGCATTTTATAGTTTTCTAGTACTTAGTTTAGGTTCGGATTGAATAAAAGTCTTAGCAATGGTGTCCCAATTTTCATGTGCATATGCTGAGTTTTCATGTGGACTTTCGATTATTTACGTGTGCCTTAACGTTAATTGACGAAGTTTGAGTCGGTTGAGTGTGTTTTTTGTAGTTTCTGGTCGTATTTTTATGTTGTACACAGGTTCTAAGTGTTCTAAAATCGTTTCTGAAATTTTCTGAAGAGCCTGTAAAATTTTTCTAAGTAAACCAGAGAAAACACACGACCGTGTGGAATTTCCACACGGCCGTGTGTCACCATTCAGAACTCAACCAGAGAGGGCACAAGGGCGTGAACCTGCCCCTGTGAACACCCTCAGAAGGAGCACGCGGCCGTGTGTTATTTCCACACGGCCGTGTGGAACCCTGCAGAACTCCAACTCTTTTTCCCGAGAGTCCACAGGGGCGTGTGTGTGCCCCTGTGAGTGCTACTGTGTCAAGGCGCACGACCGTGTGGAATTTTCACACGGCCGTGTGACAACTCTGCAGGAATTCCCTTTCATCCCGAGAAACCACAGGGGCGTGTGTGAGCCCCTGTGGGAGAGCTTGTCAATGCACACGGCCGTGTGGATTATTCACACGGCCGTGTGAAACACTTAGGTTTTTCTCGGGCGAGTCAGAGAGGCCACAGGGGCGTGTGGGTACCCCTGTGGCCGGCCTTGTGTTCTTGGCCAGGTTGGGCACACGGCCGTGTGGCTTGGTCACACGGCCGTGTGAATATTTTCAGAGACCGTTTGAACTTTCCCGTGAGCCCACAGGGGCGTGTACCAGCCCCTGTGGATATCCCTGTGAAGGCACACGGCCGTGTGGAATTGTCACACGGCCGTGTGGGAGTGACCAGAGTGCACACAGGGGCGTGTGTTGGCCCCTGTGAACCCTAATTTCATAGGCACACGGCCGTGTGGATGGTTCACACTGCCGTGTGAATTCCCAGAACTTCAAAAGCCGCGCGTTTCTCATTTAGTTTTCACTTGTGCCTTTGAATGCTTTCACTCTAAACTCTCTTGGACCTTCTCCGTTGCTCTCCCGACTTTCTCTGAGGATGTTTGGGGATCGTATTCGAGTTTTCCGGCCGTATTACTTTGTTTTTCATCTTTACCGCCGGTGAGACCTTCAGTTCCTTTTTCTTCGTCAATTCTTGATTCAATTCGTTCTTTTATACAATTTTGCTTGGTTTGAATGTTTACATTACATACGAGCATGCTTAGAATGAAATTAGAACGAATTTAGATGTAAATTGTGGATTTTTAGCCCCACGGCCGTGATGCTTTGCCCGTCAAAAACTCCACACGGGCGAGTGGAATTAACACACGGCCGTGTGGATTTCTGCAGATTGGTTATTTTGAACTGTTTTTGATTGTTTTCTTTTCCAATCTTACAGGAATGTCTTCTAGACCCAGGAAATCGACAGGGAAGCGTCCCCGTGAGTCCACACCTCCTCCGGCAGAGACAGAGTTCAGTATAACCGAGCATCAGGTTCGGTTCAAGCGTTTATCAGGATTCCGTTTTGGACAGACGAGATATTTGGATTTGAGTATAGTGAGGAATATTCAGGGGGGAGACAGCGTCGCAGATGAGATTGGCGAGCTGCTCTCAGTCGGTAGCTGGGAGAGATTGATGGTTATCAGGGACTCGGTGATCCTACCGCTAACGCTGGAGGTACTATCTTCATTTGAGTTTGACCGAGGGTACGACAGTTTCACCGAGGATACGACTATTCAGTTCAGAGCCCTAGGTCGACATTTCACGCTGAGTATGACCCAGTTCTCGGTGCGGATGGGTCTATATGATGAGGCATACACTGAGACAGAGGAGTACTCATTGCTCCCCACAGACTACCTGGGTACCTTGACACCGCAGCAGGCGTATAGCAGACTTTCTTGTCAGGGTCAGTACGAGCCGGGTGTCTCCAAGGCTTCATGCCTTTCTCGACCTGCCTATAGATGTCTACACGCAGTTATGAGCAGATCTATTAGTGGCAGGGGAGACAGTACTGGTGTTTTGAGTCGCCAGGAGCTTCTCTACTTGTATTCGATGGTGGAGAGTGAGCCACTCCACCTGGGGCACATTGTGGCCGACTACATTCGCCATCAGGGCCAGTACCCCAGGGTAGGAGTTATCTTTGCAGGCCCCTACATCACCAGACTTATCATTGGCCTGGGGCTCAGAAATGGAGTCAGGGGAGCAGAGAAGACGAGTGTACCAGTTCCCCTGGGCACAGATACCTTGAGGATGATGGGTATGATCCGCAGAGGAGGATCAGGGACGTATACCTGGACCATACCCCAGACGGAGCAGACTCAGGGTACACAGGCAGCTTTAGAGCCACCCCCGACGGATACACAGACCGAGGTACCCCCCACCGCGCCGGAGCCACCTCCGGTGCGGATGTTTTCACCGTCTCGAGGCCAGGACAGACTGGAGCACCTCGAGAGCGCAGTGGGGATCCTACAGACCGAGGTGGCCGAGGTTAGGGCCACACAGATTACACAGCACCAGGAGGTGATGGCGCAGTTCCAGAGCTTGCGACAGATCTTCGAGCAGATTGTCGCCTCCTCCTCCTTCGTGGTCCGACCTCGGGTTTCTCCTCCACCACCTTCTCCCCCGACATCAGCCGATCCACCAGCAGATCCCGAGCCTCCAGCAGCACCAGAGGCCACCACTCAGGATACCGACGCTGAGGCGTCTTAGATTTTAGATTCTTTTCTTTTATTTGTCATTTCTGTATATCTTTACTTTATTTTGGACTTGTAGTACTCAGAAAGGATTCTCCTTCTGAGTATAGCTTTTATTTTGCTTTTTATTTTTGTCTCGAGTTGTATTCATTGCTTTACATTTTATATACTCGAGTTTTATTGAGCTTTACTGAACCCTCGTTTATGTGTGCGCAGATGGTCTTGGATGTAAGGATTTTGAGGAATAGTCATTCACACGGTCATGGGATCGTGTGTGCTCCATAAACCATTGAGACTCAACTCTCAATGACCTAGCTCCATCAAACGCAACACTTGGAGTTCAGGGGAGTAATGTTTCAATTGCCACTTCCACACTAATTGCTTTTATCTTTTTCACTTATTATTGTGCTTATATGCGTACATTGAGGACAATGTACATCTTAAGTGTGGGGGGGAGTTCACATTGCACACACCTTTACTTGTGCGTTCAATTGTTTATGCTAATGTAGCCTATGGCGGTTCACCTTAGTTGTAACGGTTGTATTCTCATAGTTTAGGAGAATTTTCAACATTGTATCCTATCATGCTCTAGTTTTCACTTGAATTTTAGTGAATTTTTGCTCGAATCATCTTAGTACACAACTTACTCTTAGAATCTTTTGGAAACTCAATCTTGAAGTTTTTAAGGACAAGTTTATCATCGTTCTTAGTTTTACTTTGGAAAATGCATTTAATCTGAAAAAAAAAAAAAGGTATATGAGTTTGTAAATATTAGCTTTGTTTTGATTATGCATTTGGGGTGGAAAGAGCTACCTCCTATGATGTATGAAGCTACTCTCATAAGTCGGATACATGTTATGCCCTAATGAGAGAAAGAGCTATCTCATGGGAAGCGTGAAAGCTACTACCCCGGTAGAAAGAGCTACCTCCTCGAAAGAGTGAAAGCCACCTTTGGCGGCCGCCTAGGAAAGGGCTACCTTCAAGGATGTGTGAAGCTACTACTTCTTCACTTATTTTTGATCTTTGTATATAAATAAGTCCATTTTAATCAAAGTTTGAGGAGTACTCGTTGGTTCTCTTGAGTAAAATCGCACACACCAACACGTTTTCGAGTTTTCATCCTTTTTGATTCAAGTTTTTAGCTAGAGCATTGATAACCTTATGCAATGTTTTAATTTCCCCTTACTTGTAGAATGCTTCTTTTGCATACTTTTGGTGAACCTAAGGCCAAGCACTTTCAATTGTTCTTCCCAAGTACTTCCACGTTCTATTTTGCTTGAGGACAAGCAAAAGCTTTAGTGTGGGGGGGTTTTGATAAGTGCTTGTGTTATAGTATCGCGAAGCGCTATTATCTTACATTAAGCATACCTTTTATCAGGTTTTATCACTAAATGTGTGCATTTGTGTTCTCTTGTGCATTGAAGGTATTGTGGAGCCTAATTGGAGAAGAAGAATGAAATTAGGTCGCGTTCGCAAATGTTGGGATGTTCTCGGACCAAGCAAGGAACGAAGCACGTATTTGGACTTGTGGATGTGTGCCAACCTCCTTTGGAGGGGCACAAAGGCAGTCACATTCACAACAAGTCCAATCCATGTTACTTAGGAGAATTTCGCGAAAGAAGAAGACTTGAAGCAATCGGCGCGACCTACCGTTGCTTGTGTGCCCAAGTAATGGCCTCGATGAAGAACAATGAACCCGGGAGGTGTTTCGGCAAGTTACAATCCTGTTCAGCTGAAGATTAGAGTTCCAGAGATGTCACACGGGCGTGTGGAAATTCCACACGGCCGTGTGAACCAGTTTCCAGCCAGACAGAGAGGTCACACGGGCGTGTGGAAATTCCACACGGCCGTGTGTTTGTGCAATTTCAGCCATCCAGTGAAGACACACGGGCGTGTCGAAATTCCACACGGCCGTGTGAAATTAATTTTTCAGCCGAGACAGAAGCTTCACACGAGCGTGTGGAAATCCCACACAGCCGTGTGAAGCCCCCGATAAGTCTAATTTTAAAGCCGCGATTCAACATTATAAAAGGGGATTTTTGCAACCTTTTGAGGCATCTTTCGACCTATCTTTTCCCCAACTTTCTGGAGTGCGTCTAGGGTTTCGGAGAGGATTTCGTGGAGGTTCTAGCGCGTCGTCGGCATCGATTTCGAGGTTCGACGTTTGCACAAGACCACGGCCACACCAATTCGAGGGGGTTTTTCATTTATGTCTATGTTTTATGCTTTATTTCTCACATTGATGAACATGTATAGCTCTATGAGGAGCTAAACCCCTCGTGGGGTATTCGGACTTGTAAACTTTAGGGTTTCTTATGTTTCTTTGACATTGATTATTATGCTTTCCATCGTTGATGAATAAAATTGAGTTTTTAATCTTGATTATCCTTTCATATTGTTTTCCCTTAAACGTGACATTAGGGTTGAGAGCAATCTAGGCTTTCCTTTGGAGGTGTGACAACTCCTATAGGATTAGACTACTCAAGATTAAAGAGGGTTGAGAGGGAGAGTTGTGAGGTAGCAATGTACCCCTTTCCCCTTCGATGTGATTTCTCCGTACCTCCGATTCCTTGATTTAATAGCGGTCGAAATAGAGTGAAGCAATAGGTAGATAAACTCCCCTAGGGCTTAGTTACGCAAGTAATAGAGTGGAGGGTTGTAGTGAATCCTATTTGCTGGGGCTCAATCTAGACTAGGGTTCTTCCACCTGGACCAAAGGGTTAGAATTACGTATAGGAACAGGTTTAATCACTACGAATCCCTAGAGCATAATGCAACTCCACATAGTGTGAGGTTTAGGCAGATGGACTCCCCTGGGGCTTAGTCATCTAGGTGACAGAGTGAAGGGTGTTGTGAATCCTAATACCGGGGCATAGTGTTGGAGTTAGTCACGGTTGTCCTTAGGTTTGGGACCGTGAGTCTTAGGATATCCTCGACTCAATTGACATCAATAGGAGAGTATAATATCATAGTCTTGCACTTGAAACATAGACCCTAGAGGTACCTTGTCCGGATACCCCCCTTTTATTCATTGTTAGTCCTTCTCGATTTTCCTACTTGCACTTCTTTCTTCCATCTCTCTATTTAGTTTATTGCTTTGCATTATTTTCACTCATCAATCTTATTATCGTTCTCCGTATTTTCCATAGCTTAATTAGTGAAACCTTATATTCTATCTCTCTATTCCCTGTGGATTCGACTACCTTCTCACTAAGGTAAATTTATTACTTCGACAAACCCGTGCACTTGCGGGATACACTCAAGGGGTCGTGCCAATTAGTCTCCGTATTGCTAGGCAAGCTACCTTGAAGTTTTTCTGCCAATGTCTTTGCAATTTGCCCTACTTGATTTTCCAAATTGTGTAGGGAGGCGGTGTGATTGCGAAGAGTATCCTCCACCGACTGAAACCTAGCATCCGATGAAGAAACAAACCGTGTGAGGGCTCTCTCGAGGTCGGTCATTTTCCCTTCTAACCCGGTCACTCGGCTTTCTAGATTAGGAGCTTGTTGAACTTGAAATCCCGGTAGTGTATTGTTTTTCTGTTGTGACTGCCCTGGATTGCTCCAAAAGAAATTTGGATGGTTCTTCCACCCCGAATTGTAAGTTCCACTGTACGGGTTACCTTGGCCTTGTCCTCTATAAGAATTTCTAACAAATCAGCCTGCTCCACCGCACTTGTGCCTCTAATAGTAATAGGACAATCACTCGAAGCATGTCCTCCCCCACAACCGTTATATGTAGTGATGGCCGCAACTCTTTGTGAAGCTAGTGCATCTAGCTTCTTACTCAATGACTCTTGACACACCCCTTGCGTGTGTGTACCGCAAGTGCACGGGTTGTCGAAGTAATAATTATATCCGGTGAGTAGGGTAGTCGAATCCACAGGGAACAGGGCTACTAGTACTAACTTCTTCTCTGCAATCTAGCCTAACGACTAATGTGATTTTGTGGTGATCTAGTGTGCATAGAAATTAATACCAGAGATGAATAGGCAAAGGGTAAATGATAAGTGCTCGTGTTATAGTAATGCGAAGTGTTATTATCTTGCAATGAGCATTAATTTAATCAAATTTTATCACTAAAAGGTGTGCAATTGTTTACTTTTGTGCATTGTAGAGTTGTGAAGATAAAATGAAGAAAAGGAACGAAGTTAGGTCGTGTTTGGCATTGTTGGGAAGATTTTCGGACCAAGCAAGGAGCAAGGCGTGAGCATAGACTTGTGAGTGTGTGCCAACCTCCTTTGGAAGGGCACAAAGGCAGTCACATTCACAATAAGTCTAACTCATGCCAAGAATGAGAACTTCACCAATTAGGCGATTCGAAGCAATCGGCACGATCTACCGTTGATTGTGTGCCCAATTCAATGCCCTCGATGAAGAACGACGAATCCGGGAGTATTTCGGCACAATTACTATAGCAGTACTGTAGTAAATCACTGTAACAAAACACTGTAGCAAGTCACTGTTCACAGTCTGCCGAAAATCAGAATTCCAGAAACTTTACACGGCCGTGTGAAATCCCGTTTTCAGCAAATTTAAAGCCGCGACTCCACATTATAAAAGCCCGATTTGGAGACTTTTTGAGACATCTTTTGACCTATTCTTCTCCCCAACTTCTGGGAGTGCGGCTAAGGTTTTGGAGAGGACTTCATGGAGGTTTGGAGCGCGTCATCGGCATCGTCACCGACGTCCGGCGACCGCACAAGACCACGGCCACACCATACGCAAGGGGGTTTTCATTTATGTCTTTACTTTGTGTTTTATTTCATACATTGATGAACATGTATAACTCCATGAGGAGCTAAACCCCTTGTGGCTATTTGGACTTGTAAATTCTAGGGTTATCATGTTTTTTTGACATTGTAATTATGCTTTTCCATTATTGATGAATAAGAATTGAGTTTCAATCTTGATTTTATTTTCCTATTGTTTTCCCTTAGATGTGACACTAGGGTTGAGAGCAATCTAGGTTTTCCTTTGGAGGTGTGACAACTCCTATAGGATTAGACTATTCAAGATTGAAGAGGGTTGAGAGGGAGAGTTGTGAGGTAGCAATGTACCCCTTTCCCTTCCGGTGTGATTTCTCCCTATCTCCGTTTCCTGGATTTATTAGCGGTCAAGATAGAGTGAAGTGCTAGGTAGATAAACTCCCCTGGGGCTTAGTTACGCAAGTAACAGAGTGAAAGGTTGAAGTGAATCCTATGCACTGGGGCTTAATCTAGACTAGGGTTCTTTCACCAGGACCAAAGGGTTAGAACTACACATAGGAACAGTTTTAATCACTAGGAATCCCTAGAGCTTAATGCAATCCCACGTAGTGTGAGGTTTAGGTAGATGTACTCCCCTGGGACTTAATCGTGCGAGCGATAGAGTGAAGGGTCGATGTGAATCCTAATACCGGGGCATAATGTTGGGGTTAGTCACGGTTGACCTTAGGTTTGGGATCGTGAGTCCAAGGATTTCCTCGACTCAATTAGCATCAATAGGAAGGTATAATAGCATAGTCTTACACTAGAAGCATAGATCCTAGAGGTAACTTGTCCGGATACCCTACTTCATTCATTGTTAAATCCTCCTTAATCTCTTTTTCTTGCACTCTCTAATCTTTCGCCTCTCTCTATTTAATTTCCTGTCTTTTAGTATAGTTGTTCTCACAATTCACATACGAATCGATTATTACTTTTCCGTACTTCGCATAGTTTTAATAGTGAAATCTCATACTCTAACTCCCTATTCCCTGTGGATTCGACTACCCTCTCACCGGGGTAACTTTTATTACTTCGACAAACCCGTGCACTTGCGGGATACACGCAAGGGGTCGTGTCAGTAAATAAAGGGAGATCTCAATCAATGAAGATGAGATACCCGGGCAATGCTCCCCCTAGGCTCTATCATGAAGTGCAGGACTAACTAAATGCTTCTAACAGAGTTCTATGAGTCGAGGTAATCCAAGAATAATCGGTCCCTGCCTCCAGGCCACCGATACTAGTCCCCTACAATGTCCCGGCGGAGAAATCGCTCAATCTCAACACCTCACACCCCATATGACCGCAATGAGTTCTGGGGATACCTAACAGTGAAACCGATTCCTAAAATTAGATCTAACCCTACTTCTAGGCGGAAGATCCCTGATAAGTGCTCGTGTTATAGTAATCCGAAGCGTTATTATCTTGCAATGAGCTTTAATTCAATCAGATTTTATCACTAAAAAGTGTGCAATTGTTTACTTTTGTGCATTGTAGGGTTGTGAAGATAAAATGAAGAAAAGAAACGAAGTTAGGTCGTGTTTGGCATTGTTGGGAAGATTTTCGGACCAAGCAAGGAGCAAGGCGTGAGCATAGACTTGTGAGTGTGTGCCAACCTCCTTTGGAAGGGCACAAAGGCAGTCACATTCACAATAAGTCTAACTCATACCAACAATGAGAACTTCACCAATTAGGCGATTCGAAGCAATCGGCACGATCTACTGTTGATTGTGTGCCCAATTCAACGGCCTCGATGAAGAACGACGAATCCGGTAGTATTTTGGCACAATTACTGTAACAACACTGTAGCAAATCACCGCAACAAAAACACTGTAGCAAGTTACTGTTAACAATCGGCCGAAAATCAGAATTCCAGAAACTTCACACGGGCGTGTGGAAATTCCACACGGCCGTGTGAAATCCCGTTTTCAGCAAAATTAAAGCCGCGACTCCACATTATAAAAGCCCGATTTGGAGACTTTTTGAGACATCTTTGACTTATTCTTCTCCCCAACTTCTGGGAGTGCGGCTAGTGTTTTGGAAAGGACTTCGTGGAGGTTTAGAGCGCGTCATCGGCATCGTCACCGATGTCAGCGGCCACACAAGACCACGGCCACACCATACACAAGGGGGTTTTCATCTATGTCTTTACTTTGTATTTTATTTCATACATTGATGAACATGTTGACACACCCCTTGCGTGTGTACCTCGCAAGTGCACGGGTTATCGAAGTAATAAAAATACCCTGGTAAGTGGGTAGTCGTATCCACAGGGAATAGTGTTCAGAAACAAGTGTTATCGCTATTTAGATATGAAAGAAGTCGATGATGAAATAAGTATATATATATATATATATATATATATATATATATATATATATATATATATATATATATATATATAAATGTAAAAGAAAATAAAAGAGTGCAAGAAGAATAATGAGGGTAGGAGAGGTAATCGATATAAAGATGGGGTACCCGGACAAAGCTCCCCGTAAGACTAATGCTTCTAGTGCAAGACTAGTATTATACCCTCTAATTGATGTCTAATTGAGTCGAGGATATCCTTAAACACACGGTCCCAAACCTAAGGTCAACCGTGACTGACCCCAACACTATGCCCCGGCATTAGGATTCACTACGACTCTTGACTCTCGTTGACCTGTCAACTAAGCCCTATAGGAGTATATCTACCTAAGCCTCACACTACGTGGGATTGCATTAAGTTCTAGGGACTCCTAGTGGTAAAACCTGTTCCTATGTGTAGTTCTAACCCTTTGGTCCAGGTCGAAGAACCCTAGTCTAGATTAAGCCCCAGTGCGTAGGATTCACTTCAATCCTTCACTCTGTTACTCGCGTAACTAAGCCGCAGGGGAGTTTATCTACCTAGCACTTCACTCTATCTCGACCGCTAATGAATCAAGGAAACGGAGGTAGGGAGAAACCACACCGGAGGGGAAAGGGGTACATCGCTACCTCACAACTCTCCCTCTCAACCCTCTCCAACCTTGTGTAGTCTAATCCTATAGAGGTTGTCACACCCTCAAAGGATAACCTAATAGATTATCAACCCTAGTGTCACGGCTAAGGGAAAATCTCATACAATCGGCATGCAAGATTGGAACTTAATAATAGAACATTAAATTAAGAAAGCATAATAAAAGTCATAGAAATAATATCATCCTAGGGTTTACAAGTCCGAATACCCACTAGGGTTTAGCTCTCCATGGAGCAATACAAAGTCAATAAATAGTTTAAGAACATATGCATGAAAACCATAAAGAAAACCCCCTTGTAGATCCTTTCGATGGTCTTGTGTAGTCGCGTGTATTCTCCAACGAATCCCTTGTCAAGCCTAAGGCACACCTCGACAAATCAATGCCGATGAGAGCTTCCCCAATAGCTTTCTTCCAAAGGATGTCGATGTCGATGCCGTTTAATCGCCTCCAAAGACCTCCAAGAACCTCTCCAAACCCTAGCCGAAAGCCCCCCAAAAGATATCCAAGTGATAGAAGGGGAGGGTCCCCAAATAGATCTGAAAACGGGCTATTTATAGGCTGAAATCGAGCTGAAATCGGAGTTCCACACGCCCCTGTGTTAATTCCACACGGCCCTGTGAAAAACCAGGAATTTCACACGCCCGTGTCTTAATTCCACACGACCGTGTGGAAATTCTGAAATCGTGATTTTTCGACACTGTGAACAGTAACTTTGCTACATTGTTTTTGCTACAGTACTTGTGAAGTTTCTGGCTTACTGGAAAATTAATTCACACGGCCGTCTGGAATTTCCACACGCCCGTGTGAACTCTCTGAAATCCTGATTTTCGGCAACAGTGAACAGTAGCTTGCTACAGTGCTTAGCCGAAATACTCCCCGATTCATCGTTCTTCATCGAGGCCATTGAATTGGGCACACAATCAATGGTAGATTATGTCGATTACTTCATTTCTCTTCTTTGACGAAATTTTCCAATACTACACGAGTTAGACTTTTGTGAATGTGACTGCCCTTGTGCCCCTCTAATGGAGGTTGGCACACACCCACAAGTCTACACTCGTGCCTTGTTCCTTGCTTGGTCCAAGAACTCGTCAACAATGGCGAACATAACCTATTCTTGCTTCATTCTTCTCCAAATTGGCTCCACAACCCTACAATGCACAAAAGTAAACAAATGCACACTTTTTAGTGATAAAATCTGATTAAATTAATGCTCATTGCAAGATAATAACGCTTCGCATTACTATAACACGAGCACTTATCAAATCCCCCCACACTTAAGCTTTTGCTTGTCCTCAAGCAAAATAGAACGTGAAAGTACTTGGGAAGAACAATTGAAAGTGCTCGGCCTTAGGTTCACCAAAAGTATGCAAAACGAGCATTCTACAAGTAAGGGGAAATCAAAACATTGCATAAGGTTACCAATGCTCTAGCAAAAAACTCGAATAAAAAAGGATGAAAACTCGAAAATGTGTTAGTGTGTGCGATCTTACTCAAGAGAACCAACGAGTACTCCTCAAACTTTGGTTAGAAAGGACTTATTTATATACAAAAAACAAAAAATAAGGAAGGAAGTAGTAGCTTCACACATCCTTGAAGGTAGCCCTTTCCTAGGCGGCCGCCAAAGGTGGCTTTCACTCTTTCGAGGAGGTACCTTTTTCTACCGGGGTAGTAGATTTCACACATCCCATGAGATAGCTCTTTCTCTCATTAGGGCATAACTTGTATCCGACTTATGAGAGTAGCTACATACTTCATAGGCGGTAGCTTTTTCCACCCCAAATGCATAATTAAAACAAAGCTAATATTTACAAACTCATATATTTTTTTTCTCTTTTTCTCTTTTCCATATTTTTTTTTATTTTTCAATTTTTTTTTTTTTTTTTTTGTTATATGCATTTTCCAAAGTAAAACTAAGAACGATGATAAACTTGTCCTTAAAAACTTCAAGATTGAGTTTCCAAAAGATTCCAAGAGTAAGTTGTGCAATATGAGAATATAGAGCAAAAAATTCCTAAAATTCAAGTAGAAACTAGAGCATGATAGGATACAATGTTAAAAATTCTCCTAAACTATAAGAATACAACCGTTGCAACTAAGGTGAACCGCCATAGGCTACATGAGCATAAGCAATTGAACGCACAGGTAAAAGTGTGTGCAATGTGAACTCCCCCCCATACTTATGATGTACATTGTCCTCAATGTACGCATGCAAGCACAATAAGAAGTATAACAATCAAAACATAATGTGTGAAGGTGGGCAATTGAAACAATACTCCCCTGAACTCCTAGTGGTACGTTTGATGGAGCTATGTTCATTGAGGGTTGAGTCTCAACGGGTTGTGGAGGACACACGGTCCCATGACCGTGCCTATGACTAGTACTCAAATTCCTTGCGTCCAAGACCATTTGCACGTACACAAGGGGGTTCAGTGAAGCTCAATAAAAGTAAAATAAAACAAAAGAAAAAATAAAGCTAAAAACGCCTCAAGCGTCGGTGTCGTCCGTTCTTTGATCTCCGGTGCTGCCGTCGGTGCTGATACTGGTGGATCTGGTGCTGAAAAAGAAAAGATTGACGAAGAAAAGGAGAAAATATGCTTACCGACGAAGTGAAAATCAAAATCTTCGAATATGGTCGGAAAACAACTTAAAAACTCCTTAAATGGACAAAGAGAGGGTTGGGAATATGTGAGGAAACATCCCTTGAGTGTGGAGGCATTTAGAATTAAAAAGGCAAAAGAAGATTTTAAAATTAAAAACAACCTATCATGTTCTGTACATCCACACGGCCGTGTGGAATTTCCACACGGCCGTGTGCCTCCACTAGAAGGGTTCATAGGGGCAGTCACACCCCCCTGTGTTTCCTCTGTTTGCTTTCCAGAACATACACACGGCCGTGTGGAAATCCCACACGGCCGTGTGCCCAACCTGGCCAACACAAGGCCGGCCACAGGGGCACCCACACGCCCCTGTGGACTCTCTGGATCCCAAGAAAATCATCTAAGTGTTCCACACGGCCGTGTAGAAATTCCACACGGCCGTGTGCCATGCAGACGCTCACCCACAAGGGCACTCACACGTCCCCTGTGAGCCTCTAGATGAAGTTCTTGTTCTGCAGAACATCCACACGGCTGTGTGGAATTTCCACACGGCCGTGTGCTATACACATGGGCACTCACAGGGGCACTCACACTGCCCCTGTGTCTCTCGGGATGGAGAGTTGTAGCTCTGCAGAGATCTACACGGCCGTGTGGAAATTCCACACGGCCGTGTGAATTCATATGGTCGTTCACATGGGCAATTACACGCCCCTGTGTCTTCTCTGGATGAGTTCTGAACTGTGACACACGCCCGTGTGGAAATTTCACACGGCCGTGTGTCTTCTCTGGGTGACTTAGAAAAATTTGCAAGCTTTGCAGAAAATTTCAGAAACTCAAATACAACGTTCAGAGCTTGCATATACAATAAAAATTCGACCAGAGATCCATGAAAACACACTCAAATGACCCAAAACTTTGACAATCACAATTAGGCACACTATAACACCAATAATCCATAAGAAATCACAGCACACGCATAATAAAATCAAAACACCAAAACTAGGCAATTATTCATGCTAAAACTAAACTAAAACCTAGAAAAGCAATAAAAACTTGGGTTGCCTCCCAAGAAGCGCTTGTTTAACGTCACTAAGTGACACGACCCCTTGCGTGTATCCCGCAAGTGCACGGGTTTGTCGAAGTAATAAATTTACCTTGGTGAGAAGGTAGTCGAATCCACAGGGAATAGGGAGATAGAATATAAGGTTTCACTAATTAAGCTATGCAGAATACGGAGAACGATAATAAGATTGATGAGTGAAAATAATGCAAAGCAATAAACTAAATAGAGAGATGGAAGAAAGAAGTGCAAGTAGGAAAATCGAGAAGGACTAACAATGAGTAAAGGGGGGTATCCGGACAAGCTACCTCTAGGGTCTATGTTTCAAGTGCAAGACTATAATATTATGCTCTCCTATTAATGTCAATTGAGTCGAGGATATCCTAAGACTCACGGTCCCAAACCTAAGGACAACCGTGACTAACTCCAACACTATGCCCCGGTATTAGGATTCACAACACCCTTCACTCTGTCACCTAGATGACTAAGCCCCATGGGAGTGCATCTACCTAAACCTCACACTATGTGGAGTTGCATTATGCTCTAGGGATTCCTAGTGATTAAACCTGTTCCTATACGTAATTCTAACCCTTTGGTCCAGGTGGAAGAATCCTAGTCTAGATTGAGCCCCAGCAAATAGGATTCACTACAACCCTCCACTCTATTACTTACGTAACTAAGCCCTAGGGGAGTTTATCTACCTATTGCTTCACTCTATTTCGACCGCTATTAAATCAAGGAATCGGAGGTAGGGAGAAATCACATCGAAGGGGAAAGGGGTACATTGCTACCTCACAACTCTCCCTCTCAACCCTCGTTAATCTTGAGTAGTCTAATCCTATAGGAGTTGTCACACCTTCAAAGGAAAGCCTAGATTGCTCTCAACCCTAATGTCACGTTTAAGGGAAAACAATATGAAAGGATAATCAAGATTAAAAACTAAATTTTATTCATCAATGATGGAAAGCATAATAATCAATGTCAAAGAAACATAAGAAACCCTAAAGTTTACAAGTCCGAATACCCCACGAGGGGTTTAGCTCCTCATAGAGCTATACATGTTCATCAAGGTGAGAAATAAAGCATAAAACATAGACATCAATGAAAAACCCCCTCGAATTAGTGTGGCCGTGGTCTTGTGCAAACGTCGAACCTCGAAATCGATGCCGATGACGCGCTAGAACCTCCACGAAACCCTCTCCGAAACCCTAGCCGCACTCCAGAAAGTTGGGGAAAAGATAGGTCCAAAGATCCCTCCAAAGGTTGCAAAAATCCCCTTTTATATTGTTGAATCGCGGCTTTAAAATTGGACTTATCGGGGGCTTCACACGGCCGTGTGGAATTTCCACACGCCCGTGTGAAGCTTCTGTCTCGGCTGAAAAATTAATTTCACACGGCCGTGTGGAATTTCCACACGCCCGTGTGTCTTCACTGGATGGCTGAAATTGCAAAACACACGGCCGTGTGGAATTTCCACACGCCCGTGTGACTTCTCTGTCTGGCTGGAAAATGGCTCACACGGCCGTGTGGAATTTCCTCACGCCCGTGTGACTTCTCTGGAACACTAATCTTCAGCTGAACAGGCTTGGTAACTTGCCGAAACGCCTCCCGGGTCCATTGTTCTTCATCGAGGCCATTACTTGGGCACACAAGCAACGGTAGGTCGCGCCGATTGCTTCAAGTCTTCTTCTTTCGCGAGATTCTCCTAAGTAACACGGATTGGACTTGTTGTGAATATGACTGCCTTTGTGCCCCTCCAAAAGAGGTTGGCACACATCCACAAGTCCAAATACGTGCTTCGTTCCTTGCTTGGTCCGAGAACATCCCAACATTGGCGAACGCGACCTAATTTCATTCTTCTTCTCCAATTAGGCTCCACAATACCTTCAATGCACAAGAGAACACAAATGCACACATTTAGTGATAAAACCTGATAAAAGGTATGCTTAATGTAAGATAATAGCGCTTCGCGATACTATAACACAAGCACTTATCAAAACCCCCCCACACTTAAGCTTTTGCTTGTCCTCAAGCAAAATAGAACGTGAAAGTACTTGGGAAGAACAATTGAAAGTGCTTGGCCTTAGGTTCACCAAAAGTATGCAAAAGAAGCATTCTACCAGTAAGGGAAAATTAAAACATTGCATAAGGTTATCAATGCTCTAGCTAAAAAAACTTGAATCAAAAAGGATGAAAACTCGAAAGCGTGTTCGTGTGTGCGATCTTACTCAAGAGAACCAACGAGTACTCCTCAAACTTTGATTAAAAAGGACTTATTTATATACAAAGATAAAAAAAATAAAGGTGGAAGTAGTAGCTTCACACATCCTTGAAGGTAGCCCTTTCCTAGGCGGCCGCCAAAGGTAGCTTTCACTCTTTCGAGGAGGTAGCTCTTTCTACCGGGGTAGTAGCTTTCACGCATCCCATGAGATAGCTCTTTCTCTCATTAGGGCATAACTTGTATCCGACTTATGAGAGTAGCTTCATACATCATAGGAGGTAGCTCGTTCCACCCCAAATGCATAATCAAAACAAAGCTAATATTTACAAACTCATATACTTTTTTTTTTTGATTTTTTTTTTTTTATGCATTTTCCAAAGTAAAACTAAGAACGATGATAAACTTGTCCTTAAAAACTTCAAGATTGAGTTTCCAAAAGATTCCAAGAGTAAGTTGTGTACTAAGATGATTCGAGCAAAAATTCCCTAAAATTCAAGTGAAAACTAGAGTATGATAGGATACAATGTTGAAAATTCTCCTAAACTATAAGAATACAACCGTTGCAACTGAGGTGAACCGCCATAGGCTACATTAGCATAAGCAATTGAACGCACGAGTAAAGGTGTGTGCAATGTGAACTCCCCCCCACACTTAAGATGTACATTGTCCTTAATGTACGAATATAAGCACAATAATAAGTGAAAACGATAAAAGCAATTAGTGTGGAAGTGGCAATTGAAACATTACTCCCCTGAACTCCAAGTGTTGCGTTTGATGAAGCTAGGTCATTGAGAGTTGAGTCTCAATGGTTCGTGGAGCACACACGATTCCATGACCGTGTCAATGACTATTCCTCAAAATCCTTACATCCAAGACCATCTGCGCACACATAAACGAGGGTTCAGTAAAGCTCAATAAAACTCGAGTATATAAAATGCATAGCAATGAATACAACTCGAGATAAAAAGAAAAAGCAAAATAAAAGCTATACTCAGAAGGAGAATCCTTTTTGAGTACTACAAGTCCAAAATAAAGTAAAGATATACAGAAATGACAAATAAAAGAAAAGAATCTAAAATCTAAGATGCCTCAGCGTCGGTGTCCTGAGTGGTGGCCTCTGGTGCTGCTGGAGGCTCTGGATCTGCTGGTGATGCTGGAGCTGCTGGTACTGAGGGAGATGGAGGTGGTGGAGTGGACACTCGAGGTCGGACCACGAAGGAGGAGGAGGCGACAATTGATAAGTGTCTAAATACATCACTTTTATTATGTACATTTTATTTACTTTCATGCATTTTTGTATGTCTCCGATGCCCTTTACGCGCTTTTCTTGTTAATTATCATTTCAGGACATCGGAAGACCATCTAGTGCGTGTTTGAGCTTCTTTTGGCATCATCGAAGAATTTATTGATGCTCACACGTATCCTCAAGTTTCGGGCAAGAAAAGAGTGGATTTGAGGAAGTTACTGTAGCGATTTCACTGTAGCATTCCACTGTAGCACCGTTACTGTAGCAGTGTGCGGCCAGTGTGCGGCCGCACAGTACCCGCACAGGACAGACAGAAGGGTGTGCGGGCACTGTGCGGCCCGCACAGTGCCCGCACATGCACGGGCTGATGAGGCTTTGTTTGGGTTATTTAAGGCTTTCTAGGGCTTTGGAGAGCTTGTCTTTGGCCAGCATCCTCTCCATCCTTCTCCACCATCATCTCCTCCATTCTCCACCATCATCTCCACCCATTTCCACCATCATCACCGGATTGGAGAGGCAATTTGAAGAGCAAAACTCAAGGGGAGAAGAAGGAAGCACTCAAGGTTGTCATCACGGAGCTTGATCGGCGCGGATCCGGCGAGCTTTCATCACCACCTTCTAGCCTACATCTGAGGGAGTTTCTTATGAGCATTTTCATTGATTATCTTGTGTATTATCTCCTTTGATGTGGAACTAGGCTCCCAAGGCCACCGGGCTCCGGTGAACCTTGGGAGGAGAACTTGTATGGATGATGATAATTGTTTATAATTGATTGTTGGCTTGTTTGTTTGATTTCAATCTATTGTTTTAATGTTCAACCTACAATGGATGGATTCCGTAGGTTTTGATTCTTGAATTGTATGTGTATGGCGGGATGCTTGCATGTATTAGGTCGCACATAGATTGAAGGGGGATTCAATGTGCCGGTACACCGGAGGTTCCGGGTGCCGGTAGCTCCCCGCGTGGTTAGGGTTGTTTTAGCCGAAAGCGCGCATTAGAATAACCCTAATCGAGACTCCATGTTCCTAATGACATCGTAGGGGTATCTTCTGGATAGAGGAACCCGTATTGGATTAGAGCTACGCCACGGAGGTTCCGGGGTAGTCGACTCCCGAGTCTAGCGGATCAAACCTAGCCAACTTAGCGCTCAATTTCCTATATTCATCCTAACTTGTTCTTCTCCTTAGGGGATCCTCGCCCGAGGCCTCTAGTTATCATTGCTACTTGTTCTTTACATTGCTTGTATGGTGTGCCTTAGTCCATTTTGTTTATAGCTTTTCTTTTATTTAATTTTCCTATTTGTGTTTATATTAAACTCTTGATTTGGTAGACCAGATAGTGATACCTAGGAGGAAGTAATAGCAGATCTTGGGGCCCTTGGGAATACGACCCTCTTGTGTTCGCACGAGAGGTTATTACTTGACGACCCGTGCACTTGCGGCCGGGGAGTCGCGTGCTCGTTTCTTTAGCGTGTCGCGCGGCGACTCATCAAGTTTTTGGCGCCGTTGCCGGGGAACATCCAAGAATGCTAGGAAAACTTCTAGCTCGCTAGTCTAGTCATTTATCTTTTCTTTTGTAAATATTCTTGTTTTCTTTGATACCTTAAATTTTTCTTTGTTTGTTTTGTGCACAGGGCAATGGGTTTTCGAGATGCTTCTGGTGGCACATATTTTCATCTCGAAAAATGGCAAATCAATGAGTATGAGGCCTTGAGGGCATGCAGTACCAATCAATTCGAGCATGTATATAATCCATATCAGCGAGGGCACCTAGATTTTTCATCACATCACCATGGACAACACTGGGAGCACTCTAACTTTGGACTGCTGCCAAAACCCCCACAACCACCAACGAAGAGGACGTTTACCACTGAAGATGTCTTAGCTAAGTACATGCAAGTCACGGACTCTCGGTTGGTAGCGTTGGAAGCAAGCATGCCAATTCTTCAAGCATCTATTGATAGAATTGAGAAACAAGTGGTGGAACTTCTCAAATTAATGGATGAGGAAAAAAGGAGTAATGAGCAAGTTGCAGAAGTTCAACCTGTAGATGCTATGGGAGAAGACAGGGGCATTGTAGAAAACTTGGCCAGAAAAGAGTGTGAGGAAGTAGAAACATGTTCATCAAGCACAATTGAAGAAGCTACTTGCCTCAACATCAACCATTCCACCCAACTGCCCATTTTGGTTTTGTGCACTAAGAAAATTCCGGGAATTGTATTTGAAGATGTGGGTTGCAAGATAAAGCCATCATTGAACCCACCTATGCCTGGACTGGACAATTCCCAACCAAAAATATTCCCTTGGAGGCCCAAGCAAGTTTTGTGGGCAATCCATGATCATCCCACCATGGTTGAGAAAAGAAATGTGGATAGGGTGTTGAAGCCGCCCAAGAACCCACCCGTGCCAAGCTTGGATAGTTCTCAACCAAAGCTCTTTCCGTGGAGACCCAAACAATTTGGTGGGATATTCAAAGGTATTTGGGCCAGGAATCAAGAAGAAGCGGAGAGGAGGTTCAAGCCATCCAAGGTTCCGCCCAAGTCTAAATTGCACAATTCCCGACCCAAGCTTTTTCCATGGAGGCCAAAAGGTAGTTCATGCTTGACCTCCACACTCGCTCCATCCCGACAGGTACATTTTATTTTCTTTGGTAGTTCTTATGCCATGTCTAGCCGGGAGGAGCATACCATCTTCAAGCCTCCATGAGGTAAGAGAGGTACGTCAAGCTCGTGACGTTAAACAAGCGCTTCTTGGGAGGCAACCCAAGTTGTTAAATTTCGTATTCTTCTTTGTTTGCTTTTGTGTTTTATTTTTCTTAGTCTTGTGTGCTTGTTTGTATGTGGATGTCTCAATTTCTTGTTTTCATTGCTTGGTAGTTTTACTTGGATATTAATGCTCATGTTGGTGATTCTTGGTTTGTTCTTCATTGTTTATGATCATCTTTGTGTTTTGATGAGTTTTATGCGTGTTGGGTCAAGAATGTAAGTTTTTGGAGGTGATTCATGATGTTTAAAAGCCAGAAGAACAAATTTTATGGGTGTGCGGGCTGTGCACAGCCCGCACACACTAGCCAGAGCATTGTGCGGCTGTTGTGCCGCCCCGCACATCTATCCGCACACACCAGACAGAAGGGTGTGCGGCCAGTGTGCGGGGCCGCACACAGGCCGCACACAGACACCAGAAGGGTGTGCGGGCTGTGCACAGCCCGCACACGCATGCGTGGGCTGTGTACAGCCCGCACACAGCCATTTCAGCCCATTTTTCAGCCAAATTTCAGCATCTTCGGGGCTGATTTCTTCGCCTTCCATTCACCCGATTTCTCTCCAATTTTTTTTGGTGAATCCTCTTAGTTTGCCTCCTCATTTGGCCAACCTTTCATTGATCTTAAAGTTCTCATCATTTTTGAGTTTTAATTTTGTCGATCTATCGTTTTCATCGAGTTTTCACCAACATGTTTGAATTTTGTCGTCTAGCTTTGGGTATAAGCGTATCTCTCATCTTTATTGTGTTTCATTGTTTGAATTTGTTGTAATTCCCAAGCTTATTGATGTTAGAATGTTGTAAACTTGGAAATGCATAATCTTATATCATTTGTTTTCAAGTTTTGCCAAGCATTGATTTGGAAATTTTCACTCGAGCACCCACACATTGTTTTTCGTATTTCTTGTTTTCTTTGTTCTTAGCTTTGTGTGTTTGTTTGTTTGTTTTTATTTTCTTCTTGTGCGTGATGGATACCTTGAGATGATGTTCCTTTCTACCTTGCAGGTGGAATTGGAGCATCTCGTGCTTTCTTCTCTCCCAACATCTACATGAATCATCGGTGGCCACCCTGATCTCATGGACTTCAAGATTATGCTTTGAGACTCAGGGATGTTCACGAAACCCTCTTACTTAGCTGTCATTGCATATATCTTTTTGAGCTGCTGATTTAGGTACATTGGGGACAATGTACTACTTTAAGTAGGGGGGTGGACTTTCATGATTTTCGTGAACTTTAAGAATTTTTGAGCAACTTTGCATGTTAGTAAACCAAGGATGGCATGAATGATTCTTGTATGTGTATGATAGTGTAGAACAATGATAGATGCTAAGTTACTCATAACCTTGCACTCTTAAGAATTTTGTGTCATTCTCGGCATTCCATCACTTAACCTCCTATGTAGGACCTTGGACACCTAGGTTAGGAAAGCAGTAACCTTCGTGACCCTCTTAGTGGCTAACCCATTCGTGGGGTTTCGTGCTTTGACGTGTTAGGTATTTCTCCTAATAGACTCTTAAGGACTTTCCTCTATGTTTTTCGCTCAACACGGTAAAAAAAAAAAAAAAAAAAAAAAAGGACAGTGTTCCTCTGCCCTACTAGCGAAGTAACCTGGGGTTCTTGCTCCTAACCAGAGTGTGCCTCTCGCCAAAAGCTATAAAGGCATGAGCGCGTTTATATGAATGTGCAAAGTTCCAGGTAATGTGGATTTGCAATTCATGTTAGTCCAGAAAAAAAAAAAAAATGTATATATATATACTTATACTTGTACATATATGTGTAGGAAAAAAAAATATGTATGCGTACAGGAAAATAAAGTTTTATGACCGGTGATTGTTTGAATGAAAGAGGAAAGATCTTTGGGAGCCTACTAGGAGCATCTCTACCACTTCAAGGCCGAATTCCACTAAGTGGCGTGATTTGCCTCAAGATGTGGTCCTCGGGGTTCTATCTACCTGACTTAGACTACAGGGCTTCGAAATAGAGGGGTTGCACAAACACACTATGTCATTGCCGTTGAATGCATGAAATTTCTTAAGTGGTTCGTACTTAGTATCTTGAGTTTTACTATTGCTATTGTACACTTACACTTGAGCCGGAGGTTGTGTATTTAGCCACTTATCAATCCCTTTTGTTCTTCATGTTTGTTTGCTTGGGGACAAGCAAACGCTCAAGTAGGGGGGTATTTGATAAGTGTCTAAATACATCACTTTTATTATATACATTTTATACACTTTCATGCATTTTTGTGTGACTCCGATGCCCTTTAGGTGTTTTATTTGTTATTATTGCTTCAGGACATCGGATGATCATCTAGTGCGTGTTTGAGCTTTGTTTTAGCATAGATCGAAGAATTTATTGAAGCCCACACGCATTCTCATATTTCGAGCAAGGAAAGAGTGGATTTTTGGGCCGGTACTGTAGCATCATCACTGTAGATATCCACTGTAGCACCGGCACTGTAGCAGTGTGCGGGCACTGTGCGCCCGCACACCACCCGCACAAGGTAGACAGAAGGGTGTGCGGGCTGTGTGCGGCCCGCACACAGCCCGCACACGCACGGGCTGAAGAGATGATTGTTTGGTTATTTAAGGCTTCTAGGGCTTGTTTTATGGTGTCTTTGGCCACCCTCTCCTCCATCCTTCTCCACCAGCTCCTCCTCCATTCTCCACCATCATCTCCACCCATTTCCACCATTATCACCGGATTGGAGAGGCAATTTGAAGAGCAAAACTCAAGGGAAGAAGAAGGAAGCACTCAAGGTTGTCATCACGGAGCTTGATCGGCGCGGATCCGGCGAGCTTTCATCACCACCTTCTAGCCTACATCTGAGGGAGTTTCTTATGAGCATTTTCATTGATTATCTTGTGTATTATCTCCTTTGATGTGGAACTAGGCTCCCAAGGCCACCGGGCTCCGGTGAACCTTGGGAGGAGAACTTGTATGGATGATGATAATTGTTTATAATTGATTGTTGGCTTGTTTGTTTGATTTCAATCTATTGTTTTAATGTTCAACCTACAATGGATGGATTCCGTAGGTTTTGATTCTTGAATTGTATGTGTATGGCGGGATGCTTGCATGTATTAGGTCGCACATAGATTGAAGGGGGATTCAATGTGCCGGTACACCGGAGGTTCCGGGTGCCGGTAGCTCCCCGCGTGGTTAGGGTTGTTTTAGCCGAAAGCGCGCATTAGAATAACCCTAATCGAGACTCCATGTTCCTAATGACATCGTAGGGGTATCTTCTGGATAGAGGAACCCGTATTGGATTAGAGCTACGCCACGGAGGTTCCGGGGTAGTCGACTCCCGAGTCTAGCGGATCAAACCTAGCCAACTTAGCGCTCAATTTCCTATATTCATCCTAACTTGTTCTTCTCCTTAGGGGATCCTCGCCCGAGGCCTCTAGTTATCATTGCTACTTGTTCTTTACATTGCTTGTATGGTGTGCCTTAGTCCATTTTGTTTATAGCTTTTCTTTTATTTAATTTTCCTATTTGTGTTTATATTAAACTCTTGATTTGGTAGACCAGATAGTGATACCTAGGAGGAAGTAATAGCAGATCTTGGGGCCCTTGGGAATACGACCCTCTTGTGTTCGCACGAGAGGTTATTACTTGACGACCCGTGCACTTGCGGCCGGGGAGTCGCGTGCTCGCTTCTTTAGCGTGTCGCGCGGCGACTCATCAAGTTTTTGGCGCCGTTGCCGGGGAACATCCAAGAATGCTAGGAAAACTTCTAGCTCGCTAGTCTAGTCATTTATCTTTTCTTTTGTAAATATTCTTGTTTTCTTTGATACCTTAAATTTTTCTTTGTTTGTTTTGTGCACAGGGCAATGGGTTTTCGAGATGCTTCTGGTGGCACATATTTTCATCTCGAAAAATGGCAAATCAATGAGTATGAGGCCTTGAGGGCATGCAGTACCAATCAATTCGAGCATGTATATAATCCATATCAGCGAGGGCACCTAGATTTTTCATCACATCACCATGGACAACACTGGGAGCACTCTAACTTTGGACTGCTGCCAAAACCCCCACAACCACCAACGAAGAGGACGTTTACCACTGAAGATGTCTTAGCTAAGTACATGCAAGTCACGGACTCTCGGTTGGTAGCGTTGGAAGCAAGCATGCCAATTCTTCAAGCATCTATTGATAGAATTGAGAAACAAGTGGTGGAACTTCTCAAATTAATGGATGAGGAAAAAAGGAGTAATGAGCAAGTTGTAGAAGTTCAACCTGTAGATGCTATGGGAGAAGACAGGGGCATTGTAGAAAACTTGGCCAGAAAAGAGTGTGAGGAAGTAGAAACATGTTCATCAAGCACAATTGAAGATGCTACTTGCCTCAACATCGACCATTCCACCCATTTGCCCATTTTGGTCTTGTGCACTAAGAAAATTTCGGGAATTGTCTTCGAGGATGTGGGTACAAAAATAAGGTCATCCTTGAATCCACCAATGCCGGGCTTGGACAATTCCCGGCCAAAAATATTTCCTTGGAGGCCCAAGCAAATTTTGTGGGCAATTCGAGATTATCCCACCGTGGTTGAGGAAGGATATGTGGGTAGGAGTTTAAAGCCATCCGTGAACCCACCCGTGCCAAGCTTGGATAGTTCTCAACCAAAGCTCTTTCCCTGGAGACCCAAACAATTTGGTGGGATACTCAAAATAATTTTGGTCAGGAATCAAGAAGAAGCGGAGAGGAGGTTCAAGCCATCCAAGGTTCCGCCCAAGTCTAAATTGCACAATTCCCGACCCAAGCTTTTTCCATGGAGGCCAAAAGGTAGTTCATGCTTGACCTCCACACTCGCTCCATCCCGACAGGTACATTTTATTTTCTTTGGTAGTTCTTATGCCATGTCTAGCCGGGAGGAGCATACCATCTTCAAGCCTCCATGAGGTAAGAGAGGTACGTCAAGCTCGTGACGTTAAACAAGCGCTTCTTGGGAGGCAACCCAAGTTGTTAAATTTCGTATTCTTCTTTGTTTGCTTTTGTGTTTTATTTTTCTTAGTCTTGTGTGCTTGTTTGTATGTGGATGTCTCAATTTCTTGTTTTCATTGCTTGGTAGTTTTACTTGGATATTAATGCTCATGTTGGTGATTCTTGGTTTGTTCTTCATTGTTTATGATCATCTTTGTGTTTTGATGAGTTTTATGCATGTTGGGTCAATAATGTATGTTTTTGGGAGGTGGATTCATGATGTTTAAAAGCCAGAAGAACAAATTTTATGGGTGTGCGGGCTGTGCACAGCCCGCACACACTAGCCAGAGAATTATGCGGCTGTTGTGCCGCCCCGCACATCTATCCGCACACACCAGACAGAAGGGTGTGCGGCCAGTGTGCGGGGCCGCACACAGGCCGCACACAAACACCAGAAGGGTGTGCGGGCTGTGTACAGCCCGCACACGCATGCGTGGGCTGTGTACAGCCCGCACATAGCAATTTTCAGCCCCTTCAGCCAATTTCAGCATCTTCGGGGCTGATTTTTCCGTCCTTCATTTCACCCGATTTTCTCTCAATTTTTTTTGGTGTATCTTCCTTGATTACCTCCTCATTTGGCCAACCTTTCCATGATCTTAAAGTCTCTCATCAATTTTGAGTTTTAATTTTGTCGATCTATCATTTTCATTGAGTTCTCGCCGACATCTTTGAACTTTGTCATCTAGGTTTGGGTTTTAGCGTATCTCTCATCTTTATTGTGTTTCATTGTTTGAATTTGTTGTAATTCCCAAGCTTATTGATGTTAGAATGTTGTAAACTTGGAAATGCATAATCTTATATCATTTGTTTTCAAGTTTTGCCAAGCATTGATTTGGAAATTTTCACTCGAGCACCCACACATTGTTTTTCGTATTTCTTGTTTTCTTTGTTCTTAGCTTTGTGTGTTTGTTTGTTTGTTTTTATTTTCTTCTTGTGCGTGATGGATACCTTGAGATGATGTTCCTTTCTACCTTGCAGGTGGAATTGGAGCATCTCGTGCTTTCTTCTCTCCCAACATCTACATGAATCATCGGTGGCCACCCTGATCTCATGGACTTCAAGATTTTGCTTTGAGACTCAGGGATGTTCACGAAACCCTCTTACTTAGCTGTCATTGCATATATCTTTTTGAGCTGCTGATTTAGGTACATTGGGGACAATGTACTACTTTAAGTATGGGGGTGGATTTTCATGATTTTCGTGAACTTTAAGAATTTTTGAGCAACTTTGCATGTTAGTAAACCAAGGATGGCATGAATGATTCTTGTATGTGTATGATAGTGTAGAACAATGATAGATGCTAAGTTACTCATAACCTTGCACTCTTAAGAATTTTGTGTCATTCTCGGCATTCCATCACTTAACCTCCTATGTAGGACCTTGGACACCTAGGTTAGGAAAGCAGTAACCTTCGTGACCCTCTTAGTGGCTAACCCATTCGTGGGGTTTCGTGCTTTGACGTGTTAGGTATTTCTCCTAATAGACTCTTAAGGACTTTCCTCTATGTTTTTCGCTCAACACGGTAAAAAAAAAAAAAAAAAAAAAAAAAAAAAAAAAAAAAAAAGGACAGTGTTCCTCTGCCCTACTAGCGAAGTAACCTGGGGTTCTTGCTCCTAACCAGAGTGTGCCTCTCGCCAAAAGCTATAAAGGCATGAGCGCGTTTATATGAATGTGTAAAGTTCCAGGTAATGTGGATTTGCAATTCATGTTAGTCCAGAAAAAAATATGTGTGTAAATATATACTTATACATGTACATATATGTGTATAACAGAAGAAAGTGTAACGACCGGTGGTTTTTCGAACAATAGAGGAAAGATCCTTGGGAGCCTACTAGGAGCATCTCTACCACTTCAAGGCCGAATTCCACTAAGTGGCGTGATTTGCCGCAAGATGTGGTCCTCGGGGTTCTGTCTACCTGACTTGGACTACAGGGCTTCGAAATAGAGGGGTTGCACACACACATCATATCATTGCCGTTGAATGCATGAAATTTCTTAAGTGGTTCTAGCTTAGTATCTTGAGTTTTACCATTGCTATTGTACACTTACACTTAAGCCGGAGGTTGTGTATTTAGCCACTTATCAATCCCTTTTGTTATTCATGTTTGTTTGCTTAGGGACAAGCAAACGCTCAAGTAGGGGGGTATTTGATAAGTGTCTAAATACATCACTTTTATTATGTACATTTTATTTACTTTCATGCATTTTTGTATGTCTCCGATGCCCTTTACGCGCTTTTCTTGTTAATTATCATTTCAGGACATCGGAAGACCATCTAGTGCGTGTTTGAGCTTCTTTTGGCATCATCGAAGAATTTATTGATGCTCACACGTATCCTCAAGTTTCGGGCAAGAAAAGAGTGGATTTGAGGAAGTTACTGTAGCGATTTCACTGTAGCATTTCCACTGTAGCACCGTTACTGTAGCAGTGTGCGGCCAGTGTGCGGCCGCACAGTACCCGCACAGGACAGACAGAAGGGTGTGCGGGCACTGTGCAGCCCGCACAGTGCCCGCACACGCACGGGCTGATGAGGCTTTGTTTGGGTTATTTAAGGCTTTCTAGGGCTTTGGAGAGCTTGTCTTTGGCCAGCATCCTCTCCATCCTTCTCCACCATCATCTCCTCCATTCTCCACCATCATCTCCACCCATTTCCACCATCATCACCGGATTGGAGAGGCAATTTGAAGAGCAAAACTCAAGGGGAGAAGAAGGAAGCACTCAAGGTTGTCATCACGGAGCTTGATCGGCGCGGATCCGGCGAGCTTTCATCACCACCTTCTAGCCTACATCTGAGGGAGTTTCTTATGAGCATTTTCATTGATTATCTTGTGTATTATCTCCTTTGATGTGGAACTAGGCTCCCAAGGCCACCGGGCTCCGGTGAACCTTGGGAGGAGAACTTGTATGGATGATGATAATTGTTTATAATTGATTGTTGGCTTGTTTGTTTGATTTCAATCTATTGTTTTAATGTTCAACCTACAATGGATGGATTCCGTAGGTTTTGATTCTTGAATTGTATGTGTATGGCGGGATGCTTGCATGTATTAGGTCGCACATAGATTGAAGGGGGATTCAATGTGCCGGTACACCGGAGGTTCCGGGTGCCGGTAGCTCCCCGCGTGGTTAGGGTTGTTTTAGCCGAAAGCGCGCATTAGAATAACCCTAATCGAGACTCCATGTTCCTAATGACATCGTAGGGGTATCTTCTGGATAGAGGAACCCGTATTGGATTAGGGCTACGCCACGGAGGTTCCGGGGTAGTCGACTCCCGAGTCTAGCGGATCAAACCTAGCCAACTTAGCGCTCAATTTCCTATATTCATCCTAACTTGTTCTTCTCCTTAGGGGATCCTCGCCCGAGGCCTCTAGTTATCATTGCTACTTGTTCTTTACATTGCTTGTATGGTGTGCCTTAGTCCATTTTGTTTATAGCTTTTCTTTTATTTAATTTTCCTATTTGTGTTTATATTAAACTCTTGATTTGGTAGACCAGATAGTGATACCTAGGAGGAAGTAATAGCAGATCTTGGGGCCCTTGGGAATACGACCCTCTTGTGTTCGCACGAGAGGTTATTACTTGACGACCCGTGCACTTGCGGCCGGGGAGTCGCGTGCTCGCTTCTTTAGCGTGTCGCGCGGCGACTCATCAACAATCTGCTCGAAGATCTGTCGCAAGCTCTGGAACTGCGTCATCACCTCCTGGTGCTGTGTAATCTGTGTGGCCCTAACCTCGGCCACCTCGGTCTGTAGGATCCCCACTGCGCTCTCGAGGCGCTCCAGTCTGTCCTGGCCTCGAGACAGTGAAAACATCCGCACCGGAGGTGGCTCCGGCGCGGTGGGGGGTACCTCGGTCTCTGTGTCCTGCGGGGGTGGCTCCAATGCTGCCTGGGATCCCTCGCCCTGCTCTGTATGGGGTATAATCCAGGTATACGTCCCTGATCCTCCTCTGCGGATCATACCCATCATCCTCAAGGTATCTGTGCCCAGGGGAACTGGTACGTTTGTCTTCTCTGCTCCCCTGACTCCATCTCTGAGCCCCAGGCCAATGAGAAGTCTGGTGATGTAGGGGCCTGCA
This sequence comes from Dioscorea alata, assembly GCA_020875875.1. Classification (NCBI taxonomy): domain Eukaryota; kingdom Viridiplantae; phylum Streptophyta; class Magnoliopsida; order Dioscoreales; family Dioscoreaceae; genus Dioscorea; species Dioscorea alata. Next base: position 11,993,665 of record CM037025.1, on the reverse strand, counting down.
AAGATAACTCCTACCCTGGGGTACTGGCCCTGATGGCGAATGTAGTCGGCCACAATGTTTCCCAGGTGGAGTGGCTCACTCTCCACCATCGAATACAAGTAGAGGAGCTCCTGGCGACTCAGAACACCAGTACTGTCTCCCCTGCCACTAATAGATCTGCTCATAACTGCGTGTAGACATCTATAGGCAGGTCGAGAAAGGCATGAAGCCTTGGAGACACCCGGCTCGTACTGACCCTGACCACAAAGTCTGCCATACGCCTGCTGCGGTGTCAAGGTACCTGGGTAGTCGGTAGGAACTAAAGAATACTCCTCAGTCTCGGTAAATGCCTCCTCATAGAGGCCCATCCCGATAGAAAACTGGCTCATACTGAGGCTGTAATATCGACCGAGGGCTCTGAACTGAACTGTGGTGCCCTCGGTGAAACTGCTGTACCCCCGGTCGAACTCAAACGACGCCAGGACCTCTAAGGTGAGCGGTCGGATCACCGAGTCCCGGATAACCATCAATCTCTCCCAGCTACTGACTGAGAGCAGCTCGCCAATCTCATCTGCGACGCTGTCTCCCCCCTGAATACTCCTCACTATACTCAAATCCAAATATCTCGTCTTTCCAAAACGGAGTCCTGATAAACGCTCGAACCGAACCTGATGCTCGGTTATACTGAACTCTGTCTCTGCTGGAGGAGGTGTGGGCTCACGGGGGCGCTTCCCTGTCGATTTCCTGGGTCTAGAAGACATTCCTGTAAGATTGGAAAAGAAAACAATCAAAAACAGTTCAAAATAACCAATCTGCAGAAACCCACACGGCCGTGTGTTAATTCCACACGCCCGTGTGGAGTTTCTGACGGGCAAAGCATCACGGCCGTGGGGTTAAAAATCCACAATTTACATCTAAATTCGTTCTAATTTCATTCTAAGCTTGCTCGTATGTAATGTAAACATTCAAACCAAGCAAAATTGTATAAAAGAACGAATTGAATCAAGAATTGACGAAGAAAAAGGTACTGAAGGTCTCACCGGCGGTGAAGATGAAAAACAAAGTAATACGGCCGGAAAACTCGAACAAATTCCTTCAAAAACCTCAGAGAAAGTCGGGGAAGTGATAGAGAGGGTAGGAGAGAAGTTTAGAGTGGAGAATGAAGAGGCACAAGTGATTTCTATAAGAAAAACGCGCGGCTTTTGAAGTTCTGGAAATTCACACGGCCGTGTGACGTAACCACACGGCCGTGTGCCTCAGAAATTAGGGTTCACAGGGGCCAACACACGCCCCTGTGTGCACTCTGGTCACTCTCTGAACTACCTCACACGGCCGTGTGTTAATTCCACACGGCCGTGTGCCTCCACAGGGGTATACACAGGGCCACCCACACGGGCCCGTGGACTCTCGGAAAAACACAGACGCTCTCTGAAAAATTTTCACACGGCCGTGTGAAACATCCACACAGCCGTGTGCCCAACTTGGCCAAGAACACAAGGCCGTCCACAGGGGCACCTCACACGCCCCTGTGGCTTCTCTGACTCGCCCGAGAAACAATAAATGTTTCACACGGCCGTGTGAATAATCCACACGGCCGTGTGCCTTGACAAGCTCTCCCACAGGGGCTCACACACGCCCCTGTGGTTTCTCGACATGAAAGGGAATTCCTGCAGAATTTTCACACGGCCGTGTGCCTTAGCACAGTGGCACTCACAGGGGCATCCACGCGCCCCTGTGGACTCTCTGGAAAAGAGTTGAAGTTCTGCGAAATTTCACACGGCCGTGTGTTAATTCCACACGGCCGTGTGCCCCTTCTGAAGTTTTTCACAGGGGCAAAGTCACGCCCCTGTGTCTTCTCTGGTTGAGCTCCAATTGGTAACACACGGCCGTGTGTTAATTCCACACGGCCGTGTGTTTTCTCTGGTTTACTTAGAAAATTTTACAGACTCTCAGAAAAATTCAGAAACTCTTTTAAAACACTTAGAGCCTGTATAAACCATAAAACCACGACCAGAGACTATCGAAAACACACTCAACCGACTCAAACTTCGTCAATTAACGTTAAGGCACACGTAAATAATCGAAAATCCACATGAAAACTCAGCATATGCACATGAAAATTTGGACACCATTGCTAAGACTTTTATTCAATCCTAAAACTAAACTAGGTCCTAGAAAAACTGCAAAACACTTGGGTTGCCTCCCAAGAAGCGCTTGTTTAACGTCACTTAGCTTGACGTACCTGTCTTACCTTACGGAGGTTCATGAGTGGAATTTGCCCTCTTCTCTATAATTTGAAAGCAAGCATTGCATAATCGTTGCAAGGTAGAGGGAGAATTATCGAGTTTGTTACCACACATGGGTGAAACACCCTTACTCCGTGAATGCTCATCCCCTTTCTTGTTGGGGTTCTTTTTGTGGCGACGTCTCGACCTCTTCAATCTCCGAAGGACTTTCTTTCTAAGCTCCTTCTCCTTCTTGATGTCTGTTTCAACTGAAACAAGCGCGAGCACTTCTTCCTCTTCAGTCTCCATGTCTTGGTCCGGCCACCCTTCATATGGATCCGGGTTAAACATATCCTGCATATATTCATCAATGCAATCATCAGTGACATCAAGATAATATAGAGCATCATCAAAATCAAGAGAATGTCGCATGGCTTCAGCGAGGCGGTAAGTGAGCTTGTCGTCCCCAACCCTAAGTGTGAGCTCTCCACCGTCCATGTCTATCAAAGCTTTGGAAGTGCGCAAGAACGGCCTCCCAAGGATCAGCGGCACCTCGACATCCTCGTCTACATCGAGCACTACAAAGTCGACCGGGAAAATGTACTTATCCACTTTCACCAACACATCTTCAACAATACCCCTCGGATGCCTCACCGATCTATCCGCAAGCTGAAGTGTCATCCGGGTAGGTCTAGGCTCGCCCAAGCCTAGCTTTTGGAAGAACGTGTAGGGCATGACATTAATGCTTGCCCCCGAGTCGGCTAGTGCCATCTCCTCACCCATATCACCAATATTGCACGGTATGATAAAACTTCCGGGGTCCTTCCTCTTGCTTGGCATATTCTTCTGTAGCACTGCCGAACAGTTTGCATCGAGGATGACGGATGTACTTTCCTCTAACTTCCTCTTATTGGTCAAGAGGTCTTTTAAGAACTTCGCGTACTTGGGCATTTGGGCTAATGCTTCCGCGAATGGAATGTTGATGTGCAATTGCTTGAAGACACCCAGAAATTTCTTGTATTGCTCATTGTCTTGGTCATTCTTCAATCGTGAAGGATAGGGAATTCTCGGCTTGTAAGGTGGGGGTGCCACCTCTTTCTCCTTTGGTGCTCCATCCTCTATTTCCACGACTTCGGGTGAGTCCTTAGTCTTCTCAAGAGGGAGATGTCCCTCAACCTCCTTACCACTTCTCAAGGTAATTGCCTTTAGTTGTTCTCTTGGGTTGGTCTCCGTATTGCTACGCAAACTACCTTGAGGTCTCTCCGCCAAAGTCTTCGCAATTTGCCCTACTTGGTTCTCCAAGTTGTGTAGGAAGGCGGTGTGATTACGAAGAGTAGCTTCCACCGATTGGAACCTTGCATCCGAAGAAGAAACGAACCGTGTGAGGGCTCTCTCTAGGTCAGTCATCTTTCCCTCCAACCCGGTCACTCGGCTTTCTAAATTCGGAGCTTGTTGACTTTGAAATCCCGGTGGTGCACTATTTTTGTTCTGTTGTGACTGTCCTTGATTGCTCCAAGAGAAGTTCGGATGGTTCTTCCATCCCGGATTGTATGTACCACTATACGGGTTGCCTTGGCCTTGTCCTCGATATGAATTCCCCACAAAATCGGCCTGCTCTACCGCACTAGTGCCTCCAATAGCAATAGGACAATCGCTTGAAGCATGTCCTCCCCCACAACCGTTACAAGTAGTGATGGCCGCAACTCTTGGCGAAGCTAGAGCATCTAGCTTCTTACTCAACGATTCCACTTGTGCTGCCAACGATGTAACCGCATCAACCTCATGAATTCCGGCAATCTTTTTTCCTATCCCTTGAGTTCCATTGATAGCTATTCATAGCCATCTCCTCTACAAGGTGCCGAGCTTCACCGGGAGTCTTGCTTCCAAGAGTCCCTCCGGCCGCCGCATCTAAGAGTTGCTTTGTACTCGGATTCAACCCGTTGTAAAATGTGTGAATAATCATCCACTCGGGAAATCCATGTTGCGGACATTTGCGAAGGAGCTCTTTGAACCTGTCCCATGTCTCGAATAGAGACTCCAATTCCATCTGTACAAAGGAAGATATCTCATTCCGGAGTCTTGCAGATTTCCCCGGTGGAAAGTATCTAGCCAAGAATGCCTCGGCCATTTCCTCCCACGTAGTAATGGAGGCTCTAGGTAATGAGTGCAACCAATGCCTTGCTTTTCCTTTCAATCAAAATGGGAAGGCTCTCAATCGAATTGCATCGTCCGTCACTCCATTTATCTTCAACATGTCACACACTTCCAAGAAATTTTCTATGTGACTATTAGGGTCTTCATCGGCCAACCCATTAAACTGTGCAGACTGTTGCAACATCTGAATGAACGACGGCTTCAATTCGAAATTCATTGCTGTAATTGGGGGCCTCACGATGCTTGATTGGGTCCCCATAACTGCGGGTCTAGCAAAATCGGACAACGTTCGCTGCTGCTCGTTCTGTTCTGCCATTGTCTCTGACCCTTCTGTCTCAATATCGACTTGATTTGATGCTTCTTGTGCAGGTTCTTTCCCTTTACGATGTGTTCTTCTTCCAATGTCTGGGTCTCCTTCAACAAGTATTGAAGGGTTCCCACGGGTTATAACCTGGAGCCGAAAACAAAGAAAAGAAAAATAAGAACAATGATAGGTAAAGAAAATATGAAATAGAATGCGAAGGGAATAGCTAAAATAGTGAAAAACAAATATCTACTCCGCCAATTCCCCGGCAACGGCGCCAAAAACTTGACACGACCCCTTGCGTGTATCCCGCAAGTGCACGGGTTTGTCGAAGTAATAAATTTACCTTGGTGAGAAGGTAGTCGAATCCACAGGGAATAGGGAGATAGAATATAAGGTTTCACTAATTAAGCTATGCAGAATACGGAGAACGATAATAAGATTGATGAGTGAAAATAATGCAAAACAATAAACTAAATAGAGAGATGGAAGAAAGAAGTGCAAGTAGGAAAATCGAGAAGGACTAACAATGAGTAAAGGGGGGTATCCGGACAAGCTACCTCTAGGGTCTATGTTTCAAGTGCAAGACTATAATATTATGCTCTCCTATTAATGTCAATTGAGTCGAGGATATCCTAAGACTCACGGTCCCAAACCTAAGGACAACCGTGACTAACTCCAACACTATGCCCCGGTATTAGGATTCACAACACCCTTCACTCTGTCACCTAGATGACTAAGCCCCATGGGAGTCCATCTGCCTAAACCTCACACTATGTGGAGTTGCATTATGCTCTAGGGATTCCTAGTGATTAAACCTGTTCCTATACGTAATTCTAACCCTTTGGTCCAGGTGGAAGAATCCTAGTCTAGATTGAGCCCCAGCAAATAGGATTCACTACAACCCTCCACTCTATTACTTACGTAACTAAGCCCTAGGGGAGTTTATCTACCTATTGCTTCACTCTATTTCGACCGCTATTACATCAAGGAATCGGAGGTAGGGAGAAATCACATCGAAGGGGAAAGGGGTACATTGCTACCTCACAACTCTCCCTCTCAACCCTCGTTAATCTTGAGTAGTCTAATCCTATAGGAGTTGTCACACCTCCAAAGGAAAGCCTAGATTGCTCTCAACCCTAATGTCACGTTTAAGGGAAAACAATATGAAAGGATAATCAAGATTAAAAACTCAATTTTATTCATCAATGATGGAAAGCATAATAATCAATGTCAAAGAAACATAAGAAACCCTAAAGTTTACAAGTCCGAATACCCCACGAGGGGTATAGCTCCTCATAGAGCTATACATGTTCATCAACGTGAGAAATAAAGCATAAAACATAGACATCAATGAAAAACCCCCTCGAATTAGTGTGGCCGTGGTCTTGTGCAAACGTCGAACCTCGAAATCGATGCCGACGACGCGCTAGAACCTCCACGAAACCCTCTCCGAAACCCTAGCCGCACTCCAGAAAGTTGGGGAAAAGATAGGTCCAAAGATCCCTCCAAAGGTTGCAAAAATCCCCTTTTATATTGTTGAATCACGGCTTTAAAATTGGACTTATCGGGGGCTTCACACGGCCGTGTGGAATTTCCACACGCCCGTGTGAAGCTTCTGTCTCGGCTGAAAAATTAATTTCACACGGCCGTGTGGAATTTCCACACGCCCGTGTGTCTTCACTTGATGGCTGAAATTGCAAAACACACGGCCGTGTGGAATTTCCACACGCCCGTGTGACTTCTCTGTCTGGCTGGAAAATGGCTCACACGGCTGTGTGGAATTTCCACACGCCCGTGTGACTTCTCTGGAACACTAATCTTCAGCTGAACAGGCTTGGTAACTTGCCGAAACGCCTCCCGGGTCCATTGTTCTTCATCGAGGCCATTACTTGGGCACACAAGCAACGGTAGGTCGCGCCGATTGCTTCAAGTCTTCTTCTTTCGCGAGATTCTCCTAAGTAACATGGATTGGACTTGTTGTGAATGTGACTGCCTTTGTGCCCCTCCAAAAGAGGTTGGCACACATCCACAAGTCCAAATACGTGCTTCGTTCCTTGCTTGGTCCGAGAACATCCCAACATTGGCGAACGCGACCTAATTTCATTCTTCTTCTCCAATTAGGCTCCACAATACCTTCAATGCACAAGAGAACACAAATGCACACATTTAGTGATAAAACCTGATAAAAGGTATGCTTAATGTAAGATAATAGCGCTTCGCGATACTATAACACAAGCACTTATCACTAAGCTTGACGTACCTCTTTCTTACCTCAAGGCGGCTTGAAAAGAGTTTGTTCCTCCCGACAAGATCTTGCATAGCTACTTCCTTTAAACCAAAAATCGACTTGCCGAGGTGGAGTATTTGTTGGAGGGTCCAACCATCCTACTTTTGGCCTCCAAGGAAACAATTTGGGTTGGGAATTGTCCAAGCTTAGCATAGGTGGGTCATGGGATGGTTTAAATATCCTCCCCATATCGTTTTACCTTCCCAAAGTCTCTTTCTTGCTTTTTATGAGTTGATCAATCCCAAAGAGCGGTGCTTGTTCCATTACCTTAGGGGTTGCTTCTTCTTGTGTATTTTCATCTTGAAAGGAACATGACACTAGCAAATCCCCTCGAGAATTTTCTTGCTCACAAGCACCATCTTCATTCAAGCAATCCCAATTCTCCAAATGACATTCTACATTTTCCTCTTCAATTTCTACAGCAACATACTTGGTATGTCCCATTTCTTCATTATCATTCACGACCACATCATCTCTACAAGGGTCTTGCATTACTTGCTCAAATACTTCATGTTCCTTGAAGAGTGTGTCAAGTATCCATCCTAATTGATGTTCAAGGTTGTTGTAGGAGGCTTCATGACACTTTCGTGTGGCCTCCATACTTTGGCAAGAGGCATTGGATGCTTCAATAAAGTTATCTAGCACTTTTTTCCACGGAGGTGCATCCTCTTCGAGTCTCTCATCCTTTTGAAATCGCTCTTGAGGTGCTTCCCAATATTGTCCATCGTTATTCCATAAAAAATTTGGGTAGCTCCTTTCATTTGGATGAGATGTGTTGTAGCATGGATTACTTTGTTGTTGTGAAGCAATAATTTGATCAAGCTTTGTACTGAGAGCTTCAACTTGAGAATATAGCTCAACGATTGAATCAATCTCCATTTAGGCTCCTCGCAAGAAAAAGTAAGACAAGACAAAAAAAAAACAAATAAGAATGATGAAAGAATAAGAAAAAGGTGAAATAGAATAAAGAATGAATAGCTAAAATAGTAAAGTACAAATGTCTCTAAAACGTCTATTCCCCGGCAACGGCGCCAAAAACTTGACACACCCCTTGCGTGTGTACCCCGCAAGTGCACGGGTTGTCGAAGTAATAAAAATACCCTGGTGACTGGGTAGTCGTATCCACTGGGAATAGTGTTCAGAAACAAGTGTTATCGCTATTTCCACACGCCAGTGTGAACTCTCTGAAATCCTGATTTTCGGCAACAGTGAACAGTAGCTTGCTACAGTACTTAGCCGAAATGCTCCCCGATTCATCGTTCTTCATCGAGGCCATTGAATTGGGCACACAATCAATGGTAGATTATGTCGATTACTTCATTTCTCTTCTTTGACGAAATTCTCCAATGCTACACGAGTTAGACTTTTGTGAATGTGACTGCCCTTGTGCCCCTCTAATGGAGGTTGGCACACACCCACAAGTCTAAACTCGTGCCTTGTTCTTTGCTTGGTCCAAGAACTCGTCAACAATGGCGAACATAACCTATTCTTGCTTCATTCTTCTCCAAATTGGCTCCACAACCCTACAATGCACAAAAGTAAACAAATGCACACTTTTTAGTGATAAAATCTGATTAAATTAATGCTCATTACAAGATAATAACGCTTCGCATTACTATAACACGAGCACTTATCACATGTATAGCTCCATGAGGAGCTAAACCCCTTGTGGCTATTCGGACTTGTAAATTCTAGGGTTATCATGTTTCTTTGGCATTGTTATTATGCTTTTCCATTATTGATGAATAAGAATTGAGTTTCAATCTTGATTTTATTTTGTTATTGTTTTCCCTTAGATGTGACACTAGGGTTGAGAGCAATCTAGGTTTTCTTTTGGAGGTGTGACAACTCCTATAGGATTAGACTATTCAAGATTGAAGAGGGTTGAGAGGGAGAGTTGTGAGGTAGCGATGTACCACTTTCCCTTCAGGCGTGATTTCTCCCTACCTCCGTTTCCTGGATTTATTAGCGGTCAAGATAGAGTGAAGTGCTAGGTAGATAAACTCCCCTGGGGCTTAGTTACGCGAGTAACAGAGTGAAAGGTTGAAGTGAATCCTATGCACTGGGGCTTAATCTAGACTAGGGTTCTTCCTCCTGGACCAAAGGGTTAGAACTACGCATAGGAACATGTTTAATCACTAGGAATCCCTAGAACTTAATGTAATCCCACGTAGTGTGAGGTTTAGGTAGATGCACTCCCCTGGGACTTAATCGTGCGAGCGATAGAGTGAAGGGTCGTTGTGAATCCTAATACCGGGGCATAATGTTGGGGTTAGTCACGGTTGACCTTAGGTTTGGGACCGTGAGTCTAAGGATTTCCTCGACTCAATTAGCATCAATAGGAAGGTATAATAGCATAGGCTCGCACTAGAAGCATAGATCCTAGAGGTAACTTGTCCGGATACCCCACTTCATTCATTATTAAATCCTCCTTAATCTCTTTTTCTTGCACTCTCTAATCTTTCATCTCTCTCTATTTAATTTCTTGTCTTTTAGTATAGTTGTTCTCACAATTCACACACGAATTGATTATTACTTTTCCGTACTTCGCATAGTTTTAATAGTGAAATCTCATACTCTAACTCCCTATTCCCTGTGGATTCTACTAACCTCTCACCGGGGTAACTTTTATTACTTCGACAAACCCGTGCACTTGCGGGATACACGCAAGGGGTCGTGTCAAGTTTTTGGCGCCGTTGCCGGGGTATAATGTTGGGATTACTCACGGTTGACCTTAGGTTTGGGACCGTGTGTTTAAGGATTTCCACGACTCAATAATCATCAATTGGAAGGTATAATACTTGTCTTGCACTAGAAGCATTAGTCCTACGGGGATCTTTGTCCGGGTACCCCATTTCTATATCGATTACCTCGCCTACCTTTATTTCCCTTTTTTGCACTCTTTTACTTTGTTATATATATATATATATATATATATATATATATATATATATATATCTACGTACTGAATTCTCCTATCATCGATTCCATTTATAGCTAAAATAGTGATAACGTTTGCTTCTGAACACTATTCCCTGTGGATACGACTACCCACTCACCAGGGTATTTTATTACTTCGACAACCCGTGCACTTGCGGGTACACACGCAAGGGGTGTGTCAAGTTTTTGGCGCCGTTGCCGGGGAGTAGGCGTTTTAGATATTTGTTTTTCATTATTTTAGTTATTCACTTCACTTTCTCTTCCATATTTTCTTTATCTATCATTGTTCTTACTTTTCTTTCCTTTGCTTTGGTCTCAGGTTATGACCTGTGGGAACCCTTCGATTCTTATTGAAGGAGACCCGGACATTGGAAAAAGAGCACATCGCAAGGGAAAAGAACCCGTGCAAGAAGCTTCGAATCAAGCCAATATTGAAACAGAAGGGTCAGAAGCAATGACAGAACAGAACGAACAGCAGAGGACCTTGTCCGACTATGCTAGACCCGCAGTAATGGGGATCCGATCGAGTATTGTGAGGCCCCTAATTACGGCAAACAACTTTGAGTTGAAACCGTCGTTCATTCAGATGTTGCAACAGTCCGCACAATTCAATGGGTTGGCTGATGAAGATCCCAACAGTCATATAGAGAATTTCCTTGAAGTGTGCGACATGTTGAAGATTAATGGAGTGACGGACGACCCGATTCATTTGAGAGCCTTCCCATTTTCATTGAAGGGAAAAGCAAGACATTGCCTTTACTCATTACCGAGAGCCTCCATTACTACGTGGGAGGAGATGGCCGAGGCATTCTTGGCTAGATACTTTCCGCCGGGAAAGTCAGCAAGGCTCCGAAATGAGATATCATCCTTTGTGCAGATGGAATTGGAGTCTCTATTCGAGACATGGGATAGGTTCAAGGAGCTCCTTCGTAAGTGCCCGCAACATGGATTCCCCGAGTGGATGACCATTCACACCTTCTATAACCGGTTGAATCCGAGTACCAAACAACTCCTAGATGCGGCGGCCGGAGGAACTCTAGGAAGCAAGACTCCCGGTGAAGCTCGGCACCTTGTAGAGGAGATGGCTATGAATAGCTATCAATGGAACGCATGGGATAGGAAAAAGGTTGCCGGAATTCATGAGGTTGATGCGGTTACATCGTTGGCGGCACAAGTGGAATCGTTGAGAAAGAAGCTAGATGCTTTGGCTTCGCCAAGAGTTGCGGCCATCACTACTTGTAACGGTTGTGGGGGAGGACATGCTTCAAGCGATTGTCTTATTGCTATTGGAGGCACTAGTGCGGTAGAGCAGGCCGATTTTGTTGGAAATTCATATAGAGGACAAGGCCAAGGCAACCCGTACAGTGGAACATATAATCCGGGGTGGAAGAACCATCCAAATTTTTCTTGGAGCAATCAAGGACAGTCACAACAGACAAATAGTGCACCACCGGGATTTCAAAGCCAACAAGCTCCGAATTTAGAAAGCCGAGTGACCGGGCTAGAAGGAAAGATGACCTATCTTGAGAGACCGCTCACACCGTTCGTTTCTTCATCGGATGCTAGATTTCAGTCGGTGGAGGCTACTCTTCGCAATCACACCACCTCCCTACATAATTTGGAAAATCAAGTAGGGCAAATTGCGAAGACATTGGCGGAAAGGCCTCAAGGTAGTTTGCCTAGCAATACGGAGACTAACCCAAGGGAACAACTTAAGGCAATTACCTTGAGGAGTGGAAAAGAGGTTGAGAGAACTCTCCCTCTAGAGAAGACAAATGAAGTAACCGGAGTAGAAGAAGTAGGGAAAGAAGCTCCAAAAAAGAAGGAGATGGCACCACCCCCCTACAAACCAAGGATACCCTACCCTTCGAGGTTGAAGAATGACCAAGACAACGAACAATACAAGAAATTTTTGGGTATCTTCAAGCAATTGCACATCAACATACCATTCGCGGAAGCATTAGCCCAAATGCCCAAGTACGCGAAGTTCCTAAAGGACCTCTTAACCAATAAGAGGAAGTTGGAGGAGAGTGCAGCTATAGTACTTGATGCAAATTGCTCGGCCATCTTGCAAAAGAACATGCCGAGTAAGACAAAAGATCCCGGGAGTTTTATCATACCTTGCAACATTGGCAATCTGGGTGAGGAGATGGCATTGGCCGATTCGGGGGCAAGCATCAATGTCATGCTCTATACCTTCTTCCAAAAGCTAGGCTTGGGCGAGCCTAGACCCACTCGGATGACACTTCAACTTGCGGATCGATCGGTGACGCATCCGAGGGGAATTGTGGAAGATGTCTTGGTAAAAGTAGACAAGTACATCTTTCCGGTGGACTTTGTCGTGTTTGATGTGGATGAGGATGTCGAAGTACCGTTGATTCTTGGGAGGCCTTTCTTGCGCACTTCCAAGGCTTTGATAGACATGGACAGTGGAGAGCTCATGCTTAGAGTCGGAGATGATAAGCTCACCTATCGCCTCGCCGGAGCCATGAGGCATTCTCTTGATTTTGATGACACTCTATATTATCTTGATGCTACTGATGAGTGTATTGATGAATATGTGCAGGAAATGTTAAACTCAGATCCATATGAAGGATGGCCGTACCAAGATGTGGAGATCGAAGAAGAAGAGGTACTTATGCTTAGTCCAGTTCAAACAGACGTCAAGATGGAGAAGGGACGTATGAAGAAGATGCTTCAGAGGTTGAAGAGGTCGAGAAGATGCCACAAGAAGAACCGCAACAAGAAAGGGGATGAACATTCACGGAGTAAGGGTGTTTCACCCGTCTGTGGTAACAAACTCGACAACTCTCCCTCTACTTTACAAAGATTATGTAATGCATGCTTTCAGGTTGTAGAGAAGAGGGAACTTCTATTCATGAACCCTCGTAAGGTAAGATCAAGTACGTCAAGCTAAGTGACGTTAAACAAGCGCTTCTTGGGAGGCAACCTAAGGTTTTAAAGTTTTCCTAGGATCTAGTTTAGTTAGATTGAATAAGGATCTTAGTTTTGGTGTCTTGAAGTTTTAATGCATGTGCTACGATTTCGATTGTGGATTATTGATATTTCGGTGTGCCTTAATGATAATTGACGAAGTTTGAGTCGGTTGAGTGTGTTTTCTATGGTCTCTGGTCATGCTTTTATGGTTTATACAGGCTCTAAGTGTTTTAAAAAGAGTTTCTGAATTTTTGGAAGAGTCTGTCAATTTTTCTGAGTAACCAGAGAAAACACACGGCCGTGTGGAAATTCCACACGGCCGTGTGTTACCAAATCAGAGCTCAACCAGTGAGGGCACAGGGGCGTGTGTGTGCCCCTGTGAACAACCTCAGAAGGGGCACATGGCCGTGTGAAAATTCCACACGGTCGTGTGCAATCTCGCAGAACTTCAACTCTTTTCCAGAGAGTCCACAGGGGCGTGTGGATGCCCCTGTGAGTGCCACTGTGCCAAGGCACACGGCCGTGTGGAAATTCCACACGGCCGAGTGCAATCTCGCAGAACTTCAACTCTTTTCCAGAGAGTTCACAGTAGCGTGTGGATGCCCCTGTGAGTGCCACTGTGCCAAGGCACACGACCGTGTGAAACTCTGCAGAGATAACCCCTTCTTCCCGAGAATACACAGGGGCGTGTATGTGCCCCTGTGGGAGAACTTGTGATAGGCAAACGGCCGTGTGGATTATTCACACGGCCGTGTGGAATACTTAGCGTTTCTCGGGCAAGTCAGAGAGGCCATAGGGGCGTGTGGGTGCCCCTGTGGCTGGCCTTGTGTTCCTGGCCAGGTTGGGCACACGGCCGTGTGGAAATTCCACACGGCCGTGTGAAATTTTCCGGAGACTTTCTGTGTTTTCCCGAGAATCCACAAGGCCGTGTGGGTGCCCCTGTGGATCACCCTATGAAGGCACACGGCCATGTGGGATGCTCACACGGCCGTGTGGGGTAGTTCAGAGAGCAACCAGAGTGCACACAGGGGCGTGTGTTGGCCCCTGTGAACCCTAATTTCAGAGGCACACGACCGTGTGGAATTTCCACACGGCCGTGTGAATTCCCAGAACTTCAAAAGCCGCGCGTTTTCATTTAGATTTCACTCGTGCCTCTTGATTCTTCCACTCTAAACTCTTCTCCTACCCGCTCTACTCCTTCCCCGACGTTCTCCGAGCTTTTGGAAGGATTTTTACGAGTTTTTCATGCTGATTTCCTTAGTTTTCACTTCACACCATCGGTAAGCTCTCCCTTCCTCTTTTCTTTGTCAATTCTCAATTTAATTCGTTCTTTTGATGATTTTGCCTATATTGAATGATAAACGAGTATGCGAGTATGTTTAGGAAAGAGTTAGAACGAATTAGATTGTAAATTTTGGATTTTGAGACCCACGGCCGTGATGCTCTGTCCGCTAGAAGCTCCACATGGGCGTGTGGAAATTCCACACGGCCGTGTGGATTTATGCAGAGTGAGTTTTTGAACTGATCTTTGAAAATTTTCTTTTGCAACTTTGCAGATATGGCTTCTAGGTCTAAGAAGTCGGTTGGGAAGCGTCAGCGTGAGCCTACCCCACCTCCCGAAGAGATAGATTTCCCATCACCTGAGCAACGGGAACGGTTCAAGCGATTATCAGACCTCCGCTTTGGACAGAGCCGTTTCCCCGATTTGAGCATTCTACGGGACATTCAAGGGGGAGCAGAGATGGTGGATGAGGTCGAGGAGCTCCTCTCAGTGGGGAACTAGAGTAGACTCCTTTCCATTCGAGAGCCAGCGATCAGATCACTTACGCTGGAGGTGCTCTCCTCATTCGAGTTCGACCGGGGGTACGACAGTTTCACCGATGTTGATACCATTCAGTTCCAGGCCCTCAGTCGACACATCTCTTTGAGCATGACCAAGTTTTCAGTACGGATGGGACTGTATGATCAGGCACACACCGAGACAGAGGAGTACGCATTGCTACCCACAGACTACCCGGGTACTTTGACCCCGCAGCGTGCGTACAGTAGGTTATGTGGCCAGGGACAGTACGAGCCAGGAGTGTCCAAGGCCACATATTTGACCAGGGGCTCGTACAGGTACCTCTATGCTATTCTCAGCCGATCAGTGAGCGGCAGGGGAGACAGTACGGGGGTTCTGAGCCATCAGGAGCTCCTGTACCTATATTCGATGGTAGAGGGAGAGCCACTCCACCTGGGGCATATTGTAGCAGAGTACATCCGCCATCAAGGCCAGTACCCTAGGGTGGGAGTGATCTTCTCAGGCCCGTATATCACGCGACTGATTATGGGGTTAGAACTTCGAGACGGAGTATGTGGTGCTGAGAGGACTTCTACACCGGCTCCGTTAGGCATGGAGACCCTGAAGATGATGGGGATAGTCCGCAGATCAGGACCAGGAGTTTATACATTGAACATTCCTCATACAGATCAGGCCGAGGGGTCACAGGCAGCATTAGAGCCACCCCCAGCGGACACAGAGACCGAGGTACCACCCACCGCGCCAGAGCCACTTCCGGTGCATACCTTCTTGCCTTCCCGAGGCCAGGATCGACTGGAGCGCCTCGAGAGCGCAGTGGGGGTGCTACAGACAGAGGTGGCTGAGGTCAGGGCCACACAGGTAGCGCAGCACACAGAGGTCATGGCTCGATTTCACAGCATACAGCAGTTACATTCGTGGTCCGACCCCGAGCTTCCACTCCTCCACTACCAGCATCACCAGCACCAGTAGCAGCAGATCCACCATCACCGACAGAGCCTTTAGCAGCACCAGAGGCTTCTATTCAGGACACTGATGCTGAGGCGTCTTAGATTTTATTTTTATTTGATTTTCATTCTTGTATTTTCTATTTTATTTTGGACTAGTATTACTCAGAAAGGACTCTCCTTCTGAGTTTATCTTTTATTTAGCTTTTCTTTTATCTCGAGTTGTATTTCATTTTCATATTTTATATACTCGAGTTTTTACTGAGCTATACTGAACCCTTGTGTATGTGTGCGCAGATGGTCTTAGATGAAAGAAATCTAAGGAATAGTCATAAACACGGTCTTGGGACCGTGTGTGTTTCACAACCAATTGAGACTCAACTCTCAATACACCTAGCTCCATCAAATGCAGCACTTGGAGTTCAGGAGAGTAATGTTTCAATTGCCTACTTCCACACTAATTATTTTACAATTCTTAATTTTTAATTGTGCTTGCATGCGTACATTGCGGACAATGTACATCTTAAGTGTGGGGGGGAGTTCACATTGCACACACCTTTACTTGTGCGTTCAATTGCTTATGCTCATGTAGCCTATGGCGGTTCACCTTAGTTGCAACGGTTGTATTCTTATAGTTTAGAAGAATTTTTAACATTGTGTCCTATCATGCTCTAGTTTCTACTTGAATTTTAGGGATTTTTTGCTCGATATTCTCATATTGCACAACTTACTCTTGGAATCTTTTGGAAACTCAATCTTGAAGTTTTTAAGGACAAGTTTATCGTCGTTCTTAGTTTTACTTTGGAAAATGAATAAAAAAAAAATTGGAAAAGAGAAAAAGTACAAAAAGTATATGAGTTTGTAAATATTAGCTTTGTTTTAATTATGCATTTGGGGTGGAAGTATGTAGCTACTCTCATAAGTCGGATACAAGTTATTCCCTAATGAGAGAAAGAGCTATCTCATGGGATGCGTGAAAGCTACTACCCCGGTAGAAAGAGCTACCTCCTCGAAAGTGTGAAAGCCACCTTTGGCGGCCGCCTAGGAGAGGGCTACCTTCAAGGATGTGTGAAGCTACTACTTCCTCCCTTATTTTTTGTTTTTTGTATATAAACAAGTCCTTTCAAACGAAAGTTTGAGGAGTACTCGTTGGTTCTCTTGACTGAAATCGCACACACTAACACATTTTCGAGTTTTTATCCTTTTTGATTCGAGTTTTTAGCTAGAGCAATGATAACCTTATGCAATGTTTTGATTTCCCTTTACTTGTAGAATGCTTCTTTTGCATACTTTTGGTGAACCTTAGGCCGAGCACTTTCAATTGTTCTTCCCAAGTACTTTCAAGTTCTATGTTTTGCTTGAGGACAAGCAAAAGCTTAAGTGTGGGGGGATTTGATAAGTGCTCGTGTTATAGTAATGCGAAGCGTTATTATCTTGCAATGAGCTTTAATTCAATCAGATTTTATCACTAAAAAGTGTGCAATTGTTTACTTCTGTGCATTGTAGGGTTGTGAAAATAAAATGAAGGAAAGGAACGAAGTTAGGTCGTGTTTGGCATTGTTGGGAAGATTTTCGGACCAAGCAAGGAGCAAGGCGTGAGCATAGATTTGTGAGTGTGTGCCAACCTCCTTTGGAGGGGCACAAAGGCAGTCACATTCACAATAAGTCTAACTCATGCCAACAATGAGAACTTCACCAATTAGGCGATTCGAAGCAATCGGCACGATCTACCGTTGATTGTGTGCCTAATTCAACGGCCTCGATGAAGAACGACGAATTCGGGAGTGTTTCGTCACAATTAATGTAGCAATACTGCAGCAAAAATACTGTAGCAAAAACATTGTGGCAAGTTACTGTTCACAGTCGGCCGAAAAACAGAATTCCAGAAACTTCACACGAGCGTGTGGAAATTCCACACAGCCGTGTGAAATATCGTTTTCAGCAAATTTAAAGCCGCGACTCCACATTATAAATGCACGATTTGGAGACTTTTTTGAGACATCTTTGACCTATTCTTCTCCCCAACTTCTGGGAGTGCGGCTAGGGTTTTGGAGAGGACTTCGTGGAGGTTTGGAGCGACTCATCGGCATCGTCACCAACGTCCGGCGGCCGCACAAGACCACGGCCACACCATACGCAAGGGGGTTTTCATCTATGTCTTTACTTTGTGTTTTATTTCATACATTGATGAACATGTATAGCTCCATGAGGAGCTAAACCCATTGTGGCTATTCGGACTTGTAAATTCTAGGGTTATCATGTTTCTTTGACATTGTTATTATGCTTTTCCATTATTGATGAATAAGAATTGAGTTTCAATCTTGATTTTATTTTGCTATTGTTTTCCCTTAGATGTGACACTAGGGTTGAGAGCAATCTAGGTTTTCCTTTAGAGGTGTGACAACTCCTATAGGATTAGACTATTCAAGATTGAAGAGGGTTGAGAGGGAGAGTTGTGAGGTAGCGATGTACCCCTTTCCCTTCCGGTGTGATTTCTCCCTACCTCCGTTTCCTTGATTTATTAGCGGTCAAGATAGAGTGAAGTGCTAGTTAGAAAAACTCCCCTGGGGCTTAGTTACGCGAGTAACCGAGTGAAAGGTTGAAGTGAATCCTATGCACTGGGGCTTAATCTAGACTAGGGTTCTTCCTCCTGGACCAAAGGGTTAGAACTACACATAGGAACATGTTTAATCACTAGGAATCCCTAGAACTTAATGCAATCCCACGTAGTGTGAGGTTTAGGTAGATGTACTCCCCTGGGACTTAATCGTGCGAGCGATAGAGTGAAGGATCATTGTGAATCCTAATACTGGGGCATAATGTTGGGGTTAGTCACGGTTGACCTTAGGTTTGGGACCGTGAGTCTAAGGATTTCCTCGACTCAATTAGCATCAATAGGAAGGTATAATAGCATAGTCTTGCACTAGAAGCATAGATCCTAGAGGTAACTTGTCCGAATACCCCACTTTATTCATTGTTAAATCCTCCTTAATCTCTTTTTCTTGCACTCTCTAATCTTTCATCTCTCTCTATTTAATTTCCTGTCTTTTAGTATAGTTGTTCTCACAATTCACACACTAATCGATTATTACTTTTCCGTACTTCGCATAGTTTTAATAGTGAAATCTCATACTCTAACTCCCTATTCCCTGTGGATTCGACTACCCTCTCACCGGGGTAACTTTTATTACTTCGACAAACCAGTGCACTTGCGGGATACACGCAAGGGGTCGTGTCAAGTTTTTGATCTCAGCTTGAGAAGAAAGGGGATGTTTGATGCAACTGAAATTTTTGACACACTTACAGGAATGGTGGAGGTTGTGGAACAGAAAATTCAATTGTTCCCAGTACATGTGGTTGTAAATAGCATTGAATACGGGCAATCATTTAATAGTACCTCCGTGGAAAGAGAAACAGTTGTCGATCATCCTTGCATAGGACAGGCCATGGAGTGTGAGTTGGGTAATGTGTTAGATGAATTCGAGAGATCGGCTTTGGCTTCTTTGATTGAGAATTCAGAAGAGAATTTAGAAAGAGTCCTTGCTCAGTTTGAATCAGGTTATATCGAACAAAGTCAAGAGGTCTTTTCGGTGGGAATCATAGACTTAACTAAGGAAGCATGTGAGATAGAGCCTACGAAGGGAACCCAAGAACATCTCAACAGCCAGGTTTTATAGAACATCACAGAAAGTATTGAGGAACAAGGAACGATTTAGTTTGAAGAAATTGATCGATTGAAGGAAAGCCGTCTGCGGCCATCTATTGAAGGTCCACCTGATTTGGAATTAAAGACATTACCAACACATTTGGAGTATGCATATCTAGCAGAAGAAATGAAACTCCCCGTTATCATAGCTTCTTCTCTCTACCCGGATCAGAAGGGAAGGGGGGGTTGAAATGTTGAAGAAGCACAAATCTGCCATTGCTTGGAAAAATTCAGATTTGAAGGGAATAAATCCTTCGTTTTGTACACATAAAATCCTAATAGAGGACAATTTCAAGTCGGTAATTCAACCTCAAAGAAGACTAAATCCAAATATGAAGGAGGTTGTTAAGGCAGAAGTGGTGAAACTGTTGGATGCAGGGATTATCTATCCTTTCTCTGACAACGCTTGGGTGAGCCCAACGCAAGTGGTTCCAAAGAAAGGAGGGATGACAGTGATCAAGAATGAACGAAATGAACTCATTCCAACGAGAACAGTCACCGGATGGAGGGTGTGCATTGATTACAGAAGGTTGAATGACGCAACCCGAAAGGATCATTTTCCACTGACTTTTATTGATCAAATGTTGGAGCGGCTGGCCGGACATCAATATTACTGCTTCCTATATGGGATGTCAGGTTATTTTCAGATCCCTATAGCCCCAGAAGATCAAGAGAAGATAACTTTCACTTGTCCCTACGGGACGTTTGCATATAGAAGGATGCCATTCGGACTGTGTAACGCGCCCGCAACATTCCAATGGTGCATGACTGCCATTTTTGATGACTTCTGGAAGATATAATGGAGGTATTCATGGATGACTTTTCAGTGTTCGGTGACTCCTTTGATCTATGCTTGAAAAATTTGGAAAGAGTACTAACGAGGTGTGAAGAAACAAACCTTGTACTTAATTGGGCGAAGTGTCATTTCATGGTTCAGGAAGGTATTGTTCTAGGGCACAAGCTTCCCCGGCAACGGCGCCAAAAACTTGACACGAACCCTTGCGTGTATCCCGCAAGTGCACGAGTTTGTCGAAGTAATAAAAGTTACCCCGGTGAGATGGTAGTCGAATCCACAGGGAATAGGGAATTAAATAGAGAAAGATGAAACATTAGAGAGTGCAAGAAAAAGAGATTAAGGAGGATTTAACAATGAATGAAGTGGGGTATCCGGACAAATTACCTCTAGGATCTATGCTTTTAGTGCAAGACTATGCTATTATACCTTCCTATTGATGCTAATTGAGTTGAGGAAATCCTTAGACTCACGGTCCCAAACCTAAGGTCCACTGTGACTAACCCCAATATTATGCCCCGGTATTAGGATTCACAACGACCCTTCACTCTATCGCTCGCACGATTAAGTCCCAGGGGAGTACATCTACCTAAACCTCACACTACGTGGGATTGCATTAAGTTATAGGGATTCCTAGTGATTAAACCTGTTCCTATGTGTAGTTCTAACCCTTTGGTCCAGGAGGAAGAACCCTAGTCTAGATTAAGCCCTAGTGCATAGGATTCACTTCAACCCTTCACTCTGTTACTCGTGTAACTAAGTCCCAGAGGAGTTTATCTACCTAGCACTTCACTCTATCTTGACCGCTAATAAATCAAGGAAACGGAGGTAGGGAGAAATCACACCGGAATGGAAAGGGGTACATCGCTACCTCACAACTCTCCCTCTCAACCCTCTTCAATCTTGAATAGTCTAATCCTATAGGAGTTGTCACATCTCCAAAGGAAAACCTAGATTGCTCTCAACCCTAGTGTCACATCTAAGGGAAAACAATAGCAAAATAAAATCAAGATTGAAACTCAATTCTTATTCATCAATAATGGAAAAGCATAATAACAATGTCAAAGAAACATGATAACACTAGAATTTACAAGTCCGAATAGCCACAAGGGGTTTAGCTCCTCATGGAGCTATACATGTTCATCAATGTATGAAATAAAACACAAAGTAAAGACATAGATGAAAACCCCCTTGCGTATGGTGTGGCCGTGGTCTTGTGTGGCCGCCGGACGTCATTGACGATGCCGATGACGCGCTCTAAACCTCCACGAAGTCCTCTCCAAAACCCTAGCCACACTCCCAGAAGTTGGGGAGAAGAATAGGTCAAAGATGTCTCAAAAAAGTCTCCAAATCGTGCATTTATAATGTGGAGTCGCTGCTTTAAATTTGCTGAAAACGGGATTTCACATGGCCGTGTGGAATTTCCACACGCCCTGTGTGAAGTTTCTGGAATTCTAATTTTCGGCCATCTTCATTGTTAGCGTGAGCTAGACTTATTGTGAATGTGACTGCCTTTGTGCCCCTCCAAAGGAGGTTGGCACACACTCACAAGTCTATGCTCACGCCTTGCTCCTTGCTTGGTCCGAAAATCTTCCCAACAATGCCAAACACAACCTAACTTCGTTCCTTTCCTTCATTTTATCTTCACAACCCTACAATGCACAGAAGTAAACAATTGCACACTTTTCAGTGATAAAATCTGATTGAATTAAAGCTCATTGCAAGACAATAACGCTTCGCATTATTATAACACGAGCACTTATCTATCCCTAACCCCCTACAAAGGTCCCGGTGGAGAAATCTATCAATCTCACGCCTCACACCCCATATGGTTGCATAAAACTTAGGGAATACAGAGATAGGAAACACTCAATCGGAAGGGAAAAGGGACACTCCTCTATCTCAAGACTCATCCTCTCAACCCTCTTTAACCTTGTATGTTCTAATCCCTAATGGAGACCTCTCTCTCACCAAGGAAACAAATCAAACATACCAAACAACCATACGAATCAATAAGGCATGCAAGCAATGATTAAACAAGATTAAAACTCAAATAAACTCGGACTTAAAAGAAAGCATAAAGAAAATCAATACATGAATCGAAACCTAGGGTTCACATGCCCAAGTATCTACTAGGGTTTAGCCCTCCATGGGGCTTATTACAAAGCAAAACATAACACAATGAAAAGCAATGTAAACCATGGAAGTAAACCCCCTTGAATTCGTGATGATGGCCTTGATGGGTCGCTCAACGTCTTGAAGGATCCTTCTCCGAAGCTAGGTTACCAAAAAAATCGGCAAAAAGGGCTATTTATGAGCCTGAAGCGCGTTAGTCACGTACCTCCACGCGACCACGTGAGATCCCACGCGGTCGCGTGGGCTGCAGAATTCCCACACGGTCGTGTGGGATTTTGACGCGGTCGCGTGAACAGTAACTTTTGCTACAGTGAAATGAACAGTGTTTTCCTACAGTACTCTTCATAAAACGTGATCCAAACTCTCTTATCTTGAGGCCACATGGTCGGGCAGCCGTCCATGTGGTGAGTTATAAGACTTCTCCTCCATCGAACTATCATTTGAAAGCTTTAGCTATCTTCACACAAGTTGGGACATGAAGGTCTGCCTTTGTGCCCTTCCATCACACAAATCATCTTGAATTCTTCAGGAAGTTGGCACACCCTCATGTGCACGATCCCCTCTTGTGCCTTGACACTTGTGTTGTACAAAAGCTCCCAACAATATGTCTTTATAACCCATCTTTGCTTCCTTTTCCTCCTTTAACACTTTCACAACCTAATTGCATAAAAGAACACCAAAATACAGTTTATGAGACATAATCCATGGTAAAATGATGCTCAATGGATGTAAAACAAGTAGGTAAAATATGTATACTCAAGCACTTATCAACTCTACTTGTGCCGCCAAAGATATAACCGAGTCAACTTCATGAATTCCGGCCACCTTTTTCCTATCCCTTGAGTTCCATTAATAGCTATTCATAGCCATCTCCTCTACAAGGTGCCGGGCTTCACCTGGAGTCTTGCTTCCTAGAGTTCCTCCGGCCGCCGCATCTAAGAGTTGCTTGGTACTCAGATTTAACCCATTGTAGAAGGTGTGAATGATCATCCACTCGGGAAATCCATGTTGCGAGCACTTGCGAAGGAGCTCCTTGAACCTATCCCATGTCTCGAATAGAGACTCCAATTCCATTTGCACGAAGGATGATATTTCATTCCGGAGCCTTGCAGATTTTCTCGGCGGAAAGTATCTAGCCAAGAATGCCTCGGCCATCTCATCCCACGTAGTGATGGATACTCTCGGTAATGAATGAAGCCAATGTCTTGCTTTTCCCTTCAATGAAAATGGGAAGGCTCTCAAATGAATTGCGTCGTCCGTTACTCCATTAATCTTCAACATGTCACACACTTCGAGGAAATTCTCTATATGACTGTTGGGATCTTCATCGGCCAACCCATTAAATTGTGCGGACTGTTGCAACATCTGTATGAACGACGGATTCAACTCAAAATTCATTGCCATGATTGGGGGCCTCACAATGCTCGATTGGGTTCCCATGACTGCGGGTCTAGCAAAATCGGACAATGTCAGTTGTTGTTCATTCTGTTATGCCATTGTTTCTGACCCTTCTGTCTCAATATCGGCTTGATTTGAAGCTTCTTGCACAAGTTCCTTCCCCTTGCGATGTGTTCTTCGTCCAATGTTAGATAAAGAAAAACAAGAATCGAAGGGTTCCCACGGGTCATAACCTGTAACCGAAAACCGCGAAAACAAAAATAAGAACAATGATAGATAAAGAAAATATGAAATAGAATGCGAAGTGAATAGCTAAAATAATGAAAAACAAATATCTAAAATGCCTATTAACCGGCAATGGTGCCAAAAAACTTGACACGACCCCTTGCCTGTATCCCGCAAGTGCACGGGTTGTCGAAGTAATAAAAGTTACCCTGGTGAGAGGGTAGTCGAATCCACAGGGAGTAGGGATTTAGAATACGAGATTTCACTAATTAAGCTATGTGGTGTATGGAAAAGCAATATCTGGATCAATGAATGAATGTAGAAGTAAACAGAATAAAAGACAAGAAATTAAATAGAAAGATGGAAGATCGGAAAGTGCAAATAAAAGAGAATAGAGAGGACTAGCAATGAATGAAATAGGGTATCCGGACAAGCTACCTCTAGGATCTATGTTTCTTGTGCAGGACTATGCTATTATACTTCCCTATTGATGTTAATTGAGTCGAGGAAATCCTTAGACTCACGGTCCCAAACCTAGGGACAACGGTGACTAATCCCATCATTATGCCCCTGTATTAGGATTCACGTCACCCTTCACTCTGTCGCTCACACGACTAAGCCCCAGGGGAGTATATCTACCTAAACCTCACACTACGTGGGATTGCTTTAAGCTCTCTAGGGATTCCTAGTGGTAAAACCTGTTCCTATGTGTAGTTCTAACCCTTTGGTCCAGGTGGAAGAACCCTAGTCTAGATTAAGCCCCAGCGCGTAGGATTAACTTCAACCCTTCACTCTGTTACTTGCGTGTGGAATTTCCTAGTCTAGAGAAAACCAGAGAAAACACACGGCCATGTGACATCTCGCAGAACTTCAACTCTTTTTCCAGAGAGTCCACAGGGGCGTGTGGGTGCCCCTGCGAGTGCCACTGTGCTAAGGCACACGGCCGTGTGAAATTCTGCAGAGAAAACCCTTCTTCCCGAGAATACACAGGGGCGTGTGTGTGCCCGTGTGGGAGAACTTGTGAAAGGCACACGGCCGTGTGGATTATTTACACGGCCGTGTGGAATACTTAGCGTTTCTCGGGCTAGTCAGAGAGGCCACAGGGGCGTGTGGGTGCCCCTGTGGCCGGCCTTGTGTTCTTGGCCAGGTTTGGCACATGGCCGTGTGGAATTTCCACACGGGCGTGTGAAATTTTTCAGAACTTTCAAAGTTTTCCCATGAATCCACAGGGCCGTGTGGGTGCCCCTGTGGATCCCCCTGTGAAGGCACACGGCCGTGTGGGATACTCACACGGCCGTGTGGGGTAGTTCAGAGAGCGACCAGAGTGCACAGGGGCGTGTGTTTGCCCCTTTGAACCCTAATTTCAGAGGCACACGGCCGTGTGGAATTTCCACACGGCCGTGTGAATTCCCAGAACTTCAAAAGCCGCGCATTTTTATTTATATTTCACTCGTGCCTCTTGATTCTTCCACTCTAAACTCCTCTCTTACCCTCTCTACTACTTTCCCAACCGTCTCAGAGGATTTTTGAGGTTTTATTGGAGTTTTTCAGGCCGATTCTAAGTATTCCTTCATCCACTCCGTCGGTAAGGACTTCAAAGCCTTCTTCTTCGTCAATTCTTAATTTGATTCGTTCTGTTGGGTGATTTCGCTTGTTTTAAATGCTTATTATGTGTGCGAGCATGTTTAGAGATGAATTAGAACGAACTATAATGTAAATTTCGGATTTTTAACCCCCACGGCAGTGGGCTCTATCCGCCAGAAGCTCCACACGGGCGTGTGGAAATTCCACACGGCCGTGTGGATTTCTGCAGATTGTTCTGTTTAACTGTTTTTTAATCGATTCTCTTTTCAATCTTGCAGATGTCTTCCAGGTCCAAGAAATCGACTGGGAAGCGGCCCCGTGAGCCCACGCCCCCTCTAGTGGAGACCGAGTTCAGTATACCTAAGCACCAGGCTAGGTTGGAGCGGTTATCTACACTGCGGTTTGGCCAGTCATGATACCCGACCTGAGCATTATCAGAGAGATTCAGGGGGGTGACAGTATTGCCGACAAGGTTGAGGAGCTACTCTCGGTGGGTAGTTGGAGGAGATTACTGAGGATTAGAGATCCAGCCATTCGTGGAATGACACTTGAGTTCTTGGCCTCGTTCGAGTTTGACAGATCGCGCAGGGACTTCTCTACTCCTGACGCGATTCAGTTCAGGGTATTAGGCCAGCATTTTAGCCTCAGCGTGACCCAGTTTTCGATCCATATAGGGTTATATGACGAGGCCTATACACAGACAGAGGAGTATGAGGGTCTTCCTAAAGACTACCCGAGCAGTCTTACTACGCAGAGGGCCTACAGGGATTTGTGCGGAGAGGGCCAGTATGAGCCAGGGGTCTCGAAGGCCACGTGCTTATCCCGCCCGGCCTACAGATACGTGCATGCCATTCTGAGTAGATCAGTGAGTGGCCGGGGTGATAGCACTGGAGTTCTGAGCCGGCAGGAGCTTCTCTATCTATACTCTATGGCTCAGAGGGTACCACTCCACCTAGGGTACATCCTAGCAGAGTATTTGCGCCATCAGGGCCAGTATCGTAGGGTGGGAGTGATCTTCGCAGGACCCTACATTTCGAGACTTCTGATCGAGACGAGTCTCAGAGACGGAGTGCGAGGGGCAGTGAAGACCAGTGTACCGGCTCCTTTGGGCGCAGATACACTGAGGATGATGGAGATGATCCGCCGAGTGGGATCAGGGACCTATACTTGGATCATACCCCAGTCAGATCAGGCAGAGGGGTCCCAGGCAGCCTTGGAGCCACCCTCGATAGACATAGAGGCCGAGGCACCACCCACAGCACCGGAGCCACCCCCGGTGCACATTTTCTCTCCCTCCCGAGGCAAGGATAGGTTGAAGCGCCTCGAGAATGCAGTGGGGGTGCTACAGACCGAGGTGGCCGAGGTGAGGGCCACACAGGCTGCACAGCACTTAGAGACGATGACGCGGCTCGATGCCATACAGAGACTACTCGAGCAGGCCGTGTCATCATCTTTCGTAGTCCAGCCCCAGGCCCCCACTCCTCCACCACCATCTCCCCTAGCACCAGCAGCAGCAGCAGCAGATCCACAGACGTATTCAGAGCCTCCAGTAGCACCAGAGGCCACCACTGAGGACACCGACGATGAGGCATCTTAGTTTTAGCTTTTATTTGTTTTTTATTTTCATTCTTGTACTTTTTATTCTATTTTGGACTTGTAGTACTCATAAAGGATTCTCCTTCTGAGTTTATCTTTTAGTTTGCTTTTCTTGTTATCTCGAGTTGTATTCATTGCTTCATATTTTATATACTCGAGTTTTTATTGAGCTATACTGAACCCTTGGGTATGTGTGCGCAGATGGTCTTGGATGAAAGGAATCTAAGGAATAGTCATAGACACGGCCATGGGACCGTGTGTGCTTCACAACCCATTGAGACTCAACTCTCAATGCACCTAGCTCCATCAAACGCAACACTTGGAGTTCAGGGGAGTAATGTTTCAATTGCCTACTTCCGCACTAATTGTTTTACAATTCTTAACTTTTATTATGCTTGCATGCGTACATTAGGGACAATGTACATCTTAAGTGTGGGGGGGAGTTCACATTGCACACACCTTTACTTGTGCGTTCAATTGCTTATGCTCATGTAGCCTATGGCGGTTCACCTTAGTTGCAACGGTTGTATTCTTATAGTTTTAAAGAATTTTTAACATTGTATCCTATCATGCTCTAGTTTCTACTTGAATTTTTAGGGAATTTTTGCTCGATTATCTTATATTGCACAACTTACTCTTGGAATCTTTTGGAAACTCAATCTTGAAGTTTTTAAAGACAAGTTTATCATCATTCTTAGTTTCACTTTGGAAAATGCATATATTAAAAATGAAATATATATATATATATATATATATATATATATATATATATATATATATATATATATATATGGAAAAGAGAAAAAGAAGAGTTTGTGAATAGTTGCTTTGTTTTATATATGCATTTGGGGAGGAAAGAGCTACCACCTATGAAGTATGTAGCTACTCTCATGGGATGCGTGAAAGCTACTACCCCGGTAGAAAGAGCTACCTCCTCGAAAGTGTGAAAGCCACCTTTGGCGGCCGCCTAGGAAATGGCTACCTTCAAGGATGTGTGAAGCTACTACTTCTTTCTCTCTTTAGTTTTGTTTTTGTATATAAATAAGTCCTTTATAACAAAAGTTTGAGGAGTACTTGTTGGTTCTCGAGTTTTTATCCTTTTTTATTCGAGTTTTTAGCTAGAGCAATGATAACCTTATGCATTTTTTGGATTTCCCCTTACTTGTAGAATGCTTCTTTTGCATATTTTTGGTGAACCTAAGGACGAACACTTTCAATTGTTCTTCCCAAGTACTTTCAAGTTTTATTTTTGCTTGAGGACAAGCAAAAGCTTAAGTGTGGGGGGATTTGATAAGTGCTCGTGTTATAGTAATACGAAGTGTTATTATCTTGCAATGAGCATTGATTTAATCAGATTTCATCACTAAAAAGTGTGCAATTGTTTACTTTTGTGCATTGTAGGGTTGTGAAGATAAAATGAAGGAAAGGAACCAAGTTAGATCGTGTTTGCCATTGTTGGGAAGATTTTCGGACTAAGCAAGGAACGAGGCATGAGCATAGACTTGTGAGTGTGTGCCAACCTCCTTTGGAGGGGCACAAAGGCAGTCACATTCACAATAAGTCTAGCTCATGCTAACAATGAAGACTTCACCAATTAGGAGATTCGAAGCAATCGGCAGGATCTACCGTTGATTATGTGCCTAATTCAACGGCCTTGATGAAGAACGATGAATTCGGGAGCGTTTCAGCACATACTGTAGCAAAATATTGTAAAAAAAATACTGTAGCAAGTTACTGTTCACTGTCGGCTGAAATTCAGCATTCCAGAAATTTACACGGGCTTGTGGAAATTCCACACGGCCGTGTGAAATCCCGATTTCAGCAAATTTAAAGCGCGATTCAACTTCTGGAGTGCGGCTAGGGTTTTGGAGAACACTTCGTGGAGGTTTAGAGCGCGTCATCGGCATCGTCACTGACGTCCGGCGGCCACACAAGACCACGGCCACACCATACACAAGGGGGTTTTCATCTATGTCTTTACTTTGTGTTTTATTTCATACATTGATGAACATGTATAGCTCCATGAGAAGCTAAACCCCTTGTGGCTATTCGAACTTGTAAACTCTAGGGTTATTATGTTTCTTTGACATTGTTATTATGCTTTTCCATTATTGATGAATAAGAATTGAGTTTCAATCTTGATTTTATATTGCTATTGTTTTCCCTTAGATATGACACTAGGGTTGAGAACAATCTAGGTTTTCCTTGGGAGGTGTGACAACTACTATAGGATTAGACTTTTTAAGATTGAAGAGGGTTGAGAGAGAGAGTTGTGAGGTAGCGATGTACCCCTTTCCCCTCTGGTGTGATTTCTCCCTACCTCCGTTTCCTTGATTTATTAGCGGTCGAAATAGAGTGAAGTGCTAGGTAGATATACTCCCCTGGGGCCTACTTACGCGAGTAACAGAGTGAAGGGTTGAAGTGAATCCTACGCACCGGGGCTTAATCGAGACTAGGGTTCTTCCTCCTGGACCAAAGGGTTAGAACTACACATAGGAACAGGTTTTATCACTAGGAGTCCCTAGAACTTAATGCAATTCCACGTAGTATGAGGTTTAGGTAGATTTACTCCCCTGGGGCTTAATCGTGCGAGCGATAGAGTGAAGGATCGATGTGAATCCTAATACCGGGGCATAATGTTGGGGTTAGTCACGGTTGTCCTTAGGTTTGGGACCGTGAGTCTGAGGATTTCCTCGACTCAATTGGCATCAATAGGAGAGTATAATAGCATAGTCTTGCACTAGAAGCATAGATACTAGAGGTAGCTTGTCTGGATACTGATAAACGCCTAACTGTACGTACTTTTTATGTATGTTTGCGTATTTATAGAGTATTTTTGTATGTGTGGATGCCTGTTTTTGGTCTAAATTGGTTTATTTCGTGTTACAGGCATAGAAGATACCGTGGGGAGCTCGACAATATGATTTTAGAAGAAATTGGCAGGAAAAAGAACATTTTTGAGCTCCGGTACTGTAGTTGAATACTGTAGCATCAATGTAGCACGAAACCTTTGGCAAAATGGCTAAGTCTGGAAGATCATGCGGGCTACCATGCGGGCACTGCAGAGGCCGCATACGACTGTAGCAATTCCACTGTAGCAAAACTACTGTATCGGCACTGTAGCAACTTACGCGATTTTCTGGATTTCTCGGAAACTTTCTCTCCCCGCATGCGGCGCCGCATGGGTGACCGCATAGCATCCCGAAATTAGGTTTTAAAGGCCTTTTGGGCATTCTTCTTGTTATCTTTTGGCCACCATTCTCCTCCATCATCTTCTTGGACTTCAAGGTTGCGGGAGAAGGCATTTTTGAGGAGCAAATCGAGGGGAGAAGAAGATCACACACTCAAGGGCGAGCATCTAGGAGCTTGTTGGCGCGGATCCTTCAAGTTCTCATCACCATCTTCTTCTAGTCTTCATCTTAGGGGAGTTGTTATGAGCTTTACTTTGTATTTCTTGTTTTGTAGGCATTCTCCTTTGTTGATGATGAACTAGACTCCCAAGGTCGCCGGGCATCCGGTGAACCTTGGGATGAACTTGCTTGTTTGGATACTTGATTTATATGTATGGTATTTGTGTGGTTTGTGGTTTAAGTTTGGTGTATTTGAATGCCTTGGTATGCATGAGAACTCTGTGTATCAATTTTTAGGTAATACTAGGTTGCATGACCATTGCCCTAGTGTTAGACTCACCAAGCTTAGAAGGGATACATGTACAAATACACCGTGACCATCGGGTATTTTGTACCCCTCCAACCATTAGGGTTGAGCCTAGATATTGTGTTTGACTCTAATTTGAGATTTCCCTAGGCCCTTAGCAATCGTGTCGGGATTTGGGACGGTAGAAATACCGTAGCGGTGGAAATTCCGTATTCCAATACCTATACTGGATTAGGGGTCATCACCGTGACCATCGGGGTGACCTATCTTTGGATGTCTCTTGGCCTAACCACCTTTGCCTGTGTGATTCGAGTATTCTTCTAGCTTTAGTAGTCCCGAGGGGATCCTCGCCCGCGGCCTCGTTCATTTATTGCTCATTGTTTCCTTAATGCGCTTGTTTGGTGTGCCTTAGATCACTTGTTTATAGTTTTCTCTTTGTTATTCTTCTTATCTTGATTTTATCACAAAATTGCTAGGTTAGGAAATAGATGAAGGGGAAGTAATAGTAGTTCCTTGGCCCTAGGGAATACGACCCCCTCGTGCTTGCGTGAGGGGTATTACTTGGCGACCCGTGCGCTTGCGGTCAAGTCATCAGATACCCCGCTTCATTCATTGTTAAATCCTCTCTATTCTCTTTCACTTGCACTTTCTCATCTTCCATCTTTCTATTTAATTTCTCGTCTTTTAGTATAATTGTTTCCATAATTCACTCATCAAATCAATTGATCACTTTTCCGTACTTCGCATAGTTTTAATAGTGAAATCTCGTATTCTAACTCCCTATTCCCTGTGGATTCGACTACCCTATCATCGGGTAACTTTTATTACTTCGACAAACCCATGCACTTTCGGGCCGCCTGTCACACGGACCATATACGGTCACTCAAGTATTTCCTCATGGCGCCATTGAGATATCTCACCCACAACATGGGACGTTCAAAGTCAATGGACACCGGTTGAAACACTACTTTCCGGGTAATAACTCTTCATCGAAAAATGGAGGTATCTCTCATCCCTTTGTCCCACAATGATTTGAGGTAAAATATGTCGAGCTAAAGACATTAATTGTTCAACCCAAGTCTTTAAATTCCTTGCAATTATTCTTTCTTTATAATTCTTGTTGTTATGTTGGTGTATTTTTTGTATTTTTGTGGTGCTTGTGAGCTTGAGTGTTGTCGTATTTTTGCGGTTGTGGTGGTTGTTTAGTCGTTTCCCATAATTTGTTTCATCATGTTGCACCATAGATTTTGTGAATTTTGTATTTTTTTCTTGATTGTTGGTGCTTCAATTTCCATGTTTTCAATGCCTATGAGTATTTTCGGCTTTGCTATCATGTGAATTTTGAGTGCTAGGTTGAGTACGGTGTGTTTTTTTAGCCTTTCTAGTGCATGGAGCTTTCCAGGCATCCATGTGGCATGCTGTGCGGCCGCATAGCAGGCCGCATGATCAATCCAAAGGCTCATGCGGCCGCACAATGGGCCGCATAGGCATCCGACCCTATATTTCATCTCCTCCGCCTCATTTCATCACTATTCACTCATTTTTCATCATTCTTCTTCTCTTTTTCTCTTCATCTCTTCACCATTTTCCTTCATTTTTTTGCATCAAAACACTCTCCTCAACCTAGCAAACATGTTTTTGGGAGATTTTCAAAGTTTTATCAAGCTTTTAGCCGAATTTCACTCCATCCTCTCATTGGTGCCCTAGTTTAAGGTAAATCTCATTTCTCACTCATTCTATGGTTTTTCTTGGTTTAAATGGTGGGAAATCTTTGTTGTTGTCATGGTGAATGCTTCCTGTGATTGTTTATCTTTAATTCAAAGCTTTGTACATTTAGATTGCCACTTTTACAAGAAGAAACTCTACCAAATTTTTCCCGAAATTACTGTAGCACTAGGCAAAAATGAGCCTTGTTTCTTCATTAAGCATTTTTATCATAAAATTTTGGCTTGATGAAGGCTCTTTTGTCTTGTAGGGATGCCGACCAAACACGTGGCCTCCAAGCGAGTTAGGAGAAGCTCTCCACCACCCGTTTGCGAGCCTACCTTTAAGAGTGAGGCCCACAATTCACGTTTTTGTCAAGAAGGAAGTTTGGCACCGTTCGAATTATAGATTGGGAGGCCTTGAGGGCTTTGGGCCTCGACATTACCGTCTGGGACTTCATCTCTCATGATGGGTGGGATAAGGTATTTGAGATTGATGAGCCTACTTATCGAGAGTTAACCTTGGAAGTGTTGAGCACAATTGAGGTTACCGGTTATGGTCAATTTGCGCGCCAAACAAGTATTGTATCTTTTAGAGCTTTTGGAAAGAGGCATAGGATCAATCAAGACCAGTTGGGTGTTTATCTTGGGCTCTACACTGATGAGGACACCCTAACTTCTGACTTCGCGGATTTGCCTCGTGATTTCCCACGCTCAGTCTCCCCTGGTTCTTTTTGGAGGTCAATTGCTCGCACATCATCGAAGAAGGTTTCTACGATGGTGGGCCCCGTTCACAGATACATTCAGGCTTTGCTATCCAGAAGTGTGAACGGTCACGTTGATTCTACAGGGGTGGTTACTCATACCGACTTGCTTATGATGTACAGTATCCTCGAGCGGTACCCCATCCACATGGGCCATCTTTTTGACGGACTTATTGCACATCAGGGGACTTCTACTCGCCTTGGATCTATATTTGCCAGACCATACATTACACGCACTATCAGGGGCCTAGGATTGATTGAGCTCACCCGAGGCATGAGTGTTGTGATCCCTGTCGCACCGCTTAGTCTGTCGATCCTGCTTCATATTGGGATAGTTGAGAGGTCGGGAGACACTTATCGCCTCCTAGGCAGTGGAGGCAAGAGCACCCATGATCCCGACACCTCTCAAGATTTTGAGACATTATCTGATTCTGATTCGGAGTCTTCCACTGTGCCTGACGCAGCACCTAGCGGGAGTCGACTATCACTTGAGGCCAGTTTCTCAGAGTTCTTCATCGAGGTCCGTCAGCAGTTACAGTCCCTTGGGACATCACAGGAGGTGCTGGCGACATCAGTGAGGGACTTGGCCACATCACAGAGCCGCATAGAGAGTAGCATGGCCGAGATCCTATCATATCTACGCAGCTCATCATCATCTGTCGGCACCTCCTCCACGGCTACCACGTGCTTTGCACCATCACTCACTCCAGATCTCTAGACTCACAGCACCACTTTTAGTTTCCTGTTGTTTGTACTTGTTTTTATTTCTAGACTTGTTTGTTTGTATTGTTGTACTTTTCAGTTAGCAAGGGTCCTGACCCTCTTAAACTGTACTTTACCGTTTTTGATTCGTGCTTACTTGTCCCGCTCTCTATTTATTTCTTGGGGTGTGATATTTGTTTTTTCTTTTACTTTTAGGACTAATCATTGTGGAAGCTTCACACCCCTTGCACCTCACAGCCTTCCCCGGTTTAGGCTCATTTGGAGTTCATCTCATCGAATAATTGGGGAAGTTTCTTTACCTTGTCCCTTTCTTTTTATGGCATGTCTCACACATTACTCTACTGATCCACGTACATTGAGGGTAATGTACAACTTTAGGTGTTGGGATGGGGTACTTTACTTGTTATGCATGCATGATTACCGATGATAGCTATGATTTTAGTGTTTAGCACTTCCTAGCTTGAAAGAATGATAGAAGTGAGTTGTATTTTTATACTGTGCTTGAATGATGCCCTGCTTTATCTTCAGTGCTTTTCCATGTTCTATCATGATTACTTCCACCTTTTACTCTCCAACCAACCCATTATGATGATTTTGGCATTAGACTGTTAAGTTCCTTATTCAATATTCTTTTAAGAGCTTTTGAGTTCCTTCGTTATTTTCTGTAGCCTTAAGCGAACTATTGTGACAGGATACCAAGGGACCTGAGATACAGCTTGTACAGTGAAAAAAAAAGTGGAGTCTATGACAGTATTCCTCTGCTAGTACTGCATGAATGCGTATATGTGGACTGTAATAAGTAGGATGGGTGGCTCTTGTGCCTAGCCAGCATGTGCATCCGTCTGAAAGATTTTTGTGCAATCTACGTTAGTCGGACTCAGTAAAAAAAAAACAAGGAGAAAAATTGTATATATATGTGAAAAAGGAAATAAGTATCTCTACTGCCCCCCTTGGAACCTGTTGCATAGTCGTTAAGAGCTAGAGCGTTACCTAGGAACCCAAAATACTTTTAACTGAGTATTGAAGATTTATTTAACTGTTTAATATCACTCTCACCATATGTGGTGTGAATGGACCCCTGGGGTAATCCACGGTGTGGAGGTTAAGGTTGGGAGCCAGCACACACTCACAGAAGCACTTTGGATAAAACAGGGCTACCATTACTCATAGTACAGCTCACTATCTAGATTTCTTTTCACTTGTGCTAGTGGAGTACTTTACAATTGAGCACGAAGACTTAAAGAATGGCTTGGTTAGGGAGTTCATGCGGGTAGCCATGCGGGCGCAGTGGAGGCCGCATGAATACCGTAGTAATTTTACTGTAGCGGCACACTGTAGCAACTTATGCGTTTTTCGGGATTTCTCGGAAATCCGCATAACTGGTTGGAATGAGTTTTTAAGGGTTTTTTTTTTGGAGCAAATTAAAAGGGAAAGCCTAGGTCTTTGGAGAGCTCATCTTCACCATCTTCCTTTGGGAGCTTGAGGCCGGGTTTTGGAGGAGATTCTTAAGGAGAGGACGACGTGGAGAGCACAACACGACGAGTCCACACCTTTGATCTACATTTGAGAGGAAGATCGACGTAGGAAGCAACTTCTTGGGTGGCGTCTGGTGATTTCCATAAGTGCACGGGTCATCAAGTAATACCCTGTGAGTGGCACAGGGGTCGTATTCCCTGGGGCCCGAGAAGCTACCCTTACTTCCCTTTTACAATGTTGTTCAACCGACACAACTTAAGAGAGTGAATAGAATGCAAATAAACTAAACAAATAAGTAACCAATGCAAACATACGTGGACATGATACGGGATAAATTAGGGCTAGGAGTGGTCACGGATGAGGGTTCCCTTAGGGGCTACTAAAGTGAGTTGGATGCTTGGACTAACATGCAAGTGGCTAATTGGAACGAGAAAACCCTAGACTAGGCCAACCCGATGGTCACGGCAATTGACCCCTAATCCGGTACGGGTATTGGATACGGTACGTCTACCACCTAAGATTACCCCTACGATTGCAATGGGTGAAGTGATTTTCTTAAACGAGAGTTAAAATACAAAAGAGTATTTAACCCTAGGAGTGGAGGGGTACAAATACCTGATGGTTACGGCGTATTTATACGTATTTCCCTTCCAAGTTTAGTGAGTCTAACACTAGGCAATGGTCATGCAACCTAGCGTTTCCAAAGTCTTTTGATACATAGACTTCTCATACATATCAAGCATGTAAAAAACACCAAACAATGGATCACAAACAAGCCACAAACATTAATTAGAACAAAGCATCCAAAACATCACAAGTTCACCCCCAAGGTTAACCTACATCCGATGACCTTGGGGTTTAGTTGCTCATGTTCACTAAATACAACAAGAAATACATGAAAACAACCAACAAAAGCATGAGAAAAACTCCCTCAAAGAATGAAGGCCGGAGAAGTTCCAAAGATGCCACTCAAAGGGGTGGCTTCCCTAGTCTTCAACCTCCAAATGTAAGCTCTAGAGCATAGATCCTTCCCAAAACCTTGCTCTCCTCGCCAAATTCTCCACGAAGTTACCCTCTAAAAGCTCCTTCTTCCTCAGATCAAAGGTGGTGGTGAGAGGCTCCAAGAAGAAGACACAAGATGCCCAAAAAGAAACCCTCCAAATCCCATAAAAGGGTGAATTCGTGCCTCTTCACGGGTGAGCTCACGGTCCATATATGGCCCGTGAGGTAGCCTGTAATGTGGGACGAAAGAATCTGCAAAGTTGCGAAACTGCTATAGTACTGCTACAGTCTATCTGCCCCCAAATTCCTTGCGGTTGACCTCACGGCCGTGAGCTTGCCCGTGAGAGTTTCCAGACTTAGAAAATTTCTCCAAATGTGCGTGCTTCATGTTGCTACAGTATTGCTACAGTGCCGGGACCCTAAAACGACGATTTCGTTGTGGATTTCTTCTCAAATCGCGTCGTTGAGGTCACCAAAGCGTCTTTTGCACCTGAAACACGAAATAACCCAATTTAGACCACCAAAGGGCATCGATTCATTAACAAAATGCGAAAAGCATGCGCAAGAATACGTATAAAATATGTACATTTAGACGTTTATCAAACATCCCCACACATAAGCGTTTGCTTGTCCCTAAGCAAACACACATGAAGAACAGGGGCAAGAAGATAAACGGCTAAATACACGACCTCAAGCTCAATAGTAAGAGACTCCACAAGCACAAATGGACAGAAATCAAGAAATGAGCTGTTCAATGAATAGTCAAGTAATACTAGCTCTGTTTCCCCCAGAGTGCCCCGTGAGTGTGTGCGAACTCCCATCTTGACCTCCACATCCTAGATTACCCCAGGATGACCATTCACCCTACACACAATGAAAATGGCATTAAAATGTTAAAGACACCCTCAATACTTAGTTAAGAGTCCTTCGATGTGATTTTCCCTACCTCCATGTTCCACGATTTATTAGCGGTCGAGATAGAGTGAAGTGCTAAGAGATAAACTCCCCTTGTGCTTAGTTGCTCGAGCAACAGAGTGAAGGGTTGAAGTGAATCTTAGTGTTGGGGCTTAATTTAGACTAGGGTTCTTTCACCTCGACCAAAGGGTTAGAGATATACATAGGAATAGGGTTTATCACTAGGAATCCCTAGAACTCAAAGCAATCCCATGCAGTGTAAGGCTTAGGAAGATAGACTCCCCTAGGGCTTAGTTGACAGGTCAACGAGAGTCAAGGGTCGTAGTAAAACCTAATGCCGGGGCATAGTGTCGGAGTTAGTCACGGAGTTAGTCACGGTTGACCTTAGGTTTGGGACCGTGTGTTTAACGATATCTCGACTAATTAACATCAATAGGAAAGTATAATGCCATTGTCTTGCACTAGAAGCATAAGTCCTAGGGGTAGCTAGTCTAGGTACCCTACTTTATTCAATGCTTGTCCTACTCTTTTTACTCCTACTTGCACTCTCTCATCTTCCACACTTGTATTTTATTTCTTGTTTCTTTATAAGTGATTACACATTCACTCATTGATTCTCATCACACATCGCATAGCTAATTAGTGAATACTTCTATCTCAAATCCCTATTCCCTGTGGATACGACTACCTACTCACCAAGGTATTTTTTTACTGTGACAACCCGTGCACTTTCGGGCTCCTGTCAAAGTTTTTGGTGCCATTGCCGGGCAATAGGTGTATTTTAGATATTTGGTTTTTGCTATTTTAGCTATTCACTTCGCTTCTATTTCACACTTTCCTTATCTATCACCATTCTCACCATTTTTCCTTTTCGTCGATTTCAGCTTCCGAAGGGATGTTTGATATGACTGAAGTCTTTGATACACTTGTAGGAATTGTTAAGGATGTGGAACATAAAATGAAGTTGTTCACAGTACAATCAGTTACAAATTATATTGAGTTTGAGCAACTAGTGAGCATTCCTCTTTCGGAAGAAGGGACCATTGGTGATCATTTTTGTATGGAGTAGAACATGAATTGTGAATTGGGTAGTATATTGGACAAATTTGTTAAATCAACCATAGCTTTTTCAAGTGCTGATATAGAAGAAAGTCTAGAGAAGTTTCTTGCTCAATTTGAATCATGTTATCGAGAACACAGGCAAGAAGTCTTTTCAGTGGGGATTGTAGACTTGACGGAGGAAGCTTATGAGTTGGGAATTGCAATGGAGTCTCGTGATTAACTCAATGTGCATGGTTCGGAGAAGATTTTAGACTTTGTTACTGAACAACAAACACATCAATTTGAAGAAATTGACAGATTAAAAGAGAGTCGACTTCGACCATCCATTGAAGAACCACCTGATTTGGAGCTTAAGACACTTCCAGAATACTTGGAATATGCATTTTTGGCAGAAGAGATGAAGTTACCCTTGATCATAGCATCGAATCTCTCTTTGGATCATAAGGCTAAGTTGGTGAATATGCTGAAGAAACACAAGTCCGCCCTTGCGTGGAAAATTGCAGATTTAAAAGGCATAAACCCCTCGTTCTGTACGCATAAGATTTTGATGGAGGATAACTTCAAGTTAGTGATCCAACCTCAAAGAAAACTAAACCCGAATATGAAGGAAGTTTTTAAGGCAGAGGTGGTGAAACTACTAGATGCTGGGATTATCTATCCTATATCTGATAGTGCTTGGGTGAGCCCAACACAAGTTGTTCCAAAGAAAGGGGATGGCAGTGATTAAAAATGAAAAGAATGAACTCATCCCAACTCGGACAGTCACAGGATGGAGAGTGTGTAATGATTACAGAAGATTGAACGATGCAACTCGGATGGATCACTTCCCATTGCCTTTTATTGATCAAAAGTTGGAGCGATTAGCAGGACATCAATTTTATTGTTTCCTAGATGGGATGTCAGGGTATTTTCAGATTCCTATTGCCCCGAAAGATCAAGAGAAGATAACATTTACTTGTTCTTACGGGACCTTTGCATACAAACGAATGCCATTCAGACTATGTAACGCACCTACCACATTCCAACGTTGCATGACTGTTATCTTTGATGACCTTCTGGAGGACATAATGGACGTATTCATGGCTGATTTCTTTGTGTTCAGTGACTCCTTTGAAATATGTTTAAAGAATTTGGAAAGAGTGTTGATGCGATGTGAGGAGACAAACCTTATGCTAAATTGGGAAAAGTGTCACTTCATGGTTAAGGAAGGTATTGTTCTCGGGCATAAGATTCCTCAGATGGGTATGGAAGTGGATAAGGCAAAAATTGAAGTCATAGATAAACTTCCTCCACCAACAAATGTCAAGGTATGGTTCATGTTTGTCTGCATGGGGACAAGCAAACGCTTAGGTGTTGGGATGTTTGATAAACGCCTAAATGTATGTATTATTCATGTATGCTTCCATATAAATAGATTATTTTTATATGTGTGGATGCCCGTTTTTGGTCTAAATTGGTTTATTTCTTGTTACAGGCACAAAAGATACCGTGGGAAGCTTGACAACATGATTTTGGAAGAAATCGGCAGGAAAAAGGCCACTTTCGAGTACAGGTACTGTAGTAGCACTGTAGCAAGAGAACTTGGGGAAGCGGCTAAGTCTGGAGGTCCATGCGGGCACCCATACAGGCGCATAACTGGCCGCTCACAGCCCTGTATCAGGTTTACTGTAGCAGAGTACTGTAGTAGGGGGTACTTCACTGCAGCAACTTACACAAAATTTTTTGGAGCTACAGTGCCTGTATACTGACCGCATGCCAGGCCGCATAGCATCTCAAAATTAGGTTTTAAAGGGCTTGAGGACATTTTTCTTGGGGTCTTTTGGCCACCATTCTCCACCATAATCATCTAGAGCTTCAAGGTTGCGGGAGAAAGCGGATCTATGGTGCAAATCGAAGGGGAGAAGAGGAGTGCTACAAGGGAGAAGATCTAGGAGCTTCCCGGCACGGATCCAACAAGTTCTCATCACCACCTTCTAGTCTTCATCTTAGGGAAGTCTGTTTGAGCTTTGCTTTGTATTACTTGTTTTCTAATCTTGCTCTTTTGTTGATGATGAACTAGACTCCCAAGGTCACCGGCATCCGGTGAACCTTGGGATGAACTTGCTTGTATGAATACTTGATTTTCATGTATGGTATTTGTGTGGTTTATGGTTCAAGCTTGGTGAACTTTGATGTATTGGTATGCATGACAACTCTGTGTATCAATTTTCTAGGTTATACTAGGTTGCGTGACCATCGCCTTAGTATTAGACACACCAAGTTTGGAAGGGATTCATGTATGAATACGCCGTGACCATCGGGTATTTCATACCCCTCCAACCATTAGGGTTGAGCCTAGATATTGTGTTTGACCTTAATTAGGGATTTCCCTAGGCGTAATTGATAAGTGCTTGTGTTATAGTATCGCGAAGCGCTATTATCTTACATTAAGCATACCTTTTATTAGATTTTATCACTAAATGTGTGCATTTGTGTTCTCTTGTGCATTGAAGGTATTGTGGAGCCTAATTGGAGAAGAAGAATGAAATTAAGTCGCGCTTGCCAATGTTGAGATGTTCTCGGACCAAGCAAGGAACGAAGCACGTATTTGGACTTGTGGATGTGTGCCAACCTCCTTTGGAGGGGCACAAAGGCAGTCACATTCACAACAAGTCCAATCCGTGTTACTTAGGAGAATTTCGCGAAAGAAGAAGACTTGAAGCAATTGGCGCGACCTACCGTTGCTTGTGTGCCCAAGTAATGGCCTCGATGAAGAACAATGGACCCGGGAGGCGTTTCGGCAAAGTACCAAGCCTGTTCAGCTGAAGACTAGTGTTCCAGAGAAGTCACACGGGCGTGTGGAAATTCCACACGGCCGTGTGTTTTGCAATTTCAGCCATCCAGTGAAGACACACGGGCGTGTGGAAATTCCACACGGCCGTGTGAAATTAATTTTCCAGCCGAGACAGAAGCTTCACACGGGCGTGTGGAAATTCCACACGGCCGTGTGAAGCCCCCGATAAGTCCAATTTTAAAGCCGCGATTCAACATTATAAAAGGGGATTTTTGCAACCTTTTGGAGGATCTTTCGACCTAACTTTTCCCCAACTTTCTGGAGTGCGGCTAGGGTTTCGGAGAGGATTTCGTGGAGGTTCTAGCATATCGTCGGCATCGATTTCGAGGTTCGACGTTTGCATAAGACCACGGCCACACCAACTTCGAGGGGGTTTTCATCTATGTCTATGTTTTATGCTTTATTTTCCACATTGATGAACATGTATAGCTCTATGAGGAGCTAAACCCTTCGTGGGGTATTCGGACTTGTAAACTTTAGGGTTCTTATGTTTCTTTGACATTGATTATTATGCTTTCCATCGTTGATGAATAAAATTGAGTTTTAATCTTAATTATCTCTTGATATTGTTTTCCCTTAAACGTGACATTAGGGTTGAGAGCAATCTAGGTTTTCCTTTGGAGGTGTGACAACTCCTATAGGATTAGACTACTTAAGACTAAAGAGGGTTGAGAGGGAGAGTTGTGAGGTAGCAATGTACCCCTTTCCCTTCCGATGTGATTTCTCCCTACCTCCGATTCCTTGATTTAATAGCGGTCGAAATAGAGTGAAGCAATAGGTAGATAAACTCCCCTAGGGCTTAATTGCGCAAGTAATAGAGTGAAGGGTTGTAGTGAATCCTATATGCTGGGGCTTAATCTAGACTAGGGTTCTTTCACCTGGACCAAAGGGTTAGAACTATTGTTGTAGGAACAGGTTTAATCACTAGGAATCCCTAGAGCATAATGCAATCCCATATAGTGTGAGGTTTAGGTAGATGGACTCCCCTGGGGCTTAATCATCTAGGTGACAGAGTGAAGGGTGTTGTGAATCCTAATACCAAAGCATAGCATTGGGGTTAGTCACGGTTGTCCTTAGGTTTGGGACCGTGAGTCTTAGGATTTCCTCGACTCAATTGACATCAATAGGAGAGTATAATATCATAGTCTTGCACTTGAAACATAGACCCTAGAGGTAGCTTGTCCGGATACCCCCTTTTACTCATTGCAAGTCCTTCTCGATTTTCCTATTTGCATTTTTTTTTACTTTCATCCTTCTATTTAGTTTATTGTTTTGAAATACATTCATTCATTAATATCACCATTGTTTTCCATATTTCGCATAGCTTAATTAGTGAATTCTTATACTCTATCTCCCTATTCCCTGTGGATTCGACTACCTTCTCACCAAGGTAAATTTATTACTTCGACAAACCCGTGCACTTGCGGGATA
This sequence comes from Dioscorea alata, assembly GCA_020875875.1. NCBI lineage: Eukaryota > Viridiplantae > Streptophyta > Magnoliopsida > Dioscoreales > Dioscoreaceae > Dioscorea > Dioscorea alata. The sequence continues at coordinate 11,951,087 of CM037025.1, read as the reverse complement.
CACGCAAGGGGTCGTGTCAAGTTTTTGGCGCCGTTGCCGGGGAATAGGTGTTTTAGATATTTGTTTTTCACTACTTTAGCTATTCACTTCGCATTCTATTTCATAACTTCTTTACCTATCATTGTTCTTATTTTTCTTTTCTTTGTTTTCGGCTCCAGGTTATGACCCGTGGGAACCCTTCAATACTTGTTGAAGGAGACCCAGACATTGGAAGAAGAACACATCGTAAAGGGAAAGAACCTGCACAAGAAGCATCAAATCAAGCCGATATTGAGACAGAAGGGTCAGAGACAATGGCAGAACAGAACGAGCAGCAGCGAACGTTGTCCGATTTTGCTAGACCCGCAGTTATGGGGACCCAATCAAGCATTGTGAGGCCCCCAATTACAGCAATGAATTTCGAATTGAAGCCGTCGTTCATTCAGATGTTGCAACAGTCCGCACAGTTTAATGGGTTAGCCGATGAAGACCCTAATAGTCACATAGAAAATTTTTTGGAAGTGTGTGACATGTTGAAGATAAATGGAGTGACGGACGACGCAATTCGATTGAGAGCCTTCCCATTTTCACTGAAAGGAAAAGCAAGGCATTGGTTGCACTCATTACCGAGAGCCTCCATTACTACGTGGGAGGAAATGGCCGAGGCATTCTTGGCTAGATACTTTCCACCGGGGAAATCTGCAAGACTCCGGAATGAGATATCATCCTTTGTACAGATGGAATTGGAGTCTCTATTCGAGACATGGGACAGGTTCAAGGAGCTCCTTCGCAAATGTCCGCAACATGGATTTCCCGAGTGGATGATTATTCACACATTTTACAACGGGCTGAATCCGAGTACAAAGCAACTCTTAGATGCGGCGGCCGGAGGGACTCTTGGAAGCAAGACTCCCGGTGAAGCTCGGCACCTTGTAGAGGAGATGGCTATGAATAGCTATCAATGGAACTCAAGGGATAGAAAAAAGGTTGCCGGAATTCATGAGGTTGATGCGGTTACATCGTTGGCAGCACAAGTGGAATCATTAAGTAAGAAGCTAGATGCTCTAGTTTCGCCAAGAGTTGCGGCCATCACTACTTGTAACGGTTGTGGGGGAGGACATGCTTCAAGCGATTGTCCTATTGCTATTGGAGGCACTAGTACGGTGGAGCAGGCCGATTTTGTGGGGAACTCATATCGCGGACAAGGCCAAGGCAACCCGTATAGTGGTACATACAATCCGGGATGGAAGAACCATCCGAACTTCTCTTGGAGCAATCAAGGACAATCACAACAGAACAAAAATAGTGCACCACCGGGATTTCAAAGTCAACAAGCTCCGAATTTAGAAAGCCGAGTGACTGGGTTGGAGGGAAAGATGACTGACCTAGAGAGAGCCCTCACACGGTTTGTTTCTTCTTCGGATGCAAGGTTTCAATCGGTGGAAGCTACTCTTCGCAATCACACCGCCTCCCTACACAACTTGGAGAACCAAGTAGGGCAAATTGCGAAGACTTTGGCGGAGAGACCTCAAGGTAGTTTGCCTAGCAATACGGAGACCAACCCAAGAGAACAACTAAAGGCAATTACCTTGAGAAGTGGTAAGGAGGTTGAGGGACATCTCCCTCTTGAGAAGACTAAGGACTCACCCGAAGTCGTGGAAATAGAGGATGGAGCACCAAAGGAGAAAGAGGTGGTACCCCCACCTTACAAGCCGAGAATTCCCTATCCTTCACGATTGAAGAATGACCAAGACAATGAGCAATACAAGAAATTTCTGGGTGTCTTCAAGCAATTGCACATCAACATTCCATTCGCGGAAGCATTAGCCCAAATGCCCAAGTACGCGAAATTCTTAAAAGACCTCTTAACCAATAAGAGGAAATTAGAAGAAAGTGCATCCGTCATCCTCGATGCAAACTGTTCGGCAGTGCTACAGAAGAATATGCCATGCAAGAGGAAGGACCCCGGAAGTTTTATCATACCGTGCAATATTGGTAATATGGGTGAGGAGATGGCACTAGCCGACTCGGGGGCAAGCATCAATGTCATGCCCTACACGTTCTTCCAAAAGCTAGGCTTGGGCAAGCCTAGACCTACCCGGATGACACTTCAGCTTGCAGATAGATCGGTGAGGCATCCGAGGGGTGTTGTTGAAGATGTGTTGGTGAAAGTGGATAAGTATATTTTCCCGGTCGACTTTGTAGTGCTTGATGTAGACGAGGATGTCGAGGTACCGCTGATCCTTGGGAGGCCGTTCTTACGCACTTCCAAGGCTTTGATAGACATGGACGGTGGAGAGCTCACACTTAGGGTTGGGGACGACAAGCTCACTTACCGCCTCGCCGAAGCCATGCGACATTCTCTTGATTTTGATGATGCTCTATATTATCTTGATGTCACTGATGATTGCATTGATGAATATATGCAGGATATGTTTAACCCGGATCCATATGAAGGGTGGCCGGACCAAGACATAGAGACTGAAGAGGAAGAAGTGCTCGCGCTTGTTTCAGTTGAGATAGACATCAAGAAGGAGAAGGAGCTTAGGAAGAAAGTCCTTCGGAGATTGAAGCGGTCGAGACGTCGCCACAACAAGAACCCCAACAAGAAAGGGGATGAGCATTCACGGAGTAAGGGTGTTTCACCCGTGTGTGGTAACAAACTCGATAATTCTCCCTCTACCTTGCAACGATTATGCAATGCTTGCTTTCAAATTTTAGGGAAGAGGGCAAATTCCACTCATGAACCTCCGTAAGGTAAGACAGGTACGTCAAGCTAAGTGACGTTAAACAAGCGCTTCTTGGGAGGCAACCCAAGCGTTTTTATAGTTTTCTAGTACTTAGTTTAGTTTTAGGATTGAATAAAAGTCTTAGCAATGGTGTCCCAATTTTCATGTGCATATGCTGGGATTTCTTGTGGATTTTCGATTATTTGCATGTGCCTTAACGTTAATTGACGAAGTTTGAGTCGGTTGAGTGTGTTTTCGATAATCTCTGGTCATGTTTTTATGGTTTATCCAGGCTCTAAGTGTTTTAAAAGAGTTTCTGAATTTTTCTGAGAGTCTGTAAAATTTTCTAAGTAAACCAGAGAACACACACGGCCGTGTGGAATTAACACACGGCCGTGTGTTACCAATTGGAGCTCAACCAGAGAAGACACAGGGGCGTGACTTTGCCCCTGTGAAAAACTTCTGAAGGGGCACACGGCCGTGTGGAATTAACACACGGCCGTGCGAAATTTCGCAGTATTTCAACTCTTTTCCAGAGAGTCCACAGGGGCGTGTGGATGCCCCTGTGAGTGCCGCTGTGCCAAGGCACACGGCCGTGTGGAATTTCCACACGGCCGTGTGAAACTCTGCAGAAAGAACCCCAAACTTCCCGAGAAACCACAGGGGCGTGTGTGAGCCCCTGTGGGAGAGCTTGTCAAGGCACACGGCTGTGTGGCTCATGCACACGGCCGTGTGAAACACTTAGTTTTCTCGGGCAATCCAGAGAGGTCACAGGGGCGTGTGACATGCCCCTGTGACCGGCCTTGTGTTCTTGGCCAGGTTGGGCACACGGGCGTGTGGAAATTCCACACGGCCGTGTGAAGTTTTTCAGAGACCTTTTGTGTTCTCCCTAGACTCCACAGGGCCGTGTACCAGCCCCTGTGGATATCTTTGTGAAGGCACATGGCCGTGTAGAATTAACACACGGCCGTGTGGGGTAGTCAGAGAACAAACAGAATGCACACAGGGGCGTGGGTTGGCCCCTGTGAACCCTAATTTGAGAGGCACACGGCCGTGGGGGATCGTGACACGGCCGTGTGAATCCCCAGAACTCCAAAAGCCGCGTGATTTCTTTTGGTTTTCACTCATGCCTCTTCTATTTCCATTCTAAACTCTTCTCCTACCCTCTCCACTAGTTCGCCAACCATCTCAGAGGATTTTTGAGGCTTTTTATTGGAGTTTTCCGGCCGATTCTTAGTATTTCTTCATCCACTCCGTCGGTAAGAACTTCAAAGCCTTTTTCTTCGTCGATTCTCAATTTAATTCGTTCTTTTGATGATTTCGCCTTTATTAATTGATTTATGAGTATGCAATGTTGCTTAAGAATGAATTAAAGCAAATTAGATTGTAAATTTTAAATTTTTCAACCCACGGCCGTTATACTCTGTCCGCCCGATGATCCACACGGGCGTGTGGAATTAACACACGGCCGTGTGGATTCCTGCAGATTGAGTATTTTAACTTGTTTTTGATCTCTTTCTCTTTCAATCTTGCAGAGATGTCTACTAGGCCTAGGAAATCGGTCGGCAAGCGTCCGCGAGCAGCTACTCCACCCCCCGAAGAAATGGAGTTTGATTTACCCGAGCACAGGGAGCGGTACAAGAAACTCTCGTCACTTCGATTTGGACAGTCGCGCTACCCTGATTTGAGCGTATTGAGAGACATACAGGGGGGCGACGCCATAGCTACAGAGGTGGAGGAGTTGCTGGCTGTGGGGAGTTGGGACCGATTGTTATCTATTCGAGAGCCAGCAACTCGAGACATCACCCTCGAGGTCCTATCGACATTCGAATTCAACCGAGGGTATGATAGCTTCACGGATAGCCAGACGATTCAGTTCCGTGCCCTCGGTAGACACTTCAGCATGAGTGTCACTCAGTTCTCAGTCCTGATGGGCCTGTACGATCAGGCATACACCGAGACAGAGGAGTATGTTTTGCTACCCACCGAGTATCCAGGTACCCTCACACCACAGACGATTTACGAGACATTATGCGGGGATGGTCAGTATGAGCCGGGGGTTTCGAAAGCGACATTCCTTTCCCGGCCAACATACAGGTACCTTCATGCTATCCTGAGCAGGTCTATTAGTGGCCGAGGGGACAGTACAGGGGTACTGAGCAGACAGGAGCTTCTATACTTGCACTCCATGGTGCAGAGTGAGCCACTTCACCTGGGGCACGTTCTAGCCGAGTACATTCGCCACCAGGGCCAGTACCCCAGGGTTGGAGTCATTTTTTCAGGGCCCTACATCACACGCCTCGTTATAGGCCTAGGGCTCAGAGATGGGGTGTGCGGGGCCGAAAAGATCGCTACACCAGCCCCGCTCACCAGAGAGACACTGAGACTGATGGGTATGGTCCGCAGATCAGGACCAGGAGTCTATACTATGATCATACCCCGGACAGCGCAGGCCGAGGACTCCCAGGCAGCATTGGGGCCACCCCCGCAGGACACAGAGACAGGGGCAGAGGCTGAGGTACCCCCCACCGCACCGGAGCCACCTCCGATGCGGATGTTTTCACCGTCTCGAGGCCAGGACAGACTGGAGCGCCTCGAGAGCGCAGTGGGGATCCTACAGACCGAGGTGGCTGAGGTTAGGGCCACACAGATTTCACAGCACCAGGAGGTGATGGCGCAGTTCCAGAGCTTACGACAGACCTTCGAGCAGATTGCCTCCTCCTCCTTCGTGGTCCGACCTCGAGTTTCCACTCCACCACCTCCATCTCCCGCATCACCAGCAGATCCACCTGCACCGACATCAGCCGATCCACCAGCAGATACAGAGCCTCCAGCAGCACCAGAGGCCACCACTCAGGACACCGACGCTGAGGCGTCCTAGATTTTAGATTCTTTTCTTTTATTTGTCATTTCTGTATATCTTTACTTTATTTTGGACTTGTAGTACTTAGAAAGGATTCTCCTTCTGAGTATAGCTTTTATTTTGCTTTTTATTTTGTCTCGAGTTGTATTCATTGCTTTACATTTTATATACTCGAGTTTTATTGAGCTTTACTGAACCCTCGTTTACGTGTGCGCAGATGGTCTTGGATGTAAGGATTTTGAGGAATAGTCATTGACACGGTCATGGGATCGTGTGTGCTCCACAAACCATTGAGACTCAACTCTCAATGACTTAGCTCCATCAAACGCAACACTTGGAGTTCAAGGGAGTAATGTTTCAATTGCCACTTCCACACTAATTGCTTTTATCGTTTTCACTTATTATTGTGCTTCTATGCGTACATTGAGGACAATGTACATCTTAAGTGTGGGGGGGGAGTTCACATTGCACACACCTTTACTTGTGCGTTCAATTGTTTATGCTCATGTAGCCTATGGCGGTTCACCTTAGTTGTAACGGTTGTATTCTTATAGTTTAGGAGAATTTTTAACATTGTATCCTATCATGCTCTAGTTCCACTTGAATTTTAGGGGATTGTTGCTCGATTACACCTTATTGCACTACTCACTCTTGAAATCTTTTGGAAACTCGATCTTGAAGTTTTAAAGGACAAGTTTATCATCGTTCTTAGTTTTACTTTGGAAAATGCATATATATAAAAAAAAAAAAAAAAAAAAAAAAAAAAAAAGAAAAATGTGAGTTTGTGAATAGTTGCTTTCTTTTATGTATGCATTTGAGGTGGAAAGAGCTACCACCCATGAAGTATGTAGCTACTCTCATAAGTCGGATACAAGTTATGCCCTAATGAGAGAAAGAGCTATCTCATGGGATGCGTGAAAGCTACTACCCCGGTAGAAAGAGCTACCTCCTCGAAAGAGTGAAAGCCACCTTTGGCGGCCGCCTAGGAAAGGGCTACCTTCGAGGATGTGTGAAGCTACTACTTCCTCTCCTAATTTTTTCCGTTCGTAAATAAGTCCTTGTAAATAAGAGTTTGAGGAGTACTCGTTGGTTCTCTTGAGTGAAGTCGCACACACTAACACGTTTTCGAGTTATTATCCTTTTTAATTCATGTTTTTAGCTAGAGCATTGATAACCTTATGCAATGTTTTGATTTCCCCTTACTTGTAGAATGCTTCTTTTGCACTTTTGGTGAACCTAAGGCCAAGCACTTTCAATTGTTCTTCCCAAGTACTTTCACGTTTTATTTTTGCTTGAGGACAAGCAAAAGCTTAAGTGTGGGGGAGTTTGATAAGTGCTTGTGTTATAGTATCGCGAAGCGCTATTATCTTACATTAAGCATACCTTTTATTAGATTTTATCACTAAATGTGTGCATTTGTGTTCTCTTGTGCATTGAAGGTATTGTGGAGCCTAATTGGAGAAGAAGAATGAAATTAAGTCGCGCTTGCCAATGTTGAGATGTTCTCGGACCAAGCAAGGAACGAAGCACGTATTTGGACTTGTGGATGTGTGCCAACCTCCTTTGGAGGGGCACAAAGGCAGTCACATTCACAACAAGTCCAATCCGTGTTACTTAGGAGAATTTTGCGAAAGAAGAAGACTTGAAGCAATTGGCGCGACCTACCGTTGCTTGTGTGCCCAAGTAATGGCCTCGATGAAGAACAATGGACCCGGGAGGCGTTTCGGCAAAGTACCAAGCCTGTTCAGCTGAAGACTAGTGTTCCAGAGAAGTCACACGGGCGTGTGGAAATTCCACACGGCCGTGTGTTTTGCAATTTCAGCCATCCAGTGAAGACACACGGGCGTGTGGAAATTCCACACGGCCGTGTGAAATTAATTTTCCAGCCGAGACAGAAGCTTCACACGGGCGTGTGGAAATTCCACACGGCCGTGTGAAGCCCCCGATAAGTCCAATTTTAAAGCCGCGATTCAACATTATAAAAGGGGATTTTTGCAACCTTTTGGAGGATCTTTCGACCTAACTTTTCCCCAACTTTCTGGAGTGCGGCTAGGGTTTCGGAGAGGATTTCGTGGAGGTTCTAGCACATCGTCGGCATCGATTTCGAGGTTCGACGTTTGCATAAGACCACGGCCACACCAACTTCGAGGGGGTTTTCATCTATGTCTATGTTTTATGCTTTATTTTCCACATTGATGAACATGTATAGCTCTATGAGGAGCTAAACCCTTCGTGGGGTATTCGGACTTGTAAACTTTAGGGTTCTTATGTTTCTTTGACATTGATTATTATGCTTTCCATCGTTGATGAATAAAATTGAGTTTTAATCTTAATTATCTCTTGATATTGTTTTCCCTTAAACGTGACATTAGGGTTGAGAGCAATCTAGGTTTTCCTTTGGAGGTGTGACAACTCCTATAGGATTAGACTACTTAAGACTAAAGAGGGTTGAGAGGGAGAGTTGTGAGGTAGCAATGTACCCCTTTCCCTTCCGATGTGATTTCTCCCTACCTCCGATTCCTTGATTTAATAGCGGTCGAAATAGAGTGAAGCAATAGGTAGATAAACTCCCCTAGGGCTTAATTGCGCAAGTAATAGAGTGAAGGGTTGTAGTGAATCCTATATACTGGGGCTTAATCTAGACTAGGGTTCTTTCACCTGGACCAAAGGGTTAGAACTATTGTTGTAGGAACAGGTTTAATCACTAGGAATCCCTAGAGCATAATGCAATCCCATATAGTGTGATGTTTAGGTAGATGGACTCCCCTGGGGCTTAATCATCTAGGTGACAGAGTGAAGGGTGTTGTGAATCCTAATACCAAAGCATAGCATTGGGGTTAGTCACGGTTGTCCTTAGGTTTGGGACCGTGAGTCTTAGGATTTCCTCGACTCAATTGACATCAATAGGAGAGTATAATATCATAGTCTTGCACTTGAAACATAGACCCTAGAGGTAGCTTGTCCGGATACCCCCTTTTACTCATTGCAAGTCCTTCTCGATTTTCCTATTTGCATTTTTTTTTACTTTCATCCTTCTATTTAGTTTATTGTTTTGAAATACATTCATTCATTAATATCACCATTGTTTTCCATATTTCGCATAGCTTAATTAGTGAATTCTTATACTCTATCTCCCTATTCCCTGTGGATTCGACTACCTTCTCACCAAGGTAAATTTATTACTTCGACAAACCCGTGCACTTGCGGGATACACGCAAGGGGTCGTGTCAGTAATGCAATCGTGTGAGGATTTGGGTGGAAGTGATTCCGTATTCTAATACTCGTAGTGGATTAGCGGTTATCACCATGACCATCGGGGTGACCTACCTTTGGACATCTCTTAGCCTAACCACCTTTGCCTGTAATTCGAGTATCCTTCTAGCTTTAGTAGTCCCGAGGGGATCCTCGCCCGGTGACCTCGAACTTTCATTGTTACTTGCTTCCTTAGTATGCTATCATCGTGAGCCTTAGTCCACTTGTTTATAGATTTTTTTTTTGTTTTCTTATCTTGTTTTAAACCTATATTTGGTAGATTAGACAGTGTCATCTAGAGGGGAGTAATAGCAGCTCTTGGGACCCTGGGGAATACGACCCCCTCATGTGTGCGCGAGGGATATTACTTGATGACCCGTGCACTTGCGGAAGGTACGCTTTTTCCATTGAGGCCAAAAGGTAACTCATGCTTGGCTTTCAATTTGACACCATCCCGGAAGGTACGATTTACTTTTCTTGGTAGTTCTTATGCAACCTCTAGCCGGGATGAACACATCATTTTCAAGCCTCCTTAGGTAAGAAAAAGGTACGTTGAGCTAATGACGTTAAACAAGCACTTCTTGGGAGGCAACACACGCATTAAAATTCATAATATGTGTGTTTTCATATTTTGGTGTATTTGGTTGCTTTAGTTTTCTTTGTTTTCAAGTGTGTGATTGTGGTTAGTTAGTCGTTTTTCATAATTTATTTACTTATGTTTGTTCATGGTACTTGTGAGTTCTTTGTGTTATCATTCATCTTCATGAATCAAATATCATGTTTTGGTTATTGTGGGTGAATTTGGCTTTGTTTTTATGGGATTTTGGTGTGTTTGGATGAGTATTTGATGCAAAAACTGGTAAACGCCTATTTCTTGACTGTATCTGAGCCCGAATAGCCATCAAGAGAGTCATGTGGGCATCCATGTGCCCGCATGGCTGCTCGGGATGGCCAACCCGAGAGTCAGGCGGCTATCCATGCGGGCGCATGGATGCCCGCATGGATGCTCGGGCTGAATCTTAAGTTGCGCACCCCTTCACCATTTTCTTCATATCTCTCTCATTTCTCATCCGTTTTCCCTCATTCTTTCACCGTTTTTCTCCATTTTTCTTCCTCTACATGAATCTATTGCTTCCAAGGACTTAATTGGCATGATTTATTGGGAGTTTTGCCGTCATCTTCACCGATCTTCGCCGATTCAAGCTTTGAAGCCCCAACTTGTGTTTTGAAGCAAACTTGTTTTTTTCATCTTGATTTTCATGCTTATCTTGCTTCAAACATTGGGGAATGATGTATGGATGTGTATTTTTTGATTTATTTGTATTTTGAGACATTATTTGTAAATATTTGGGCTTCAAAAACAAGGGGAAACTCTACCTCTTTCAAGAATGTGCTACAGTAACTTTGGGCTGAAATTTCACTTGAATTTATTTGTTCACTTGTAGCATCATTGTGAATATCCGACAATACTTGCAATAAAAAGAATTGGACTTCATGATCTTGATTGCACAAAGAACTTGCTTGGATTATCACTTGTTTAATTGTTTTTGTTATGTTAGTTGTTTGCTGCATGCTTGTGTGTGTTCTTGTTTCTTGTTGTACTTTCTTTTTGGGTGTGTGATTAGATGCCTTGAGTTGATGTTCTTTTCTACCTTGCAGGGTGGAATTAGGACATCAAGCACGCTTTCTTCTCCATTATCTACCGGAACCTTTGGTGGTCACCCCGATCTCATGGACTTCAAGACTCATGTTTTGAGACTCGGGGAAGTTCACGAAACCCTCCTACTATGTTTTTATTGTATATATTGTTGCATTCTATTGGTTAGGCACATTGAGGGCAATGTGCATCCTTAAGTGGGGGGGGTGGATTTAGACTTTCGTGAACTTTGAAATTTCTTTACAATTGAATGTTTAACTACCTATGATAGCTATGATTTCGTTGTTATGGACTTCCTGGCTTGGTAGAATGATAGTTGTGAGTTGTACTTTACCTGTACTTGAATGTAGTTTTGTTTCACTTTTAGTGTACCCTTATATCTGTTCATGATCACTTCTACCTTGTACACTCCAACCAACCCATCATAATGATTTTTGGCATTAATTTGTTAAAGTCTACTTTCAATGCTCTTTTAAGAGCTTTTGAGGTCCTTTGTTGTTTTCTTCGACATTAAGTGAGATTGTATAGCAGGTTCTATTTCAGGGAATATGAGATATATATATAAAAAGAAAAAAAAAAGAAAAAAAAGTGGAGTCTATGACAACATTCCTCTGTTAGTACAACATGAATGCATCTTTGTGTACTGTAATCAAGTAGGATGCGTGGCTCTTGTACCTGGCCAGCATGTGCATCCGTCTGAAAGATTTTTGTGCAGTCTATGTTAGTCGGACTCAGAAAAAAAAAAGTAAAGTAAAAGAATGTATATATGTAAGTAAGGAATAAAGCATCTCGTATGTGTCCCTTGAAACCTGTTGCATGATCACTTAAGAGCCAGAGTTTTATTTAGATCCAAAGGACTCTTAACTGGGTATTGAGGGTGTCTTTAAAAAGTGTTAGCACACACTCACGGGGGTACTCTAGGAGAAATAAAACTAATATTACTTGACTATTCACTAAACAGCTTACTTCTTAATTTCTGTCCATTTGTGCTTACGGAGTTCTTTACTATTAAGCTTGAGGTCGTACATTTAGCCGTTTATCTTCTTGCCCCTGTTCTTCATGTTTGTTTACTTGGGGACAAGCAAACGCTTAGGTGTGGGGATTTTTGATAAACGCCAAAATGTAGGTATTATTCATGTATGCTTCCGTATAAATAGAGTATTTTTATATGTGTGGATGCCTGTTTTTGGTCTAAATTGGTTTATTTCGTGTTACAGTCACAAAAGATACCGTGGGAAGCTCGACAACGTGATTTTGGAAGAAATCGGTAGGAAAAAGGCCACTTTCGAGTTCCATACTGTAGCAGCACTATAGCACGAGAACTTGGGGAGGCGGGTAAGTCTGGAGGTCAATGCGGGCACTCATACGGGCGCATAACTGGCCGCTCACAGCCTGTAGCACTCTACTGTAGCAGTTTACTGCAGCAGAGTACTCTAGCAACTTACACGAAATTCGAGGAGCTATAGTGCCTGTATACTGACCGCATGCCAGGAGGTATGGCATCCCAAAATTAGGTTTTAAAGGCTTGAGGGCATTTTTCTTTGGGTCTTTTGGCCACCATTCTCCACCATGATAATCTAGAGCTTCAAGTTTGTGGGAGAAGGCGAATCTAGGGTGCAAATCGAATGGGAGAAGAGGAGTGCTACCAGGGAGAAGATCTAGGAGCTTCCCGGCGCGGATCCAACAAGTTCTCATCACCACCTTCTAGTCTTCATCTTAGGGGAGTCTGTTTGAGCTTTGCTTTGTATTACTTGTTTTCTAATCTTGCTCCTTTGTTGATGATGAACTAGACTCCCAAGGTCGCCGGGCATCCGGTGAACCTTGGGATGAACTTGCTTGTATGAATACTTGATTTTCATGTATGGTATTTGTGTTGTTTATGGTTCAAGCTTGGTGAACTTTGATGTATTGGTATGCATGACAACTCTGTGTATCGATTTTCTAGGATATACTAGGTTGCGTGACCATCGCCTTAGTATTAGACACACCAAGTTTGGAAGGGATTCATGTATGAATACGCCGTGACCATCGGGTATTTCGTACCCCTCCAACCATTAGGGTTGAGCCTAGATATTGTGTTTGACCTTAATTATGGATTTACCTAGGTGTAATGCAATCGTGTGAGGATTTAGGTGGAAGTGATTCCGTATTCCAATACTCTTACCGGATTAGGGGTTATCACCTTGACCATCAGGGTGACCTACCTTTGGACATCTCTTGGCCTAACTACCTTTGCCTGTGTAATTCGAGTATCCTTCTAGCTTTAGTAGTCCCGAGGGGATCCTCGCCCGGGGACCTCAAACTTTCATTATTACTTGCTTCCTTAGTATGCTATTGTGGTGAGCCTTAGTCCACTTGTTTTTAGCTTTTTCTTTTGTTTGTATTCTTATCTTGTTTTAAACCTATATTTGGTAGATTAGACAGTGTCATCTAGAGGGGAGTAATAGCAGCTCTTGGGACCCCAGGGAATACGACCCCCTCTTGTGTGCGTGAGGGGTATTACTTGACGACCCGTGCGCTTGCCGACAATCATCACAATTTGAGGTAACCAATAGAGAGCTCAAGAGGATCTTGACAAAATCCGTAGAGCAAGGGAAGAGAAATTGGTCTGAGTGTTTGGATGATACACTCTGGGCCCATCGAACTGCATACAAGACCACCATTGGAACTACTCCGTATAATTTGGTTTATGGGAAGTCATGTCACTTACCAGTGGAGCTTGAACACAAAGCATACTAGGCAATCAAGGCAATGAATTTTGATTTGAGAAAAGTCGGTGAACAGAGATTGCTTCATCTTAATGAACTCAATGAATGGAGGTTGAAGGGGTATGAGAATGCTAGAATTTACAAGGAAAAGATTCGAAAGTGGCACGACAAGCATATCAAGTTGCCCAAGAAGTTCAAAGTGGGTGACCAAGTGTTACTATTCAATTCCCGGTTGCGACTCTTCCCCGGGAAACTAAAATCTAGATGGTTCGGCCCATACACAGTCACTCAAGTATCACCTCATGGGGCAATTGAGATCACTCATCTGGAGAAGTGTACATTCAAAGTAAATGGGCATCGGTTGAAGCCATACTTTGGCGGTGAGGTTTGTAACTGACAGGGGCCCGAAAGTGTACTAGTTGTCGAAGTAATAAAATACCTTGGTGAGTGGGTAGTCGTATCCACAGGGAATAGGGATTTGAGATACAAGTATTCACTATGTAGCTAATGTGATGTGTGGAAAGAAATCAATGAGTGAGTGTGAAAGAAAATAATAAAAAAACAAGAATTAAAATAGAATTGTGGAAGGTGAGAGAGTGCAAGTACGAGTAAAAGAGTAGGACAAGCAATGAGTAAAGATGAGTACTCGGAAAAGCTACCCCTAGGACTTATGCTTCTAGTGCAAGACAATGCTATTATACTCTCCTATTGATGTCAATTGAGTCGAGGAGATCCTTAAACACACGGTCCTAAACTTAAGGTTGACCGTGACTAACCCCAACACTATGCCTCAGCATTAGGTTTCACTACGACCCTTGACTCTCGTTGACCTGTCAATTAAGCTCTAGGGTAGTCTATCTTCCTAAGCCTCACACTATGTGGAATTGCTTTAAGTTCTAGGGATTCCTAGTGATTAACCCTATTCCTAAGTATAGTTCTATCCCTTTGGTCCAGGTGAAAGAACCCTAGTCTAAATTAAGTCCCAGCACTAAGATTCACTTCAACCCTTCACACCGTTGCTCGCTGATAAGTGTCTAAATGTATGTATTCTAGTATACTTAATTAGTACACTTTGCATGTATTTCGTTACGTTTTGTGCCCGTTTTTATGCTTAATCGAGTCATATTTGCTTTGTAGGGCAGGTAAAAGCCATGGAGATCACGAGCACACATTTTGGGCAGAAAAGAGAAGAAAAACCTGGGTGCGGCACTGTAGCAGTTCTACTGTAGTAGGTACTGTAGCACCTGGGGGTCTTCGAGCAAGAAAAATCCTGAGAACTTTGCCTAACCCTCACGGCCCCGTCTGCTACCCCGTGAGGAACACGCGGCCCAGTCTGCGACCCAGTGAAGAAATTCCAAAGCTTTTTGCCTTACCTTCACTACCCAGTTAACTACCCCATTAACTGCCCCGTGAGGCTCGGGATTTGGGGTTTTCTTGACCTAATCTACATCCATAGGGCCTTCCATATGGCCAGTATGCTTCGGGGGTATAAATGGGGACTTCTTGGGCTTTTGAAGGGGACTTTTCTCTTGGCCTTTGAGGCCGCCGCCACCACACCTTATTGTGGCCTTCCGGCCACCTTTTGGGGGCGATCTTTGTGGGAAACGAGCACACATCATCACCAAGAGGGAGAGGAGCAAGGGTGAAGGAGTTTGTGTGAAGTTCTACACCACCATTGCATCATCATTCGAAGCTTCATTCATTCAAGGAGATCACAACCTAGAGGGGGTTTTCATTGCTTCTTTTATGTTTTTTGTCTTCCTTGTATGTTGTTTAAGTGTCCCTTGTAATGAGGGATTAACTTTGGTGTGTTTGGATTTGGATGAACCCTAGGGTTAATCTTTTGTATGAACTTTGGATGTTGTTCTTAATCTAGTTTGTTGGTTGTTTTGAGATTCAATCTTTCATGCTTTCATGTCTAGAATTACATATGTGGAGAAATCCGTGATTCTTTTATGAGTTGTACACGTAGACGTGACCTACTCACGTGTACTAGATCTAGGAGAGATTGAAAGGGGATTCTTGTGCCGACACGCCGAGAAATTGGGTGTTGGTAGCCCTCCATTGCTAGGTTTAAACCGAAGGATAGTAGGTTTACCCTTATTAGAGATTTCCTTGAACTCTTTGCGATCGTAGGTGGGTTAATACGGAGAGATTCCGATTAACACTCGTATGGGATTAGGGGTTAACCGCCGAGAAATTGGGGTTAACCTATTGATGAGATCTCTAGGTCTTAAATGGCATCAACACATTTTAAACCATCCTAGTTTGGACGTTAACGACAACCCTAGGTGAATTCCTTATCCAAACACTCCCTTCTCGTGCTTGATACTCCCTTGTTTATTTACATCCGTGGGCTAGTTACCAGGCCATAGGATTAGTTTAAACTAGTTTGTTTGTTTTATTCTGATAAACGCCTAAACATACGTATTTTCCATGTATTCGGGTGTATGTATTACGTATTTTTCTATGAGTTGACGCCCGTTTTTGGTCTGAATTGGTTTCTTTTGTGTTACAGGTACTGATGTGACCCCTTCGAGCTCGTTGATAGAATTTGAGAAGAAATCGGCGACGAAAACACTATTTCTGAGGGGGGTACTGTAGCGACCACTGTAGCAGATCCTGTAGCACAAACCCTTTGGCGAAATGGCTAAGTTTGGAGGTCCATGCGGGCTGTCATGCGGGTACCGCAGAGGCCGCATACGTACTGTAGCAGATCTACTGTAACGGAACTGTAGTAACATACGCGATTTCCGGATTTTCTCGGGAATTTTCACTCCCCGCATGCGGGGCCGCATAACCCACTGGAAAAGGTTTTTAAGGGTTTTGAGTTTATTTGGATGGGAGGAGGCTAGGTCTTGAAGAACACTATACTTCACCATCTTCTTTGGGAGCTTGAGACCGGCTTTTGGAGGCATTTCTTGAGGAGAGGACGACGGGGAGAGCACGAGACGACGAATCCACGCCTTCGATTTGCATTTGAGAGGAAGTTTGACAAAGGAAGCCACTCTTTGGGTGGCGTCCTTGGAAGCGTCATTCGGCCTTGATCTTTTCAGGGGGTGTTTTCATTATGCTTTTGGTTGTTTTTAGGTATTTGCTTGCTTACTTTGTGATCATGAACAACTAACCCCAATGTCACCGGATGTAGGTGAACCTTGGGGGTGAACTTGTGTATTTTGGATGTTACTTTCTAGTTTATATATTTGGTTTGGTTTGTGATCCTTGTTTGGTGGTTCTTGAATGCCTTGATATGTATGAGAACTCTATATGTCAATTCCTAGATGATAAGTGTCTAAATGTAAATGTTTTAATATACGTACTCTATACACTTAGCATGTATTTTGTTAAGAATTGATGCCCGCTTTGTGCTTAATCGACTATTATTTATGTTGTAGGACACGGGGGAGCCATGAGGAGCACGAGAATACAATTTGGGTGAAAAAGGATGAAATTCAGGCGTCGCAGCACTGTAGCATATTTACTGTAGCTGGAGCACTGTAGCATATTTACTGTAGCTGGAGCACTGTAGCACTCTTACTGTAGCAGTTGCTGTTGCACCTGAGGAGTTTTGGGCTGGAAATGATGGAAGTGCATAAGAGTAAACAGTGCATCATACGGGGCCGTATAAGGGGCAGTGAGCATCAAAAGACAGTGATTTTATACTAGGGTTCACGGCCCCCTATCCACCCCGGGATCCATTCTTCCACCCTGGGATATACCCCCACATAAGCCAAGTTTTGCCTACCTATCCACCCCGGGATGGATCTATCCACCCCGGGATATTGCGGGCATATTTAAGGTTGTTTTTAGGGCACACAAGGGAGACTTTTCCTTGGCCTTTGAGGCCGCCGCCACCATACCTTCTTGAGGCCATCCGGCCATCTTTCGGTGGCGATCTTTGTGGGAAACACGCACACATCATCACCAAGAGGGAGAGGAGCAAGGGAGAAGGAGTTGGAGTGAAGATCTAAGCCACCATTGACAAACCTTTGAAGCTTCATCCATTCAAGGGGATCAAGACCTAGAGGGAGTTTTCATTGCTTCTTTTATGTTTTTGTCTTCCTTGTATGTTGTTCATGTATCCCTTGTCATGAGGGATTAACTTATTGTTGTGTTTGGATTTGGATGAACCCTAGGCTTTATCTTGTGTATGAACTTTGGATTGTTGCTTTTAATATAGTTTGATGGTTGTTTGAGGTTCAATCTTTCATGCTTTCATGTCTAGAATTACATCCATGGAGAAATCCGTAATTCTTTTATGAGTTGTGCACGTAGACGTGACCTACTCACACGCACTAGATCTAGGAGAGATTGAAAGGGGATTCTTGTGCCGACACGCCGAGAAATTGGGTGTCGGTAGCCCTCCATTGCTAGGTTTAAGCCGAAGGATAGTAGGTTTACTCCTATTAGAGATTTCACGGAGCTTAATGCGATCGTAGGTGGGTTAATACGGAGAGATTCCGGTTAACACTCGTATGGGATTAGGGGTTAGTCGCCGAGAGATCGGGGCTAATCTACTCACGAGGTCTCTAGGTCTCAACTATCATCAATGCATCTTTATATCATCCTAGTTTTGGACTTAATGACAACCCTAGGTGGATTCCTTATCCAAACACACCCTTCTCATGCTTGATACTCCCTTGATTGTTTACATCCGTGTGTTAGTTACCAAGCCATAGGATTAGTTTAAATTAGTTTGTTTGCTTTATTTTCTTCCCACTCATATTGAATGGTAGGCTAGAAAATAGATGAAGAGTGAGTAATAGTACTTCCTTGGCCCCAGTGGAATACGACCCCTGTGTCACTCACAGGGTATTACTTGGCGATCCCGTACACTTGCGGGGAAGCAATCAAGTTTTTGGCGCCGTTGCCGGGGACATTCAAGGAATATTAGGAAAGCTCGTAGTCTATTGCTCTAGTCATTTGCTTTGTGTAAATATTTGTCTTTGTATGTATCTTTTACCGATTTGTGCATATTTATTTATTTTACTTCTTTCTTGTTTTCTTTGTTAGCTTATTGTTTTTAGTTTTGATTGTTCACACAGGGCCATGGATTTTCAAGAAAAACTTTTGGCCGCAAAAATTTTTGCACTTGAAGTGAAGATAGAAAAGTTTCTTGCCATGAAAGCAATCCCAAGCAATCCACCACAACCCCAAGTTCTCCGATTTCAGCCCCAACCACAACAAGTGAGAAAGTACACCACTGAAGAAGTCTTGGCTACATTTATGATCCACACAGAAACAGGGTTTCGGAATATAGACAAAAGGTTTGATGAATTTGGAACCATATTGAGAAATGTCCAAGATTCTATTCAATCTCTCGAGAACCAAGTCGGGCAACTTGTTAGGGAAAATTCCGAGCATTCTTCAAGTAGCCCATCGAGCAATATCGAAAATAACCCAATCGAGCACTTGAGGGCCATCACTCCTATGATTGGGAAGCAAATAGTGGTGGGAGCCAAAGAAAGTCCAAGTGTCATGGGAGATGGGGTCAAGCAAGACAGGGATGTGGATGTCATCATGGCCATGGAAACATGTGAGGAAGTGGAAGAAGCTCCATCGACCACATTTGAAGACGCTACTTGCCTCAACATTGAGCATTCAATAAACCAATCTTTAATCTTCAAGTGCAGAAAAGAAACTCCGGGAATTGTATTTGATGATGTGGGAAGGAAGCTTAGGCCATCCTTGAACCCACCAATGCCGGGCTTGGACAATTCCCAACCAAAAATTTTTCCTTGGCGGCCCAAGAACATTTTATGGGCAATTGAAGTTCATCACCACAGGGTTGAGAAAAAGATTGTGGATAAGTGGTTGAAGCCTCCAATTGATCCACCCATGCAAAGCTTGACAAGTTCTCAACCCAACTTGTTCCCTTGGAGACCCAAACAACACATATGGGTAGTTCAAGGATATTTAATAAGAGTCGAGGAAGAACATGTGGGTAGGAGGTGGAAACCATCCAAGGACCCACCCGTGCCAAGCTTAAATAACTCTCGACCAAAACTTTTCCCATGGAGGCCCAAGCAACTTTGTGGTGGGGTGCTCAAGGGAATTCTTGCCGGGTACAAAGAAGAAGCGGGGAGGAGGTTCAAGCCGTCTAAGGATCCGCCGAAGTTTAAATTGTACAACTCCCGGCCCAAGCTTTTCCCATGGAGGCCTAAAGGTAACATGTTCTTGGTCTCCACAAGCTTATCATCCCGGAAGGTAATTCTTTTCTTTCATGGAAGTAGCTATGCTACATGTGGCCGGGATGAACACACCCTCTTCAAGCCTGCCTAGGTAAGAATAAGGTACGTCGAGCTAATGACGTTAAACAAGCGCTTCTTGGGAGGCAACCCAAGCTTAAATTTCTTCATTTTTTTTTTCTTTTTGTGTTTTTAGTTGAGTGTGTTTTGTGTATTTGTGTTTCTTTCGTATTTTTGTTTGTTTGAATAAGTCCATGCTTGTTTGCCTTGTACATTTTTCTCATCATCGTTTTTGTGTTTTAATTATTAACCATCTTGAGAAGCATATTTTTGATGTTATGTGATAAACGCCTAAACATACGTATTTTGCATGTATTCGGGTGTATGTATTACGTATTTTTTCTATGAATTGACACCCGTTTTTGGTCTGAATTGGTTTCTTTCGTGCTACAGGTACTGATGTGACCCCTTCGAGCTCGTTGATAGAATTTGAGAAGAAATCGGCGACGAGAACATTGTTTCTGAGCGGGGGGGGGGGGGGGGGGGGGGGTACTGTAGAAACCACTGTAGCACGAACCCTTTGGCGAAATGGCTAAGTCTGGAGGTTCATGCGGTCTGGCATGCGGGCACTGCAGAGGCCGCATACGGTACTGTAGCAGGTTTACTGTAGCATACGGTACTGTAGCAGTTTGCTGTGCGGCACTGTAGCAACTTACACGATTTCGGGTTTTCTCGGGATTTTCTCTCCCCGCATGCGGGGTCGCATACGGGGCCGCATAACGCTCTGGATGATGTTTTTAAGGGTTTTGGGAAGTCATTTTGGGGGAGAGCCCTAGACCTTGAGCAAGCTTGACTTCACCACCTTCTTTGGGAGCTTGAGGCCGGCTTTTGGAGGCGATTCTTGAGGAGAGGACGACGGGGAGAGCACGAGACGACGACTCCACACCTTCGATTTGGATTTTAGAGGAAGTTTGACAAGGGAAGCCACTCCTTGGGTGGCGTCCTTGGAAGCGTCATTCGGCCTTGATCCTTTGAGGGAGTGTTCTTATTATGCTTTTGGTTGTTTCCATGTATTTATTTGCATACTTTGTGTTCATGAGCAACTAAACCCCAAGGTCACCGGATGTAGGTGAACCTTGGGGGTGAACTTGTGTATTTTGGATGATTCTTTTCTAGTTTATGCATGTGTGTTGGTTTGAGATCCTTGTTTGGTGGTTCTTGAATGCCTTGATATGTATGAGAACTCTATATGTCAATTCCTAGACAATGCTAGGTTGCATGACCATTGCCCTAGTATTAGGCTCACCAAGCTTGGAAGGGAATACATGTACGAATACGCCGTGACCATCGGGTATTTGTACCCCTCCAATTGTTAGGGTTGTCCTTGATTGTGTTTCAACCCTAGCTTGGGGAAATCCATTAAACCCATTGCAATCGTACAAGGATTTGGGCGGAAGAAATTCCGTATTCCAATACTTGTACCGGATTAGGGACCAAACACCGTGACCATCGGGTTGGTCTAATTTAGGGTTTCCCGGTCCAAACCACCCACGTGCATGCTAGTTAGGGTATCCTTAGCACTTTAGTAGCCCCCGAGGGAATCCTCATCCGTGACCATTCCCTCGCCCTGATTTCCCTCAGTATTTGTATTTATTATTTGTATGCTTTTCATACATCCGTAGATTATTTGTAGTTATCTCCTTTGAGTGATTGCTAGGTTAAACAACATTGTGATAAGGAAGTAAGAATAGCTCCTCGGGCCCTTGGGAATACGACCCCCTCGTGCTCGCGCGAGGGGTATTACTTGGCGACCCCGTGCACTTGCGGGTGAGCGATTCAAACGCGTTTCTCACCATTTATCAACCACGAAGCGTTATTATCTTACATTGAGCATATCTTTTATCAGTTTTTATCACTAAATGGTGTGTGTTTGTGTACTCTTGATCATTGAAGTTTTGTGGAGCTATATTGGAGAAGAAGAACGAAATTAGGTCGTGTTCACCGATGTTAGGAAGTTTTCGGACCAAGCACGGAACAAGGCACGAGCTTGGACTTGTGAGTGTGTGCCAACCTCCTTTGGAGGGGCACAAAGTCAGTCACATTCACAACAAGTCTAACTCGTGTGGCTTAGGAGAACTTCATCAAGAAGGAGAATTGAAGCAATCGGCACGATCTACCATTGATTGTGTTCCCAATTCAATGGCCTCGATGAAGAACAACAGATTCGGGAGCATTTCGGCAAGTTATTGTAGCAGCACTGTAGCTTGTTACTGTAGTAAAACAATGTAGCAAACTATTGTTCAATTCTCTGCCGAAAATTAGGGTTTCAGAGAATTCACACGGGCGTGTGGAAATTCCACACGGCCGTGTGAATCGATTTTTCAGCCAGACAGAAACTTCACACGAGCGTGTGGAAATTCCACACGGCCGTGTGAAGCCTCGGATAAGTCCGATTTTAAAGTCGCGATTCAACATTATAAAGAGGGATTTTGGAGACCTTTTGGGATATCTTTGGACCTACCTTTCTCTTCAACTTGGGGAGTGCGGCTAGAGTTTTGGAGAGGATTTCGTGGAGCTTTAGCGCGCGCCATCGGTACCGTCACCGACGTTCGACTGCCGCACAAGAGCACGGCCACATAGTATACAAGGGGGTTTTCATCAATGTCTTTGATTTGTAGTTTCTTTTCTATTTTGATGAACATGTATAGCTCCATGAGGAAGTGCTAGGCAGATAAACTCTCCTGGGGCTTAATTTTCATAGCGGTCGAAATAGAGTGAAGTGCTAGGCAGATAAACTCTCATGGGGCTTAGTTACGCGAGTAACAGAGTGAAGGGTTGAAGTGAATCCTACACGCTGGGGCTCAATCTAGAATAGGGTTCTTCCACATGGACCAAAGGGTTAGAACTACAGATAGGAATAGGTTTTACCACGAGGAATCCCTAGAACTTAAAGCAATCCCACGTAGTGTGAGTGGTAGAGGAATCCCGCAAGTGTACGGGGTCGCCAAGTAATATCTAGTGCAAAAGCACAAGGATCGTATTCCACGGGGCTAAGGGTCTACTATTACTCCTTCATCACCTATTGATGAGTGACCGCAAGCGCACGGGTCGCCAAGTAATACCCCTCGCGCAAGCACGAGGGGGTCGTATTCCCAAGAGCCAAGGAACTACTATTACTTCCCCTTCATCTATTTCCTAACCTAGCAATTATATAATAAAAGTAAGATAAGACGAATAACAAAGAGAAAACTATAAACACATGGACTAAGGAAGTAAATAACAATGAATGTTCAAATTCCCCTGGCGAGGATCCCCTCGGGACTACTAAAGCTAGAAGGATACTCGAATAACATAGGCAAAGGTGGTTAGGCCAAGAGATATCCAAAGGTAGGTCACCCCGATGGTCACGGTGATAACCAATAATCCGGTATGAGTATTGGAATACGGAATCACTTCCGCCCAAATCCTCACACGATTGCAATGCGCCTAGGGAAATCCCTAATTAAGGTCAAACACAACGTCTAGGTTCAACCCTAATGGTTGGAGGGGTACGAAATACCCTATGGTTACGGCGTATTCGTACATGTATCCCTTCTAAGCCAAGCATGTCTAGTACTAGGGCGATGGTCACGCAACCAAGTACAACCTAGAATTCAAACCACAGAGTTCTCATGCAATTTGATACAATAAAGAACACAAAGCTTAGACCACAACCAAACCAAATACCAAAAATATACTCAAAGTATCCATACAAGCAAGTTCATCCCAAGGTTCACCGGTGAACCTTGGGATGCCCGGTGACCTTGGGAGTCTAGTTCAACATCATTAAAGGAGAAAGTGTAAAGAACAAGAGATACAAGCTAAAGCACATAACAAACTCCCCTAAGATGAAGACTAGAGGTGGTGATGAGAACTTGATGGATCCGCGCCAACAAGCTCCTAGATCTTCTCCTTGATCGCGCTCCTTTTCTCCCCTTCGATTTGCACCCTAGATCAGCCTTCTCCCACAGCCTTGAAGCTCTTGAAACCCTAGATGGTGGTGGAGGAGAAGTGGTGGCAAAAAAAGACAAGAGAAATGATGCCCTAAAGGCCTTTAAAACCTAATTCCAGCAACTTATGCGGGCTGGCATACGGGCCGGCATACGGGCATTGTAGCACCCCGAGTTTCGTGTAAGTTGCTGTAGTGAGTGCTACAATAAAATGCTACATGTATAAATAATACGTACAGTTAGGCGTTTATCAAACATCCCCACACCTAAGCGTTTGCTTGTCCCCAAGCAAACAAACATGAAGAATAGGGGCAAGAAGATAAATGGCTAAATGTACGACCTTAAGCTCAATAGTAAAGAACTCCGCAAGCACAAATAGACAGAAATGAAGAAGTGAGCTATTCAATGAATAGTGATGTAATATTAGTTCTGTTTCTCCTAGAGTGCCGCCGTGAGTGTGTGCAAACTCGCACCTTGACCTCCACACCCTAGATTACCCCAGGATGACCATTCACCCCACGCACAATGAAGACGGCATTAAAGTGTTAAAGACACCCTCAATACCCAGTTAAGAGTCTTTTGGGTCCTAAATAACACTTTGGCTCTCAAGTGGCATTGCAACAGGTTCCAGGGGACACAGACAAGATACTTTATTCTTTTCCTACATATATACATACTTTTTCTCTTTTTTTTGTTTTTTTTTTTTCTGTGTCCGACTAACGTAGACTGCACAAAAATCTTTCAGATAGGTGCACATGCTGGCCAGGCACAAGAGCCACCCCTCCTACTTGATTACAGTCCACATAGACGCATTCATGCTGTACTAGCAGAGGAATACTGTCATAGACACCACTTTTTTTTTATACATATATAGAATGTATCTCATATCCCCTGGTATAAAACCTGTTAAACAACCTCACTTAAGGCCAAAGAAAACAACAAAGGACCTTAAAAGCTCTTAAAAGAGCATTGAAAGTAGACTTTAACATTTTAGTGCCAACACCATTGCAATGGGTTGGTTGGAGTGTACAAGGTGAAAGTGATCGTGAACAAGTATAAGGGTACACTAAAGATGAAACAGAACTACATTCAAGCACAGGTAAAGTACAGCTCACAACTATCATTCTACCAAGCTAGGAAGTCCTTAACAATAAAATCATAGCTATCATAGGTTGTTAAGCATGCAATTGCAAAGAAATTTCAAAGTTCACGAAAATCTAACTCCACCCCCCACTTAAAGATGCACATTGCCCTCAATGTGCCTAAAAAATAGAATGCAACAATATAGACAATAAAAACATAGTAGGAGGGTTTCGTGAACTTCCCCGAGTCTCAAAACATAAGTCTTGAAATCCATGAGATCGGGGTGACCACCAACGGTTCTTGTATAAAATGGCGAAAGAAAGTGTGCTTGATGCCCCCATTCAACCCTGCAAGGTAGAAAGGAACATCATCTCAAGGTATCCATTCCATCACACACAAGGAAAAAGAACACACACAAACAATCAAACGAACACTTAACAACACAAAAACAATTAAACAAGAGATAATCCAAGCAAGTTCTTTGAGCAATCAAGATCATGAAGTCCAATTCTTTTTATTGCAAGTGTTGTAGGATATTCACAATGATGCTACAAGTCAACAAATAAATTCAAGAGAAATTCAGTCCAAAGTTACTGTAGCACAGTGTTGAAAGAGGTGGAGTTTCCCCTTGTTTTTGAAGCCCAAAAATTTACAAATAATATCACAAAATACAAATAAATCAAAGATTACACATTCATACATCATTCCCCAAAGTTTGAAGCAAGATAAGCATGAAAATCAAGAAAAAGAAACACATTTGCTTCAAAACACAAGTTAGGGCTCCAAAGCTTGATTCGGCGAAGATCGGTGAAGATGATGGTGAAACCTCCAAAAAATCATGCAAATTAAGTCCTAGGAAGTAGGAGATTCGTGTAGAGGAAGGAAAATGGAGAAAAACGGTGAAAGAATGAGGGAAAACGGATGAGAAATGAGAGAGATATGAAGGAAATGGTGAAGAGGTACCCATTTTAAAGTTCAGCCCGAGCATCCATGCGGGCAAGCATACGGGCATATGCTTGCCCGTATGACTTTCTGGATTTTTTATATGGGCAAGCATATGCTCAAGAAACAGGCGGAATCCAGGTTTTTCATCAAAGACTCATCTAAACACCCAAAAACCACATAAAAACAAAGCCGAATTCACCCGTAACAACCAAAAACATGATATTTGATGCATGAAGATGAATGAAAACACAAAGAACTCACAAGAACCATTGATGAACATGATCGAAAAAATTAAGAAAAATTGCTAAACAACCACAACAACACACTTGAAATCTAAAGAACACTCAAGCAAGCAAACACATCAAAATACAAAAACACACATGCAATGAAATTTAATGCTTGGGTTGCCTCCTAAGAAGCGCTTGTTTAACGTCATTAGCTCGACGTGTTTTACCTCAAGGGGGCTTGAAGACGGTGTGTTCCTCCCGGCTATAGGTTGCATAAGAACTACCAAGAAAAGTGAAGCGTACCTTCCGGGATGGTGTCAAAGTGGAGACCAAGCATGAGTTACCTTTTGGCCTCCATGGAAAGAGCTTGGGCCGGGCATTGCACAATTTAAACTTTGGCGGATCCTTGGATGGCTTGAATCTCCTCCCCGCCTCTACTTTGGTCCCGGCTGAATTTCCTTGGAGCATCCACAAAGCTTGTTTTGGCCTCCAAGGGAATAAGTAAGGTTGAAAAAATTTCAAACTTGGCATGGGTGGGTCCTTGGTGGGCGTAAACCTCCTACCCACATCTCCTTCTTCAACCAATGTCAATCTTCCTTTAATTACACACAAAAATAGTTTGGGCTTCCAAGGAAATAGTTTTGGTTGGGACGTGTCTAACCTCGGCATAGGTGGGTTATTGGATGGCTTCAACCTCCAACCCATAATTTCTTTTGTCCCAAATAATTCTTTCTTGTGCTTGGCTTTTGATTGCTTCCCCGCAAGTGTACGGGATCACCAAGTAATACCCTGTGAGTGACACAGGGGTCGTATTCCACTGGGGCCAAGGAAGTACTATTACTCACTCTTCATCTATTTTCTAGCCTACCATTCAATATGAGTGGGAAGAAAATAAAGCAAACAAACTAATTTAAACTAATCCTATGGCCTGGTAACTAACACACGGATGTAAACAATCAAGGGAGTATCAAGCATGAGAAGGGTGTGTTTGGATAAGGAATCCACCTAGGGTTGTCATTAAGTCCAAAACTAGGATGATATAAAGATGCATTGATGATAGTTGAGACTTAGAGACCTCGTGAGTAGATTAGCCCCGATCTCTCGGTGACTAACCCCTAATCCCATACGAGTGTTAACCGGAATCTCTCCGTATTAACCCACCTACGATCGCATTAAGCTCCTTGAAATCTCTAATAGGAGTAAACCTACTATCCTTCGGCTTAAACCTAGCAATGGAGGGCTACCGACACCCAATTTCTCGGCGTGTCGGCACAAGAATCCACTTTCAATCTCTCCTAGATCTAGTGCGCGTGAGTAGGTCACGTCTACGTGCACAACTCATAAAAGAATTACGGATTTCTCCACAAATGTAATTCTAGACATGAAAGCATGAAAGATTGAACCTCAAACAACCATCAAACTAAATTAAAAGCAACAATCCAAAGTTCATACACAACATGAACCCTAGGGTTCATCCAAATCCAAACACAACAATAAGTTAATCCCTCATGACAAGGGATACATGAACAACATACAAGGAAGACAAAAACATAAAAGAAGCAATGAAAACCCCCTCTAGGCGATGATCTCCTTGAATGGATGAAGCTTCACAAGGTTTTCAATGGTGGCTTAGATCTCCACTCCAACTCCTTCTTCCTTGCTCCTCTCTCTCTTGGTGATGATGTGTGCTCGTTTCCCACAAAGATCGCCGCCAAAAGGTGGCCGGAAGGCCTCAAGAAGGTATGGTGGCGGCGGCCTCAAAGGCCAAGGAAAAGTCTCCCCTTGTGTGCCCTAAAAACATCTATATATATTCCCGTAGTATCCCGGGGTGGATAGATGGATCCCGGGGTGGATAGGTAGGAAAAGACAAGGCAAAACTTGTCTCATGTGGGGGTGTATCCCGGGGTGGATAGATGGATCCCGGGGTGGATAGGGGGCCGTGAACCCTAGTATAAAATCACTGTCTTTTGATGCTCACGGCCCTTATACGGCCCCGTATGATGCACTGTTTACTCTTATGCACTTCCATCATTTCCATCCCAAAACTCCTCAGGTGCAACAGCAACTGCTACAGTAAGAATGCTACAGTGCTTCATCTACAGTGAATACGCTACAGTGCTGCGACGCCTGAATTTCATCCTTTTTCACCCAAATTGTATTCTCGTGCTCCTCATGGCTCCCCCGTGTCCTACAACATAAATAATAGTCGATTAAGCACAAAACGGGCATCAATTTTTAACAAAATACATGCTAAGTGTACAGAGTACGTATATTAAAACATTTACATTTAGACACTTATCAGCTTTCTTGTTAGCTTTTATACAAATGGCTTGCTCAAGTGCTATCAATTGTGCTCTCTCGACTCCTTCAACCTCCAATATACCAAAGTTCTCTTCTTTTTCATTATAGGTTGTAGTTGGGCCTTCCATTATTGGCTCACGAATTTGTTGTTCAACCCGGCTCTCTAGCTTGTGAAGAGAAGCTTGCACAGCCGAAAGTGTGGCATAAATGACCTCAAATCTAGCTTCATATTTGGCATCAAGGACCGAGTATTGTTCGGATTGGGTCCTAGCAAGATGTCCAACCTGGTTCTCAAGAGAATGAAGGGAGGCATGGACATTCCTCAGTATGGTGCCAAACTCATCAATTCTCTTTTCGCAGCTCTGAAACCTTCTTTCTGTGTTGATCATAAATTTGGCCAATACATCCTCGGTAGTGTACTTCCTCTCTTGAGATGTTCCATGGTTAGGACTTGGAGGGCAATTTTGAGCTTGCATTTGTCAAGAATAGTGTACCTCGCATAAAAAAAACACAAAGTGACACAAAGGAAAACAAGAAAACGAAAGTAGATAATAAAATAAAATAATATGTACATGAAAAAGAAAACACAAAGTGAAACAAAGAAAAACAAAACAAACATAATAGACACTAAAATAATATGTACTACAAGAGAAAAATGGCTAGAGCAATAGACTACAGGTTTTCCTAGTATTCCTTAAATTCCCCGGCAACGGCGCCAAAAACTTGATGAGTGACCGCAAGCGCATGGGTCGCCAAGTAATACCCCTCGCGCAAGCACGAGGGGGTCGTATTCCCAAGGGCCAAGGAACTACTATTACTTCCCCTTCATCTATTTCCTAACCTAGCAATTATATGATAAAAGTAAGATAAGACGAATAACAAAGAGAAAACTATAAACACATGGACTAAGGCTCACCACGTTAGCATACTAAGGAAGTAAATAACAATGAATGTTCAAGGTCCCCGAGCGAGGATCCCCTCGGGACTACTAAAGCTAGAAGGATACTCGAATAACATAGGCAAAGGTGGTTAGGCCAAGAGATGTCCAAAGGTAGGTCACCCCGATGGTCACGGTGATAACCAATAATCCAGTACGAGTATTGGAATACGGAATCACTTCCGCCCAAATCCTCACACGATTGCAATGCGCCTAGGGAAATCCCTAATTAAGGTCAAACACAACGCCTAGGTTCAACCCTAATGGTTGGAGGGGTACGAAATACCCGATGGTCACGGCGTATTCATACATGTATCCCTTCTAAGCCAAGCATGTCTAGTACTAGGGCGATGGCCACGCAACCAAGTACAACCTAGAATTCAAACCACAGAGTTCTCATGCAATTTGATACAATAAAGAACACAAAGCTTAGACCACAACCAAACCAAATACTAAAAATATACTCAAAGTATCCATACAAGCAAGTTCATCCCAAGGTTCACCGGTGAACCTTGGGATGCCCGGTGACCTTGGGAGTCTAGTTCAACATCATTAAAGGAGAAAGTGTAAAGAACAAGAGATACAAGCTAAAGCACATAACAAACTCCCCTAAGATGAAGACTAGAGGTGGTGATGAGAACTTGATGGATCCGCGCCAACAAGCTCCTAGATCTTCTCCTTGATCGCGCTCCTTTTCTCCCCTTTGATTTGCACCCTAGATCAGCCTTCTCCCGTAGCCTTGAAGCTCTTGAAACCCTAAATGGTGGTGGAGGAGAAGTGGTGGCAAAAAAAGACAAGAGAAATGATGCCCTAAAGGCCTTTAAAACCTAATTCCAGCAACTTATGCGGGCTGGCATACGGGCAGACATACGGGCACTGTAGCACCCCGAGTTTCGTGTAAGTTGCTGCAGTGAGTGCTACAGTACAATGCTACAGTACTCCTGCTGCAGGACCTGTATACGGGCAGTCCAGCGCCCGTATGGGTACCCGTATGAAATTCCAGACTTAGCCGTTTTGCTAAAATTCTCGTGCTACAGTGATGCTACAGTACATGGACTCGAAAATGGTGTTTTCTTTGCCGATTTCTTCTAAAATCTCGTTGTCGAGCTCCCACGGTATCTTTTGTACCTGTAACACGAAATAAACCAATTTAGACCGAAAACGGGCATCCACACATATAAAAATACTCGAAAAATACGCGAACATACATAAATAATACGTACAGTTAGGCGTTTATCACCTATTATCTAACCTCAATCCCTTCTTTAGAGATTTTGTGACCCAAGACTATCCCTTCTTGAACCATGAAATGGCATTTCTCCCAACTTAGCACGAGGTTGGTTTCCTCACATCGGATGAGAACACGCTCTAGATTCTTGAGGCACAACTCGAATGTATCACCAAAGACAGAAAAATCATCCACGAACATCTCCATGAAGTTTTCCACCATATCCTCAAAAATTGCCATCATGCATCTCTGAAAAGTAGCCGGGGCATTGCAAAGGACGAAGGGCATTCGGCGATAGGCAAATGTTTCATATGGGCATGTGAATGTGGTCTTTTCCTTATCTTCCGGTGCGATAGGGATTTGGAAGTAGCCAGAAAAGCCATCCAAGAAACAATAGTAGGGGTGTCCTGCCAGCCGCTCAAGCATTTGGTAAATGAATGGTAATGGGAAGTGATCCTTCCGAGTGGCATCGTTCAATTTTCTGTAATCAATGCAGATGGTAGCTTTCCCGCAAGTGTACGGGATCGCCAAGTAATACCCTGTAAGTGACATAGGGGTCGTATTCCACTGGGGCCAAGGAAGTACTATTACTCACCCTTCATCTATTTTCTAGCCTACAATTCTTAGTGAAAAGAACAAAGTAAAGTAAACTAACTAACCTAATGGCCGGGTCACTAGCACACGAATGTAAATAAACAAGGGAGTATCAAGCAAGAGAAGGGAGTGTTTGGATAAGGAATCCACCTAGGCTTGTCGTTAAGGTCCAAACTAGGATGGTTTAGAGTGTGTTGACGGCATTTAAGACCTAGAGATCTCATAAATAGGTTAACCCCAATTTCTCGGCGGCTAACCCCTAATCCCATACGAGTGTCAATCGGAATCTCTCCGTATTAACCCACCTATGATCGCAAAGAGTTCAAGGAAATCTCTCATAGGAGTAAACCTACTATCCTTCGGCTTAAACCTAGCAATGGAGGGCTACCGGCACCCAATTTTTCGGCGTGTCGGCACAAGAATCCCCTTTCAATCTCTCCTAGATCTAGTACACGTGAGTAGGTCACGTCTACTCATACAACTCATAAAAGAATTACGGATTTCTCCACAAATGTAATTCTAGACATGAAAGCACGAAAGATTGAATCTCAAACAACCATCAAATCAAATTAAATACAACATCCAAAGTTCATACACAAGATGAACCCTAGGGTTCATCCAAATCCAAACACAATGATAAGTTAATCCCTCATGACAAGGGATACATGAACAACATATAAGGAAGACAAAAACATAAAAGAAGCAATGAAAACCCCCTCTAGTTGATGATCTCCTTAAATGGATGAAGCTCCACAAGATTGTCGATAATGGCTTAGATCTCCACTCCAACTCCTTCTCCCTTGCTCCTCTCCCTCTTGGTGATGATGTGTGCTCGTTTCCCACAAAGATCACCGCCGAAAGGTGGCCGGAAGGCCTCAAGAAGGTATGGTGGCGGCGGCCTCAAGGGCCAAGAAAAGTCTCTCTTGTGTGCCCTAAAAAACAACCTTAAATATGCCCGCAATATCCCGGGGTGGATAGGTAGGCAAAACTTGGCTTATGTGGGGGTGTATCCCGGGGTGGAAGAATGGATCCCGGGGTGGATATGGGGCCGTGAACCCGAGTATAAAATCACTGTCTTTTGATGCTCACGGCCCCTTATACGGCCCCGTATGATGCACTGTTTACTCTTATGCACTTCCATCATTTCCAGCCCAAAACTCCTCAGGTGCAACAGCAACTGCTACAGTAAGAATGCTACAGTGCTTCAGCTACAGTAAATACGCTACAGTGCTGCGACGCCTGAATTTCATCCTTTTTCGCCCAAATTGTATTCTCGTGCTCCTCATGGCTCCCCCGTGTCCTACAACATAAATAATAGTCGATTAAGCACAAAACGGGCATCAATTCTTAACAAAATACATGCTAAGTGTACAGAGTACGTATATTAAAACATTTACATTTAGACACTTATCAGCAGACACGCCATCCGGTGACTGTACGAGTAGGGATTAACTCATTTCTCTCATTGGTGATCACGGTCATCCCCCCTTTTTTAGGGACTACTTGTACTAGACTAACCCACTCACTGTCAGATATTGGGTAGATGATGCCTGCATCGAGGAGCTTTATGACCTCAGCCTTGACCACTTCCTTCATATTCGGATTGAGTCTCCTTTGAGGTAGGACTGAAGGTTTGTGATCATCCTCCATCAGAATTTTGTGAGTACAAAAGGAAGGGTTTATTCCTTTGATGTCAGCTATTTTCCAAGCAATTGCTTTCTTGTGCTTCTTCAAAACACTCACCAAGTCTTTCTTTTGCCCAACTGTTAAATTTGCCCCAATGATAACTGGAAGCTCCGTTCTTTCACCCAGGAAGGCATACTCAAGATGGTCAGGTAGCTCTTTCAACTAGAGTTCAGGTGCTTCTTCTATTGAGGGCCTCAAATTTTTGTTTTTCAGCTTTTCGCATTGTTTAGACACTTCCTCTTCTGTTGATCCCGAGCCTCCGTCTACACTATCATCTATGTTATACAACTGTTGCACAACACAATTTACTGTCTCTACTCGATGTTCACTTAGTTTAACAATCTGGTTTAGATGGGGTTCCTGTTGTTTCTCCATATTTTCCATGTGCAGAAAAGTAGTGTTATCAACCTCTTCTTCTGGTGGAACTCTCCCAAAATTCATGAAGTTTGTGAAAATTTTTTTCCAAGCCTCATCCTTATCTGTCATACTTGAATCTTCCCAAGGTTTAAATGTACAAAAGGAATTGTTTTGAATATATGACAAGTATTGTATAGGCGGCATCCATTCCTGCCAGATATCAGTCATGATCTCGTCAATTGTTGGTATGAAATTCGGGTTGACCATGATGTATGGATCCCACAATGATGTATGGTACCTAGCACAAACAAGAAGGATAGAAAAATTAAGCCCAAAAGAAAAGAAAATAAAACAAAAGAAAATAGTAAGTAAATAAATGGCTAGAGCAATAAGCTAGAAGTTTCCTAGAATACCTTAAAGGTTCCCCGGCAACGGCGCCAAAAACTTGGTAGAGGAATCCCGCAAGTGTACGGGGTCGCCAAGTAATACCTAGTGCAAAAACACAAGGATCGTATTCCACGGGGCTAAGGGTCTACTATTACTCCTTCATCACCTATTATCTAACCTAACATCTTAAGCATGATTGTGATTACTCTAATTAAAGTAAAGAGACAAGAACAATATGTAAAAAACAAATTTAAAATCAAACACAATGGTTGCAAGTGCTACAGTGATGAATGAAGGCCTATGGATGCGGATCCCCTTGAGGGGTCATCATGAAACATGGATGAACAGTAAAAGGATAGTTCGGGTGATTTAGACCGAAGGATCTCAAGATTAGATCAACCCTAATTTCTCGGTGATTGAACCCTAATCCCATACGAATACCTAGTGGAATTTCTTTCTAACCGGTATTCCTACGATTGCATTAAGTACAAGGAGATCCCAATATAATGGTACCCTAAACCCTAGTTTACCCTTATAGAACGGAGGGCTATTGATATCCAATTTCTCGGCAATACCAATACAAGAAATCCCTATTTGTTCATGAAAGATCTAATGCACGCGAGTAGGTCACGTCTACGTGTACAACTCAATAAAGAGCTACGGATTTCTCCTTCAAGTAGCTTTAGCCATGAAATACAATGAACAAATTCATAAATCAACCCAAACATAGTATTAAGTGCAAATCATCCAAAATAAATGATGAACCCCCCAAGGTTTACCGACATCCGGTGGCCTTGGGGGTCTAGTGTGCCATCATACAAAACATAACAACAAAGTAAATCAAATCACACAAAAAGCTCATAAATGACACTCCCTAGATGAAATGACGAAGAACAAGATGGAGGTCCAGCCGAATGACGCCTTCCCTCACCTAAAATGTTGCCAAATGACGCTCCCCCTCGGCTTGGCACCTTGCTCCCTTGATGGTGAAGCTCTCCCCTTGTTGATGATGCTCTTGCCTCCTTCTTTGGCTCCAAATCGTCGTCTTCTAAAAGGTGTCTTCGTTCTCTCCTTCAATATGCCGGCGAAAAGTCAGTCCCTTGAGAAGCCCTAAAAATACTCTTTTATATCCCCAAAGGCATAGGGCCATATGGGGGGTCGTATAGAACTGAAATGAGCTCAAAAACCCCAAATCCCGAGCCATACCACCCCCAAAACGGGGTCAGTGAGGGTGGTATGGACTAGGCAAAGCATTCTGTTTTACTTTTCTTGGGGCAGACGGCCTCCCATACCGCCTCCATGCCTCGAATTTGATTTCAGCCACGAAAACTCCCCAGGTGCTACAGCGGCTGCTACAGGGATTGTGCTACAATACCCAGCTACAGTGAATACGCTACAGTACTGCGACCTAGTTTTCTTCTTTTTTCTACCCAAATTATGTCTTCGCGTTCTCCGTGGCTCCTACATGCCCTACACAAAAAATAATACTCGATTAAGCACAAAATGGGCATAAATTTTGACAAAATACATGCTAAGTGTATAAAATATATACAATAAAATATATACATTTAGACACTTATCAGTGAGGTTTAGGTAGATATACTCCCCTGGGGCTTAGTCGTGCGAGCGATAAAGTGAAGGGTGACGTGAATCCTAATACCGGGGCATAGTGTTGGGGTTAGTCAAGGTTGTCCTTAGGTTTGGGACCGTGATTTTTAGGATATCCTCGACTTAATTAACATCAATAGGAAAGTATAATAGCATAGTCTTGCACTAGAAGCATAGATCCTAGAGGTAGCTTGTCCGGATACCCTATTTCATTCATTTCTAGTCCTCTCTATTCTCTTTTACTTGCACTTTCTGATCTTCCATCTTTCTAATTAATTTCTTGTCTTTCATTCTGTTTGATTCTACATTCACTCATTGATCCTATTATTGCTTTTCCATACGCTGCATAGCTTTATTAGTGAAATCTCATATTCTAAATCCCTATTCCCTGTGGATTCGACTACCCTCTCACCAGGGTAACTTTATTACTTCGACAACCCGTGCACTTGCGGGATACACGCAAGGGGTCATGTCAGGGTGTTGCTTGGTTTCATTCTATGTGTGCTTGATTATTGTGAATCGCATGAGAACTCTGTGATTTATTTTCTCGATTGTACTTAGATGCGCGGGATGCGACTTTGTACTAGATCCACATAGTTTGAAGGGGGATTCAATGTACCAGTACACCGGAGGTTCCGGGTGCCAGTCGCTCTCCGTGAGCTTTATAGTGATTCTAGCCGAGAGCGAGCATTAGAATTACCCTAGGCAAGACTCCTTATTCTCAAAGACATCGTAGGGGTATCTTCTGGATAGAGGAACCCGTATTGGATTAGGGCTACACCACGGAGGTTCCGGGGTAGTCGACTCCCGAGTCTAGCGGACCAAACCTAGCCAACTTAGCACTCAATTTCGTAAATTCATCCTTACTTGTTCTCCTCCCAAGGGGATCCTCGCCAGAGGCCTCTTGCACTCATTGTCATTTGCTCTTTTCTTTCGCCAACATGGTGTGCCTTAGTCCATTTTGTCTATAGCTTTTCTTTTATTTATTTTTGTATTTCTATTTTTATACGACAACAACTCTTGATTCGGTAGACTAGATAGTGATACCTAGGAGGAAGTAATAGCAGATCTTGGGGCCCTTTGGAATACGACCCTCTCGTGCTCGCGCGAGAGGTTATTACTTGACGACCCGTGCACTTGCGGCCGGAGAGTCGCGTGCTCACTTCTTTAGCGTGTCGAACGGTGCCCATCAAAGACCTCAAGGTAGTTTTTCTAGTAATACGGAGACCAATTCGAGGGAGCAACTGAAGGGAATTACCTTGAGAAGTGGAAAAGAGGTCGATAGAAATCTCCCTCTAGAGAAGACAAAAGAAGCACCCGAGGTCATGGAGGTAGAGGAAGTAGCGACAAAGGAAAAAAAGGTGGCACCCCACCCTACAAGCCAAGGATTCCCTATCCTTCACGATTGAAGAACGACCAAGACAATGAACAATACAAGAAATTTCTGGGTATTTTCAAACAGTTACACATCAACATACTGTTCGCGGAGGCATTAGCCCAAATACTCAAGTAAGCAAAGTTCTTGAAGGACCTCTTGACCAACAAGAGGAAATTGGAGGAAAGGGCATCTGTGATCCTTGATGTCAATGAACAATACAACAAATTTCTGGGTATTTTCAAACAGTTACACATCAACATACTGTTTACGGAGGCATTGGCCCAAATGCCCAAGTATGCAAAGTTCTTGAAGGATCTCTTGACCAACAAGAGGAAATTGAAGGAGAGTGCATCTATGGTTCTTGATGCCAACTGCTCGGCCGTATTACAAAAAAACATGCCGAGTAAGAGAAAAGATCCCGAGAGTTTTATTATACCGTGCAACATTGACAACTTGTTTGAAGAAATGGCGTTGGCCGATTCGGGGGCAAGCATCAATGTCATGCCCTATACCTTCTTCCAAAAGCTAGGCTTGGGCGAGCCTAGACCAACTCCAATGACACTTCAACTTGCGGACCGATCGGTGTGGCATCCGAGGGGGATTGTGGAAGATGTGTTAGTAAAAGTGGACAAATACATATTTTCTGTAGATTTTGTGGTGTTAGACGTCGATGAGGATGTCGAGGTGCCATTGATCCTTGGAAGGCCCTTCTTGCGCACTTCTGATAAATGCCTAAACATACGTATTTCCTATGTATTTGGGCCTATGTATTGCGTATTTTTATATGAGTTGACACCCGTTTTTGGTCTGAATTGGTTTCTTTCGTGTTACAGGTACCAATGAGACCCCTTCGAACTCGTTGACAGAATTTGAGAAGAAATCGGCATCGAAAACATTGTTTCTGAGCTGGGGGTACTGTAGCAAACACTATAGCACGAAGACTTGAAGAACAACTTGGTCAGGAGATTCATGCGGGCTACCATGCGGGCGCAGTAGAGGCCGCATACGGGACTACCATGCGGGTCAGGAGTTCTACTGTAGCAGTTCTACTGTAGCGACACTGTAGCAACTTACGCGATTTCGGGATTTCTCGGGAATTTTCTCTCCCCGCATGAGGGGCCGCATGGGCCGCATAACTCGCTGGAACTTGTTTTTAAGGGTTTTAAGTGCATTTTGAGAAGGGAGGAACCTAGGTCTTGGGAGAGCTTGACTTCACCACTTTCTTTGGGAGCTTGAGGCCGGGTTTTGGAGGCAATTCTTGAGGAGAGGATGATGGGGAAAGCACGACACGACGAATCCACGCCTTCTATTTTCATTCGAGAGGAAGATTGACAAAGGAAGCCACTCCTTGGGTGGCGTCCTTGGAAGCGTCATTCGGCCTTGATCTTTTCAGGGGGTGTTTTTATTATGCATTTGGTTGTTTCTATGTATTTTCTTGCTTACTTTGTGATCATGAGCAACTAAACCCCAAGGTCACCGGATGTAGGTGAACCTTGGTGGTGAACTTGTGTTATTTGGATGCTTCTTTCTAGTTTATGCATTTGGCTTGGTTTGTGATCCTTGTTTGGTGGTTCTTGATTGCCTTGATATGTATGAGAACTCTATGTATCAATTCCTAGACAATGCTAGGTTGCATGACCATTGCCCTAGTATTAGGCTCACCAAGCTTGGAAGGGAATACATGTACGAATACGCCGTGACCATCGGGTATTTGTACCCCTCCAATTGTTTGGGTTGTCCTTGATTGTGTTTCAACCCTAACTTGAGAAATCCACTAGACCCATTGCAATCGTAGGAGGATTTGGGCGGAAGCAATTCCGTATTCCAATACTCGTATCGGATTAGGGACCAAACACCGTGACCATCGGGTTGGTCTAATTTAGGGTTTCTCGGTCTAAACCACCCACGTGCATGCTAGTTAGGGTATCCTTAGCACTTTAGTAGCCCCCGAGGGAATCCTCATCCGTGACCATTCCCTCGCCTTGATTTCTCTCCGTATTTGTATTTACTATTTGCATGCTTTTAATATCCGTAGATTATTTGTAGTTATCTCTATCAAGTAATTGCTAGGTTGGACAACATTGTGATAAGGAAGTAAGAATAGATTCTCGGGCCCTTGGGAATACGACCACCTCGTGCTCGCGCGAGGGGTATTACTTAGCGACCCCGTGCACTTGCGGGTGAGCGAATCAAACACATTACCAAGCTTTTGGCGCCGTTGCCGAGGACCCACGAGGAATATTCTGAAAACATATAGCGTGTTGATTTGACCATTTTATTTTGTTTGTGTTACCTTTCTTGTATTTATTCCGTCATTTTCTTTGTTTGCATTATATTTTATTATTTCTCTTCCTCTCTTTAGATTATGGCCTCGACTAATACTTGGGGTTACAATTGCTATCCACAGGAACCATACTTCTATCCTCCTTGCACACGATTCACGTCGGATGTGATTCGCCCTAGTAACGATCAGTGGATGGGACTGCCAGTGATTGCCACAACCGTTTCAATTTACGAAGAACAAGGGGCTCTGGCCATATTCAACCGATTTATGGAATCTACTGAGGAATAACCAGTAACAGAAACCGGCCAACCAAATCACCAACCTGCAGCTGTTAATCGTGAGCTATGGAGAGACGTTGTTCCGCCTACTGATTCTTTGGTGCCTATTGAATGCGTGGTAGATCAATCTTGGACTGGCAATCCCGAGGCAACTACCTATGTGCCAGTGGGTAATGCAGATGTGATTAAAAGTGTGTTCCAGTGTGAGGACGATGTGTTAGTCGCTGGTAGCCCAGCAGTGGGGGACTGCAGTGACACTGAACAATATAGCCTGGGGAATTATGGGAAGCAGAAGTCACCAATCGAGGAGCCCCCAGAATTAGAGTTGAAGCCTCTCCCCGAGCATCTAGAATATGCTTTCTTGGAAAAGGGGTCCAAGCTTCCACTCATTATTGCCTCAGATCTTACTGTTAGGCAGAAGGAGCAGCTTCTTGATGTGCTTAAAAGACACAAAAGGGCGATTGCGTGGAAAATCTCAGATTTTAAGGGAATCAGTCCATCCTTCTGCACTCATAAGATCCTCATGGAGGACAATCACCGACCTCGGGCAATTCCCCAACGGAGACTCAACCCTAACATGAAAGAGGTTGTGAGGAACGAAGTTATTAAACTTTTGGATGCAGGCATTATTTATCCCATTTCTGGCAGTGCATGGGTAAGCCAAGTGCAAGTGGTACCAAAGAAAGGAGGGATGACAATTATTGCTAATAAAAAGAATGAACTTGTTCCTACCAGGACTGTCATAGGTTGGAGGGTATGCATTGACTACAGGAAACTTAATGATGCCACGAGGAAAGATCACTTTCCCTTACTTTTCATTGATCAGATGCTTGAGCGACTAGCGGGACATTCTTAATACTGTTTCTTGGATGGTCTCTCTGGGTATTTTCAGATTCCCATTGCCCCAGAAGATCAGGAGAAAACAACTTTCACTTGTCCCTATGGCACATTCGCATACCGTCGTATGCCTTTCGGGTTATGCAATGCACCAGCGACATTTCAGAGATGCATGATGGCAATTTTCGAAGATATGGTAGAAGATATCATGGAAGTGTTAATGGATGATTTCTCGGTCTTCGGTGATTCATCCGAACTATGCCTTAGAAATCTGGAACGAGTTTTGGACAGATGCGAAGAAACTAATTTGGTGCTCAGTTGGGAAAAATGTCACTTTATGGTCAAGGAAGGTATAGTGCTCGGGCATAAAATCTCACAAAATGGGATCGAGGTGGATAGGGCAAAAGTTGCAACTATCGAAAAACTTCCTCCTCCACTACAGTTAAAGCAATTAGATGTTTTTTGGGGCACGCTGGGTTTTATCGAAGGTTTGTGAAAGACTTTTCATCAATTGCTCGGCCGCTTACAAAACTACTTGAGAAGGATGCCCCTTTTGAGTTCAATGATGATTGTATGAACGCCTTCCTTACCCTGAAGAAGAAGCTTGTGGAAGCACCGATCATGGTCTCCTCGGACTGGAGTCTGCCGTTTGAGTTAATGTGTGATGCAAGTGACTTCGCAGTGGGGGCCGTACTTGGGCAGTGACGAGACAACCATTTCCATCCTGTCTATTATGCAACCAAAACTTTGAACGATGCTCAGGAAAATTACACCACCACTGAGAAGGAAATGCTTGCGGTCGTTTTCGCATTTGACAAATTCTGGTAATATTTAGTGCTTTCCATGGTGACTGTGTATACTGATCATTCCGCATTGAAGTACTTGTTGAGTAAGCCTGACGCCAAGCCTCGTCTAATCCGATGGGTTCTACTGTTACAAGAATTTGATTTGGAGATAAAAGATAAAAAAAGGGCAGAGAACTTAGCAGCTGATCACCTCTCGCCCCTTGAGAACCCATATGAAGGTGTCTTGCAAAAAAGAGAAATAAATGTGACACGACCCCTTGCGTGTATCCCGCAAGTGCACGGGTTGTCGAAGTAATAAAAGTTACCCTAGTGAGAGGGTAGTCGAATCCACAGGGAATAGAGATTTAGAATATGAGATTTCACTAATTAAGCAATGTGGTGTATGGAAAAGCAATATCTGGATCAATGAATGAATGTAGAAGTAAATAGAATAAAAGATAAGAAATTAAATAGAAAGATGGAAAATCAGAAAGTGCAAGTAAAAGAGAATAGAGAGGACTAGCAATGAATGAAATAGGGTATCCGGACAAGCTACCTCTAGGATATATGCTTCTAGTGCAGGACTATGCTATTATACTTTCCTATTAATGTTAATTGAGTCGAGGAAATCCTTAGACTCATGGTCCCAAACCTAAGGACAACCGTGACTAACCCTATCATTATGCTCCGGTATTAGGATTCATGTCACCCTTCACTCTGTCACTCGCACGACTAAGCCCCAGGGGAGTATATCTACCTAAACCTCACACTACGTGGGATTGCTTTAAGCTCTAGGGATTCCTAGTGGTAAAACCTGTTCCTATGTGTAGTTCTAACCCTTTGGTCCAGGTGGAAGAACCCTAGTCTAGATTAAGCCCCAGCGCGTAGGATTCACTTCAACCTTTCACTCTGTTACTAGCGTAACTAAGCCCCAGGGGAGTTTAGCTGCCTAGCACTTTACTCTATTTCGACCGCTATGAAATCATGGAAACGGAGGTAGGGAGAAACCACATCGAAGGGGAAAGGGGTACACCGCTACCTCACAACTCTCCCTCTCAACCCTCTTCAATCTTAAGTAGTCTAACCCTAAAGGAGTTGTCACAGCTTCAAAGGGTAACCTAAATTATTCTCAATCCTAGTGTCACATCTAAGAGAAAACATTAGCAAGATGAAATTAAGATTGAAACTCAATTTTTATTCATCAATAATGGAAAAGCATAATAACAATGTCAAAGAAACATAAAAACCCTAGAGTTTACAAGTCCGAATACCCTCAAGGGGTTTAGCTCATCATGGAGCTATACATGTTCATCAAAATAGAAAAGAAAGTACAAATCAAAGAGATTGATGAAAACCACCTTGTATATGCTGTGGCCGTGGTCTTGTGCGGCCGTCGAACGTCGGTGATGATGCCGATGACGCGCGCTAAACCTCCACAAAATCCTCTCCGAAACCCTAGCCGTACTCCCCAAGTTGAAGAGAAAGGTAGGTCAAAAGATATCCCAAAAGGTCTCCAAAATCCCTTTTTATATAGTTGAATCGCGGCTTTAAATTCGGACTTATCGGGGGCTTCACACGGCCGTGTGGAATTTCCACACACTGGTGTGAAGTTTCTGTCTGGCTGAAAAATCAATTCACACGGCCGTGTAGAATTTCCACACGCCCGTGTGAATTCTCTAAAACCCTGATTTTCTGCAGAAATTGAACAGTAGCTTGCTACAGTGTTTCGCTACAATAACAAGCTGCATTGCTGCTACAGTAACTCACCGAAACGCTCCCGAATCCATTGTTCTTCATCGAGGCCATTGATTGGGCACACAAACAATGGTAAGTCATGCCAATTGCTTCAAGTCTCTTTCAAAGTGAAGTTCTTCTAAGCTACACGAGTTAGACTTGATGTGAATGTGACTGCCTTTGTGCCCCTCCAAAGGAGGTTGGCACACACTTACAAGTCCAAGCTCGTGCCTTGTTCCATACTTGGTCCGAAAACTTCCCAACATCGGCGAACACGACCTAATTTCGTTCTTCTTCTCCAATTTAGCTCCACAAACCTTCAATGCACAAGAATACACAAATGCACGCTATTTAATGATAAAACCTGATAAAAGATATGCTCAATGTAAGATAATAACGATTCGCGGTACTTTAACACAAGCACTTATGAAAATGACACCTTCCCTGGGAAGCAACTCTGCAGCATTCGAGTGATTGAGCAGGATGAGGCTCCGTGGTTCACTGACTTTGCGAACTACTTGGCGGTAAGAACCTTCCCGAAGTGGCTCACATCTCAACAAAGAAATAAATTCTTCGCCGATCTGAAGCACTATACATGGGAGGATCCATTCCTATTCAGGACTTGCTCCGATCAGATTGTGAGAAGGTGTGTCTCAAAGGACAAGGAGCATGATATCTTGTTACATTGTCATTCAGGTCCTACTGGGGGCCACTATAGTCCTACCAAAACAGCTAAGAAGGCACTTGATGCGGGGTTTTACTGGCCCACCATGTTCCAAGATGCGCAGTCATTAGTGAAGCATTGTGATCGGTGTCAGAGAGTGGGTAATTTATCAAAAAGTGATGAAATGCCTCAAACCTGGAACCAAGCCTGCGAAGTATTTGATGTGTGGGGAATTGATTTCATGGGTCCGTTCCCTAGTTCCCAAGGCAATAAGTATATCTTGGTTGCAGTGGACTACGTCCCCAAGTGGGTGGAGGTCCAGGCCTGCTCATCTTGTGATGCTAGGGTGGTTATGAAATTTTTAAAAAAATTGTTCTCTAGGTTTGGAACTCCCAGGGCAATCATAAGTGACCGGGGAACACATTTTTGTAACTCTTAGTTCGAAAAAGCTCTTAAACGTTACGGGGTATCTCACAGAACATCGACCGCCTATCACCCTCAAACAAGTGGTCAAGTTGAAGTTTCGAACAGGGAGTTGAAGCGGATCCTGGAAAAGACTGTCAACCACCACCGGAAAGATTGGGCAAACCAGCTCGAGGATGCACTCTGCGCATAAAGAACTGCATTCAAGACCCCTACTATATCGACGCCCTACCGACTGGTCTATGGAAAGGCATGTCAGTTGTCAGTGGAATTAGAACACAGAGCATATTGGGCGATAAAGCAACTTAATTTCGACCCCCATCTTTATGGTCACAAGAGAAAATTTCAACTGAATAAGTTAGAGGAATAGAGAACTTTGGCATATGAGACTTCAGTCCGGTACAAAGAGAAGATGAAGGAATACCACGACCGACACATAAAGCAACCTAAGTGCTTCCAAAATGGGGATCATGTACTTCTTTTCAATGCAAGGTTGAGACTTTTCCCGGGGAAATTAAAATCACGATGGCACGGACCATATACGGTCACTCAAGTATTTCCTCACTCAAGTATTTTAATCCA
The DNA here is from genome assembly GCA_020875875.1 of Dioscorea alata. NCBI lineage: Eukaryota > Viridiplantae > Streptophyta > Magnoliopsida > Dioscoreales > Dioscoreaceae > Dioscorea > Dioscorea alata. The sequence goes on along the minus strand of CM037025.1, from coordinate 11,907,404 downwards.
CAACATGGGACGTTCAAAGTCAATGGACACCGGTTGAAGCATTACTTTCCAGGTAACAATTCTTCATCAAAAATTGGAGGTATCTCTCACCCCTTTGTCCCACCATGAGTTGAGGTAAACCATGTCGAGCTAAAGACATTAAAAAATCGCTTCTTGGGAGGCAACCCAAGTCTTTAAATTCATTGCACTTATTTTTCTTCTTAGTTGTTGTTGTTGTGTTTGGGTGTTTTTCATATTTTTTGTGGTGCTTGTGAGTTTGAGTGTTGTTGATTTTTGTGATTGTGGTGGTTGCTTAGTCGTTTTCCATAATTTATTTCATCATGTTGCACCATAGGTTTCATGATCTTTGTATTTTTCCTTGAGTGTTGGTGCTTCAATTTCCATGTTTTCAATGATTTTGAGTGTTTTTGGCTTTGTTTTCATGTGATTTTTTAGTGCTAGAATGAGTACGGTGCTTTGATGAGTGTGTTTTTGAGCATTTTTTGCACATGGAGCCAGCCAGTGGACCATGCGGCCTGCTACGCGCCCGCATAGCAGGCCGCATAACCATCCAGCGGCTTATGTGGCCTGCTATGCGGCCGCATAGAGGGGCAGTGGCTTATGCGGCCGCATGAGAGGCCGCATAAGCCACTAGCCCCCCCTTCTTCTACTTCTTCACCCCATTTTGACACTATTCACCCATTCTTCACTCTTCTTCTTCTCTCTTCTCCTCCATTTCTCCACCATTTTCCTTCATTTTTTTTTTGCATCAAAACACTCTCCTCATCTTAGCAAACAAGTTTTTGGGAGATTTTTGAAGTTTTATCAAGCTTTTAGCCGATTTTCACTCCATCTTCTCATTGGTGCCCTAGATGAAGGTAAACTCATTTTTCATTCATTCTAGGGTTTTTATTGATTTAAATGGTGGAAAAACCTTGTGGTTATCATGGTGAATGCTTCTTGTAATTGATTATCTTGAATTCAAAGCTTTGTACATTTAGATTATCACTTTTACAAGAAGAAACTCTACCAATTTTTTCCCGAAATTACTGTAGCACTGGCCAAAAATCAGCCTTGTTTCTTCATTAAGCATTTTTCTCACAAATTCTTGGCTTGATGAAGGTTCTCTTGTCTTGTACGGATGCCGACCAAACATGTGGCCTCCAAGCGAGTTAGGAGAAGCTCTCCACCACCCGTTTGCGAGCCTATCTTCAAGACCGATGCCCACAAGACAAGATTCGCATTCTTGTCCAATAGGAGGTTCGGCAGTGTGAAGATTATCGATTGGAATGCTTTGAAGACTTTGGGCATTGACGATACCGTCCGGGACCTCATTTCCCATGGTTGATGGGATAGCATACTTAAGATCGATAAGCCCACCTATAGGGAGTTGACTTTGGAGGTGTTGAGCACATTGAAGGTCTTCGGGTATTCTCCCTTGACGTGCCAAGCAAGCACCGTCACTTTCAGAGCTTTTGGTAAGCGGCACAGGATCACCGACAACCAGTTAGGCATGTACCTTGGGTTTTACATACCTGAGACCCTCATCGGTTCGGAGCTTAGGGACTTGCCTCGTGATCTTCCACGCTCAGTCTCCCATGATTCTTTTTGGAAAGCCATTGCTTACACAACATCGAAGAAGGCCTCTACGATGGCGGACCCCGTTCACAGATACATTCAGGCGTTGTTATCCAGAAGTGTGAACAGTCACACTGATTCTACCGGGGTAGTGACACGTACCGACCTGCTGATGATATACAGTATCCTTGAGCGGTACCCTATCCACATGGGACATCTGTTTGCCGGACTCATCGCACATCAGGGGACCTCTACTAGCCTTGGAGCTATATTTGCCGGACCGTATATTACGCGCATTATCAGGGGCCTAGGATTGATTGAGCTCACTCGAGGCATGAGTGTTGTGGGCTCCGTCGCACCGCTTGGTCTGTCGATTCTGCTTTCTATCAGGATAGTTGAGAGGTCGGGAGACACTTATCGTCTCCCGCGCACCCATGACCCCGACACCTCTTGAGATTCTGAGATAGGATCTGAGTCTGATTTAGAGTCTTCCCCCGTACCTGAAGCAGCACCGAGCGGGAGTCGATCATCACTGGAGGCCAGTTTCGCAGAGTTCCGTATCGAGGTCCGTCAGCAGTTGCAGACCCTTGGGACATCACAGGAGGCGCTAGCGACATCAGTGAGGGACTTGGCCACATCACAGAGCCGCATAGAGAGTAGCATGGCCGAGATACTATCCTATTTGCGCAGCTGATAAGTGCTCGTGTTATAGTAATGCGAAGTGTTATTATCTTGCAATGAGCATTGATTTAATCAAATTTCATCACTAAAAAGTGTGCAATTGTTTACTTTTGTGCATTGTAGGGTTGTGAAGATAAAATGAAGGAAAGGAACGAAGTTAGATCGTGTTTGCCATTGTTGGGAAGATTTTCAGACTAAGCAAGGAACGGGGCATGAGCATAGACTTGTGAGTGTGTGCCAACCTCCTTTGGAGGGGCACAAAGGCAGTCACATTGACAATAAGTTTAGCTCATGCCAACAATGAAGACTTCACCAATTAGGAGACTCAAAGCAATCAGCACGATCTACTATTGATTGTGTGCCCAATTCAACAGCCTCGATGAAGAACGATGAATTCGGGAGCGTTTCGGCACAGATACTGTTCATTGTAGCAAAAATACAGTAGCAAGTTACTGTTTACTATCGGCCGAAATTCAGCATTTAAGAAATTTCACACCGGCGTGTGGAAATTCGACACTGCCGTGTGAAATCCAGATTTCAGCAATTTTAAAGCCGCAACTCAACATTATAAAAACCCGATTTGGAGACTTTTTGAGATATCTTTTGACCTATCTTTCACCCCAACGTCGGGAGTGCGTCTAGGGTTTTGGAGAGGACTTCGTGGAGGTTTAGAGCGCATCTTCGGCATCGTCACCGACGTCCGGCAACCGCACAAGACCACGGCCACACCATACGCAAGGGGGTTTTCATCGATGTCTTTATTTTGTGCTATCTTATATACTTTGATGAACATGTATAGCTCCATGAGGAGCTAAACCCTTTGTGGGTATTCGGACTTGTAAACTCTAGGGTTATTATGTTTCTTTGACATTGTTATTATGCTTTTCCATTATTGATGAATAAGAATTGAGTTTCAATATTGATTTTATCTTGCTATTGTTTTCCCTTAGATGTGACACTAGGGTTGAGAATGATCTAGGTTTTCCTTGGGAGGTGTGACAACTCCTATAGAATTAGACTCTTTAAGATTGAAGAGTGTTGAGAGGGAGAGTTGTGAGGTAGCGATGTACCCATTTCCCCTCCGACGTGATTTTTCCCTACCTCCGTTTCCTTGATTTATTAGCGGTCGAGATAGAGTGAGGTGCTAGGTAGATATACTCCCCTGGGGCTTAGTTACAAGAGTAACATAGTGAAGGGTTGAAGTGAATCCTACGCACTGGGGCTTAATCAAGACTAGGGTTCTTCCTCCTGGACCAAAGGGTTAGAACTACACATAGGAACAGGTTTTATCACTAGGAGTCCCTAGAACTTAATGCAATTCCACGTAGTGTGAGGTTTAGGTAGATGCACTCCCCTGGGGCTTAATCGTGCGAGCGATAGAGTGAAGGGTCGATGTGAATCCTAATACCGGGGCATAATGTTGGGGTTAGTCACGGTTGTCCTTAGGTTTGGGACCGTGAGTATGAGGATTTCCTCGACTTAATTTGTATCAATAGGAGAGTATAATATCATAGTCTTGCACTAGAAGCATAGATCCTAGAGGTAGCTTATCCGGATACCCCGCTTCATTCATTGTTAAATCCTCTCTATTCTCTTTTACTTGCACTTTCTCATCTTCCATCTCTCTATTTAATTTCTCGTCTTTTAGTGTAATTGTTTCCATAATTCACTCATCGAATCAATTGATCACTTTTCCGTACTTCGCATAGTTTTAATAGTGAAATCTCGTATTCTAACTCCCTATTCAGTGTGGATTCGACTACCCTCTCACCGGGGTAACTTTTATTACTTCGACAAACCCGTGCACTTTCAGGCCTCCTGTCAAAGTTTTTGGCGCCGTTGCTGGGGAATAGGCATTTTAAATATTTGTTTTTCACTATTTTAGCTATTCACTTCACTTTCTATTCCACACTTTCTTTATCTATCATTGTTCTTACTTTTCTTTCCTTTGCTTTGGTTTCAGGTTATGACCCGTGGGAACCCTTCGATTCTTGTTGAAGGAGACTCGGACATTGGAAAAAGAGCACATCGCAAGGGTAAAGAGCCTGTGCAAGAAGCTTCAAATCAAGCCGATATTGAGACAGAAGGGTCAGAAACAATGGTAGAGCAGAATGAACAGCAGAGGACATTGTCCGATTTTGCTAGACCCGTAGTCATGGAGACCCAATCGAGCATTGTGAGGCCCCCAATCACGGCTATGAACTTCGAATTGAAGCCGTCATTCATCCAAATGTTACAACAGTCCGCACAATTTAATGGGTTGGCCGATGAAGATCCCAACAGTCACATAGAGAATTTTCTTGAAGTGTGCGACATGTTGAAGATTAATGGAGTGACGGACGACGTGATTCGTTTGAGAGCCTTCCCATTTTCATTGAAGGGAAAAGCAAGACATTGGCTTCATTTAATACCGAGAGCTTCCATTACTACATGGGAGGAGATGGCCGAGGCATTCTTGGCTAGATACTTTCCGCCGGGAAAGTCAGCGAGGCTCCAGAATGAGATATCATCCTTTGTGCAAATGGAATTGGAGTCTCTATTCGAGACATGGGATAGGTTCAAGGAGGTCCTCCGCAAGTGCCCGCAACATGGATTTCCCGAGTGGATGATTATTCACACCTTCTATAACGGGTTGAATCCAAGTACCAACCAACTCCTAGATGCGGCGGCCGGAGGAACTCTAAGAAGCAAGACTCCCGGTGAAGCCCGGCACCTTGTAGAGGAGATGGCTATGAATAGCTATCAATGGAACTCAAGGGATAGGAAAAAGGTTGCCGGAATTCATGAGGTCGATGCGGTTACATCTTTGGCGGCACAAGTGGAATCTTTGAGTAAGAAGCTAGATGCACTAGCTTCACCAAGAGTTGTAGCCATCACTACTTGTAACGGCTGTGGGGGAGGACATGCTTCGAGTGATTGTCCTATTACCATTGGAGGCACTAGTGCAGTGGAGCAGGCCGATTTTGTTGGAAACTCTTATAGAGGACAAGGCCAAGGCAACCCGTACAGTGGAACATATAACCCGGGGTGGAAGAACCATCCGAATTTCTCTTTGAGCAATCAAGGACAATCACAACAGAAAAATAGTGCACCACCGGGATTTCAAAGTCAACAAGCTCCGAATTTAGAAAGCCGAGTGACCGGGCTAGAAGGAAAGATGACCGACCTTGAGAGAGCACTCACATGGTTTGTTTCTTCATCGGATGCTAGATTTGTCACGCCCCGATCCGCGGGCCCACGGGACGCGACAACTGCCGCGACAATCCCGATAAGGGATGCTCCGCCACTCAATCCTCGAGACAGTGCAAGGCTAGACAACAACCTGGAATATCACAATATTCCACGAAAACACAAGGGCGACAATAATAGCAACAATGACAACAGTTATGATATACAACAGTAAACAAGATCACAAGTGCACAGGGAAACTATAACAACAATAGCAAGTCTTAATACATCGGAGTTTGAAAGTTAAAGAAATACAAAACATATAACAGGGTTTACTACAAACTAGTGGATCCAAAAGATAGGACTACATGTTCATGACCAAAAAGAAACATACATGAAACAGAAAAGATACAAAGAAGAAGGAGTAGCGACAAATGCCCAGCACAATGCGCACCGCCTCACCTACTACCTGCAACAGTCTAGGAGAAGAAAGAGGGGTGAGCAACTAGCGTTACTCAGTGAGGGGAGACTAGCACAACCTCACCAGAAACACCAACAGCAAAGAAAACAATAAAGCATCAAAATAAGCATTTTACCAAAACCAAGATAAACGTTTAGAACATATTTATATATGTACAGTAGCCATCTTAACACAGCATAATAAAAGATAGGGTTAAGAAACCTTCTTACTAAAACAAGATCACAACAACCTCAAATCCGGTAAAACACTGAACATTGATTCAATAAAAGAATAAGTCAAACATCAACCCAAACATGCCCTCGCAATAAATGTCCAGTCTGAGCTGGCCCTTATAGTGAATGTCCAGTCTGAGCTGGCCCTCGTAGTAAATGTCCAGTCTGAGCTGGCCCTCATAGTATATGTCCAGTCTGAGCTGGCCCTCGTAGTATATGTCCAGTCTAAGCTGGCCCTCGTAGTAAATGTCCAGTCTGAGCTGGCCCTCATAGTATATGTCCAGTCTGAGCTGGCCCTCGTAGTATATGTCCAGTCTAAGCTGGCCCTCGTAGTATATGTCCAGTCTAAGCTGGCCCTTGTAGTAACCCACCAATAAAACCAACAGTATGCGCAAATCCGCACGAAACACAAAATCTAACAAAACACCCAATAATCCAGAAACACAGTCAACAATCAAGCTTTAACACAAGGGGATAAGCAAATCCCAATACAAGAAATAACATGGAAAACCTCAACAAATTCCAGAATAAGCTCCAGGCATTAGAATTCTCAAAATCCCAAAGATTCACAACAAATCTTAAGTTCAACGCAAACAAGGGTTTCGCAACCTCAAAGAAGCGATAATCCAACACAACTCGAATATTAGCAAATCAATTAACACATAAAACATTTAAGATCAACTCAATAGAAATTATCATTCACCACAGTGCCAAACAAGTATAAATCAATAAAACTATACTCATTCCATGGTAAAAATGTATATGAATGCAAATGAGTGTGTGTGCGTGTGTTTATGTCTAGCTATCGGCATTCATCCAATAAGGCTATGCATAATGATCCCACTCACCTAATTGGCGATCCACCTTCCTCGCAAGCTACTCTTCGGCTACGCCCTTGCCTCGAGTCAAAGCCTCTTCTCCTTGCCAAAGCACCACAAACACAATGTTAGCACAAGCAACACAAGAAGACCCTAGGTTTCCCTTACCAACAACCTAACCGGCTCTAGGGTTTGCTCCACTAACCTTAGAGGCTACCAAAGAGATCCTAAGGGATTTAGAGCTCTCATCTAACTCAAGGAAACAAGGAAAACAAGAACAACCCACCGGAGTTACTGTAGCTCGAAGAACAAGGAAGAAAGCTACTCAAGGGTTTTTCTTGAGATCAAAGCTTACAACCAAAGCCAAAGCTTCTCTTAAGATTCACAAGCAATAAATAAGCATGAACACAAGGATTAAACTCCTCTCAAGGCTCCAAACAAACCCTAGGATCATCATCCAAAGAAGAAGAAGAAACAAGAAGCAAAGAAGAAAGGAAGGGCTTACCTAGCACAACCAAAGGATTGGTTTGCAAGCTCCACAACCAAGCCAGAAATCTCCTCCAAACCAGCCCTAAACTCTCAAGAATGGTGGAGAAGAGAAGGGGAAGGAAAGAGGAGTGTTTGGGAGAAGAAATGAAGTAAAAAGGAGCTAAAACGAGTTTTTAATAGCCCCACAACGAAGGTGTGCAGGCTGTGTGCGGGCTACGCAGTGCCCACACGCCCTAGGCAGAAGGGTGTGCGGGCTGGCGTGCGGCCCGCACACCAGGCCGCACACCCCTCTGCCTAGGTTGTGCTGCCACCTGTGCGGCTCGCATAGGAGGCCGCACAGCTCCCAGGAAGGGCTGTGCGGCCTGTGCACAGCCCACGCACACTAAAACTATCTCCGAAACACCCTCAAACACTCGACGAACAACTCCAAAAGCTCGACCACAAATTAAAGGCATTGATGAAAACCCCCTTGCGTATGGTGTGGCCGTGGTCTTGTGCGGTCGCCGGAAGTCGATGACAATGCCGATGACGCACTCCGAACCTCCATGAAATCCTCTGCGAAACCCTAGCCGCACTCTCTAGAAGTTGGGGAGAAAGTTAGGTCAAAAGATGCTCAAAAAGTCTCCAAATCGGGCTTTTACAATGTTAAGTCGCGGCTTTAAAATTGGACTTATCGGGACTTCACACGGCCGTGTGGAATTTCCGCATGCCCGTGTGAAGCTTCTGTGTTGCTGAAATTTTTTATCACACGGCCGTGTGTTAATTGCACACGCCCGTGTGAACTCTCTGAACTGCTGATTTTCGGCTGTAAGTGAACAGTAACATGCTATAGTACTCGCCGAAACGCTCCAGAATCCGTTGTTCTTCATCGAGGCCATTGAATTGGGAACACAATCAATGGTAGATCGTACCGATTGCTTCAATTCTCCTTCTTGATGAAGTTCTCCTAAGCCACATGAGTTAGACTTATTGTGAATGTGACTGCCTTTGTGCCCCTCCAAAGGAGGTTGGCACACACTCACAAGTCTAAGCTCGTGCCTTGTTCCTTGCTTGGTCCGAAAACTTCCCAACAACGGCGAACACGATCTAACTTCGTTCTTCTTCTCCAAATTAGTTCCACAAACCTATGATGCATAAGAATACACAAATGCACACCATTTAGTTATAAAATCTGATAAAAGATATGCTCATTGGAAGATAATAACGCTTCACGTTACTATAAGACAAGCACTTATCAACTCTCTTACTTTCCATACCTCTCTTTTATTCCTTGTTTCTTTAAAATTATTTTTGCACTCACTCATTGACTCTATTATCACTCTTCAGACACCGCATAGCTAAATAGTGAATTCTTGTGTCTTAAAATCCCTATTCCCTTTGAATTCGACTACCCTCTCATCGGGGTATTATTATTACTGCGACAACCTGTGAACTTTCAGGCTCTGTCAGGATACGAGATATAATATAAATATATATATATTGGCACGACCCCTTGCGTGTATCCCGCAAGTGCACGGTCTTGTCGAAGTAATAAATTTACCCTGGTGAGTGGGTAGTCGAATCCACATGGAATAGGGACTAAAGACACGAGATTTCACTATTTAGCTATGCGGTGTATGAAAAGTGAGATTGGAATCAATGAGTGAATATGGAAGCTAATATATAAAAGGCAAGAAAGTTAAATAGAAAGATGGAAGGTAAGAAAGTGCAAGTAGGAGTGAATAGAGAAGGACTAGTAGTGGATGAAATAGGGTATCCGGATGAGCTACCTCTAGGACTTTTGTTTCTAGAGCAAAACTATGCTATTATACTTTCCTATTGATGTTAATTGAGTCGAGAATGTCCTTAAACACACGGTCCCAAACCTAAGATCAACCGTGACTAACCCCAACACTATGCCCCGGTATTAGGATTCACTTCAACCCTTGACTCTCATTGACCTGTCAACTAAGCCCTAGGGGAGTCAATCTTCCTAAGCCACACACTACGTGCGATTGCTTTAAGCTCTAGGGATTCCTAGTGCTAAAACCTGTTCCTATGTATAGTTCTAATCCTTTGATCCAGGTGGAAGAACCCTAGTCTAAATTAAGCCCCAGTGCTTAGGATTCACGTCAACCCTTCACTCTGTTTCTCGTGCAACTAAGCCCCAGGGGAGTTCCTCTCCTGGCACTTTACTCTATCTCGACCGCTAAGAAATCATGGAACATGGAGGTAGGAAGAATCACACCGGAGGGGAAAGGGAACGTTCCGCTACCTCACGACTCACCCTCTCAACCCTCTTCAATCTTAAGTAGTATAATCCTATAGGAGTTATCACACCTCCAAAGGATAACCTAGATTGTTCTCAACACTAGTGTCACGGCTAAGAGAAAACAATTGCAAGAGGTAATTAAAATTGCAACTCGAATTTATTCATCAATAATGGAAAAGCATAATATCAATGTCATAGAAACATAATAATCCTAAGGTTTATAAGTCCGAATACCCATGAGGGGTTTAGCTCCTCATGGAGCTATACAAATCCATCAAAATATGAAAGAAAGTACAAATTAAAGGCATTGATGAAAACCCCCTTGCGTATGGTGTGGCCGTGGTCTTGTGTGGCCGCCGGACGTCGATAACGATGCCGATGACGTGCTCCGAACCTCCATGAAGTCTTCTACGAAACCCTAGCTGTGCTCGCCAGAAGTTGGGGAGAAAGATAGGTCAAAAGATGTCTCAAAAGTCTCCAAATCGGGCTTTTATAATGTTGAGTTACGGCTTTAAATCGGACTTATCGGGGCTTTACATGCCCGTGTGAAGTTTCTGGGCTGCTGGATTTTTGTTCACACGACCGTGAGGAATTTCCACACGCCCGTGTGAACTCTCTGGATGCCTGATTTTCGGCAGAAAGTAAACAGTAACTTGTTACTGTGTTTTTGCTACTACAAAAGAGATGCTCATTGTAAGATAATAACGCTTCGCGTTACTATAACACAAGCACTTATCATATATATATATATATATATAAAGGTGGAGTTTATGACAGCATTCCTCTACTATTTTAGCATGAATGCGTCTATGTAGACTGTAATCGAATAAGTCTGGTGGCTGTTGTGCGTTCAATTGTCTATGCTCATGTGGCCCGTAGCGGTTCACATTAGTTGCAACGGTTGTATTCTTAGTGTTTAGGAGAATTTTTAGCATTGTATCCTATCATGCTCTAGTTTTACTTGAATTTTAGGGAATTTTTCCTCGATTATCTCTTATTGCATTACTTACTCTTGAAATCTTTTGGAAACTCAAACTCGAAGTTTTAAGGACTAGTTTAGCATTGCTTTAGTAAGTTTTTAAGTTCTATATTGCTGGAAAAAAAATTGTGAGTTTGTGAATATTAGTTTAGCTTTTAGCTTTGCATTTGGGGTGGAAAGAGCTACCTCCTATGAAGTATGTAGCTACTCTCATAAGTCAAATACAAGTTATGCCCTAATGAGAGAAAGAGCTATCTCATGGGAAGCGTGAAAGCTACTACCCCGGTAGAAAGAGCTGCCTCCTCAAAAGCGTGTAAGCCACCTTTGGCGGCCGCCTAGGAAAGGGCTACCTTAGAGTTTGAGTGAAGCTACTACCCAACTTCACTCATTGATTATCCTTCTCTATTTGCTCTTACTTGCACTCTCTTGCCTTCCATACCTCTCTTTTATTCCTTGTTTCTTTAAAATTACTTTTGTACTCACTCATTGACTCTATTATCACTCTTCGTAAACTTCATAGCTAAATAGTGAATTCTTGTGTCTTAAAATCCCTATTCCCTATGGATTCGACTACCTTCTCACCGTTGTACTATTATTACTGAGACAACCTGTGCACTTCTGGGCTCCTATCAGGATATAAGATATAATATATATATATATATATATATATACAAAGGTGGAGTTTATGATAGTATTCCTCTGTTTTTTTAGCATGAATGCGTCTATGTAGAATGTAATCAAGTAAGTCGGGTGGTTAATGTGCCTAATCAGCATCTACATCCTTCAGAAAGATTTTTATGCAGTCTACGTTAGTCACACTCAGAAAAAAAAGTAGAGTAAAAGTATGTATATATGTAAGTAAAGAATAGAGTATCTCGTATGTGTCCTCTGAAACCTGTTGCATGACCACTTGATAGCCAGAGTTTTGTTCAGGACCCAAAGGACTCTTAACTGGGTATTGAGGCTGTCTTTAACATGTTAATGCCAACTTCATTGTGTGTGGAGTGATTGGACAATATAGGGTGATTGACACGACCACTTGCGTGTATCCCGCAAGTGCACGGGTTTGTCGAAGTAATAAATTTACCTTGGTGAGAAGGTAGTCGAATCCACAGGGAATAGGGAGATAGAGTATAAGAATTCACTAATTAAGCTATGCGAAATATGGAAAACAATGGTGATATTAATGAATGAATGTATTTCAAAACAATAAACTAAATAGAAGGATGAAAGTAAGAAATGCAAATAGGAAAATCGAGAAGGACTTGCAATGAGTAAAAGGGGGTATCCGGACAAGCTACCTCTAGGGTCTATGTTTCAAGTGCAAGACTATGATATTATACTCTCCTATTGATGTCAATTGAGTCGAGGAAATCCTAAGACTCACGGTCCCAAACCTAAGGACAACCGTGACTAACCCCAATGCTATGCTTTGGTATTAGGATTCACAACACCCTTCACTCTGTCACCTAGATGATTAAGCCCAGGGGAGTCCATCTACCTAAACCTCACACTATATGGGATTGCATTATGCTCTAGGGATTCCTAGTGATTAAACCTGTTCCTACAACAATAGTTCTAACCCTTTGGTCCAGGTGAAAGAACCCTAGTCTAGATTAAGCCCCAGCATATAGGATTCACTACAACCCTTCACTCTATTACTTGCGCAATTAAGCCCTAGGGGAGTTTATCTACCTATTGCTTCACTCTATTTCGACCGCTATTAAATCAAGGAATCGGAGGTAGGGAGAAATCACATCGGAAGGGAAAGGGGTACATTGCTACCTCACAACTCTCCCTCTCAACCCTCTTTAGTCTTAAGTAGTCTAATCCTATAGGAGTTGTCACACCTCCAAAGGAAAACCTAGATTGCTCTCAACCCTAATGTCACGTTTAAGGGAAAACAATATCAAGAGATAATTAAGATTAAAACTCAATTTTATTCATCAACGATGGAAAGCATAATAATCAATGTCAAAGAAACATAAGAACCCTAAAGTTTACAAGTCCGAATACCCCACGAAGGGTTTAGCTCCTCATAGAGCTATACATGTTCATCAATGTGGAAAATAACGCATAAAACATAGACATAGATGAAAACCCCCTCGAAGTTGGTGTGGCCGTGGTCTTGTGCAAACGTCGAACCTCGAAATCGATGCCGACGATGTGCTAGAACCTCCACGAAATCCTCTCCGAAACCCTAGCCGCACTCCAGAAAGTTGGAGAAAAGTTAGGTCGAAAAGATCCTCCAAAAGGTTGCAAAAATCCCCTTTTATAATGTTGAATCGCGGCTTTAAAATTGGACTTATCGGGGGCTTCACACGGCCGTGTGGAATTTCCACACGCCCGTGTGAAGCTTCTGTCTCGGCTGAAAAATTAATTTCACACGGCCGTGTGGAATTTCCACACGCCCGTGTGTCTTCACTGGATGGCTGAAATTGCAAAACACACGGCCGTGTGGAATTTCCACACGCCCGTGTGACTTCTCTGGAACACTAGTCTTCAGCTGAACAGGCTTGGTACTTTGCCGAAACGCCTCCCGGGTCCATTGTTCTTCATCGAGGCCATTACTTGGGCACACAAGCAACGGTAGGTCGCGCCAATTGCTTCAAGTCTTCTTCTTTCGCGAAATTCTCCTAAGTAACACGGATTGGACTTGTTGTGAATGTGACTGCCTTTGTGCCCCTCCAAAGGAGGTTGGCACACATCCACAAGTCCAAATACGTGCTTCGTTCCTTGCTTGGTCCGAGAACATCTCAACATTGGCAAGCGCGACCTAATTTCATTCTTCTTCTCCAATTAGGCTCCACAATACCTTCAATGCACAAGAGAACACAAATGCACACATTTAGTGATAAAATCTAATAAAAGGTATGCTTAATGTAAGATAATAACGCTTCGCGATACTATAACACAAGCACTTATCAAACTCCCCCACACTTAAGCTTTTGCTTGTCCTCAAGCAAAAATAAAACGTGAAAGTACTTGGGAAGAACAATTGAAAGTGCTTGGCCTTAGGTTCACCAAAAGTGCAAAAGAAGCATTCTACAAGTAAGGGGAAATCAAAACATTGCATAAGGTTATCAATGCTCTAGCTAAAAACATGAATTAAAAAGGATAATAACTCGAAAACGTGTTAGTGTGTGCGACTTCACTCAAGAGAACCAACGAGTACTCCTCAAACTCTTATTTACAAGGACTTATTTACGAACGGAAAAAATTAGGAGAGGAAGTAGTAGCTTCACACATCCTCGAAGGTAGCCCTTTCCTAAGCGGCCGCCAAAGGTGGCTTTCACTCTTTCGAGGAGGTAGCTCTTTCTACCGGGGTAGTAGCTTTCACGCATCCCATGAGATAGCTCTTTCTCTCATTAGGGCATAACTTGTATCCGACTTATGAGAGTAGCTACATACTTCATGGGTGGTAGCTCTTTCCACCTCAAATGCATACATAAAAGAAAGCAACTATTCACAAACTCACATTTTTCTCTTTTTTTTTTTTTTTTTTTTTTTTTTTTTTTTTTTATATATATATGCATTTTCCAAAGTAAAACTAAGAACGATGATAAACTTGTCCTTTAAAACTTCAAGATCGAGTTTCCAAAAGATTTCAAGAGTGAGTAGTGCAATAAGGTGTAATCGAGCAAAAATCCCCTAAAATTCAAGTGGAACTAGAGCATGATAGGATACAATGTTAAAAATTCTCCTAAACTATAAGAATACAACCGTTACAACTAAGGTGAACCGCCATAGGCTACATGAGCATAAACAATTGAACGCACAAGTAAAGGTGTGTGCAATGTGAACTCCCCCCCCACACTTAAGATGTACATTGTCCTCAATGTACGCATAGAAGCACAATAATAAGTGAAAACGATAAAAGCAATTAGTGTGGAAGTGGCAATTGAAACATTACTCCCCTGAACTCCAAGTGTTGCGTTTGATGGAGCTAAGTCATTGAGAGTTGAGTCTCAATGGTTTGTGGAGCACACACGATCCCATGACCGTGTCAATGACTATTCCTCAAAATCCTTACATCCAAGACCATCTGCGCACACGTAAACGAGGGTTCAGTAAAGCTCAATAAAACTCGAGTATATAAAATGTAAAGCAATGAATACAACTCGAGACAAAATAAAAAGCAAAATAAAAGCTATACTCAGAAGGAGAATCCTTTCTAAGTACTACAAGTCCAAAATAAAGTAAAGATATACAGAAATGACAAATAAAAGAAAAGAATCTAAAATCTAGGACGCCTCAGCGTCGGTGTCCTGAGTGGTGGCCTCTGGTGCTGCTGGAGGCTCTGTATCTGCTGGTGGATCGGCTGATGTCGGTGCAGGTGGATCTGCTGGTGATACGGGAGATGGAGGTGGTGGAGTGGAAACTCGAGGTCGGACCACGAAGGAGGAGGAGGCAATCTGCTCGAAGGTCTGTCGTAAGCTCTGGAACTGCGCCATCACCTCCTGGTGCTGTGAAATCTGTGTGGCCCTAACCTCAGCCACCTCGGTCTGTAGGATCCCCACTGCGCTCTCGAGGCGCTCCAGTCTGTCCTGGCCTCGAGACGGTGAAAACATCCGCATCGGAGGTGGCTCCGGTGCGGTGGGGGGTACCTCAGCCTCTGCCCCTGTCTCTGTGTCCTGCGGGGGTGGCCCCAATGCTGCCTAGGAGTCCTCGGCCTGCGCTGTCCGGGGTATGATCATAGTATAGACTCCTGGTCCTGATCTGCGGACCATACCCATCAGTCTCAGTGTCTCTCTGGTGAGCGGGACTGGTGTAGCGATCTTTTCGGCCCCGCGCACCCCATCTCTGAGCCCTAGGCCTATAACGAGGCGTGTGATGTAGGGCCCTGAAAAAATGACTCCAACCCTGGGGTACTGGCCCTGGTGGCGAATGTACTCGGCTAGAACGTGCCCCAGGTGAAGTGGCTCACTCTGCACCATGGAGTGCAAGTATAGCAGCTCCTGTCTGCTCAGTACCCCTGTACTGTCCCCTCGGCCACTAATAGACCTGCTCAAGATAGCATGAAGGTACCTGTATGCTGGCCGGGAAAGGAATGTCGCTTTCGAAACCCCCGGCTCATACTGACCATCCCCGCATAATGTCTCGTAAATCGTCTGTGGTGTGAGGGTACCTGGATACTCGGTGGGTAGCAAAACATACTCCTCTGTCTCGGTGTATGCCTGATCGTACAGGCCCATCAGGACTGAGAACTGAGTGACACTCATGCTTAAGTGTCTACCGAGGGCACGGAACTGAATCGTCTGGCTATCCGTGAAGCTATCATACCCTCGGTTGAATTCGAATGTCGATAGGACCTCGAGGGTGATGTCTCGAGTTGCTGGCTCTCGAATAGATAACAATCGGTCCCAACTCCCCACAGCCAGCAACTCCTCCACCTCTGTAGCTATGGCGTCGCCCCCCTGTATGTCTCTCAATACGCTCAAATCAGGGTAGCGCGACTGTCCAAATCGAAGTGACGAGAGTTTCTTGTACCGCTCCCTGTGCTCGGGTAAATCAAACTCCATTTCTTCGGGGGGTGGAGTAGCTGCTCGCGGACGCTTGCCGACCGATTTCCTAGGCCTAGTAGACATCTCTGCAAGATTGAAAGAGAAAGAGATCAAAAACAAGTTAAAATACTCAATCTGCAGGAATCCACACGGCCGTGTGTTAATTCCACACGCCCGTGTGGATCATCGGGCGGACAGAGTATAACGGCCGTGGGTTGAAAAATTTAAAATTTACAATCTAATTTGCTTTAATTCATTCTTAAGCAACATTGCATACTCATAAATCAATTAATAAAGGCGAAATCATCAAAAGAACGAATTAAATTGAGAATCGACGAAGAAAAAGGCTTTGAAGTTCTTACCGACGGAGTGGATGAAGAAATACTAAGAATCGGCCGGAAAACTCCAATAAAAAGCCTCAAAAATCCTCTGAGATGGTTGGCGAACTAGTGGAGAGGGTAGGAGAAGAGTTTAGAATGGAAATAGAAGAGGCACGAGTGAAAACCAAAAGAAATCACGCGGCTTTTGGAGTTCTGGGGATTCATACGGCCGTGTCACGATCCCCCACGGCCGTGTGCCTCTCAAATTAGGGTTCACAGGGGCCAACCCACGCCCCTGTGTGCATTCTGTTTGTTCTCTGACTACCCCACACGGCCGTGTGTTAATTCTACACGGCCGTGTGCCTTCACAAAGATATCCACAGGGGCTGGTACACGGCCCTGTGGAGTCTCGGGAGAACACAAAAGGTCTCTGAAAAACTTCACACGGCCGTGTGGAATTTCCACACGCCCGTGTGCCCAACCTGGCCAAGAACACAAGGCCGGTCACAGGGGCATGTCACACGCCCCTGTGACCTCTCTGGATTGCCCGAGAAAACTAAGTGTTTCACACGGCCGTGTGAATGAACCACACGGCCGTGTGCCTTGACAAGCTCTCCCACAGGGGCTCACACACGCCCCTGTGGTTTCTCGGGAAGTTTGGGGTTCTTTCTGCAGAGTTTCACACGGCCGTGTGGCAATTCCACACGGCCGTGTGCCTTGGCACAGCGGCACTCACAGGGGCTTCCACACGCCCCTGTGGACTCTCTGGAAAAGAGTTGAAATTCTGCGGAATTTCGCACGGCCGTGTGTTAATTCCACACGGCCGTGTGCCCCTTCAGAAGTTTTTCACAGGGGCAAAGTCACGCCCCTGTGTCTTCTCTGGTTGAGCTCCAATTGGTAACACACGGCCGTGTGTTAATTCCACACGGCCGTGTGTGTTCTCTGGTTTACTTAGAAAATTTTACAGACTCTCAGAAAAATTCAGAAACTCTTTTAAAACACTTAGAGCCTGGATAAACCATAAAAACATGACCAGAGATTATCGAAAACACACTCAACCGACTCAAACTTCGTCAATTAACGTTAAGGCACATGCAAATAATCGAAAATCCACAAGAAATCCCAGCATATGCACATGAAAATTGGGACACCATTGCTAAGACTTTTATTCAATCCTAAAACTAAACTAAGTACTAGAAAACTATAAAAACGCTTGGGTTGCCTCCCAAGAAGCGCTTGTTTAACGTCACTTAGCTTGACGTACCTGTCTTACCTTACGGAGGTTCATGAGTGGAATTTGCCCTCTTCCCTAAAATTTGAAAGCAAGCATTGCATAATCGTTGCAAGGTAGAGGGAGAATTATCGAGTTTGTTACCACACACGGGTGAAACACCCTTACTCCGTGAATGCTCATCCCCTTTCTTGTTGGGGTTCTTGTTGTGGCGACGTCTCGACCGCTTCAATCTCCGAAGGACTTTCTTCCTAAGCTCCTTCTCCTTCTTGATGTCTATCTCAACTGAAACAAGCGCGAGCACTTCTTCCTCTTCAATCTCTATGTTTTGGTCCGGCCACCCTTCATATGGATCCGGGTTAAACATATCCTGCATATATTCATCAATGCAATCATCAGTGACATCAAGATAATATAGAGCATCATCAAAATCAAGAGAATGTCGCATGGCTTCGGCGAGGCGGTAAGTGAGCTTGTCGTCCCCAACCCTAAGTGTGAGCTCTCCACCGTCCATGTCTATCAAAGCCTTGGAAGTGCGCAAGAACGGCCTCCCAAGGATCAGCGGTACCTCGACATCCTCGTCTACATCGAGCACTACAAAGTCGACCGGGAAAATGTACTTATCCACTTTCACCAACACATCTTCAACGACACCCCTCGGATGCCTCACTGATCTATCTGCAAGCTGAAGTGTCATCCGGGTAGGTCTAGGCTCGCCCAAGCCTAGCTTTTGGAAGAACGTGTAGGGCATGACATTGATGCTTGCCCCCGAGTCGGCTAGTGCCATCTCCTCACCCATATCACCAATATTGCACGGTATGATAAAACTTCCGGGGTCCTTCCTCTTGCATGGCATATTCTTCTGTAGCACTGCCGAACAGTTTGCATCGAGGATGACGGATGCACTTTCTTCTAATTTCCTCTTATTGGTTAAGAGGTCTTTTAAGAATTTCGCGTACTTGGGCATTTGGGCTAATGCTTCCGCGAATGGAATGTTGATGTGCAATTGCTTGAAGACACCCAGAAATTTCTTGTATTGCTCATTGTCTTGGTCATTCTTCAATCGTGAAGGATAGGGAATTCTCGGCTTGTAAGGTGGGGGTACCACCTCTTTCTCCTTTGGTGCTCCATCCTCTATTTCCACGACTTCGGGTGAGTCCTTAGTCTTCTCAAGAGGGAGATGTCCCTCAACCTCCTTACCACTTCTCAAGGTAATTGCCTTTAGTTGTTCTCTTGGGTTGGTCTCCGTATTGCTAGGCAAACTACCTTGAGGTCTCTCCGCCAAAGTCTTCGCAATTTGCCCTACTTGGTTCTCCAAGTTGTGTAGGGAGGCGGTGTGATTGCGAAGAGTAGCTTCCACCGATTGAAACCTTGCATCCGAAGAAGAAACGAACCGTGTGAGGGCTCTCTCTAGGTCAGTCATCTTTCCCTCCAACCCAGTCACTCGGCTTTCTAAATTCGGAGCTTGTTGACTTTGAAATCCCGGTGGTGCACTATTTTTGTTCTGTTGTGATTGTCCTTGATTGCTCCAAGAGAAGTTCGGATGGTTCTTCCATCCCGGATTGTATGTACCACTATACGGGTTGCCTTGGCCTTGTCCGCGATATGAGTTCCCCACAAAATCGGCCTGCTCCACCGTACTAGTGCCTCCAATAGCAATAGGACAATCGCTTGAAGCATGTCCTCCCCCACAACCGTTACAAGTAGTGATGGCCGCAATTCTTGGCGAAGCTAGAGCATCTAGCTTCTTACTTAATGATTCCACTTGTGCTGCCAATGATGTAACCGCATCAACCTCATGAATTCCGGCAACTTTTTTTCTATCCCTTGAGTTCCATTGATAGCTATTCATAGCCATCTCCTCTACAAGGTGTCGAGCTTCACCGGGAGTCTTGCTTCCAAGAGTCCCTCCGGCCGCCGCATCTAAGAGTTGCTTTGTACTCGGATTCAGCCCGTTGTAAAATGTGTGAATAATCATCCACTCGGGAAATCCATGTTGCGGACATTTGCGAAGGAGCTCCTTGAACCTGTCCCATGTCTCGAATAGAGACTCCAATTCCATCTGTACAAAGGATGATATCTCATTCCGGAGTCTTGCAGATTTCCCCGGTGGAAAGTATCTAGCCAAGAATGCCTCGGCCATTTCCTCCCACGTAGTAATGGAGGCTCTCGGTAATGAGTGCAACCAATGCCTTGCTTTTCCTTTCAGTGAAAATGGGAAGGCTCTCAATCGAATTGCGTCGTCCGTCACTCCATTTATCTTCAACATGTCACACACTTCCAAAAAATTTTCTATGTGACTATTAGGGTCTTCATCGGCTAACCCATTAAACTGTGCGGACTGTTGCAACATCTGAATGAACGACGGCTTCAATTCGAAATTCATTGCTGTAATTGGGGGCCTCACAATGCTTGATTGGGTCCCCATAACTGCGGGTCTAGCAAAATCGGACAACGTTCGCTGCTGCTCGTTCTGTTCTGCCATTGTCTCTGACCCTTCTGTCTCAATATCGGCTTGATTTGATGCTTCTTGTGCAGGTTCTTTCCCTTTACGATGTGTTCTTCTTCCAATGTCTGGGTCTCCTTCAACAAGTATTGAAGGGTTCCCACGGGTCATAACCTGGAGCCGAAAACAAAGAAAAGAAAAATAAGAACAATGATAGGTAAAGAAGTTATGAAATAGAATGCGAAGTGAATAGCTAAAGTAGTGAAAAACAAATATCTAAAACACCTATTCCCCGGCAACGGCGCCAAAAACTTGACACGACCCCTTGCGTGTATCCCGCAAGTGCACGGGTTTGTCGAAGTAATAAATTTACCTTGGTGAGAAGGTAGTCGAATCCACAGGGAATAGGGAGATAGAGTATAAGAATTCACTAATTAAGCTATGCGAAATATGGAAAACAATGGTGATATTAATGAATGAATGTATTTCAAAACAATAAACTAAATAGAAGGATGAAAGTAAGAAATGCAAATAGGAAAATCGAGAAGGACTTGCAATGAGTAAAAGGGGGTATCCGGACAAGCTACCTCTAGGGTCTATGTTTCAAGTGCAAGACTATGATATTATACTCTCCTATTGATGTCAATTGAGTCGAGGAAATCCTAAGACTCACGGTCCCAAACCTAAGGACAACCGTGACTAACCCCAATGCTATGCTTTGGTATTAGGATTCACAACACCCTTCACTCTGTCACCAGGATGATTAAGCCCCAGGGGAGTCCATCTACCTAAACCTCACACTATATGGGATTGCATTATGCTCTAGGGATTCCTAGTGATTAAACTTGTTCCTACAACAATAGTTCTAACCCTTTGGTCCAGGTGAAAGAACCCTAGTCTAGATTAAGCCCCAGCATATAGGATTCACTACAACCCTTCACTCTATTACTTGCGCAATTAAGCCCTAGGGGAGTTTATCTACCTATTGCTTCACTCTATTTCGACCGCTATTAAATCAAGGAATCGGAGGTAGGGAGAAATCACATCGGAAGGGAAAGGGGTACATTGCTACCTCACAACTCTCCCTCTCAACCCTCTTTAATCTTAAGTAGTCTAATCCTATAGGAGTTGTCACACCTCCAAAGGAAAACCTAGATTGCTCTCAACCCTAATGTCACGTTTAAGGGAAAACAATATCAAGAGATAATTAAGATTAAAACTCAATTTTATTCATCAACGATGGAAAGCATAATAATCAATGTCAAAGAAACATAAGAACCCTAAAGTTTACAAGTCCGAATACCCCACGAAGGGTTTAGCTCCTCATAGAGCTATACATGTTCATCAATGTGGAAAATAACGCATAAAACATAGACATAGATGAAAACCCCCTCGAAGTTGGTGTGGCCGTGGTCTTGTGCAAACGTCGAACCTCGAAATCGATGCCGACGATGTGCTAGAACCTCCACGAAATCGAGAAGGACTTGCAATGAGTAAAAGGGGGTATCCGGACAAGCTACCTCTAGGGTCTATGTTTCAAGTGCAAGACTATGATATTATACTCTCCTATTGATGTCAATTGAGTCGAGGAAATCCTAAGACTCACGGTCCCAAACCTAAGGACAACCGTGACTAACCCCAATGCTATGCTTTGGTATTAGGATTCACAACACCCTTCACTCTGTCACCAGGATGATTAAGCCCCAGGGGAGTCCATCTACCTAAACCTCACACTATATGGGATTGCATTATGCTCTAGGGATTCCTAGTGATTAAACCTGTTCCTACAACAATAGTTCTAACCCTTTGGTCCAGGTGAAAGAACCCTAGTCTAGATTAAGCCCCAGCATATAGGATTCACTACAACCCTTCACTCTATTACTTGCGCAATTAAGCCCTAGGGGAGTTTATCTATCTATTGCTTCACTCTATTTCGACCGCTATTAAATCAAGGAATCGGAGGTAGGGAGAAATCACATCGGAAGGGAAAGGGGTACATTGCTACCTCACAACTCTCCCTCTCAACCCTCTTTAGTCTTAAGTAGTCTAATCCTATAGGAGTTGTCACACCTCCAAAGGAAAACCTAGATTGCTCTCAACCCTAATGTCACGTTTAAGGGAAAACAATATCAAGAGATAATTAAGATTAAAACTCAATTTTATTCATCAACGATGGAAAGCATAATAATCAATGTCAAAGAAACATAAGAACCCTAAAGTTTACAAGTCCGAATACCCCACGAAGGGTTTAGCTCCTCATAGAGCTATACATGTTCATCAATGTGGAAAATAACGCATAAAACATAGACATAGATGAAAACCCCCTCGAAGTTGGTGTGGCCGTGGTCTTGTGCAAACGTCGAACCTCGAAATCGATGCCGACGATGTGCTAGAACCTCCACGAAATCCTCTCCGAAACCCTAGCCGCACTCCAGAAAGTTGGAGAAAAGTTAGGTCGAAAAGATCCTCCAAAAGGTTGCAAAAATCCCCTTTTATAATGTTGAATCGCGGCTTTAAAATTGGACTTATCTGGGGCTTCACACGGCCGTGTGGAATTTCCACACGCCCGTGTGAAGCTTCTGTCTCGGCTGAAAAATTAATTTCACACGGCCGTGTGGAATTTCCACACGCCCGTGTGTCTTCACTGGATGGCTGAAATTGCAAAACACACGGCCGTGTGGAATTTCCACACGCCCGTGTGACTTCTCTGGAACACTAGTCTTCAGCTGAACAGGCTTGGTACTTTGCCGAAACGCCTCCCGGGTCCATTGTTCTTCATCGAGGCCATTACTTGGGCACACAAGCAACGGTAGGTCGCGCCAATTGCTTCAAGTCTTCTTCTTTCGCGAAATTCTCCTAAGTAACACGGATTGGACTTGTTGTGAATGTGACTGCCTTTGTGCCCCTCCAAAGGAGGTTGGCACACATCCACAAGTCCAAATACGTGCTTCGTTCCTTGCTTGGTCCGAGAACATCTCAACATTGGCAAGCGCGACCTAATTTCATTCTTCTTCTCCAATTAGGCTCCACAATACCTTCAATGCACAAGAGAACACAAATGCACACATTTAGTGATAAAATCTAATAAAAGGTATGCTTAATGTAAGATAATAACGCTTCGCGATACTATAACACAAGCACTTATCAGTGATCCATGGTATGGAGGACAAGGTTGGAAATCAGCACACACTCACAGGTGCACTTTAGATGAAACAGGACAATAATCTTACCTGGTTGCCAATAGAACAACTCACTATCTGGCTTTCCTTCTACCTGTGCTTGTGGAGTTCTCTACTGTTGAGCTTGAGGTCGAGAATTTGGTCATTTATCTTCTTACCCCTGTTCTTCATGTTTGTTTGCTTGGGGACAAGCAAATACTTATGTGTGGGGATGCTTGATAAAAGCCTAAATGTGAGTATTATTCATGTATGTTTGCGTATAAATAGAGTATTTTTATATGTGTGGATGCCCATTTTCGGTCTAAATTGGTTTATTTCATGTTACAGGTAGAAAAGATGCCTTGGTGAGCTCGACAATTAGATTTTAGAAGAAATCAGAAGTAAAGAGACCAATTTTGAGTCCGGTATTGTAGCAGCACTGTAGAACGAAAACTTGGAGAAATGGCTAAGTCTGGAATTCCATGCGGGCATTCATACGGGCGCATAAACGGTCACACGGAATCCTATAGCAGCAGCACTGTAGCAGGGGGTTACTGCAGAATTGTTACTATAGCACTCCACTATAGCAAACTTACATGAAATTTGGGAAGCTACAGTACCCATATACTGACCGCATGCCAAGCCGGATGGCATCCCAAAAGTGGCTTTTTATAGGGTTTTGTGTTCATTTCCTTGAGGGAGGAGTCCTAGTTCTTAAGAATCCATATCACCACCTTCAAATCTGACCTAGGAGACGACATTGGAGGCCATTTCCGGGGAGAGAACGATGAGGAGTGTGACATACGACGAGACCCACCTCCTTGGGAGGTTTTCGGATCAAGCAAGGAAGAAGGCACGAGCTTAGACTTATGAGTGTGTGCCAACCTCCTTTGGAGGGGCACAAAGGCAGTCACATTCATAATAAGTCTAACTCGTGTTGCTTAGGAGAACTTCACCAAGAAGGAGACTTGAAGCAATTGGCACGATCTACCATTGATTGTGTGCCCAATTCAATGCCCTCAATGAAGAACGACGGATTCGGGAGCGTTTCGGCAAGTACTGTACCATTTAGCCGTTTATCAGTGCTACAGTAATAATTCTACAGTATTCCTACTATAGTAACTCTACTACAGTAAAACAACTACAGTGCCACTGCTACAAGAGTGTATATGGCCATTTATGAGCTCGTATGAGTGCCAGCATGGAATTCCAGACTTAGCCATTTCTCCAAGTTCTCGTGCTACAGGGCTGCTACAGTGCTGCTACAGACCCCCCGGCCTAGAAAATGGTCTTTTCCCTACCGATTTCTTCTAAAATCTCGTTGTCGAGCTCCCCATGGTATCTTTTGTACCTGTAACATGAAATAAACCAATCTAGAACGAAAATGGGCATCCACACATATAAAAATACTCGATTTATATGCAAACATACATAAATAATACATACAATTAGGCATTTATCACTACCCTTACTTCCTCTTTGTATGATTATTTGGCCGATCAATTCAAGTGTTGTGAAAAGAAAAATGAAAATACAATTAAAATGCTAATGAAATGCTCTAAGGCTGAGGCAATAATTTGAGGGTAAAACAATGCATGGAAAGCGTCATAGATGAGGATTCCCAAGGGGACTACTAAAGTGTGAAGGTTGCCCTAACTAGCATGCAAATAGGGAGTTTGGACCGAGAAACCCTAAATTAGACCAACCCGATGGTCACATAAATTGGTCCCTAATCCAGTACAAGTATTGAATACGGAATTCCTTCAGCTCGAATCCTCGCACGATTGCAATTAGAATGATAGATTACTCAAGCTAGGGTCAAGACACAATCAAGGTCAACCCTAACAATGGAGGGGTACAAATACTCGATGGTCACGGCATATTCGTACATGTATCCCTACCAAGCTTGGTGAGCCTAATACTAGGGCAATGGTCATGCATCCTAGCATTGTCTAGAAATTGATATATCGAGTTCTCATGTATACCAAGCGATTAAGTACACCAAACAAGGTTCACAAACAAACCGAAATGCATAAAACAAGTCAAGCAACCATTCTACACAAGTTCACCCCCAAGGTTCACCAACACCCGATGACCTTGGGGTTTTAGTTGTTTATGGGTACAAAATACTCAAGAAAATGCATACAAACAACCAAATAATACAATGAGAACACTCACTCAAAAGATAGAGGCCGAATGACGCTTCCAAGGATGCCACCCAAAGAGTGGCTTCTTTTGTCGATCTTCCTCTCAAATGTCGATCAAGGAGGTGTGTCTCATCGTATGTCGCTCTCCTCATCGTTCTCTCCCCGGAAATGGCCTCCAATGTCGTCTCCTAGGTCAGATTTGAAGGTGGTGATATGGATTCTTAAGAACTAGGGCTCCTCCCTCAAGGAAATGAACACAAAACCTTATAAAAAGCCACTTTCATGATGCCATCCGGCCTGGCATGCTGTCAGTATACGGGCACTGTAGCTACTTGCCTCAACATTGACCATTCCATCAACCAATCGATAATTTTCAAGTGCAAAAATAAAATTCCGGGAATTGTATTTGATGATGTGGAAAGGAAGCTAAGGCCATCCTTAAATCCACCAATGCGGGGTTTGGACAATTCCCAACCAAAAATTTTTCCTTGGAGGCCCAAGCAAATTTCATGGGCAATTGAAGTTCATTATGATTTGGTTGAGAAGAAAATTGTGGATAAGATGTTAAAGCCACCAATTAATCCACCCATGGCGAGCTTGACAAGTTCTCAACCAAACTTATACCCTTGGAGACCCAAACAACACTTATGGGTAGTTTAAGGGCATTTAATAAGAGTCAAGGAAGAAGATGTGGGTAGGAGGTGGAAACCATCCAAGGACCCACCCCTGCCGAGCTTAAATAACTCTCGACCAAAACTTTTTCCTTGGAGGCCCAAGTAACTTTGTGGTGGGGTACTCAAAGGAATTTTTGCCGGGAACAAAGAAGAAGCAGGGAGGAGGTTCAAGCCATCTAAGGATCCGCCCAAGTTTGAATTGCACAACTCCCTGCCCAAGCTTTTTCCATGGAGGCCAAAAGTTAACTCATGCATTGCCTCCAAATTTGCATCATCCCGGAAAGTATGTTTCGTATTTCTTGGTAGTTACTATGCAACCTCTTGCCGGGATGAACACACCGTTTTCAAGCCTCCTTAGGTAAGAAAAATGTACGTCGAGCTAATAACATTAAACAAGCGCTTCTTGGGAGGCAACCCAAGTATTAAAATTCATTGCATGTGTGTTTTCGTATTTTTGTGTGTTTGCTTGCTTGAGTGTTCTTTGTTTTCAAGTGTGTGATTATGGTTAGTTAGTCATTTTTTCCTAATTTATTTACTTGTGTTCATTCATGGTACTTGTGAGTTCTTTATGTTATCATTCATCTTCATGCATCAAATATCATGTTTTTGTCATTGTGGGTGAATTCGGCTTTGTTTTCATGTGGTTTTTGGATGTTTGGATGAGTATTTTGTGAAAAACCTGGAAAATACCCGTTTAATGACCGCATGAATGCCCGGATAGCCATCCAGAAAGTCATGCGGGCATTCATGCACCCGCATGGCTGCTCAAGATGGCTAACCCAAGAGTCATGTGGCCATCCATGCGGGCGCATGGATGACCGCATGGATGGTCGGGCAGAATGTTAAGTTGTGTACCTCTTCACCATTTTCTTCATATCTCTCTCATTTCTCATCCGTTTTCCCTCATTCTTTCACCATATTTCTCCATTTTTCTTCCTATACATGAATCTCCTACTTTCAAGGACTTAATTTGCAAGATTTATTGGGAGTTTCACCATTATCTTCTCCGATCCTCCAAGGTACCCCTTTCTTAACCCTAATTGTTGAGCATGAATATTTCTTCTTCCTTTCTCCTATTTTTCAAGTTGAATGGATGCCAATGTTGTGGGAGATTGGTTGTTTATTGTTTTTGTGGGTTTTTTGAGCAATTTAAAAGCTTTGCAAAAATTTTTATGCTCCATGTCCATGGGAAGCTCTTGCAATTTCTTTTTTGGGAGTTACTGTAGCATTCTTGAATTCTTTTACACTCCATCATGAAATGCCCTTGATTTTCTTGCATTTGGCCTGATATTGTATCATCTTTGTAATCCCATACAACACTTGAAATAAAAAGAATTGGACTTCATGATCTTGATTGCACAAAGAACTTGTTTGGATTATTTCTTGTTAATTGTTTTTGTGATGTTGCTTGTTTGCTTGTTTAGTTTGTATTTCTTTCTTTGTGTGTGATGGAATGGATACCTTGAGTTGATGCTCCTTTCTACCTTGCAGGGTGGAATGGGGGCACCAAGCACACTTTCTTTCTCCATTTTCTACAAGGATCTTTGGTGGTCTCCCCGATGTCATGGACTTCAAGACTAATGTTTTGAGACTCGGGGAAGTTCACAAAACCCTCCTAATATGTTTTTATTGTCTAGATTGTTGCATTCTATTACTTAGGCACATTAAGGGCAATGTGCATTGATAAGTGCTCGTAGTATAATAACGCAAAACGTTATTATCTTACAATGAACATATCTTTTATCAGATTTTATCACTAAATTGTGTGCATTTGTGTATTCTTATACATTGTAGTTTTATGGAGCTAATTTGGAGAAAAAGAACGAAGTTAGATCATGTTCATCGTTGTTGGGAGGTTTTTGGACCAAGCAAGGAACAAGGCACGAACTTAGACTTGTGAGTGTGTGCCAACCTCCTTTGGAGGGGCGCAAAGGCAGTCACATTCACAATAAGTCTAACTCGTGTTGCTTAGGAGAACTTCACCAAGAAGGAGACTTGAAGTAATCGGCATGATCAACCATTGATTTGTGCGCCCAAATCGATGGCCTCGATGAAGATCAATGGATTCGGGAGCATTTCGACAAGTTACTGTAGTAGTACTATAGCTTTGTTACCGCAGCAAAACACTGTAGCAAAGCTGCTGTTCACTTCGGCCGAAATTCAGGATTCCAGTGAATTCACACGGGCGTGTAGAAATTCCATACGGCCGTGTGAATTAAATTTCCAGCAAGCCAGAAACTTCACGCTGGCGTGTGGAAATTCCACACGGCCGTGTGAATTAATTTTTCAGCAAGCCAGAAACTTCACACGGGTGTGTGGAAATTCCACACGGCCGTGTGAAGTCCCAATTTGGAGGTTTTCAAGATATCTTTTGACCTAACTTTCTCCCCAACTACTGGAGAGGGCAGCTAGGGTTTCGGAGAGGACTTCGTGGAGGTTTGGAGCGCGTCATCGGCATCGTGGAGGACTTCGTGGCGGCTAGGGTTTCCAGCGGCCGTACAAGACCATGGCCACATTATACGCAAGGCGTTTTTCATCAATGCTTTTTATTTATACTTTCTTTTATATTTTGATGAACATGTATAGCTTTATGAGGAGCTAAACCCCTCGTGGGTATTCGGACCTGTTAAACTCTAGGATTATTATGTTTCTATGACATTGCTATTGTGCTTTTCCATTATTGATAAATAAATCGAATTTCAATTTTAATTATCTTCTGCTATTGTTTTTCCCCTAGCCGTGACACTAAGGTTGAGAATAATCTAGGTTATCCTTTGGAGGTGTGACAACTCCTATAGGGTTAGACTTCTTAAGATTGAAGAGGATTGAGAGGGAGAGTTGTGAGGTAGCGATGTACCCCTTTCCCCTCCGGTGTGATTTCTCCATACCTCCGTTTCCTTGGTTAATTAGCGGTCGAGATAGAGTGTTAGGGCTCAATCTAGACTAGGGTTCTTTCACTTGGACAAAAGGGTTAGAACTACATAGAGGAACAAGTTTTATCACTAGGAATCCCTAGAGCTTAAAGCAATCCCACGTAGTGTTAGGGTTAGGAAGATAGACTCCCCTGGGGCTTGGTTGACAGGTCAACAAGAGTCAAGGGTCGTAGTGAATCCTAATGCCGGGACATAATGTTGGGGTTAGTCACGGTTGACCTTAAGTTTTGGGACCGTGAGTTTAAGGATATCCTCGACTCAATTAACATCAATAGGAAAGTATAATAGCATAGTCTTGCACTAGAAGCATAAGCCCTAGAGGTAGCTTGTCCGGATACCCTATTTCACCCATTGCTAGTCTTTCTTTCATAACTCCTACTTGTTTTTCTCATGTCTTCCATCTCTCTGTTAAAATTCCTATCTTTTAGTATAATTGATTTCATAATCTACTCACCAATTCGATTATCACTTCTCATATATCGCACAACTAAATAGCGAATTCTTGTGTTTTAAATCCCTATTCCCTGTGGATTCGAGTATCCACTCACCAGGGTAATTTTATTACTTCGAAAAGCCCATGCACTTGCGGGATACACACAAGGGGTCATGTCAAGTTTTTGGCGCCATTGCCGGGGAATAGGCGTATTTTTAATACTTGTTTTTGCTATTTTAGTTATTCAATTCGTTTTCTATTTCACACTTTCTTATTCTACCATTGTTCTAATTTTGCTTTCTTTAATTTTGAACTCAGAAGGGATGTTTGACTCAAGCAAAGCCTTTGATACACTTGCAGGACTGGTTAAGGATGTAGAACAGAAAATACAATTGTTTACTGTACAGCCAATTCCAAACTATATTGAGTTTGGGCATTCAGTGAGACATTCTTTTTCAGAAATAGGAGATATTGTTGATCAGTTTTGCATGGGGCAGAACATGAATTATGAATTAGGCAGTGTATTGGAGGAATTTGATAAATCAGCTCTAGTTTTTTCAAGTAGTGACACAAAAGAAACCTTAGAGAAGGTCCTTGCACACTTTGAATCAAGATATTGGGAGCACAAGAAAGAAGTCTTTTCAATGGGAATTATAGACCTGATAGAAGAAGTTTGTGAGTTGGGGACTGCAGTGGAGCCCCAGGATCAACCCAAGGAGTGTGATTTGGAAAAGGGGTATGGACAGAATGAACAACAAGCTACTCAATTCGAAGACATTGATAGATTAAAGGAAAGCCGGCTTCGACCATCCATTGAAGAGCCACCTGATTTGGAATTGAAAACACTTCCAGAGAATTTAGAGTATGCATTTCTGGCAGAAGAAATGAAGTTACCCGTAATTATAGCATCAGCCATCTCTTTGGAACAAAAGGCCAAGTTGGTGAATCTGTTGAAGAAGCACAAGTCTGCCTTGGCATGGAAAATTGCGGACTTAAAGGGAATAAACCCCTCATTCTGTACGCATAAGATTTTAATGGAGGATAATTTTAAATCAGTGATCCAACATCAAAGGAGACTAAATCCGAACATGAAGGAAGTTGTAAGGGAAGAGGTGGTGAAACTACTGGATGCAGGGATCATTTATCCTATTTCTG
The DNA here is from genome assembly GCA_020875875.1 of Dioscorea alata. Taxonomy (NCBI): domain Eukaryota; kingdom Viridiplantae; phylum Streptophyta; class Magnoliopsida; order Dioscoreales; family Dioscoreaceae; genus Dioscorea; species Dioscorea alata. Next base: position 11,876,767 of record CM037025.1, on the reverse strand, counting down.
ATAGTGCTTCGGTGAGCCCTACACAAGTGGTTCCGAAGAAAGGTGAGATGACAGTAATCAAGAATGAACGGAATGAACTCATCCCAACTAGAACAGTCAGAGGATGGAGAGTTTGCATTGATTACAGAAGACTGAATGATACCACTCGGAAAGATCACTTCCCATTGCGTTTTATTGACCAGATGCTGGAGCGATTAGCAGGGCATCAGTTTTACTATTTCCTAGATGGGATGTCAGGATACTTTCAGATTCTTATTGCTCTGGAAGATCAAGAGAAGACAACTTTTACTTGTCCCTACGAGACATTTGCATATAGATGAATGCCATTCGGGCTATGCAACGCACCGGCCACATTCCAACGTTGTATGACTGCTATCTTCGATGACCTTATCGAGGACATAATGGAAGTATTTATGGATGATTTCTCTGTATTTGGTGACTCTTTCAACATATGTTTGAACAACTTAGAAAGAGTGTTGCTAAGATGTGAGGAGACAAATCTTATGCTAAATTGGGAGAAGTGTCATTTCATGGTTCAGGAAGGTATTGTCCTCGGGCATAAGATTTCCCGTATGGGTATGGAGGTGGATAAGGCAAAAATCAAAGTCATAGATAAGCTTCCTCCACCAACAAACGTTAAGGGAATTCGAAGTTTTCTGGGGCATGCAGGCTTCTATAGGCGGTTCATTAAGGATTTTCCGAAGATTACTCAACCGTTGACTAAGCTCCTTGAAAAAGATGCTCCGTTTGACTTTGGGAAAGATTATGCAATAGCTTTTACTGTGTTAAAAGAAAAATTAGTTCAAGCTCCAATCTTGATCACCCCAGACTGGAATGAACCATTTGAGCTCATGTGCGATGCTAGTGATTATGTTATCGGAGTAGTTTTGGGACAAAGGAAGAGCAAGCAATTCCAACCTATTTACTATGCAAGTAAGACTCTTACAGATGCGTAGGAGAACTAAACTACTACAGAGAAGGAATTATTAGTGGTGGTGTTCGCCCTCGATAAGTTCAGGCTGTATCTTATCTTATCAATTGTCATCGTGTTTACTGACCATTCAACTCTCCGTTATCTCATTAACAAAATTGATGCGAAACCAAGATTGATCCGATGGATACTACTCTTACAGGAGTTTGATATGGAGATAAAGGATAAGAAAGGAACTGAAAACATAGTGGCGGATCATTTGTCGCGGTTGGAAGGTAGCATTGGGCAAGAGCCATCAAGTAAGGAGATCAATAACTTCTTCTCGGAAGAACACTTGTATTCAATTCTAAAATCAACATCATCAGGTAATACTCCATGGTTTGCAGATTTTGCTAATTACTTGTCAGGGAAGGTCCTCAAACAAGGGCTCACATTCCAACAAACGAAGAAGTTCTTCAGCGATTTGAAGAACTATTTCTGGGAAGATCCATTCCTTTTCTGCATTTGTGCAGATCATATAGTTTGAAGATGTGTATCGCGGGAGGAAGGATGGCAAATCCTTACTCATTGTCATTCAGGCCTAGTTGGAGGCCATTATGCATCAAGTAGAACCACAGAGAAAGTCCTGGCTGCAGGATTTTATTGGCCGACATTATTTCACGATGCACACCAGTTTGTTCTTTGATGCGATAATTGTCAGAGGGCATGGAATCTGTCACGGAGGGATGAGATGCCTCAGAACCCTTTGCAATTCTGTGAGGTTTTCGATGCCTGGGGCATAGATTTCATGGGGCCATTTCCACAGTCTAATGGGAACCAATACATATTAGTGGCAGTTGATTATGTCTCCAAATGGGTTGAGGCACAAGCATTGCCAAGTAATGATGCTAGAACGGTGGTAAAATTTTTGAAGAGGTTGTTTACCCGGTTTGGAACTCCGCGAATCATTATTAGTGATCAAGGGACCCATTTTTGCAACTCTCAATTAGAAAAAGTGTTGAAACGATATGGGGTACGACACCGCCTTGCTACTCTGTATCACCCGCAAACTAGTGGTCAAGTAGAAGTCACGAATAGAGAGCTCAAGCGAATCTTGACAAAGTCTGTGGAACAAGGGAAGCGGGATTGGTCTGAGAGGTTGGATGACACACTTTGGGCCCATCGTATAGCGTACAAGACCCCAATAGGTACCACCCCGTACAATCTAGTTTACGGGAAGTCATGTCATCTCCCCGTAGAACTTGAACATAAAGCATATAGGGCAATCAGGGCAATGAACTTCGATTTGAAGGGAGCCGGTGAGTAAAGACTACTTCATCTTAATGAGCACGATGAATGGAGGTTGAAAGCATATGAGAATGCTAGAATTTACAAGGAGAAGATTCAAAAGTGGCACGACAAGCATATCAAACTGCCAAAGGAGTTTAAAATCGGTAACCAAGTTTTATTATTCAATTCCTGGTTACGACTCTTTCCTGAGAAGCTAAAGACTACATGGTTTGGCCCATACACAATCACTCAAGTATCACCCCAAGGGTCAATTGAGATCACTCATCCGGAGAAGGGTACATTCAAAGTAAACGGACACAGGCTGAAGCCATACTTTGGCGGAGAGGTTTGTAATGATGACAAGGAAATATTCTTTCTTAAGCCTCCGTAAGGTAAGCCAGGTATGTCAAGCTAAGTGATAAACGCCTAAACATACGTATTTTCCATGTATTCGGGTGTATGTATTACGTATTTTTCTATGAGTTGACACCCGTTTTTGGTCTGAATTGGTTTCTTTCATGTTACAGGTACTGATGTGACCCCTTCGAGCTGATTGATAGAATTTGAGAAGAAATCGGCGATGAAAACACTATTCCTGAGGGGGGTTACTGTAGCGACTACTGTAGCAGATCCTGTAGCACGACCCCTTTGGCGAAATGGCTAAGTCTGGAGGTCATGCGGGCACTGCAGAGGCGTATACGGTACTGTAGCAGTTTTACTGTATCGGCACTGTAGCAACTTACACGATTTCGGGTTTCTCTCGGGATTTTCTCTCCCCGCATGCGGGGTCGCATACGGGGCCGCATGACGTTCTGGATGATGTTTTTAAGGGTTTTGGGAAGTCATTTTGAGAGAGCTAGACCTTGAGCAAGCTTGACTTCACCACCTTCTTTGGGAGCTTGAGGCCGGCTTTTGGAGGCGATTTTTGAGGAGAGGACGACGGGGAGAGCACGAGACGATGACTCCACACCTTCGATTTGGATTTTAGAGGAAGTTTGACAAGGGAAGCCACTCCTTGGGTGGCGTCCTTGGAAGCGTCATTCGGCCTTGATCCTTTGAGGGAGTGTCCTTATTATGCTTTTGGTTGTTTCCATGTATTCATTTGCATACTTTGTGATCATGAGCAACTAAACCCCAAGGTCACCGGATGTAGGTGAACCTTGGGGGTGAACTTGTGTATTTTGGATGATTCCTTTCTAATTTATGCATGTGTGTTGGTTTGAGATCCTTGTTTGGTGGTTCTTGAATGCCTTGATATGTATGAGAACTCTATATGTCAATTCCTAGACAATGCTAGGTTGCATGACCATTGCCCTAGTATTAGGCTCACCAAGCTCGGAAGGGAATACATGTACGAATACGCCGTGACCATCGGGTATTTGTTACCCCTCCAATTGTTAGGGTTGTCCTTGATTGTGTTTCAACCCTAGCTTGGGGAAATCCATTAAACCCATTGCAATCGTACAAGGATTTGGGCGGAAGAAATTCCGTATTCCAATACTTGTACCGGATTAGGGACCAAACACCGTGACCATCGGGTTGGTCTAATTTAGGGTTTTCCGGTCCAAACCATCCACGTGCATGCTAGTTAGGGTATCCTTAGCACTTTAGTAGCCCCCGAGGGAATCCTCATCCGTGACCATTTCCTCGCCTTGATTTCCCTCAGTATTTGTATTTATTATTTGTATGCTTTTCACACATCCGTAGATTATTTGTAGTTATCTCCTTTGAGTGTTTGCTAGGTTAAACAACATTGTGATAAGGAAGTAAGAATAGCTCCTCGGGCCCTTGGGAATACGACCCCCTCGTGCTCGCGCGAGGGGTATTACTTGGCGACCCCGTGCACTTGCGGGTGAGCGATTCAAACGCATTCTCACCACTAAGCGACGTTAAACAAGCGCCTCTTGGGAGGCAACCCAAGGCTTTATATGCTTTTCTAGGATCTAGTCTAGTTTAGTTTAATTTTAGATGAATAAAAAAACCTTAGTTGGTGTCCTAATATTTTCAATGCATGTGCTGCAATAATTTTTTTGGATTGTTGATGTTTTCGTGTGCATAAATGATAATTGATGAAGTTTGAGTCGGTTGAGCATGTTTTCCATGGTATCTGGTCGTGTTTTGATAGTTTTTACAGGCTCCAAGTATCATATTTATGTTTTTGAATTTTTCCATGAGTCTGTGAATTTTTTCTAAGTAAACCAAAGAAAACACACGGCCATGTGGAATTAACACACGGGCGTGTGGTACCAAACAGGGCTTAGACAGAAAAGACACAAGGGTGTGACCTAGCCTCTGTGAAAAACCTCAGAAGGGGCACACGGCCGTGTGAGATTCTGCAGAGCTTAAACTCTTGTTCCAGAGAGTCCACAAGGACGTGTGGGTGCCCCTGTGAGAAACCCTGTGTTATGGCACACGGCTGTGTGGTATTGACACACGGCCGTGTGAAACTTTGCAGAAATCTCTCTTTTTCTCGAGAAACCACAGGGGCGTGTGGCTGCGCCTGTGGGAAGGTTTGTGAAAGGCACACGGCCGTGTGTATTATTCACACGGCCGTGTGGAACACTTAGAGTTCTCGGGACTAACCAGAGAAGTCACAGGGGCGTGTGGGAGCCCCTGTGGTTGGCTTTGTGTTCTTGGCCAGGATGGGCACACTGGCGTGTCGAATTAACACACGCCCGTGTGGGATAGTCCAGAGAGTAACCAAAGTGCACACAGGGGCGTGTGCTGGCTCTTGTGAACCCTAAATGTATAGGTACACGGCCGTGTGGTATTTTCACACTGCCGTGTGAATTCCCAGAACTTCAAAAGCCGCGCGTTTTCATTTGGAATTCATTCGTACCTCTTCATTTCTCTACTCTAAACTACTCTCCGACCCTCTTCGTCGATTTCCCGATCTTCTCTGAGTTTTCTGGAGGTTTTATTGAAGCTTTTCTAGCCGATTTTTACAATTTCTTCATCCATACCATCGGTAAGAACTTCAAGCCCTAAAACTTTGTCAATTCTTTATTTAATTCGTTCTTTTAGATGATTTTGCTTGGATTGAATGATATAAATATATGCGAATGTATTTACAATGAAATTAGAATGAATTCGAGTGTAAAATTTGGTTTTTAGCCCCACGGCCGTGAGGCTCTGTCCGCCAGAAGCTCCACACAGGCGTGTGGAATGTCCACACGGCCGTGTGGATTTCTGCAAATTGTGTTCTTGAACTGTTTTTAACTATTTTCTTTTGCAACTTTGCAGAGATGTCTTCCAGGGCCAAGAAGTAAGCAGGGAAATAGCCCCGCGAGCCTACCCCAACCCCTGAGGAGATGGAGTTCGATTTACCGGAGCACAGAGACTTGAGCACAGTCAGGGAGATACAAGGGGGGCAGAGCATCACATATGAGATCGAGGAGATGCTCGCCATCGGTAGCTAGGGCCTTCTAATATCCATTGGAGAGCCAGCTATCATATCAGTTACACTCGAGGTCTTATCGACATTTGAGTTCGACCGAGGCTACGATAGCTTTACAGATACTGGTTCCATTCAGTTCTGTGCATTTGATCGGCACTTTACCTTGAGTGTGACCCAGTTTTCGATTGGGATAGGCCTCTATGACGAGGCATTCACAGAGACAGAGGAGTATGCGCTGCTACCTACAGACTATCCGGGTACCCTGACCCCCTAGTGCGTATACAGTAGATTATGTGGTCAGGGACAGTACGAGCCAGGGGTGTCCAAGGCCACATGCTTGACCAAGGCGTCGTACAGATGCATCCATGCCATTCTGAGACGATCAGTGAGCGGTAAGGGAGACAGTACTGGGGTCCTGAGCCACCAGGAGCTCCTATACTTACATTCAATGCTGGAGAGTAAGCCACTTCACCTGGGGCACATCTTGCAGAGTATATTCGCCATCAGGGCTAGTACCCCAGGGTCGGAGTTACTTGATAGGCCCATATATCACCCAATTGATTGTTGGATTAGGGCTCAGAGATGGGGTTTGGTGGGCCGAGAAGATTAGTACAGCAGCCCCCCTTAGTATTAAGACATTGAGACAGATGGGAAAGATCCGCAGAGCAGGACCAGGAGTCTACACATGGATCATTCCCCGGTCAGATCAGGCCGAGGGGTCACAGGTAGCACTAGAGCCATCCCGGGGCAGGCAGAGGCTGAGGCACCACCCACAGCACCTGAGCCACCTCCAGTGCGTATCTTTTCTCCCTCTCGAGGCCAGGACAGGTTCGAGCGCCTCGAGAGTGCTGTGGGTGTCATGCAGGCGGAGTTGGACGAGATGAGGGCCTCCCAGGCAGCAGAGTTTGCCGAGTTAAGGGCCACTCAGGCATCACAATTCGCTCAGATATCGGCACAGCTTGCCACAGTTATTCAGTTCTTTGAGCGATCCGTGATGCGGCCCCGACAGGTACCATCACCGACTCCACCTCCGTCTCCATCAGCAGCAGATCCACTAGCACCAGCCGCAGCATCACCAGAGGGTCCACAGCAGGACACCGACGCTGAGGCGTCGTAGTTTTATTTTTTATTTTACTTTATTTTGTACTCTTTATTTATTTTATCTTTGTTGAGCTACACTGAATCCTTGCGTATATGTGCAGATGGTCTTGGATTTAAGGAATTTGAGGAATAGTCATAGGCACGGTCATGGCACCGTGTGTGCTCCACAAACCATTGAGACTCAACTCTCAATGAACCTAGCTCCATCAAATGCAACACTTGGAGTTTAGGGGAGTAATGTTTCAATTGCCAACTTCCACACTAATAGTTTTTCATTTGCTTTATTTTTATTGTGCTTGCATGCGTACATTGGGGACAATGTACATCTTAAGTGTGTGTGTGGGGGGAGGGATTCACATTGCACACACCTTTACTTGTGCGTTCAATTGATTATGCTCATGTAGCCTATGGTGGTTCACCTTAGTTGCAACGGTTGTATTCTTAGAGTTTAGGAGAATTTTTAACATTGTATCCTATCATGCTCTAGTTTTACTTGAATTTTATGGAATTTTGCTCGATTACACCCTATTGCACTACTCACTCTTGAAATCTTTTGGAAAATCGAACTTGAAGTTTTAAGGACTAGTTTAGTATTACTTTAGTAAGTTGTGAAGTAGTTTGTAGCTAAAAGAAATATAAAAAAAATTTCGTGAGCTTGTGAATATTAGTTTAAGCTTTACATTTGGGGTGGAAAGAGCTACCTCCTATGAAGTATGAAGCTACTCTCATAAGTCGGATACAAGTTATGCCCTAATGAGAGAAAGAACTATCTCATGGGAACCGTGAAAGCTACCACTCCGGTAGAAAGTGCTACCTCCTCGAAAGTGTGAAAGCCACCTTTGGCAGCCGCCTAGGAAAGGGCTACCTTAGAGGTTGAGTGAAGCTACAACTTCCTTACTTTGTGTATATAAATAAGTCCTTGTAACAAGAGTTTGAGGAGTACTCGTTGGTTCTCTTGAGTGAATTCGCACACACTTACACGTTTTCGAGTTGTTATCATTTTTGATTCATGTGTTTAGATAAAGCAATGATAACTTTATGCAATGTCTTAATTTCCCCTCACTTGTAGAATGCTTCTTTTGCATACTTTAGGTGAACCTAAGGCCAGGTACTTTCAATTGTTTCTCCCAAGTACTTCCAAGTTCTATTTTGCTTGAGGACAAGCAAAAGCTCAAGTGTGGGGGATTTGATAAGTGCTCGTAGTATAGTAACGCAAAGCGTTATTATCTTACAATAAACATATCTTTTATCAGATTTTATCACTAAATTTTGTGCATTTGTGTATTATTATGCATTGTAGTTTTGTGGAGCTAATTTGGAGAAAAAGAACGAAGTTAGATCGTGTTCGCCGTTGTTGGGAGGTTTTTGGAGCACTATAGCAAATCATTGTAGCAAGTTACTGTGCACTTCTGCCGAAAAATCAAGATTCCAGAGAATTCACACGGGCATGTGGAATTAACACACGGCCGTGTGAAATAATTTTCCAGCAAGCCAGAGACTTCACACGGGCGTGTGGAATTAACACACGGCCGTGTGAATTGATTTCCCAGCAAGCCAGAGACTTCACACGGGCGTGTGGAATTAACACACGGCCGTGTGAAGTAATTTTTCAGGAAAGACAGAAACTTCACACGGGCGTGTGGAAATTCCACACGGCCGTGTGAAGTCCCGATAACTTCAAATTTAAAGCCGCCCTCAACCTACTTAAAGCCCGATTTGGAGAGTTTTTGAGGATCTTTCAACCTATCTTTCTCCCTAACTTCTGGAGAGTGCGGCTAGGGTTTCAGAGAGGACTTTGTGGAGGATTGGCGCGCGCCATCGGCATCGTCACCGACGTTCGACGGCCGCACAAGACCACGGCCACACCATACGCGAGGGGGTTTTCATTGATGTCTTTAGTCTGTGTTTTATTTCATACATTGATGAACATGTATAGCTCCATGAGGAGCTAAACCCCTCGTGGGTATTCGGACTTGTAAAACTCTAGGATAATTTTGTTTCTTTGACATTGTTATTATGCTTTCCATTAATTGATGAATAAATTCGAGTTTCAATTTTAGATTTGTTGTGCTATTGTTTTCTCTTAGCCGTGACACTAAGGATTGAGAACAATCTAGGTTATCCTTTGGAGGTGTGACAACTCCTGTAAGATTAGACTACTTAAAATTGAAGAGGGTTGAGAGGGAGAGTTGTGAGGTAGCACCGTACCCCTTTCCCTTCCGATGTGATTTCTCCCTACCTCCGATTCCTTGATTTATTAGAGGTCAAAATAGAGTGAAGTGCTAGGTAGACAAACTCCCCCAAGGTTTTGGGGTGACGTGAATCCTACGCACTGGGGCTTAATTTAGTCTATGGTTCTTCCTCCTGGACCAAAGGGGTAGGACTACTACACATAGGAAGAGCTTTTATCACTAGGAGTCCCTAGAGCTTAAAGCAATCCCACGTAGTGTTAGGCTTAGGTAGAAATACTCCCCTGGGGCTTAGTTGAGCAATCAACAGAGTGAAGGGTTGACGTGAATCCTATTGCCGGGACATAGTGTTGGGGTTAGTCACGGTTGACCTTAGATTTGGGACCGTGTGTCTAAGGATTTTCCTCGACTCAATTGACATCAATAGGAAAGTATAATAGCATAGTCTTGCACTAGAAGCATAAGTCCTAGAGGTAACTTGTCCGGATACCCTATTCTCACTTGTTGCTAGTTTCTCTCTTTTTACTCATTGCTTGCACTTTTCTCTCTTTCATCTTTTTATTTACTTGTCTTGCTTCTACTCTAATTCCATAAATTCACTCATTACTCCGATCATTGTTTCTTTTCGTATATCGCACGACTCAATAGCAATTTCTCGTATTTTAAACCCCTATTCCCTGTGGATTTGACTACCCACTCACCGGGGTAACTTTATTACTTCGACAAGACCGTGCACTTGCGGTACACACGCAAAAGGTCGTGTCAAGTTTTTTTGGCGCCGCTGCCGGGGAATAGGCGTATTTTTTATACTTGTTTTTGCTATTTTAGTCATTCACTTCGTTGTCTATTTCACACTTTCTTTAACTATCATCGTTCTTATTTTTCTTTTCTTTGTGTTGGCTTCAGGTTATGACCCGCGGGAACCCTTCGATTTTTGTTGAAGTAGACCCGAACATTGGTAGGAGAACGCACAGTAAAGGGAAAGAGCCTGTGGAAGAACAATCCGAGCAAGGTAGCATAGATTCAGAAGGGTCGGAAGCTATGGCAGAACAGAACGAACAACAAAGGACATTGGCCGATTTTGCTAGACCCGCGGTAATGGGGACCCAATCAAGCATTGTGAGGCCCCCAATTACCGCAAATAACTTTGAGTTGAAGCCGTCGTTCATTCAAATGTTGCAACAGTCCACACAGTTTAATGGGTTGGCCGATAAAGATCCCAACAACCATCTAGATAACTTTCTTGAAGTGTGCGACATGTTGAAGATCCATGGGGTAACGGACGACGCAATCAGGTTGAGAGCCTTCCCATTTTCATTGAAGGGAAAAGCAAGACATTGGTTACATTCATTACCGAGAGCATCTATCACTACATGGGAGGAGATGGCCGAGGCATTCTTGGCTAGGTATTTCCCTCTGGGAAAATCAGCGAGGCTCCGGAATGATATCTCATCCTTAATGCAAGTGGAATTGGAGTCTCTATTCGAGACATGGGATAGGTTCAAGGAGCTCCTCCGAAAGTGCCCGCAACATGGATTCCCCGAGTGGATGATCATTCATACTTTCTACAATGGGTTGAATCCAAGCACGAAGCAACTTTTAGATGCGGCGGCAGGAGGGACTCTGGGAGGCAAGACCCCCGATGAAGCCCGGCACCTTATTGAAGAGATGGTGATGAATAGCTATCAATGGAACACAAGGGACAGAAGGAAGGTAGCCGGAATTCATGATGTTGATGCAGTTACATCTTTGGTGGCACAAGTAGAGTCATTGAGTAAGAAGTTGGACGCTCTAACTTCACCAAGAGTTGCGGCCATTACTACATGTAACGGTTGTGGGGGAGGTCATGCTTCAAGTGATTGTCCGATTGCTATTGGAGGCGCTAGTACGGTGGAGCAGGCTGATTTTGTGGGAAATAACTACAGAGGACAAGGCCAAGACAACCCGTATAGTGGCACTTACAATCCGGGGTGGAGGAACCACCCAAATTTCTCATGGAGCAACCAAGGACAGTCACAACAAAAGAACAACACACCACCAGGATTTCAGGGCCAACAAGCACCGAATTTAGAAAGCCGAGTGACAGGGATAGAAGGAAAGATGACTGATCTAGAAAGAGCTCTCACACGGTTTGTTTCTTCATCAGATGCTAGATTTCAGTCGGTGGAAGCTACACTTCACAATCATACTGCCTCCTTACATAATTTGGAGAATCAAATGGGGCAAATTGCGAAAACATTAGCGGAAAGGCCCTAAGGAAGTTTGCCTAGTAATACGGAGACTAATCCGAGGAAACAATTGAAGGCAATCACATTGAGGAGTGGGAAAGAGGTCGAGAGAAATCTCCCTCAAGAGAAGGCCCTAGAGACACCCGAGGTAGTGGAGATAGAGGAAGGAGTAACAAAGGAAAAAGAGGTGGCATCCCCACCCTACAAGCCAAGGATCCCCTATCCTTCACGATTGAAGAATGACCAAGAGAACGAACAATACAAGAAATTTCTGGGAATTTTCAAACAGTTGCACATCAACATACCATTCGCGGAAGCATTAGCCCAAATGCCTAAGTACGCGAAGTTCTTGAAGGATCTCTTGACCAACAAGAGGAAATTGGAGGAGAGTGCGTCTGTGATACTAGATGCCAATTGCTCGGATACACCGAAGAATGGCCTTCCAAGGATCAATGGAACCTCGACATCCTCATCGAGATCCAACACTACGAAGTCAACAGGAAATATGTATTTGTCGACTTTCACCAACACATCTTCCACGATTCCTCTCGGATGTCTCATTGATCGGTCCGCGAGTTGAAGTGTCATCCGAGTGGGTCTTGGCTCGCCCAAGCCTAGCTTTTGGAAGAACATGTAGGGCATGACATTTATGCTTGCCCCCGAGTCGGCCAATGCCATCTCTTCACCCATGTTGCCAATGTTACATGGTATTATAAAACTCCCGTACTTAGGCATGTTCTCAATTAATTCTTCGGCATCTTCGGGGTATTTGCTACTCAAGGATCCACCGGCTGCGGCATCAATGAGTTGACGATTCTGGTAGCTCAAGCCATTATACAGTATCTGTATTCGCATCCAAGCTTCAAAACCATGATGTGGGCATTTTCTCAAGAGGTCTTTAAATCTCTCATGAGCTTCAAAGAGGGTTTCGGAATCTCTTTGACCGAAGGCCGAGATCTCTTGCCTTAATCTAGCAGCCTTGCTTGGAGGAAAACAGCGGCCCATAAACTTGTTTACCATCTCCTCCCATGTCTTTATGGAACCCGGGGCGAGTGATGTGAGCCACCTGTAAGCGGCGCCCCGCAAACTGAATGGGAAAAGACGGAGTCTAGCTGCATCATCAGATAGGCCATTGACTTTGAAAGTTGAGCATATTTGGAGGAATCGGGATAGGTGCTCATTCGGGTCCTCATCGGCCAAGCCATCGAACTGCACTGAATTCTGTATCATGCCGATTGGTCTAGCCAAATCAAAATTACTTGCACTGGCAGCCGGAGCTTGCACACTAAACCCTTCCCCAGTAAACTGTGGCCTCTCATAGTCAGACAAAGTTCTTCTCTCTTCGGCCATAGCTATAGGAACTGATTCAGGTGCAGCAACTGATCCCGAGGAGGAACCCACTTGAGTTTCTCTCAACCGTTGGTGTATGACGCGTTCAATTTCTTCGTTCGGCTCGACAAACCCAGTGGGGTTTGCACGAGTCATGCACAGAACGCCTGAGAAAACAAAAGACAAAAGAGATATTAGTGAATATATAAAAATGATGAAAACAAAAACAATAAAAGATGGATAATTACAAATGAAAGCGAAATGACTAGAGCAATGATCCAAAAGTTTTCCTAGAATTCTCGGTTGTTCCCCGGCAACGGTGCCAAAAACTTGATGAGCGAGCGCGCGACTAGCTACAGAGCTAGCACGCGACTCCCCGGCCGCAAGTGCACGGGTCGTCAAGTAATAAACCTCACGAGGAGGGTCGTATTCCCAAGGGCCCGAGATCTACTATTACTTCCTTTTGGGAGTCACTTTCTAGTCGATCGAAACAAGGTTGAAGCAATATTAAAATAATAAAAACAAGTAAAGAAATGCAAATAAGATAAAACTCAATCCGGAATAAAATAGAGATGAAGAATCCAATAATTATGGAAGGCCTCGGGCGAGGATTCCCCCGGGAGAAGACTAAATACGAATGACCAAGATAATTATAAAACTGGGGTTGGCTTGGTTTCGGTCCGCTAGACTCGGATGTCGACTACCCCGGAACCTCCGTAGTGTAGCCCTAATCCAGTACGGGTTTCTCTATCCAGAAAATACCCCTACGATGTCAATGAGAACAAGGAGTCTTGATTAGGGTTAATCTAATGCACGCTCTCGGCTAAATTAACCCTAATCGCGCGGGAGGTTATTAACACCCGGAACCTCCGGTGTATTAATACATGTTACCCTCTTTAACTCATCAAAGGACCTAATACAAGCTAGCATCCCGCCAAACAAGTATCATTCAAAATCAATTCTACGGAATCCATCCATTGTAGAATGAACAACATGATGATGAATTAAAACCAAACAATCAAACTAACACATTCATTTAAAGCAAAATATAGGTCATTCATACAAAGTCTCCTCCCAAGGTTCACCGGGAGCCCGGCGGCCTTGGGAGGTTTAGTTCAACATCACAAAACTAAGGAGCTCATCATACAACAATTCCATCCAATAAAAACAAGAAAAACCCCCTCGAAGATGTCGACTAGGGTTGAAGGCGTAGCTCGTCGGATCCGCGCCGGCGAGCCCTATGAAGCTTCTCAACGTCTTCCCCTTCTTCTCTCCTTCGAATCTAGCCGAAAATCCTTCCAAAATCCCTCAAGAAATGGTGAAATGAAGTCTAGGACAAGTGGAGGCCGGATGAGAACCCAAATTCCCCTCAAAAACTCTTCAGAACAAGCATATATAGCCCGAAGGTGTGCGGGCACTGTGCGGGCCGCACAGTGCCCGCACAGCCTTCTGGCTGTGCTGTGCGGCCAGTGTGCGGGCCGCACACTGGCCGCACACCTCTCTGTCTCCCTTGTGCGGCCACTGTGCGGGCCGCACAGTGGCCGCACACGGCCGAGAAAATGTGTCCGTGTGCGGCGCGTCGGCTTCCAGGGTGCTCCAACTCTTCGTTTCTTCTTCAATCTTCCCCGGAATGACACGAATACGGTCGAAACTTGCGCACTTGGTCCTCGAAACCCTGAAATGAAAATAAAACATCAAGTGCGCAAAAACTCATCGAAAATACACATAAGTTGCATGAATGTACAAGAACATCATAGCTAAAACATGATGTATTTTGGCACTTATCAGAACATTCAAGGAGTAATGGTGATTCACCCTTTGGTGGTAACAAATTCGACAACTCCCTCTCTACTCTACAAATGTTATGTAATGCATGCTTTCTGGTTGTAGGGAAGAGGGCAACCTCCATTCATGAGCCCCCGTAAGGTAAGCCAGGTACGTCAAGCTTAGTGACGTTAAACAAGCGCTTCTTGGGAGGCAACCCAAGGTTTTACAGTTTTTCTAGGACCTAGTTAGCTTTAGAGTGAATAAAAGTCTTAGTTTTGGTGTCCTGAATTTTTCATGTGCTTACAATGCGATTTTCTTGTTGGTTTTTGATGAATCACGTGTGCCTTGATGATAATTGATGAAGTTTAAGTCGGTTGAGTGTGTTTTCTGTGGTTTCTGGTCGTGTTTTTATGATTTTTACATGTTCTAAGTGTTATACAAAAGTTTCTGAATTTTTCTGAGAAGACTGTAAAATTTCGTAAGTAAACCAGAGAAAACACACGGCCGTGTGGAATTAACACACGGCCGTGTGTTACCAATTAGGACTCAACCAGAGGAGACACAGGGGCGTGACCTTGCCCCTGTGAAAAACTCTAGAAGGGGCACACGGCCGTGTGGAATTAACACACGGCCGTATGGGTTTTCGCAGAACTTTTACTCTCATCCCAGAGAGTCCACAGGGGCGTGTGGGTGCCCCTGTGAAGGCTACTGTGCTAAGGCACACGGCCGTGTGGAATTAACACACGGCCGTGTGAAACTCTGCAGAAAACTGCCCTTCTACCCGAGAATACACAGGGGCGTGTGGGTGCCCCTGTGGGAGAGCTTGTGAAAGGTACACAGCCGTGTGGGTGATTCACACGGCCGTGTGTAACACTTAGTATTTTTTGGGTGAGTCAGAGAGGCCACAGGGGCGTGTGAGGTGCCCCTGTGACTGGCCTTGTGTTCTTGGCCAGGTTGGGCACACGGCCGTGTGGAATTAACACACGGCCGTGTAAAAAAAATTTTTAGAGACCTTCTGTGGTTTCCCGAGAATCCACAGGGGCGTGGACCAGCCCCTGTGGATACCCTTGTGAAGGCACACGGCCGTGTGGAATTTCCACACGGCCATGTGGGGTCGCCCAGAGAGTGAACAAAATGCACACAGGGGCGTGTGTTGGCCCCTGTGAACCCTAATTTCAGAGGCACACGGCCGTGTGGCATTGCCACACGCCCGTGTGAATTCCCAGAACTCCAAAAGCCGCGCGATTTTTTTTAGTTTTCACTCGTGCCTCTTCCATTTTCATTCTAAACTCTTCTCCTACCCTCTCCACTAATTTCCCGACCGTCTCAGAGGTTTTCGAAGGTTTTTATTGGAGTTTTCCGGCCGATTCTTAGTATTTCTTCATCCACTCCGTTGGTAAGGACTTCAAAGTCTTTTTCTTCGTTAATTCTTAATTTGATTCGATTCTTTGGATATTTCGCTTGTTTTAAATGCTTATTATATATGCGAACATGCTTAAGGATGAATTAGAACAAATTAGAGTGTAAATTTTGGATTTCTAGACCCACGGCTGTGAGGCTCTGTCCGCCCGATGATCCACACGGGCGTGTGGAATTAACACACGGCCGTGTGGATTTCTGCAGATTCTTCTGTTTTAATGTTTTTTGATCGATTCTCTTTTCAATCTCGCAGATATGGCTTCCAGATCTAAGAAGTCGGCTGGGAAGCGACCCCGTGAGCCCACACCCCCTCCAGAGGCGACAGAGTTTCGTATACTTGGGCACCAGACCAGGTTTGATAGATTGTCCACACTCCATTTTGGACAGTCACGATACCCCAACCTGAGCATTATCAGAGGGATCCAGGGGGGTGACAGTGTTGCTGAGGAGGTTAAGGAGCTACTCTAGGTGGGTGGCTGGAGGAGACTACTGAGGATCAGAGATCCAGCCATTCGAGGAGTGACACTGGAGTTTCTGGCCTCATTTGAGTTTGACAGATCATACAGGGACTTTTCTACTCCTGATGCGATTCAGTTCAGGGTATTAGGCCAGCACCTAGGGCACATTTTAGCAGAGCATTTGCGCCATCAGGGCCAGTACCCTAGGGTTGGAGTGATATTCACGGGACCCTACATTTCGAGACTCCTGATCGGAACGAGTCTCAGAGACGGAGTGCGGGGGGCAGAGAAGACTAGTGTACCGATTCCTCTGGACGCAGATACACTGAGGATGATGGGGATGATCCGCAGAGCAGGATCAGGGACATATACATGGACCATTCCACAGACAGAGCAGGGCGAGGGCTCACAGGCAGCCTTAGAGCCACCACCAGTGGACACAGAGGCAGGGGCAGAGGCCGAGGCACCATCCACAGCACAGGAGCCACCTCCAGTGCGTATCTTTTCTCCATCTCGACGACAGGACAGGTTCGAGCGCCTCGAGAGTGCTGTGGGCATCATGCAACAGGAGTTAGCGGAGCTGAGGGTCGCACAGGCAGCAGGGTTTACCGAGTTGAGGACCACTCAGGCATCACAGTTCGCTCACTTATCGGCACAGCTCGCCACAGTGATCCAGTTGTTTGAGCGATCTGTGGTGCGACCCCGACGGGTCCCCTCACCGACTCCACCTCCATCTCCATCAGCATCAGATCCACCAGCAGCAGCAGCAGCAGCAGCAGCACCAGAGGATACACATCAGGACACCGATGCTGAGGCGTCGTAGATTTTTTTCTTTCTTTTGTCGCACTTTTATTTTCTTATTTTGTTGGACTTGTAGTACCCATAAAGGACTCTCCTTCTGGGTTTGTTTTTATTTTTCCTTTATTTTGTCTCGAGTTGTATCTCATTATCATATCTTTATATACTCGAGCTTTATTTTGGTTTTTCTTGAGCTATACTGAACCCTTGCGTATGTGTGCAGATGGTCTTCGATTTAAGGAAATTGAGGAATTGTCATAGGCACGGTCATGGGACCGTGTGTGCTCCACAAACCATTGAGACTCAACTCTCAATGACCTAGCTCCATCAAACGCAAACACTTGGAGGTCAGGAGAGTAATGTTTCAATTGCAACTTCCACACTAATTGTTTTTCACTGTTTTATTGTTTATAGTGCTTGCATGCGTACATTGGGGACAATGTACATCTTAAGTGTGGGGGGAGTTCACATTGCACACACCTTTACTTGTGCGTTCAATTGCTCATGCTTATGTAGCCTATGGCGGTTCTCCTTAGTTGCAACGGTTGTATTCTTAGAGTTTAGGAGAAATTTTAACATTTTATCCTATCATGCTCTAGTTTCTACTTGAATATTAGGGAATTTTTGCTCGATATTCTCATATTGCACAACTTACTCTTGGAATCTTTTGGAAACTCAATCTTAAAGTTTTTAAGGACAAGTTTATCATCGTTCTTAGTTTTACTTTGGAAAATGCATACAAAAAAAATGAAAAAAAATATGGAAAAGAGAAAAGAAAAAAAAAGTATATGAGTTTGTAAATATTAGCTTTGATTTAATTATGCATTTGGGGTGGCAAGAGCTACCGCCTATGAAGTATGCAGCTACTCTCATAAGTCGGATACAAGTTATGCCCTAATGAGAGAAAGAGCTATCTCATGGGATGCGTGAAAGCTACTACCCCGGTAGAAAGAGCTACCTCCTCGAAAGAGTGAAAGCCACCTTTGGCGGCCGCCTAGGAAAGGGCTACCTTCAAGGATGTGTGAAGCTACTACTTCCACCACTATTTTTGTTTTTGTATATAAATAAGTCCTTTCTAACCAAAGTTTGAGGAGTACTCGTTGGTTCTCTTGAATAAGATCGCACACACCAACACATTTTTGAGTTTTCATCCTTTTTGATTCGAGTTTTTAGCTAGAGCATTGGTAACCTTATGCAATGTTTTGAGTTCCCCTTACTTGTAGAATGCTTCTTTTGCATGCTTTTGGTGAACCTAAGGCCGAGCACTTTCAATTGTTCTTCCCAAGTACTTTCACGTTCTATTTTGCTTGAGGACAAGCAAAAGCTTAAGTGTGGGGGGATTTGATAAGTGCTTGTGTTGTAGTAACGCGAAGCTTTATTATATTACAATGAACATACTTTTTATCAGATTTTATCATTAAATAGTGTGCATTTGTGCGTTCTTGTGCATTGTAGGTTCATGGAGCTAAGTTGGAAAAGAAGAGCGAAGTTAGGTCGTGTTCACCGTTGTTGGGAGGTTTTCGGACCAAGCAAGGAACAAGGCACGAGGTTAGACTTGTGAGTGTGTGCCAACCTCCTTTGGAGGGGCACAAAGGCAGTCACATTCACAACAAGTCCAACTCGTGTAGCTTAGGAAAATTTCACCAAGAAGGGGACTTGAAGATATAGGCACGATCTACCATTGATTGTGTGCCCAATTCAATGGCCTCGATCAAGAAACAACGTATTCGGGAGCAGTTCGGGAGAGTACTGCAGCAGAAATGTAGCTTGTACTGTAGCAAATCACTGTAGCAAGTTACTGTGCACTTCTGCCGAAAAATCAAGATTCCAGAGAATTCACACGGGCGTGTGGAATTAACACACGGCCGTGTGAAATAATTTTCCAGCAAGCCAGAGACTTCACACGGGCGTGTGGAATTAACACACGGCCGTGTGAAGTAATTTTTTAGGAAAGACAGAAACTTCACACGGGCGTGTGGAAATTCCACACGGCCGTGTGAAGTCCCGATAACTTCAAATTTAAAGCCGCACTCAACCTACTTAAAGCCCGATTTGGAGTGTTTTTGAGGATCTTTCAACCTATCTTTCTCCCTAACTTCTGGAGAGTGCGGCTAGGGTTTCGGAGAGGACTTTGTGGAGGATTGGAGCGCGCCATCGGCATCGTCACCGACGTTCGACGGCGGCACAAGACCACGGCCACACCATACGCGAGGGGGTTTTCATTGATGTCTTTAGTTTGTGTTTTATTTCATACATTGATGAATATGTATAGCTCCATGAGGAGCTAAACCCCTCGTGGGTATTCGGACTTGTAAAACTCTAGGATAATTATGTTTCTTTGACATTGTTATTATGCTTTCCATTAATTGATGAATAAATTCGAGTTTCAATTTTAGATTTCTTGTGCTATTGTTTTCTCTTAGCCGTGACACTAAGGATTGAGAACAATCTAGGTTATCCTTTGGAGGTGTGACAACTCCTGTAAGATTAGACTACTTCAAATTGAAGAGGGTTGAGAGGGAGAGTTGTGAGGTAGCACCGTACCCCTTTCCCTTCCGATGTGATTTCTCCCTACCTCCGATTCCTTGATTTATTAGAGGTCAAAATAGAGTGAAGTGCTAGGTAGACAAACTCCCCCAAGGTTTTGGGGTGACGTGAATCCTACGCACTGGGGCTTAATTTAGTCTATGGTTCTTCCTCCTGGACCAAAGGGGTAGGACTACTACACATAGGAACAGGTTTTATCACTAGGAGTCCCTAGAGCTTAAAGCAATCCCACATAGTGTTAGGCTTAGGTAGAAATACTCCCCTGGGGCTTAGTTGAGCAATCAACAGAGTGAAGGGTTGACGTGAATCCTATTGCCGGGACATAGTGTTGGGGTTAGTCACGGTTGACCTTAGATTTGGGACCGTGTGTCTAAGGATTTTCCTCGACTCAATTGACATCAATAGGAAAGTATAATAGCATAGTCTTGCACTAGAAGCATAAGTCCTAGAGGTAACTTGTCCGGATACCCTATTCTCACTTGTTGCTAGTTTCTCTCTTTTTACTCATTGCTTGCACTTTTCTCTCTTTCATCTTTTTATTTACTTGTCTTGCTTCTACTCTAATTCCATAAATTCACTCATCACTCCGATCATTGTTTCTTTTCATATATCGCACGACTCAATAGCAATTTCTCGTATTTTAAACCCCTATTCCCTGTGGATTCGACTACCCACTCACCGGGGTAACTTTATTACTTCGACAAGACCGTGCACTTGCGGTACACACGCAAAAGGTCATGTCAAAGTGCATAAGAGTGAACAGTGCATCATACGGGGCCGTATAAGGGGCCGTGAGCATCAAAAGACAGTGATTTTGTACTAAGGTTCACGACCCCTATCCACCCCGGGATCCATCTATCCACCCCGAGATACACCCCCACATGAGACAACTTTTGCCTTGTCTTTGCCTACCTATCCACCCCGGGATCCATCTATCCACCCCGGGATACTGCGGGAATATATATAGATGTTTTTAGGGCACACAAGGAGACTTTTCCTTGGCCTTTTGGGCCGCCGCCACCACTTCATCTTGAGGCTTTCCGGCCACCTTTTGGCGGGGATCCAAGTGGGAAACAAGCACACATCATCACCAAGAGGGAGAGGAGGAAAGGAGAAGGAGTTGGAGTGAAGATCTAAGCCACCATTGACAAACCTTTGAAGCTTCATCCATTCAAAGGGATCAAGACCTAGAGGGAGTTTTCATTGCTTCTTTTATGTTTCTTTCTTCCTTGTATGTTGTTTAAGTGTCCCTTATCATGAGGGATTGACTTATTGTTGTGTTTGGATTTGGATGAACCCTAGGGTTTATCTTGTGTATGAACTTTGGATTGTTGCTTTTAATCAATCTTTCATGCTTTCATGTCTAGAATTACATTTGTGGAGAAATCCGTAATTCTTTTATGAGTTGTATGCGTAGATGTGACCTACTCACATGTACTAGATCTAGGAAAGATTGAAAGGGGATTCTTGTGCCGACACGCCGAGAAATTGGGTGTTGGTAGCCCTCCATTGCTAGGTTTAAGCCGAAGGATAGTAGGTTTACTCCTATTAGAGATTTCACGGAGCTTAATGCAATCGTAGGTGGGTTAATACAGAGAGATTCCGATTAACACTCATATGGGATTAGGGGTTAGTCACTGAGAAATTGGGGCTAATCTACTCACGAGGTCTCTAGGTCTCAACTTTCATCAATGCATCTTTATATCATCCTAGTTTGGGACCTAATGACAACCCTAAGTGGATTCCTTATCCAAACACACCCTTCTCATGCTTGACACTCCCTTGTTTGCTTGCATCTGTGTGCTAGTTACCAGGCCATAGGATTAGTTTAAATTAGTTTATTTGTTTTATTTCTTATCCACTTATATTGAATGGTAGGCTACAAAATAGATGAAGGGTGAGTAATAGTACTTCCTTGGCCCCAGTAGAATACGACCCTTGTGTCACTCACAGGGTATTACTTGGCGATCCCGTACACTTGCGGGGAAGCAATCAAGTTTTTTTTTATTGCTTCCCCGCAAGGGTACAGGATCGCCAAGTAATACCCTGTGAGTTACACAGGGGTCGTATTCCACTGGGGCCAAGGAAGTACTATTACTCACCCTTCATCTATTATCTAGCCTACAATTCTTAGTGAAAGAACAAAGTAAAGTAAACTAACTAACCTAATGGCCGGGTCACTAGCACACAGATGTAAATAAACAAGGGAGTATCAAGCACGAGAAGGGAGTGTTTGGATAAGGAATCCACCTAGGGTTGTCATTAAGGTCCAAACTAGGATGGTTAAAATGTGTTGACGGCATTTAAGACCTAGAGATCTCATAAATAGGTTAACCCCAATTTCTCGGCAGTTAACCCCTAATCCCATACGAGTGTTAATCAAAATCTCTCCGTATTAACCCACCTACGATCGCAATGAGTTCAAGGAAATCTCTAATAGGAGTAAACCTACTATCCTTCGGCTTAAACCTAGCAATGGAGGGCTACCAACACCCAATTTCTCAGCGTGTCGGCACAAGAATCCCCTTTCAATCTTTCCTAGATCTAGTACACGTGAGTAGGTCACATCTACGCATACAACTCAGAAAATAATTGCGGATTTCTCCACAAATGTAATTCTAGACATGAAAGCATGAAAGATTGAATCTCAAACAACCATCAAACTAGATTAATAAAAAAAACATCCAAAGTTCATACACAAGGTGAACCCTAGGGTTCATCCAAATCCAAACACAATGATAAGTTAATCCCTCATGATAAGGGATTCTTATACAACATACAAGGAGGACAAAAACATAAAAGAAGTAATGAAAACTCCCTCAAGGTCGTGATCCCCTTGAATGGATGAAGCTTCACAAGGTTTGTCGATGATGGCTTAGATCTTCACTCCAACTCCTTCTCCCTTGCTCCTCTCCCTCTTGGTGATGATGTGTGCTTGTTTCCAACAAAGATCGCCGCCGAAAGATGGCCGGAAGGTCCCAAGGAGGTGCGGTGGCGGCGGCCTCAAAGGCCAAGCGAAAGTTTCCTTGTGTGCCCTAAAAACATCTATATATATTCCCGCAGTATCCCGGGGTGGATAGATGGATCCCGGGGTGGATAGGTAGGCAAAGACAAGGCAAAACTTGTCTCATGTGGGGGTGTATCTCGGGGTGGATAGATGGATCCCTGGGTGGATAGGGGGCCGTGAACCTTAGTACAAAATCACTGTCATTTGATGCTCACGGCCCCTTATACGGCCCCGTATGATGCACTGTTCACTCTTATGCACTTCCATCATTTCCAGCCCAAAACTCCTCAGGTGCAACAGCAACTACTACAGTAAATACGCTACAGTGCTGCGACTACTGAATTTCATCCTTTTTCGCCCAAATTGCATTCTAGTGCTCCTCATGGCTCCCCCGTGTCCTACAACATAAATGATAGTCGATTAAGCACAAAACGGGCATCAATTCTTAACAAAATACATGCTAAGTGTACAAAATACGTATATTAAAACATATACATTTAGACACTTATCAAATATCCCCACGCCTAAGCGTTTGCTTGTCCCCAAGCAAACAAATCATGAAAAATAAGGAGACAGATAAGTGGCTAAATGTATTATCTCCTGCTCGGATAAATATTAGATTATACAAGCAATGGAAAATGATATATAGATGTTGAGTTACAATCAATAAATACAACAAAAAGATCCTGTCTCACCTCTTATATGCCTATGCAGTGTAATTGAATATTTTATCTCATTTGCCCTTTCTTGGTCTAGCCTACTGACTTCAATTAGTACAGCTCTAGATGCTAATCACTCCACATACAAGAATACTGGGTCTTAAAATGCTAAGTGCTACCTCAATGAACAAGTAAGATCCTTCTAACTCCTGAATTTGAAACTAAACCCCTATTCTTCTCAAAACATCAAGTAGGCAGTCTAAGTGATCACTAGGGTTTTATTTACATGTATATTCACGTGTTTTTTTTTTGAGTCCGCCTAACATAGACTGCACAAAAATCTTTCTGGAGGGTGCACATGCTGGTTAGGCACAAGAGCCACCCAACTACTCGATTACAGTCTACATAGACGCATTCATGCTTCATTAGCAGAGGAATACTGACATAGACTCTTTTTTTTTTTTTTTGATATTCACCCTAGATCATGTCTTTAGACTACACTACTAGTTACAAAAGTAGGACTAGCTCAATAAGGCTTAGAAGTTCTTAAGAGTTCATTGAAGGATAGAACTTAGTCTTCTAAGGCCAAGTACTCAAGGTTGTGTGTTAAGCATACAAGAGAGTTAAAGTAGTCAAGTTGGCTATTCCTAGGGCATCAACAAAAAATTCAGTGCACAAAACAATACTAGAGGTGAAACAGGATTCAATAGAGCACAAAAATATGTACCTCACATCAATCATTAGTTCATGCTTGAAGAATCTAACAAGAATGAACAAAGCCATCATTGATAACACTAGCATGTAAATATGGTCATAATATATGTAATACACCCATCCCCACACCTAGTGTTGTACATTGCCCTCAATGTACACTAATCATGAATATCAAGGCAATATACACAATAATAACAATAGAGGAGGGTGAAAATGAACTTCCCCGGTTCATGTTGCACAAACGGCGATGTGTGACCCGAACATAGAGTACGGCAAGTTATACATGTCGGATCCAATCTCCATTGAATGTGGAGAAGCTCACCAAACTTCCCTTAATTCCCTACAAGGCAAAAAGGGCACATCATCATTCCACAAAATTAACAAAGGAGAGATGGGGAGTAGTCATGCAAAGACTCAAACAAAACACAATAAGAACACACAAGCTTGAAACTAAAGTCTAAAACAACAAAACAAAATGTCCATGCTAGTCCTTGTCCATTCACAATCATGATGTCCAATTCCCTCTTATTACAAGTGTTGCTAAGGGATAACAAAGATGAGACAATGTCAGGCCCAAATATAAGAAAATCAAGGGTTTTCATGATGGGAGTGTGAAAGAATTCAAGATGTGCTACAGTAACTTCCCAAAAAAAAAAATTGCAAGAGCTTCCCTTGTGCATGGAGCATAAAAATTTTTACAAAGCTTGTAAATTACTCCAAAAACCCATAAAAACAACAAACAACCAATCTCCCATACATTGATATCCATTCATCTTAAAAAAGAAATAAGAGAAAGGGAGAGGAAATATTCATGCTCAAAGCTAGGGTTTAGAGAGAGGTACCTTGGGGGGTCCGTGACGATAACAGCAAAACTCCCACAAATTCATGCAAATTAAGTCCTTGGAAGTATGAGAATCGTGTATAGGAAGAAAAAATGAAGAAAAACGGTGAAAGAATGATGGAAAATGGATGAGAAATGAGAGAGTTATGAAGAAAATGGTGAAGATATAAGTCCAAGACCCGTGGCATACGGCCCCCCCATACGGCCGTGAAGGGGGCCGTGAGCCCTAGGCCATTTTCACTGGAAATTTGTCACGGCCCCATATACGGCCGTGAGGGGGGCCGTGAGACACAAGCCAAACTCACTGGAATCGTCTCATGGCCCTCCAAACGGCCCCCTTAGGGGCGTGAGGACCTGGAAAGCTTCAAAAACTCTTCAAATGCAACCCAAAACACCCACTGAAGGCCATGAAGTGATTAAGAACACCTCTAACTTGAAAGAAATGCTTAAAAACTCGATGTAATGCATGATATAATAACAAAAACATGATTCTCAAGATGTTTATCAATTAAAACACACAAACAATGATAAGAAGAATGTACAAGGAAAACAAGCATGGACTTATTCAAACAAATAAAAACATGAAAGAAACACAAGCATACACAACAAATACGCAAACCACACTCCACTAAAAACATAAAAACAAGAAAATGAAGAATTTAAGGCTTGTGTTGCCTCCCAAGAAGCGCTTGTTTAACGTCATTAGCTCGACGTACCTCTTTCTTACCTAAGGAGGCTTGAAAACGGTGTGTTCATCCCGGCTAGAAGTGGCATAAGAACTACCAAGAAATATGAAACATACCTTCCGGGATGATGAAAATTTGGAGGTCAAGCATGAGTCACCTTTTGGCCTCCATGGAAAAAGCTTGGGCCGGGAGTTGTGCAATTTGAACTTGGGCGGATCCTTGGTTGATTTGAGCATCCTCCCTGCTTCTACTTTGGTCCCGGCTGAATTTCCTTGGAGCTTCCTCAAGATTTGTTTTGGCCTCCAAGGAAATAGATAAGGTTGAAGGCTTTTCAAACTCGGCATAGGTGGGTCCTTGGGTGGTGTAAACATCCTACCCACATCTCCTTCTTCAACCAACGTCAATCTTCCTTTAATCACCCATAAAAATCATTTGGGCCTCCAAGGAAAAAGTTTTGGTTGGGACGTGTCTAGAATCGGCATTGGTGGGTCATTGGGTGGCTTCAACCCTCTACCCACATCTTCAGTTGTCCCGAACGATTCTCTTTTGTGTTTAGTGTTTTGAGTCACTTCTATGCTAAGGGCTTGCTCAAGTGATGTTGATGCAACTTTTTCTTCCATATTAGCAACCAAGACACCAAAGTCCTCATCCACCTCTTCTTGACAATAACCCTCTTCATTTTCATTGTTGTTCATAGAATGGGGCTCTTTTGCTCGCTCATGAAATAATTGTTCAACCCGACTTTCTAGCTTGTGAAGAGAGGCTTGTATAGCCAAAAGGGTGGCATCAATGCCCTCAAATCGTGCATTATATTTGGCATCAAAAGCATGAAGTTCAGTGGTGATGGCTTCAAGTTTGGTATCGACGACTTAAAATCTACTTTCAGTGTTTATCATGAATTTCGCTAATACATCCTCAGTAGTAAATCTTTTTACTTGTGGTGCTTGATACTGAGGACCTTGAGGAGGGGAAACTTTTTGTTATTGTTGCCCTTGATTCCCAGAAAAGTTTGAGTGGTATTTCCACTCCGCATTGTAAGTTGGGCCAAATGGATTTCCTTGTGGTCTTGATCCCCCCATATGCTCAACATTCTTGACTTGTGCAACGGAGGAGCTAGCACCTTGCATCTTCCAATTGAATTGTACCTCACACAAAAGAGAATACAAAGAACAAAGTCAAAATGAAAGAGTATAAAATAAAAGTAATATGAATAAGAAGAAAAATATCTACAAAGAGTATAATGTACAAAGAAAAGAAAAATGGCTAGAGCAATAGACTACAAGCATTCCTAATATTCCTTGAATGTCCCCGGCAACGGCGCCAAAAACTTGATTGCTTCCTCGCAAGTGTACGGGATCGCCAAGTAATAACCTGTGAGTGACACAGGGGTCGTATTCCACTGGGTCCAAGGAAGTACTATTACTCACCCTTCATCTATTTTCTAGCGTACCATTCAATATAAGTTGATAAGAAATAAAGCAAACAAATTAATTTAAACTAATCCTATGGCCTGGTAACTAGCACACGGATGTAAACAATCAAGGGAGTATCAAGCATGAGAAGGGTGTGTTTGGACAAGGAATCCACCTAGGGTTGTCATTTAGTCCAGAACAGGGATGATATAAAGATGCATTAATGATAGTTGAGACCTAGAGACCTCCTGAGTAGATTAGCCCCGATTTCTCGGCGACTAACCCCTGATCCCATACGAGTGTTAATCGGAATCTCTCCGTATTAACCCACCTACGATCGTAATGAGCTCCGTGAAGTCTCCAATAGGAGTAAACCTACTATCCTTCGGCTTAAACCTAGCAATGGAGGGCTACCGGCACCCAATTTCTCGGCGTGTCGGCACAAGAATCCCCTTTCAATCTTTCCTAGATCTAGTACACGTGAGTAGGTCACATCTACGCATACAACTCATAAAAGAATTACGGATTTCTCCACATATGTAATTCTAGACATGAAAGCGCGAAAGATTGAATCTCAAACAACCATCAAACTAAATTAATAACAACATCCAAAGTTCATACACAAGATGAACCCTAGGGTTCATCCAAATACAAACACAATGACAAGTTAATCCCTCATGACAAGGGATACATGAACAACATACAAGGAAGACAAAAACATAAAAGAAGAAATGAAAACTCCCTCTAGGTCTTGATCCTCTTGAATGGATGAAGCTTCAAAGGTTTGTCAATGGTGGCTTAGATCTTCACTCCAACTTCTTCTCCTTTGCTCCTCTCCCTCTTGGTGATGATGTGTGCTTGTTTCCCACTTGGATCCCCGCCGAAAGGTGGCCGGAAAGCCTCAAGATAAAGTGGTGGCGGCGGCCCAAAAGGCCAAGGAAAAGTCTCCTTGTGTGCCCTAAAAACATCTATATATATTCCCGCACTATCCCGGGGTTGATAGATGGATCCCGGGGTGGATAGATGGATCCCGGGGTGGATAGGGGTCGTGAACCTTAGTACAAAATCACTGTCTTTTGATGCTCACAGCCCCTTATACGGGCCCCGTATGATGCACTGTTCACTCTTATGCACTTCCATCATTTCCAGCCCAAAACTCCTCAGGTGCAACAGCAATTGCTACAGTGCTCCAGCTATAGTGCTGTGATGCCTGAATTTCATCCTTTTTCGCCCAAATTGCATTCTCGTGCTCCTCATGGCTCTCCCGTGTCCTACAACATAAATAATAGTCGATTAAGCACAAAACGGGCATCAATTCTTAATAAAATACATGCTAAGTGTACAAAATACGTATATTAAAACATATACATTTAGACACTTATCAGCACTCAATATTATAAAAGCCCGATTTGGAGGTTTTCAAAATATCTTTTGACCTAACTTTCTCCCCAACTACTAGAGAGGGCGGATAGGGTTTCGGAGAGGACTTCGTGGAGGTTTGGAGCGCGTCATCGGCATCGTCACCGACGTCCGGCGACCGTACAAGACCACGGCCACATCATACGCGAGGGGGTTTTCATCAATGCTTTTTATTTATACTTTCTCTTATATTTTTATGAACATGTATAGCTCCATGAGGAGCTAAACCCCTCGTGGGTATTCGGACTTGTAAAACTCTAGGATTATTATGTTTCTATGACATTGCTATTGTGCTTTTCCATTATTGATAAATAAATCGAGTTTCAATTTTAGTTATCTTGTGCTAATGTTTTTCCCTTAGCCGTGACACTAAGGTTAAGAGCAATCTAGGTTATCCTTTGGAGGTGTGACAACTCCTATAGGGTTAGACTCCTTAAGATTGAAGAGGGTTGAGAGGGAGAGTTGTGAGGTAGCGATGTACCCCTTTCCCCTCCGGTGTGATTTCTCCCTACCTCCGTTTCCTTGGTTAATTAGCGGTCGAGATAGAGTGTTAGGGCTCAATCTAGAATAGGGTTCTTCCACCTGGACCAAAGGGTTAGAACTACATAGATGAATAGGTTTTATCACTATGAATCCCTAGAGCTTAAAGCAATCCCACATAGTATTAGGGTTAGGAAGATAGACTCCCTTGGGGCTTGGTTGACAGGTCAACAAGAGTCAAGGGTCGTAGTGAATCCTAATGCCGGGACATAATGTTGGGGTTAGTCACAGTTGACTTTAAGTTTTGGGACCATGAGTTTAAGGATATCCTCAACTCAATTAACATCAATTGGAAAGTATAATAGCATAGTCTTGCACTAGAAGCATAAGCCCTAGAGGTAGCTTGTCCGGATACCCTATTTCACCCATTGCTAGTCTTTCATTCATAACTCCTACTTGCTTTTCTCTTGTCTTCCATCTCTGTGTTTAAATTCCTATCTTTTACTATAATTGATTTCATAATCTACTCACCAATTCGATTATCACTTCTCGTATATCGCACAACTAAATAGCGAATTCTTGTGTTTTAAATCCCTATTCCCTATGGATTCGACTACCCACTCACCAGGGTAATTTTATTACTTCGACAAGCCCGTGCACTTGCGGGATACACGCAAGGGGTCGTGTCATGCATCTTTCAGTGGAGGATGGAGTTGTATTTTGGTGAACTTTGAAAATTTTTGCAATTGCATGCTTGAATTACCTATGATAGCTATGATTTTATTGTTAAGGACTTCCTAGCTTGGTAGAATGATAGTTGTGAGTTGTACTTTACCTATGCTTGAATGTAGTTTTGTTTCATCTTTAGTGCACCCTTATATTTGTTCACTATCACTTCCACCTTGTACATTCTAACAAACCCATTGCAATGTTTTTGGAATTAAATTGTTAAAGTCTACTTTCAATGCTCTTTTAAGAGCCTTTGAGGTCCTTTGTTGTTTTCTTTAGCATTAAGTGAGACTGTATAACAGGTTCTATTTCAGGGGCTACGAGAGATATATATAAAAGTGGAGTCTATGACAGTATTCCTCTGCTATTATAGCATAAATGCATCTATGTAGACTGTAATCGAGTAAGTTTGGTGGCTCTTGTGCCTAATCAGCATGTGCATCCTTCTAAAAGATTTTTGTGCAGTCTACGTTAGTCGGACTCAGAAAAAAAAGTGAAAAAAAAAGAAAAAAAAAGTAAAGTAAAAAATGTATATATGTAAGTAAGTAATAAAGCATCTCGTATGTGTCCCCTGAAACCTATTGCATGATCACTTAAGAACCAAAGTTTTATTTAGGACCCAAAGGACTCTTAACTGGGTATTGAGGGTGTCTTTAACATTTTAATGCCATCTTCATTGTGCGTGGGGTGAATGGTCATCCTGGGGTAATCTAGGGTGTCGAGGTCAAGATGGGAATTTGCACACACTCACGGGGGCACTTTAGGAAAAACAGAACTAATATTACTTGACTATTCACTGAACAGCTCACTTCTTGATTTCTGTCCATTTATGCTTGCGGAGTTCTTTATTATTGAGATTGAGGTCGTACAGTTAGCTGTTTATCTTCTTGCCCTTGTTCTTCATGTTTGTTTGATTAGGGACAAGCAAACACTTAAGTGTGGGGATATTTAATAAATGCCTAAATGTACGTAATGTATGTGTGCGTATTAATAGAGTATTTTTGTATGTGTGGATGCCCATTTTCAGTCTATAACATGATTTAAGGAGAAATTGGCAAGGAAAACACCATTTTTGAGCCCCGAGTACTATAGAAATACTGTAGCAGCGCTGCAGCACGAAAACTTGAAGAAATGGCTAAGTCTGGAATTCCATGCGGGCACTTATACGGGCTCATAAATGGCCGTATACAGTCCTGTAGCATGGCAATGTAGCAGTTTTACTGTAGGAGAATTAATATAGCAGGGGATACTGTAGCATTATTACTGCAGCACCCACTGCAGCAACTTACGCGGAATTCGGGGGAGCTACGTTGACCGTATGCTGACCGAATGACATCCTGAAAATAGGTTTTAAAGGGGGTTAGGGCATTTTTCTTGGTGTCTTTGGCCACCCCTTCTCCTCCATACATTTCTAGGGCTTCAAGGCTGCGGGAGAAGGCCGATCTGAAGGGCAAATCAAAGGGAGAAGAAGGTTATTCTCAAAGGAGCACATCTAGGAGCTTGCGACTTGGATCCATCAAGTTCTCATCACCACCTCCTAGTCTTCATCTTAGGGGAAGTTTCTTGTATTTATTGTTTCATATATTTTCTCCCTTGTTGATGATGAACTAGACTCCCAAGGTCGCCGGGCATCCGGTGAACCTTGGGATGAACTTGCTTGTATTGATGTTTTGAGTACATTTATGGCATTTGTGTGGTTTGTGTCTAAGCCTTGTAATTTTTGATTTGTTGATTTGCATGAGAACTCTGTATTTCAACTTCTAGGTTGTACTTGGTTGCGTGACCATCGCCCTTGTACTAGACACACCAGGCTTAGAAGGGATACATGTATGGATACGCCGTGACCATCAGGTATTTCATACCCTTCCAACCATTAGGGCTAGACCAAGGTTGAGTTTGGCCCTAATTTGAGATTTCCCTATTCTTAATGCAATCATGCGAGGATTTGAGCGGAAGGAATTCCATAATCAATACTTGTAACGGATTAGGGGTTTTAACCGTGACCATCGGGTTAACCAATCTTAGGATACCTCTTGGCCCAAAACAACCGCTGCTTGTGTCATTCACGCATCTTTCTAGCTTTATTTGTCCCGAGGGGATCCTTGCCCGGACCTCGCGCTATTATTGTCATTTACTCTTTGTTCGGTTCACATGGTGTGCCTTAGTCCACTTGTTTATAGCCTTCTCTTTTGTTAGTTATCTTATTTTTGTTTGAACTTATTATACTTGTTAGATTAGACAGTGTCATATAGAGGGGAGTAATAGCAGCTTTTGGGACCCTAGGGAATACAACCCCCTCGTGCTTGCGCGAGGGGTATTACTTGACGACCCATGCGCTTACGGACCTGTTATCAAGCACTCCACTGCAGCAACTTACACAAAATTCGGGGTGCTACAATGGCCGAATGCTGACCGCATGCCAGGCCGCATGGTATCCCAAGAATGACTTTTTAAGGGTTTGGTGTTCATTTTCTTAAGAGAGAGGAGCCCTAGTTCTTGTTCTACTTGCCACCATCTTCAATTCCGATCTAGGAGCAGCCGTTAGAGGCCATTTTCGGGGAGAGAACGACGAGGACAGTGACATATGACAAGATCCACCTTCTTGATCCACACTTGAGAGGAAGATTGACAAGGGAAGCCACTCCTTGGGTGGCATCTTTAGAAGCGTCATTCGGCCTCTATCCTTTGAGGGAGTGTTATCATCATTGTATTTGGTTGTTTTCATGTATTTCCTTGAGTATTTTGTATTCATGAGCAATTAAAACCCCAAGGTCACCGGATGTAGGTGAACCTTGGGGGTGAACTTGTGTGGAATGTTTGCTTAACTAGTTTTATGCATTTGGGACTTGTTTGTAAACCTTGCTTGGTGTATTTGAATGTTTGGTATGCATGAGAACTCGATGTATCAATTTTCTAGACAATGCTAGGAAGCATGACCATTGCCCTAGTATTAGGCTCACCAAGCTTGGTGGGGATACATGTACGAATATGCCTTGACCATCGGGTATTTGTACCCCCTCCATTATTAGGGTTAACCTTGATTGTGTCTTGACACTAACTTGAGAAACCTATCATTCTCATTGCAGTCGTGCGAGTATTCGAGCGGAAGGAATTCTGTACTTGATACTTGTACCAGATTAGGGACCAATTTCTATGACCATCGGTTGGTCTAATTTAGAAGTTCTTGGTCCAAACTTGCATGCTAGTTAGGGAAACCTTCACACTTTAGTAGCCCCCTTGGGAATCCTCATCTGTGACCCCTTCCTTGCACTGTTTTACCCTCCGATTATCGCCTCCGCCTTGGAGCATTATATCTGCATTTTAATTGTGTTTTCCCTTATCTTTTCACCAAACTTGAATTGATCGGCCAAACAATCATACAAAGAGGAAGTAAGGGTAGATTCTCGGGCCCTTGGGAATATGACCCCCTCGTGCGAGCTCGAGGGGTATTACTTGGCGACCTCATGCACTTTCGGGAACCACACCAGATAGATTCTCGGACCCTTGGGAATATGACCCCTCGTGTGTGCGCGAGGGGTATTACTTGGCTACCCCGTGCGCTTGTGGGACCGCATCACATGCTCATGGGTAGCAGTTCAAAGTCTGAAACAGTAATGAGTTGTAGCACTTGTGGTGGTGGACATGGGGCTGCCCAATGTCCTATTGCTAGCTCCTCTGTTGCGCCCATTGAGACCGTTGATTACATTGGGGGTCCAAGGTGGCAAGGTAACCCTTATAGTTCAACCTATAATCCAGGGTGGAAATACCACCCAAACTTCTCATGTAATCAAGGGCAACAACAACAAAAAGTTGGTCCCCCTCAAAACCCTCAAATGTAACAACCCTTGCAAGATAAGAGATTTACTACTGATGATGTACTTGCTAAATTCATGATCAACATTGAGGCAAGGTTCAACAATATAGCCAGCAGTATAGACATCTTCAAACAACTCCACATTAATATTTCGATCGTTTAAGCTTTAACACAAATGCCCAAGTATGCCAAGTTTCTAAAGGAGCTCCTCACTAATAAATGAAAAGAAAATTAGAAGAGGAAGGCACCATGACAGTCTCGGGAAATTGTTCGGCTATTTTAGAGAAGAAGCTCCCATAAAAATTGAAATATCCGGGAAGTTTCATAATTCCTTGTGTGCTTGAAGGAGGAGTTCAAGTGTGATATTTCGGTCTCTTTGCCCTTGTTTGTTGTTTCGATTGCCTTAAGTGTTGTCGTCGTTTTCCCTTTTGAGTTTTTTTTATGTTTCTTGTCGAGCCTTTAGAGTTGTTTCCCGAGTGTTTGAGAGATTTTTGAGAGTGTTTAGAGGAGTTTAGAGATGGTGTGGGTTGTGCACAGGCCGTACAGCCCAACCTGGGGGGGTGTGCGGCCTCTGTGCGGGGCTGTACAGAGGCCGCACACCATAGGCAGAGGGGTGTGCGGCAGGTGTGTAGGGCCGCACACCACCCGCACACCCTTCCGCCTATGGTGTGCGGCTGGTTTGCGGGGCCGCGCATAGCCCGCACACCTACCCGAGTATGCTTATAAAACCAGAGTTCTAACTTCATTTCTTCATTTCTCTTCTTCCCAACTTCTCCATCTCTTTCTCTTCTCCTCCTCCATCATCTCTTGAGGTTCTAAGGCTTATTTAGAGGAGATTTTAGAGCTTGATGATAAGTGCCTAAATACATCATGTTATAGCTATGATGTTCTTGTACATTCATGCAACTTATGTGTATTTTCGATGAGTTTTTGCGCACTTGATGTTTTATTTTTCATTTCAGGGTTTCAAGGACCAAGTGCGCAAGTTTTGACCATATTCGTGTCATTCCGGGGATGATTGAAGAAGGAACGAAGAGTTGGAGCACCCTGGAAGCCGACGCACCGCACACGAGCACATTTTTCTCGGCCGTGTGCGGCCACTGTGCGGGCTGCGCAGTGGCCGCACACCCTGGCCAGAAGGGTGTGCGACCACTGTGCGGCCCGCACAGTGACCGCACAAGAGAGACAGAGAAGTGTGCGGCCAGTGTGCGGCCCGCACACTGGCCGCACAGCACAGCCAGAAGGCTGTGCGGGCGCTGTGCGGCCCGCACAGTGCCCGCACACCTTCGGGCTATATATGCTTGTTCTGAAGAGTTTTTGAGGGGATCTTTTTTTCTCATCCGGCCTCCACTTGTCCTAGACTTCATTTCACCATTTCTTGAGGGATTTTGGAAGGATTTTCGGCTAGATTCGAAGGAGAGAAGAAGGGGAAGACGTTGAGAAGCTTCATAGGGCTCGCCGGCGCGGATCCGACGAGCTACGCCATCAACCCTAGTCGACATCTTCGAGGGGGTTTTTCTTGTTTTTATTGGATGGAATTGTTGTATGATGAGCTCCTTAGTTTTGTGATGTTGAACTAAACCTCCCAAGGCCGCCGGGCTCCCGGTGAACCTTGGGAGGAGACTTTGTATGAATGACCTATATTTTGCTTTAAATGAATGTGTTAGTTTGATTGTTTGGTTTTAATTCATCATCATGTTGTTCATTCTACAATGGATGGATTCCGTAGAATTGATTTTGAATGATACTTGTTTGGCGGGATGCTAGCTTGTATTAGGTCCTTTGATGAGTTAAAGAGGGTAACATGTATTAATACACCGGAGGTTCCGGGTGTTAATAGCCTCCCGCGCGATTAGGGTTAATTTAGCCGAGAGCGTGCATTAGATTAACCCTAATCAAGACTCCTTGTTCTCATTGACATCGTAGGGGTATTTTCTGGATAGAGAAACCCGTACTGGATTAGGGCTACACTACGGAGGTTCCGGGGTAGTCGACATCCGAGTCTAGCGGACCGAAACCAAGCTAACCCTAGTTTTATAATTATCTTGGTCATTCGTATTTAGTCTTCTCCCGGGGGAATCCTCGCCCGAGGCCTTCCATAATTATTGGATTCTTCATCTCTATTTTATTCCGGATTGAGTTTTATCTTATTTGCATTCCTTTACTTGTTTTTATTATTTTAATATTGCTTCAACCCTGTTTCGATCGACTAGAAAGTGACTCCCAAAAGGAAGTAATAGTAGATTTCGGGCCCTTGGGAATACGACCCTCCTCGTGAGGTTTATTACTTGACGACCCGTGCACTTGCGGCCGGGGAGTCGCGTGCTAGCTCTGTAGCTAGTCGCGCGCTCGCTCATCAAGTTTTTGGCGCCGTTGCCGGGGAACATCCGAGAATACTAGGAAAACTTTTGGATCATTGCTCTAGTCATTTCGCTTTCATTTGTAATTATCCATCTTTTATTGTTTTTTGTTTTCGTCATTTTTTATATATTCACTAATATCTCTTTTATCTTTTGTTTTCTCAGGCGTCCTGTGCATGACTCGTGCAAACCCCACTGGGTTTGTAGAGCCGAACGAAGAAATTGAACGCGTCATACACCAACGGTTGAGAGAAACTCAAGTGGGTTCCTCCTCGGGATCAGTTGATGCACCTGAATCAGTTCCTATAGCTATGGCCGAAGAGAGAAGAACTTTGTCTGACTATGAGAGGCCACAGTTTACTGGGGGAGGGTTTAGTGTGCAAGCTCCGGCTGCCAGTGCAAGTAATTTTGATTTGGCTAGACCAATCGGCATGATACAGAATTCAGTGCAGTTCGATGGCTTGGCCGATGAGGACCCGAATGAGCACCTATCCCGATTCCTCCAAATGTGCTCAACTTTCAAAGTCAATGGCCTATCTGATGATGCAGCTAGACTCCGTCTTTTCCCATTCAGTTTGCGGGGCGCCGCTTACAGGTGGCTCACATCACTCGCCCCGGGTTCCATAAAGACATGGGAGGAGATGGTAAACAAGTTTATGGGCCGCTATTTTCCTCCAAGCAAGGCTGCTAGATTAAGGCAAGAGATCTCGGCCTTCAGTCAAAGAGATTCCGAAACCCTCTTTGAAGCTCATGAGAGATTTAAAGACCTCTTGAGAAAATGCCCACATCATGGTTTCGAAGCTTGGATGCGAGTACAGATACTGTATAATGGCTTGAGCTACCAGAATCGTCAACTCATTGATGCCGCAGCCGGTGGATCCTTGAGTAGCAAATACCCCGAAGATGCCGAAGAATTAATTGAGAACATGGCACGAAATGAATCACATTGGGGTTCAAGGGCAAAATTGACTCAAGCTCGAGGAGTTCATGAAATCGATAGTAAAACCGCTCAAGATGCGAAGCTCGAAGCACTAGCGAAGCAAGTGAGCTTGCTTATGTCCGAACGAACCGAGCGTTCGAGCACAAGTGTCAAGCAAGTGATGAATTGTGGAACTTGTGGAGGGGGGCATGATGTTGCTAGTTGCCCCATTTCAGTCCCCGATGTCACCCCACTCGAACATGTTGACTATGTGAATCAGGGGCAAAAATTTCAAGGAAACCCCTATGGTGGAACATACAACCCCGGGTGGAGAAATCACCCAAATTTCAATTGGGGAAATCAAGGCCAACAAAAATTTACGCAACCACCAGGGTTTCAGGCACAATCATCACAAGCACCTCCAACGGAAAGGAAATTCACTACTGAGGATGTCCTAGCTAAATACATGCAAATCACCGATGCAAGGTTGAACACACTTGAGACAACAGTGAGGAATATGCAAGCTTCAATCCAGGGCATCGAAAAACACTTGGGACAGATCGCGGCATCTATGGCGGAAAGGACACCGGGTAGTCTCCCTAGCAACACTGAGACTAACCCACGAGAACATGTGCAAGCTATCACTTTGAGGAGTGGTAGAGAGGTTGAGGTTCGGCCGACTCCTAGGCCAATTGATAACAAGGAAAAGAACGTGGTGAGAGGCACTTCCTCCGTAGGTGGGGATGAAGCTAATGACAACCATGACAATTCAATTGAACCTCAAAACAAAGAAAAAAAATTGCTAGAGCACCAACCGAAGGTCCCCTATCCGGCAAGACTCAATCGGGACAAGGAGGACACTCAATTCAAAAAATTTTTGGAGATGATCAAGCAACTTCACATCAATCTTCCACTTGTAGAAGCCTTTTCTCAAATGCCAAAATATGCCAAGTTTATGAAGGAATTGCTTACAAACAGGAAGAAACTTGAAGAAGCATCTACAGTGTCTCTAGGGGAGAGCTGTTCGGCAATTCTCCAAAGCAAATTGCCCGAAAAAATCAAAGACCCGGGTGGTCTAATTGTGGAGTGTCATTTCGGGGACTCGCTTGTAGAGAAAGCCCTTGCCGATTCCGGTGCAAGCATAAATGTTATGCCCTACAAGCTTTTCTTAAAACTGGGCCTTCAAGACTTAGAGCCGACGCGGATCACCATACAACTTGCGGACCGAACTGTTAGACGCCCGCGTGGCATTGTGAGCGATGTGATTGTGAAAGTTGGTGGTCTGGTTTTTTCCGGCTGATTTTGTCATTCTTGATGTTGATGATGCTACTGAGGTCCCCATCATTCTTGGCCGGCCTTTCCTTGCCACATCCCGTGCCCTGCTGGATATTCAAGATGGGAAAATGACCTTGCGGGCCGGGAATGAAGAAGCCACTTTTAAAATTCCCGAGGCAATGAAACACCCCAAGGAGCTTGATGACACTTCTTATGCACTTGATGATACAGAATTACTAGTTCAAGATTGTGTGCATGAGGTCCTTATGATGAACCCCCTTGATGAATTCTTACAAGATGTTGTTCTTGAGGAGGAAGAGGCACCAAAGAAGGCACAAGAAGACCCTCCTCCTATATCCCCGGTCAAGTCACAAGGGCGAAGCAAAGGAGAGCGTTCGTGGAAGCGAGCATGGAAAAAGATAACCCCCAAGGTCAACAAAGCAAGCAAGAATTTTCATGACGAGGTACACACGGCATGCTTCGTCGACCTAGGTATGCACAACATCGATTCCCTCCTCTCCTTAAATTTGCCGGTTGGATCATCATTTGCATCCATTGGGACCTCAGGTAAAACTTCTTCTTTTAAACCACCATGAGTTGAGAAACTTGAACGTCAGGCTCGTGACGCTAAACAAGCGCTTATGGGAGGCAACCCATAAATTTTTACAATTCTGTACTTTTCAATTTTCGTATTTTGGTTATGCTATGTTTGGGTTGTGAGCTCTTCACTTCATTCGTTCTTGGTATGCGTTTATCGTGTATGACATTGTTTCCTCCCCATCTCGGTGAATTCCCATTTGTTTTGTGTTTATATATGTGTATCCTTTGTCCGAGATGAGTTTTGTAACGTTTTTAATGTCGGAGACTTGCTTTGGTTTGAAGAAAGCCATTTTCTGAAAATTTACAGGGCTCTGTGCGGCCACTGTGCGGCCGCACAGAGGCCGCACACCCCTGGCAGAAGGGTGTGCGGCTGGTGTGCGGCCCGCACACCACCCGCACACCCCAGACAGAGAGGTGTGCGGCTGGTGTGCCGCCCGCACACCATCCGCACACTGGCCCCAGTTTTGCTGCTGTAATGCTCTTCTTTCCGGCTTTTCTCCACATTTTCGCGCTTGTTTTGATCATACCACATCCCTCGCATCATTTCAACATTAAAAATATTTTCAAAACTCAATTTATTTGCATACCTTCGAGGTGATTTCTTGGTTTTTAATTTCCTATCCGAATTGGATCTTCGGGGGATTATCGATGGCTTTCGATTTTGATCGCGATCGCGTTGTTTCCACTTCACTCATTTTTTTCTAAACTCGTGTTCGCGCGTCTTAGCGTGTTGCCATGACTTGATCTTTATTTTTCGAGACGAAGGTCACCGTTGGAGGAGACACAGAAGACCTTGAGCGGCTTCATCAGTCCTTTCACTCCGAGAGCTCACTTTCTCTTTCATTCCTTGTTTCTTTTCTTTATTTTTTTTTGTGTGGTTGATGGATGCTTGACTCGACGTCTTTTCTCCTTGTAGGTAGAACAAGACGTCCATTTTTCTTCCTCTCCACTTCGCTTGTAGCCATGGTGATGGTCACCCCGAGCTCGTGCCTTGCAAAGCTCATTACCAATTTCTCGGGGAAGTTCATGACACCACCCTCTTTATTTTCCATGCATAAATTTTTCTGTACTGCTGATCAATGTACATTGAGGGCAATGTACTGCTTTAAGTGGGGGGTGGCTATGCATGTCTGATCTTCGTTACTTGTGTCGTGAACTTGTATGAAAACTTTTGGTAATTCTTGACTTGTTGCATGATTGTAAACCTAGGATGGCGTACTTAATTGTGATTGTATTATAGCTCGAAATCATGATAAATGCTAAGCTTTTTATGACCCTGCACACTTGAGATTTTCATGTCATTCTAGGCAATTCTCGCACTATTCCCTTAGGTAGAACCCTGGACATCTAGGCGAGGAACCACAGCACTTTCGTGACCCTCTTAGTTGCTAACCCATACTAGTGGTTTCGCGCCTTGACGTGTTAGAATACCTTCTAATAGGGTTTTAAGGACCTTCTTCTTGTTCTTTTTTGCAATACGGTCGAAAAAAAAAAAAAAAAAAAAAAAAAAAAAAAAAAAAAAAAAAAGGGGCAAAGTGAATAAAAACGTGGACAGTGCTCCTCTGTCCTAATAGCGAAGTAACCTGGGGTTCTGGCTCCTAACCAGAGTGTTCCTCTCGCCAAAAGCTATAAGGACATGAGCGCGTTTACATGAATGTGCAAAGCTCCAGGTAATGTGGATTTGCAGTTCATGTTAGTCCCGGAAAAGAAAAAAGATAAACATATTGCGTACAGAAAAATAAATTTCGACTGGTTATTGTTCGAAAATAAGAGGAAGGATCCTTACGACTCTACTAGAAGTATTTCTACCACCTCAAGGCCGTATTCCACTAGGTGGCGTGAATTGCTTCAAGAAGTGGTCCTCGGGGTCCTGTCTACCTTGTTTGGACTACAGGGCTTCGAACTAGGGGATTTGCACACACACAACACGACACGGCCAATGAATGCGTGAATGATCTCAAGTGGTCTTTGCTTAGTATTTTGAGTTTCGCTTTGGCTATGATACTTTCATCTCTTGCCCGAGGTTGTGTATTTAGTCACTTATCAGTATCCCTGGTTTTCCATGTCCGTTTGCTTGGGGACAAGCAAATGCTTAAGTAGGGGGTATTTGATAAGTGCCTAAATACATCATGTTATAGCTATGATGTTCTTGTACATTCATGCAACTTATGTGTATTTTCGATGAGTTTTTGCGCACTTGATGTTTTATTTTTCATTTCAGGGTTTCAAGGACCAAGTGCGCAAGTTTTGACCATATTCGTGTCATTCCGGGGATGATTGAAGAAGGAACGAAGAGTTGGAGCACCCTGGAAGCCGACGCACCGCACACGAGCACATTTTTCTCGGCCGTGTGCGGCCACTGTGCGGGCTGCGCAGTGGCCGCACACCCTGGCCAGAAGGGTGTGCGACCACTGTGCGGCCCGCACAGTGACCGCACAAGAGAGACAGAGAAGTGTGCGGCCAGTGTGCGGCCCGCACACTGGCCGCACAGCACAGCCAGAAGGCTGTGCGGGCGCTGTGCGGCCCGCACAGTGCCCGCACACCTTCGGGCTATATATGCTTGTTCTGAAGAGTTTTTGAGGGGATCTTTTTTTCTCATCCGGCCTCCACTTGTCCTAGACTTCATTTCACCATTTCTTGAGGGATTTTGGAAGGATTTTCGGCTAGATTCGAAGGAGAGAAGAAGGGGAAGACGTTGAGAAGCTTCATAGGGCTCGCCGGCGCGGATCCGACGAGCTACGCCATCAACCCTAGTCGACATCTTCGAGGGGGTTTTTCTTGTTTTTATTGGATGGAATTGTTGTATGATGAGCTCCTTAGTTTTGTGATGTTGAACTAAACCTCCCAAGGCCGCCGGGCTCCCGGTGAACCTTGGGAGGAGACTTTGTATGAATGACCTATATTTTGCTTTAAATGAATGTGTTAGTTTGATTGTTTGGTTTTAATTCATCATCATGTTGTTCATTCTACAATGGATGGATTCCGTAGAATTGATTTTGAATGATACTTGTTTGGCGGGATGCTAGCTTGTATTAGGTCCTTTGATGAGTTAAAGAGGGTAACATGTATTAATACACCGGAGGTTCCGGGTGTTAATAGCCTCCCGCGCGATTAGGGTTAATTTAGCCGAGAGCGTGCATTAGATTAACCCTAATCAAGACTCCTTGTTCTCATTGACATCGTAGGGGTATTTTCTGGATAGAGAAACCCGTACTGGATTAGGGCTACACTACGGAGGTTCCGGGGTAGTCGACATCCGAGTCTAGCGGACCGAAACCAAGCTAACCCTAGTTTTATAATTATCTTGGTCATTCGTATTTAGTCTTCTCCCGGGGGAATCCTCGCCCGAGGCCTTCCATAATTATTGGATTCTTCATCTCTATTTTATTCCGGATTGAGTTTTATCTTATTTGCATTCCTTTACTTGTTTTTATTATTTTAATATTGCTTCAACCCTGTTTCGATCGACTAGAAAGTGACTCCCAAAAGGAAGTAATAGTAGATTTCGGGCCCTTGGGAATACGACCCTCCTCGTGAGGTTTATTACTTGACGACCCGTGCACTTGCGGCCGGGGAGTCGCGTGCTAGCTCTGTAGCTAGTCGCGCGCTCGCTCATCACTTGAAACTTGGATCATCAAGTTGCTCATCCTTAAGATCAAGGTATGCTTCCATCCGTTTGTTACTTCTTCTTGGTTCTTTGATGAAGATGGTTAGGGTTGTTTGTGAACCCTTATGAGAGCATGATTCTTACCTTATTATCTTCATCTTTGATGGTTAATCTTGTGAGGATTTATTTTATTGAGTTGTATGGCTTTAACTTCATGAATTCCTTGAACCTTCATAACCATAATCCCGGAATTACTCTAGCACCGAACATGTTAGGTCATTCTTGCTTTCCTTGTTGATTTTATGAGTTGTGAGAGGGCATCTTCTTGCTATAACTCTTTGCTATGTTGTTTAGCAAATCCTATAAGAAACCATTCCATATTTTGAGCATTCTTTCTTCATCATAGTTAATCAAGTGTTTGATGATGTTTAGTTGCTTGTTTTGGTTGTTTAATGCCTTCTAGGAGGTGAGGCTTCGAGTAAGGGCAAAGGAAGGGTGGAGATGTGACCTCGAGGCGTTTGCTCGCCAAGTTTATGAGTGGGAATTTACCAAAGTTGGACTATGATTTATGCATGATATTTTGTTGATATTGAGTTGCTTGTTTTGAATTATAAAATCCTTATTGCTAAACTTCTACAAAAACCAGAATTGATGTTTAGAATCATGATGATTTATGAGTTGGCTTATTGCATGACTATTTGCAAAGGATTCATATTGTTTTTGGGTTTGGAACTCTATGTTCGAGATATATGCTTTAAACTACGTATTTTCATGATATGCTATATTCTCATTATGTTGAACAAAAAGCATGTGAAACCAAGTTTGTTTTCATTATTTTGAGACAATGTTCGAAGTGTATTTTCAAAAGACACTCTTGTGTGATGCATTTGATGAAAATGACTTCATTATCAATATTATAATCAAATTAACCACCCTTGGGGTGAGAACTGCCATTATGAACACTTACTATCTTTTATTGAGAGTTATGTTATCATAATGTATATATTGAGCCTATAGGCTTAGTTATTGTTTAATCTCTTGTTGGTGACATGGGAAACGAGCTCCAGAACTTGCTGCAGTAAGAAGTGGATGGTTGCCACGGGCCGACCTATATAGAGGTGGCGTGGAATACTGTCAAAAATGGTTATGCCATGTCAGGTGGGAGCGTAGATCCCCGACATGGATATAGTTGGGTTGTTCGTAGTCACCACACGAACTTCCCAGTGGCCAATGCCCAGATACACGCATCTTGGTAGCTCCAGACCTAACCAAGGCCATGGTTAGCAAAGGAGAGTTTTGAGGCCATTCTGGACATTTTTGTTTATTTGTGAATGTTGATTTACTTGTTTCTAAGTATCTTGATATTTGAATCTATCAATGAGAATTGTGCTTATGCTAGGTCCAGGATGGCATGTGTTTTGTTGTTGATTTCAAAGAATCTCTATTTGTATTTCAATGAGAAAAGCTATGTTATTATGAGATATTTATTACTCAAAGCATGTTTCACTATTGTTGAGTATTGAAATATTTTTATGATTTTTTATTTCTATTCGATCATGCTTGAACTATAGTTCCATGACTAACTCCTCACTGAGTAACCTAGTTACTCACCCCCCCCCCCCCCCCCCCCCCCCCTCTTTTCCTCTTCCCAAGTGATAGCACAGCGCAGGGGTGAAGACGTGAAGTGCTTGGCTAGAGTCGTCATTGTCTTCTCATTTTGAGTGGTGTATGTTATTATGTCTTTGCATGTATTATCGGGGATCCACTATGTATTTATTGAACCCTATCATGTCTTTCCGTACTTGAGCACCTTGTATGCTAGTCTAGTCTATGTTTTGTAGGAGGAGTGTATCCTCTATTTGGAGTGGTTGTTATTAAGTTCCTTATGCACTCCTTGTTATGAGTATCAGTGTGTGATACCTTGTATGAGTAGTATAAGTAATTATTATTGAGTTATTGATAAGTGCTTGTGTTATAGTACCACGAAGCGTTATTATCTTACATTGAGCAAATCTTTTATCAATTTTATCACTAAACGGTGTGTATTTGTGTACTCTTATGCATTAAAGGTTTGTGGAGCTAAATTGGAGAAGAAGAACGAAATTAGGTCATGTTCGCCAATGTTGGGAAGTTTTTGGACCAAGTACGGAACAAGGCACGAGCTTGGACTTGTGAGTGTGTGCCAACCTCCTTTAGAGGGGCACAAAGGTAGTCACATTCACAACAAGTCTAACTCGTGTAGCTTAGAAGAACTTCACAAAGAAGGAGACTTGAAGTAATCGGCATGACCTACCATTGTTTGTGTGCCCAATCAATGGCCTCAATGAAGAACAACGGATTCGGGAGCATTTCGGCAAGTTACTACAGCAGCACTGTAGCTTGTTACCGCAACAAAATACTGTAACAAGCTACTGTTCAATTTCTGCCGAAAATCAGGGTTTCAGAGAATTCACACGGGTGTGTGGAAATTCCACACGGCCGTGTGAATCGATTTTTCAACCAGACAAACTTCACACGGGCGTGTGGAAATTCCACACGGCCGTGTGAAGCCCCCGATAATCCGATTTTAAAGCCACGATTCAACCTTATAAAATGGGATTTTGGAGTCCTTTTGGGATATCTTTTGACCTAACTTTCTCTTCAACTTGGG
This sequence comes from Dioscorea alata, assembly GCA_020875875.1. Taxonomy (NCBI): domain Eukaryota; kingdom Viridiplantae; phylum Streptophyta; class Magnoliopsida; order Dioscoreales; family Dioscoreaceae; genus Dioscorea; species Dioscorea alata. The sequence continues at coordinate 11,832,162 of CM037025.1, read as the reverse complement.
GAGTGCGGCTAGGGTTTTGGGAGGATTTCGTTGAGGTTTAGCACGCGTCATCGGCATCGTCACCGACGTTCGCGTCATTGCCATCTCTTCAATAAGGTGCCGGGATTCATCGGGAGTCTTACTTCCTAGAGTCCCTCCTGCCGCCGCATCTAAAAGTTGCTTGGTGCTTGGATTCAACCCGTTGTAGAAGGTATGGATGATCATCCACTCGGGGAATCCATGTTGCGGGCACTTTCGGAGGAGCTCCTTGAACCTATCCTATATCTCGAATAGAGACTCCAATTCCACTTGCATGAAGGATGAGATTTCATTCCGGAGCCTCACTGATTTTCCCGGGGGAAAGTATCTAGCCAAGAATGCCTCGGCCATCTCCTTCCATGTAGTAATAGATGCTCTCGGTAATGAATGTAACCAATGTCTCTCTGGATGAGTTCACAGGGGCAATCACACGCCGTGTGCCTTTATATGGTCGTTCACAGGGGCAATCACACGCCCCTGTGTCTTCTCTGGATGAGTTCTGAACTGTGACACACGCCCGTGTGTCTTCTCTGGATGACTTAGAAAAATTTTCAAGCTTTGCAGAAAATTTTAGAAACTCAAATACAACGTTCAGAGCTTGCATATACAATAAAAATTCGACCAGAGATTCATGAAAACACACTCAAACGACCCAAAACTTCGACAATCACAATTAGGCACACTATAACACCAATACTCCATAAGAAATCACAGCACACGCATAATAAAATCAAAACACCGAAACTAGGCAATTATTCACGCTAAAACTAAACTAAAGCCTACAAAAGCAATAAAAACTTGGGTTGCCTCCCAAGAAGCGCTTGTTTAACGTCACTAAGCTTGACGTACCTCTTTCTTACCTCAAGGCGGCTTGAAAAGAGTGTGTTCCTCCCGACAAGATCTTGCATAGCTACTTCCTTTAAACCAAAAATCGACTTGCCGAGGTGGAGTATTTGTTGGAGGGTCCAACCATCCTACTTTTGGCCTCCAAGGAAACAATTTGGGTTGGGAATTATCCAAGCTTAGCATAGGTGGGTCATGGGATGGTTTAAATATCCTCCTCACATCGTTTTCCCTTCCCAAAGTCTCTTCGCTTTTTATGAGTTGATCAATCCCAAAGAGCGGTGCTTGTTCCATTACCTTAGGGGTTGCTTCTTCTTGTGTATTTTCATCTTGAAAGGAACATGACACTAGCAAATCCCCTCGAGAATTTTCTTGCTCACAAGCACCATCTTCATTCAAGCAATCCCAATTCTCCAAATGACATTCTACTTTTTCCTCTTCAATTTCTACAGCAACATACTCAGTATGCCCCATTTCTTCATTATCATTCACGACCACATCATCTCTACAAGGGTCTTGCTTTACTTGCTCAAATACTTCATGTTCCTTGGAGAGTGTGTCAAGTATCCATCCTAATTGATGTTTAAGGTTGTTGTAGGAGGCTTCATGACACTTTCGTGTGGCTTCCATACTTTGGCAAGAGGCATCAGATGCTTCAATAAAGTTATCTAGTACCTTTCTCCATGGAGGTGCATCCTCTTCGAGTCTCTCATCCTTTTGAAATCGCTCTTGAGATGCTTCACAATGTTGTCCATCGTTATTCCATAAAAAATTTTGGTAGCTCCTCTCACTTGGATGATGTGTGCTATAGCTTGGATTGCTCTGTTGTTGTGAAATAATAACTCTATCAAGCTTTGTACTGAGAGCTTCAACTTGAGAATATAGCTCCATGATTGCATCAATCTCTATTTACGCTCCTTGCAAGGAAAAGTAAGTCAAAACAAAAGAAAACAAATAAGAATGACGGAAGAATAAGAAAATGGTGAAATAGAGTGAATGATGAATAGCTAAAATAGCAAAGTACAAATGTCTCTAAAACGCCTACTCCCCGGCAGCGGCGCCAAAAACTTTGACAGGAACCCCGAAAGTGCACGGGTTTGTCGAAGTAATAAAAGTTACCCCGGTGAGAGGGGAGTCGAATCCACAGGGAATAGGGAGTTAGAATACGAGATTTCACTATTAAAACTATGCGAAGTACGGAAAAGTAGTAATCAATTTGTGTGTGAATTGCGAGAACAATTATACTAAAGACAGGAAATTAAATAAAGAAAAGTGAAAGATTAGAAATCGCAAGAAAAGAGATTAAAGAGGATTTAACAATTAATGAAGTGGGGTATCCGGATAAGTTATCTCTAGGATCTATGCTTCTAGTGCAAGATTATGCTATTATACCTTCCTATTGATGCTAATTAAGTCGAGGAAATCCTTAGACTCACGGTCCCAAACCTAAGGTCAACAATGACTAACCCCAACACTATGCCCCGGTATTAGGATTCACAACAACCCTTCACTCTATCGCTCGCACGATTAAGTTCCAGGGGAGTACATCTACCTAAACCTCACACTACGTGGGATTGCATTAAGTTTTAGGGACTCCTAGTGATTAAACCTGTTTCTATGTGTAGTTCTAACCCTTTGGTACAGGAGGAAGAACCCTAGTCTAGATTAAGCCCCAGTGCGTAAGATTCACTTCAACCCTTCACTCCGTTACTCGCGTAACTAAGCCCCAGGGGAGTTTATCTACCTAGCACTTCACTCTATCTTGACCGCTATTAAATCAAGGAAACGGAGGTAGGGAGAAATCACACCGGAGGGGAAAGGGGTACATCGCTACCTCACAACTCTCCCTCTCAACCCTCTTCAATCTTAAAGAATCTAATCCTATAGGAGTTGTCACACCTCCAAAGGAAAACCTAGATTGCTCTCAACCCTAGTGTCACATCTAAGGGAAAACAATAGCAAGATAAAATTAAGATCGAAACTCAATTCTTATTCATCAATAATGGAAAAGCATGATAACAATGTCAAAGAAACATAATAACCCTAGAGTTTTACAAGTCCGAATACCCACAAGGGGTTTAGCTACTCATGGAGCTATACATGTTCATCAATGTATATAATAAAACAAGAAGTAAAGACATAAATGAAAATCCCCTTGCGTATGGTGTGGCCGTGGTCTTGTGCGGCCGCCGGACGTCGATGCCGATGACGCGCTCCAAACCTCCACGAAGTACTCTCCAAAACCCTAGCCGCCCTCTCCAAAGTTGAGGAGAAAATTAGGTCAAAGATCATCTAAAAAAAGTCTCCAAATCGGGCTTTTATAATGTGGAGTCGTGGCTTTAAATTTGCTGAAATTGGGATTTCACACGGCTGTGTGGAAATTCCACACGCCGTGTGAAAATTCTGGAAAACCGATTTTCGACCGACTGTGAACAGTAACTTGCTACAGTGTCTTTGCTACAGTATTTGTGCCGAAACGCTCCCGAATTCGTCGTTTTTCATTGAAGCCGTTGAATTGGGCATACAACCAACGGTAGATCGTGTCGATTGCTTCGAATCGCCTAATTGGTGAAGTTCTCCTTGTTGGCATGAGTTAGACTTATTGTGAATGTGACTGCCTTTGTGCCCCTCCAAAGGAGGTTGGCACACACCCACAAGTCTATGCTCACGCCTTACTCCTTGCTTAGTCCGAAAATCTTCCCAACAACGCCAAACACGACCTAACTTCGTTCCTTTCCTTCATTTTATCTTCACAACCCTACAATGCACAAAAGTAAATAATTGCACACTTTTTAGTGATAAAATCTGATTAAATTAATGCTCATTGCAAGATAGTAACACTACGCATTACTATAACGCGAGCACTTATCAAATCCCCCCACACTTAAGCTTTTGCTTGTCCTCAAGCAAAATAAAACATAAAAGTACTTGGGAAGAACAATTGAAAGTGCTCGGCCTTAGGTTCATACTTCATAGGCGGGGTAGCTCTTTCCACCCCAAATGCATAATTAAATCAAAGCTAATATTCAAAAACTCCTATATATTTTTATACTTTTTTCTCTTTTCCATTTTTTTTATTTTTTATTTTTTTATGCATTTTCCAAAGCAAAACTAAGAACGATGATAAACTTGTCCTTAAAAACTTCAAGATTTGAGTTTCCAATGGATTCCAAGAGTAAGTTGTGCAATATAAGAATATTGAGAAAAAAATTCCTAAAATTCAAGTAAAAACTAGAGCATGATAGGACGCAATGTTAAAAATTCTCCTAAACTATAAGAATACAACCGTTGCAACTAAGGTGAACTGCCATAGGCTACATGAGCATAAGCAATTGAACGCACAAGTAAAGGTGTGTTCAATGTGAACTCCCCCCCACACTTAAGATGTACATTGTCCCCAATGTACGCATGCAAGCACAATAAAAATTAAGAATTGTAAAACAATTAGTGTGGAAGTAGGCAATTGAAACATTACTCCCCTGAACTCCAAGTGTTGCGTTTGATGGAGCTAGGTGCATTGAGAGTTGAGTCTCAATGGGTTGTGAAGAACACACGGTCCCATGACCGTGTTTATGACTATTCCTTAGATTCCTTTCATCCAAGACCATCTGCGCACACATACACAAGGGTTCAGTATAGCTCAATAAAGACTCGTGTATATAAAATATGAAAATGAAATACAACTCGAGAGAAAAGCTAAATAAAAGATACACTCAGAAGGAGAGTCCTTTCTGAGTACTACAAGTCCAAAATAAAATAGAAAAGTACCAGAATGAAAATCAAATAAAAATAAAGAAAAACTAAATCTAAGACGCCTCAGCGTCGGTGTCCTGGATAGAAGCCTCTGGTGCTGCTAGAGGCTCTGTCGGTGCGGATGGATCTGCCGCTGCTGGTGGTGGTGATGCTGGAGCTGGGGATGCTGGTGGTGTAGGAGTGGAAGCTCGGGGTCGGACCACGAATGGTGAAGTCATGGCTCGCTCGAGTAACTGCTGTATGCTGTGTAATCGAGCCATGACCTCTGTGTGCTGTGCATCCTGTATGGCCCTGACCTCAGCCACCTCGGATCGTATCACCCCTACTGCGCTCTCGAGGCGCTCCAGTCGATCTGGCCTCGAGAGGGTGAAAACATGCGCACCGGAGGTGGCTCCGGTGCGGTGGGTGGTACCTCGGTCTCTGTGTCCGCTGGAGGTAGCTCTAATGCTGCCTGGGACCCCTCGGCCTGCTATGACTGGGGAATGATACATGTATACATCCCTGATCCTGCTCTGCGGATCATCCCCATCATCCTCAGTGTATCTGCGCTCAGAGGGGTCGGTACACTGGTCTTCTCCGCCCCTCGCACTCCGTCTCTGAGACTCGTCCCGATCAGGAGTCTCGAAATGTAGGGTCCCGCGAAGATCACTCCAACCCTAGGGTACTGGCCCTGATGGCGCAAATACTCTGCTAGGATGTGCCCTAGGTGGAGTGGTACCCTTTGAGCCATAGAATATAGATAAAGAAGCTCCTGCCGGCTCAGAACCCAAGTGCTATCACCCCGCCCACTCACTGATCTACTCAGAATGGCATGTAAATATCTGTAGGCCGGGCGAGATAAACACGTGGCCTTCGAGACCCCTGGCTCATACTGGCCCTCTCCGCACAAATCTCTGTATGCCCTCTGCGGAGTAAGACTGCCCGGGTAGTCTGTAGGAAGACCCTCATATTCCTCGGTCTATGTATAGGCCTCATCGTATAGCCCCATATGGATCGAAAACTGGGTCACGCTGAGGCTGAAATGCTGGCCTAATACCCTGAACTGAATCGCATCAGGAGTAGAGAAGTCCCTGTACGATCTGTCGAACTCGAATGAGGCCAGAAACTCCAGTGTCACTCCTCGAATGGTCGGATCTCTAATCCTCAGTAGTCTCCTCCAGCTACCCACTGAGAGTAGCTCCTCAACCTCCTCGGCTATACTGTCACCCCCCTGAATCCTTCTGATAATGCTCAGGTCGGGGTATCGTGACTGTCCAAAATGGAGTGTGGACAATCTATCAAACCTGGTCCGGTGCTCAGGTATACTAAACTCTGTCTCCTCTGAAGGGGGTGTGGGCTGACGGGGTCGCTTCCCAGCCGATTTCTTGGACCTGGAAGCCATATCTGCGAGATTGAAAAAAGAATCGATCAAAAACATTAAAACAGAACAATTTGTAGAAATCCACACGCCCGTGTGGAATTTCCACACGCCCGTGTGGAGCTTCTGGCGGACAGAGCCCACGGCCGTGGGTCTCAAAATCCAAAATTTACAATAAAAATTCGTTCTAATTCTTTCCTAAGCATGTTCGCATACTTATTAATCATTCAAATCAAACAAAATCATCGAAAAAAAAATGAATTACATTAAGAATTGACGAAGAAAAGAGCGAGGGAAAGCTTACCGACGGTGTGAAGTGAAAATGAGAGAAATCGGCCGGAAAAACTCGCAAAATCCCTCAAAAAGCTCGGAGAACGTCGGGAAATTGGTGGAGAGAGTAGAGGAGAAGTTCAGAGTGAAGAATGAAGAGGCACAAGTGATTTCTATAAGAAAAACGCGCGGTTTTTAAAGTTCTGGAAATTCACACGGCCGCGTACCTCTGAAATTAGGGTTCACAGGGGCCAACACACGCCCCTGTGTGCACTCTGGTTGCTCTCTGAACTACCCCACACGGCCGTGTGAGACAACCACACGGCCGTGTGCCTTCACAGGGGGATCCACAGGGCCACCCACACGGCCCTGTGGATTCTCGGGAAAACACAGAAGGTCTCTGAAAAATTTCACACGGCCGTGTGCCCAACTTGGCCAAGAACACAAGGCCGGCCACAGGGGCACCCACACGCCCCTGTGGCTTCTCTGGCTTGCCTGAGAAACACTAAGTGTTTCACACGGCCGTGTGAATACGCCACACGGCCGTGTGCCTTTCACAAGCTCTCTCACAGGGGCTCACACACGCCCCTGTGTATTCTCGGGAAGAAAGGGTTTTCTCTGCAGAGTTTCACACGGCCGTGTGGAATTTCCACACGGTCGTGTGCCTTAGCACAGTGGCACTCACAGGGGCACCCACACGCCCCTGTGGACTCTCTGGAAAAGAGTTGAAGTTCTGCAAGATTTCACACGGGCGTGTGGAATTTCCACAAGGCCGTGTGCCCCTACTGAGGTTGTTCACAGGGGCACACACACGCCCCTGTGCCCTCACTGGTTGAGCTCTGATTTGGTAACACACGGCCGTGTGTTTTCTCTGGTTACTCAGAAAAATTCACAGACTCTTCCAAAAATTTCATAAACTCTTTTAAAACACTTAGAGCCTGTATAAATCATAAAAACATGACCAGAGACCATAGAAAACAAACTCAACCGACTCAAACTTCGTCAGTTAACATTAAGGCACACGAAAATATCAATAATCCACGATCGAATTTGCAGCACATGCATTGAAACTTCAAGACATCAACACTAAGAATTTTATTCATCCTAAAACTAAATTAGATCCTAGGAAAACTGTAAAACCTTGGGTTGCCTCCCAAGAAGCGCTTGTTTAACGTCACTTAGCTTGACAAACCTGATCTTACCTTACGGAGGTTCATGAATAGAAGTTGCCCTCTTCCCTACAACCTGAAAGCATGCATTACATAACCTTTGTAGAGTAGAGGGAGAGTTGTCGAGTTTGTTACCACAAACGGGTGAAATACCCTTACTCCGTGAATGTTCATTCCCTTTCTTGTTGGGGTTCTTCTTGTGGCATCTTCTCGACCTCTTCAACCTCTGAAGCATCTTCTTCATACGTTCCTTCTCCATCTTGACATCCGTCTGAATTGGACCAAGCATAAGTACTTCTTCTTCTTCGATCTCCGCATCTTGGTTCGGCAATCCATCATATGGATCCGGGTTTAACAATTCCTGCACATATTCATCAATACACTCATCAGTAGCATCAAGATAATATAGAGTGTCATCAAAATCAAGAGAATGCCTCATGGCTTCAGCGAGGCGATAGGTGAGCTTGTCATCTCCGACTCTAAGTGTGAGCTCTCCACCGTCCATGTCTATCAAAGCCTTGGAAGTGCGCAAGAAAGGCCTCCCAAGAATCAACGGTACTTCGACATCCTCATCCACATCAAGTACGAGAAAGTCCACCGGGAAGATGTACTTGTCCACTTTCACCAAGACGTCTTCCACAATTCCCCTCGGATGCCTCACCGATCGATCCGCAAGTTGAAGTGTCATCCGAGTGGGTCTAGGCTCGCCCAAGCCTAGCTTTTGGAAGAAGGTATAAGGCATGACATTGATACCTGCCCCCGAATCGGCCAATGCCATCTCCTCACCCAAATTACCAATGTTGCAAGGTATGATAAAACTCCCTGGATCTTTTCTCTTACTCGGCATGTTCTTTTGCAAGACGGCCGAGCAATTTGCATCAAGTACTACAGCTGCACTCTCCTCCAACTTCCTCTTATTGGTTAAGAGGTCCTTTAGGAACTTTGCGTACTTGGGCATTTGGGCTAATGCTTCCGCGAATGGTATGTTGATGTGCAATTGCTTGAAGATACCCAGAAATTTCTTGTATTATTCATTGTCTTGGTCATTCTTCAACCTTGAAGGGTAGGGGATCCTTGGTTTGTAGGGTGGTGGTGCCACCTCCTTTTCTTTTGGAGCTTCTTTCCCTACTTCTTCTACTCCGGTTGCTTCTTTTGCCTTCTCTAGAGGGAGAGTTTTCTCGACCTCTTTCCCACTCCTCAAGATAATTGCCTTTAGTTGCTCCCTTGGGTTAGTCTCCGTATTGCTAGGCAAGCTACCTTGAGGCCTTTCCGCCAATGTCTTTGCAATTTGCCCCACTTGATTTTCCAAATTATGTAGGGAGGCGGTGTGATTGCGAAGAGTGGCCTCCACCGACTGAAATCTAGCATCCGATGAAGAAACGAACCGCGTGACAGCTCTCTCGAGGTCGGTCATCTTTCCTTCTAGCCCGGTCACTCGGCTTTCTAAATTCGGAGCTTGTTGACTTTGAAATCCCGGTGGTGCACTATTTTTCTATTGTGACTGTCCTTGATTGCTCCAAGAAAAATTCGGATGCTTCTTCCACCCCGGATTATATGTTTCACTGTACGGGCTGCCTTGGCCTTGTCCTCTATACGAATTCCCAACAAAATCGGCCTGCTCTACCGCACTAGTGCCTCCAATAGCAATAGGACAATCGTTCGAAGCATGTCCTCCCCCACAACCATTACAAGTAGTGATGGCCGCAACTCTTGGCGAAGCTAGAGCATCTAGCTTCTTACTCAAAGATTCCACCTGTGCTGCCAACGATGTAACCGCATCAACCTCATGAATTCCGGCAACCTTTTTCCTATCTCTTGAGTTCCATTGATAGCTATTCATAGCCATCTCCTCTACAAGGTGCCGAGCTTCACCGGGAGTCTTGCTTCCTAGAGTTCCTCCGGCCGCCGCATCTAGGAGTTGTTTGGTACTTGGATTCAACCGTTATAGAAGGTGTGAATCATCATCCACTCGGGGAATCCATGTTGCGGGCACTTACGAAGGAGCTCCTTGAACCTATCCCATGTCTCAAATAGAGACTCCAATTCCATCTGCACAAAGGATGATATCTAATTGCGGAGCCTTGCTGACTTTCCCGGCGGAAAGTATCTAGCCAAGAATGCCTCGGCCATCTCCTCCCACGTAGTAATGGAGGCTCTCGGTAATGAGTGAAGCCAATGTCTTGCTTTTCCCTTCAATGAAAATGGGAAGGCTCTCAAACGAATCGCGTCGTCCGTCACTCCATTAATCTTCAGCATGTCGCACACTTCGAGGAAATTCTCAATATGACTGTTGGGATCTTCATCGGCCAACCCATTGAATTGTGCGGACTGTTGCAACATCTGAATGAACGACGGCTTCAACTCAAAGTTATTCGCCGTAATTGGGGGCCTCACAATGCTTGATTGGGTCCCCATTACTGCGGGTCTAGCATAATCGGACAACGTCCTCTGCTGTTCGTTCTGTTCTGCCATTGCTTCTGACCCTTCTGTTTCAATATTGGCTTGACTTGAAGCTTCTTGCACAGGTTCTTTCCCTTTGCGATGCGCTCTTTTTCCAATGTCCGGGTCTCCTTCAATAAGAATCGAAGGGTGCCCACGGGTCATACCCTAAAACCAACGCAAAGGAAAGAAAAGTAAGAACAATGATAGATAAAGAAAATATGGAATAGAAAGTGAAGTGAATAGCTAAAATAGTGAAAAACAAATATCTAAAACGCATATTCCCCGGCAGCAGTGCCAAAAACTTTACACACCCCTTGCGTGTGCACCCCGCAAGTGCACAGGTTGTCGAAGTAATAAAAATACCATGGTGAGTGGGTAGTCGTATCCACAGGGAATAGTGTTCAGAAACAAGTGTTATCGCTATTTAGCTATGAAAGAAGTCGATGATGAAAGAAGTATATATATATATAAATGTAAAAGAAAATAAAAGAGTGCAAGAAGAATAATGAGGGTAGGAGAGGTAATCGATATAAAGATGGGGTACCCGGACAAAGCTCCCCCTAAGACTAATGCTTCTAGTGCAAGACTAGTATTATACCCTCTAATTGATGTCTAATTGAGTCGAGGATATCCTTAAACACACGGTCCGAAACCTAAGGTCAACCGTGACTGACCCCAACACTATGCCCCGGCATTAGGATTCACTACGACTCTTGACTCTCGCTGACCTGTCAACTAAGCCTTAGAGGAGTATATCTACCTAAGCCTCACACTACGTGGGATTGCATTAAGTTCTAGGGACTCCTAGTGGTAAAACCTTTTCCTATGTGTAGTTCTAACCCTTTGGTCCAGGTGGAAGAACCCTAGTCTAGATTAAGCCCAGTGCGTAGGATTCACTTCAACCCTTCACTCTGTTACTCGCGTAACTAAGCCCCAGGGGAGTTTATCTACCTAGCACTTCACTCTATCTCGACCGCTAATGAATCAAGGAAACGGAGGTAGGGAGAAACCACACCGGAGGGGAAAGGGGTACATCGCTACCTCACAACTCTCCCTCTCAACCCTCTCCAACCTTGTGTAGTCTAATCCTATAGAGGTTGTCACACCCTCAAAGGATAACCTAATAGATTCTCAACCCTAGTGTCATGGCTAAGGGAAAATCTCATACAATCGGCATGCAAGATTGGAACTCAGTAATAGAACATTAAATTAATTCCACACGCCCGTGTCTTAATTCCACACGGCCGTGTGGAAATTCTGAAATCGTGATTTTTCGGCACTGGGAATTTCCACACGTCCGTGTGAAGTTTCTGGCTTGCTCGAAAATTAATTCACACGGCCGTGTGGAATTTCCACACGCCCGTGTGAACTCTCTGAAATCCTGATTTTCGGCAACAGTGAACAGTAGCTTGCTACAGTACTTTCACTACAGTATTTTGCTGGAGTAACTACTACAGTACTTAGCCGAAATGCTCCCGAATTCATTGTTCTTCATCGAGGCCATTGAATTGGGCACGCAATCAATGGTAGATTATGTCGATTACTTCATTTCTCTTCATTGGCGAAGTTCTCCAATGCTACACGAGTTAGACTTTTCTGAATGTGACTGCCCTTGTGCCCCTCCAATGGAGGTTGGCACACACCCACAAGTCTAAACTCATGCCTTGTTCCTTGTTTAGTCCGAAAACTCCTCAACAATGGCGAACATAACCTGTTCTTGCTTCATTCTTCTCCAAATTGGCTCCACAACCCTACAATGCACAAAAGTAAACAAATGCACACTTTTTAGTGATAAAATCTGATTAAATCAATGCTCATTGCAAGATAATAATACTTCGCATTACTATAACACGAGCACTTATCAAGGGTCCTGCGAAGATCACTCCCACCCTAGGGTACTGGCCCTAATGGCGCAAATACTCTGCTAGGATGTGCCCTAGGTGGAGTGGTACCCTCTGAGCCATAGAGTATAGATAGAGAAGCTCCTGCCGGCTCAGAACTCCAGTGCTATCACCCCGGCCACTCACTGATCTACTCAGAATAGCATGTATGTATTTGTAGGCCGGGCGGGATAAGCACGTGGCGTTCGAGACTCCCGGCTCATACCGGCCCTCTCCGCACAAATCCCTATAGGCCCTCTGAAGAGTAAGACTGCCTGGGTAGTCGGTAGGAAGACCCTCATACTCCTCTGTCTGTGTATACCCCCATGTGGATCGAAAACTGGGTAATGCTGAGGCTAAAATGCTGTCCTAATACCCTGAAATGAATCGCGTCAGGAGTAGAGAAGTCTCTGTATGATCTGTCGAACTCGAATGAGGCCAAGAACTCAAGTGTCACTCCTCGAATGGCTGGGTCTCTGATCCTCAGTAATCTCTTCCAACTACCCACCGAGAGGAGCTCCTCAACCTCGTCGGCAATGCTGTCACCGCCTGAATCCCTCTGATAATGCTCAGGTCGGGATATCGTGACTGGCCAAAACGGAGCTGTGATAATCGCTTGAACAGCTTCCTATGCTCCGGTATCGAGAAATCTGTCTCCTCGGGAGGTGGGGTGGACTCACGGTGTCTTTTCCCTGCTGATTTCCTAGACCTAGAAGTCATATTTGTAAGATTGAAGAAGAAAACGATCAATAAACAGTTAAGAAACACACTTTACAGAAATCCACACGGCCGTGTGGAATTTGCACACGCCCGTATGGAGCTTCTGGCGGACAGAGCCTCACGGCCGTGGGTCTAGAAATCTAAAATTTACATTCTAGTTTGTTCTAATTCATCCCTAAGCATGTTCACATACATAATAAACATTTAAAACAAGTGAAATCATCAAAAGAACGAATCAAATTATGAATTGACGAAGAAAAGAGGGAGGGAGAGCCTACCGACGGTGTGAAGTGAAAAACCAAGGAAATCGGCCGAAAAACTCCAATAAAATCCTTCAAAAGGCCCAGAGAAAGTCGGGGAAGCAGTAGAGTGGGTAGGAGAAGAGTTTGGAATGAAAATGTCAAGAGGCATGAGTGAAAATTAAAAGAATTCGCGCGGCTTTTGAAGTTCTGGGAATTCACACGGCCGTGTGGAAATTCGACACGGCCATGTGCCTCTGAAATTAGGGTTCACAGGGGCCAACACACGCCCCTGTGTGCACTCTGGTCTCTCTCTGAACTACCTAGCACGGCCGTGTGTTAATTACACACGGCCGTGTGCCTTCACAAGGGAGGTCCACAGGGGCTGGTCCACGCCCCTATGGATTCACGGGAAACACAGAAGGTCTCTGAAACTTTTCACACGGCCGTGTGTTAAATCCACACGGTCGTGTGCCCAACCTGGCCAAGAACACAAGGCCAGCCACAGGGGCACCTCACACGCCTCTGTGGCTTCACTGGATCATCTCGGGAATTGCTAAGTATACCACAAGGCCGTGTGGATACTCCACACGGCCGTGTGCCGTTCACAAGCTCTCTCACAGGGGTAGCCACATGCCCCTATGAATTCTCGGGAGGAAGAGGGGTTTCTGCAGAGTATTCACACGGCCGTGTGTTAAATCCACACGGCCGTGTGCCGTAGCACTAGGTTTCTCACAGGGGCACCCACACGCCCCTGTGGTTTCTCTGAAATGAGAGCTTGGTTCTGCAGACTGTCACACGGGCGTGTGTTAATTCCACACACCCGTGTGCCCCCTTTGAAGGTTTTCACAGGGGCAAGGTCACACCCCTGTGCCTTTCTCTGGTTGAGCCCTAATGGGTAACACACGGCCGTATGTTAATTCCACACGGCCGTGTGTTTTCTCTGGTTTACTAGAAAAATTCACAGACTTAGGAAAAAATTCAGAAACATAACTATGATGCTTAGAGCCTGTGAAAACCATCAAAACACGACCAGATATCATGGAAAACATGCTCAACAAGCTAAATCTTCATCAATTATCATTTAGGCACATGAAAACATCAATAATCCATAATAAAATCACAGCATAAGCATTAAAAATTTAGGACACCAATACTAAGACTTTTATTCATGCTAAAACTAAACTAGATCCTAGAAAAACATGTAAACCTTGGGTTGCCTCCCAAGAAGCGCTTGTTTAACATCACTTAGCTTGACGTACCTTGCTTACCTTACGGAGCTTCATGAATGAAGGTTGACTCTTTCCTACAACCTGAAAACATGCATTACATAACCTTTGTAGAATAGAGGGGGAGTTAGTAATTCTGTTACCACACAAAGGTGAACCACCCTTACTCCGTTCTTGCTCATCCCCGTTGTTCTTGGGTTTTTTCGTGTGGCGCCTCCTTACTCTCTTCATTCTTCTCCTCATCTTTTTCATGGCTCCCGGGTCCGGCTTGACTTCCTTCTTGATTGGACCAAGTGAAAGCACTTCTTCCTTGTTCTCCATGTCTTGGTCCGGCCAATCTTCATACGGATCCGGGTTCAATATTTCCTGCAAATAATCATCCATTAGTTCATCAATAGTGTCAAGAAAATATAAAGTATCATCAAAGTCAAGAGAGTGTCTCATGGCTTCGGCGAGGCGGTATGTAAGCTTGTCTTCTCCCACTCGCAATGTGAGCTCCCCGCCATCCATGTCAATCAAAGCCTTAGAAGTGTGCAAGAACGGCCTTCCAAGGATCAAAAGAACCTCGACATCCTCATCGACATCCAACACCACGAAGTCAACAGGAAATATGTATTTGTCAACTTTTACTAGGACGTCCTCCACAATTCCCCTCGGATGCCTCACCGATCGGTCCGCGAGTTGAAGTGTCATCCGCATGGGTCTAGGCTCGCCCAAGCCTAGCTTTTGAAAGAACATGTAGGGGATGACATTGATACTTGCCCCCGAGTCGGCTAATGCCATCTCTTCACCCAAGTCGCCAATGTTACATGGTATTATGAAACTCCCGGGATTTTTTCTTTTGTTCGGCATGTTCTTTTGCAATACCGCCAAGCAATTGGCATCAAGGATCACGGACGCACTCTCATCCAATTTCCTCTTGTTGGTCAAAAGGTCCTTCAAGAACTTCGCGTACTTAGGCATTTGGGCCAATGCTTCCGCGAATGGGATGTTGATGTGCAACTGTTTGAAAATCCCTAGAAATTTCTTGTACTATTCGTTCTCTTGGTCATTCTTCAATCGTGAAGGATAGGGGATCCTTGGCTTGTAGGGTGGGGATGCCACCTCCTTTTCCTTTGTCGCTCCTTCCTCTACCTCCACTACCTCGGATGTCTCTTGTGTCTTTTCTAGAGGGAGATTTCTCTCGACCTCTTTTTCACTCCTCAAGGTAATTGCCTTCAATTGCTCCCTCGGATTGGTCTCCGTGTTACTAGGCAAACTACCTTGAGGTCTTTCCGCCAATGTCTTCGCAATTTTCCCCACTTGATTTTCCAAGTTGTGTAGGGAGGCGGTGTGATTGCGAAGTGTAGCTTCCACCGATTGGAACCTAGCATCCGACGAAGAAATAAACCTTGTAAGGGCTTTCTCAAGATCGGTCATCTTTCCCTCTAGCCCGATCACTCGGCTTTCTAACTTCGGTGCTTGTTGACCTTGAAATCCTGGTGGTGTGTTGTTTTTTTGTTGTGACTGTCCTTGGTTGCTCCATGAGAAATTTGGGTGATTCCTCCACCCCGAATTGTAAGTACCACTATACGGGTTGCCTTGGCCTTGTCCTCTATAGTTATTTCCCACAAAATCAGCCTGCTCCACCGTACTAGCATCTCCAATAGCAATCGGACAATCACTTGAAATGTGACCTCCCCCACAACCGTTACAAGTAGTGATGGCTGTAACTCTTGGTGAAGTTAGAACATCCAACTTCTTACTCAATGATTCTACTTGTGCCGCCAAAGATGTAACTGCATCAACCTCATGAATTCCGGCTACCCTCTTTCGGTCCCTTGTGTTCCATTGATAGCTATTCATTGTCATCTCTTCAATAAGGTGCCGGGCTTCATCGGGAGTCTTACTTCCTAGAGTCCCTCCTGCCGCCGAATCTAAAAGTTGCTTGGTGCTTGGATTCAACCCGTTGTAGAAGGTATGGATGATCATGCACTCGGGGAATCCATGTTGCGGGCACTTTTGGTGGAGCTCCTTGAACCTATCCCATATCTCGAATAGAGACTCCAATTCCACTTGCATGAAGGATGAGATTTCTGATGAGTGCTCGTGTAGTAATGATGCGAAGCATTATTATCTTGCAATAAGCATTAATTTAATCAGATTTTATCACTAAATAGTGTGCATTTGTTTAGTTTTGCGCATTGTAGGTTTATGGAGCTAATTTGGAGAATAGGAACGAAATTAGATCGTGTTCATAGTTGTTGGGGAGTTTTCGGACCAAACAAGGACAAGGCACAAGCCCGGACTTGTGAGTGTGTGCCAACCTCCTTTTGGAGGGGCACAAAGGCAGTCACATTCACAACAAGTCCGACTTGTGTAGCTTAGGAGAACTCTACCAAAGAGAAGACTTGAAGCAATCGACACGATCTACCATTGATTGTGTGCCCAATTCAATGGCCTCGGTGAAGAACAACGTATCCCGAAGCATTTCGGCAAGTACTGTAGCAGCATTGTAGCTTTGGTACTGTAGCAAGTTACTGTGCATTTTCTGCCGAAGATCGGGAGTCCAGAGAGTTCACACGGGCATGTGGAATTAACACACGGCCGTGTGAAATATTTTCCAGCAAGCCAGAGACTTCACACGGGGTTGTGGAAATTTCACACGGCCGTGTGAAGTAATTTTTCAGGAAAGACAGAAGCTTCACACGGGCGTGTGGAAATTCCACACGGCCGTGTGAAGCCCCGATAAGTTCAAAATTAAAGCCGCACTTAGCCTATTTAAAGCCCGATTTGGAGACTTTTTGGGGATCTTTTGACCTATCTTTCTTCTCAACTTCTGGAGGGTGCGGCTAGCGTTTCGGAGAGGATTTTGTGGAGGATTGGAGCGCGCCATCGGCATCGTCACCGACGTTCGACGGCCGCACAAGACCACGGCCACACCATACGCGAGGGGGTTTTCATTGATGTCTTTAGTTTGTGATTTCTTTCATAAATTGATGAACATGTATAGCTCCATGAGGAGCTAAATCCCTCGTGGGTATTCGGACTTGTAAAACTCTAGGATAATTATGTTTCTATGACAATGTTATTATGCTTTTCCAATTTTGATGAATAAATTCGAGTTTTGATTTTAATTATCTTTTGCTATTGTTTTCTCTTAGCCGTGACACTAAGGATTGAGAACAATCTAGGTTATCCTTTGGAGGTGTGACAACTCCTATAGGATTAGACTACTTAAAATTGAAGAGGGTTGAGAGGGAGAGTTGTGAGGTAGCACCGTACCCTTTTCCCTTCCGATGTGATTTCTCCCTACCTCCGATTCCTTGATTTATTTAGCGGTCGAAATACAGTGAAGTGCTAGGTAGACATACTCCCCCAAGGCTTTGGGGTGACGTGAATCCTATGCACTGGGGCTTAATTTAGACTAGGGTTCTTCCACCTGGACCAAAGGGTTAGAACTACTACACATAGGAACAGGTTTTATGGTGAAACGCGCTTGAATCGCTCACCCGCAAGTTCACGGGGTCGCCAGGTAATACCCCTCACGCGAACACGAGGGGGTCATATCTCCAAGGGCCCGAGAAGCTATCCTTACTTCCTTATCACAATGTTGTTTGACCTAATCGATCACTTGGAATAAGAACTACCAATAATCTACTAAAACAAAGAGCATGCAAATAGCAAGAATAAATACGGAGGGGAAAAATCAAGGTGAGGGAATGGCCACGGATGAGGATTCCCTCGGGGGCTACTAAAGTGCCAAGGATGCCCTAACTAGCATGCACGTGGGTGGTTTGGACCGGGAAACCCTAGATTAGACCAACCCGATGGTCACGGCGTTGGTACCTAATCCAATACAAGTATTGGAATACGGAATTGCTTCCGCCCAAATCCTTGTACAATTGCAAAGGGTTTAGTGGATTTCCCCAAGCTAGGGTTGAAACACAATCAAGGACAACCCTAACAATTGGAGGGGTACAAATACCCGATGGTCACGGCGTATTCGTACATGTATTCCCTTCCAAGCTTGGTGAGCCTAATACTAGGGCAATGGTCATGCAACCTAGCATTGTCTAGGAATTGACATATAGAGTTCTCATACATATCAAGGCATTCAAGAACCACCAAACAAGGATCACAAACAAAAACCAAATACATAAACTAGAAAGTAGCATCCAAAATACACAAGTTCACCCCCAAGGTTCACCTACATCCGGTGACCTTGGGGTTAGTTGTTCATGACCACAAAGTAAGCAAGCAAATACATAAAAATAACCAAAAGCATAATGAAAACACCCCCTGAAAAGATCAAGGCCGAATGACGCTTCCAAGGACGCCACCCAAGGAGTGGCTTCCTTTGTCAAACTTCCTCTCAAATGCAAATTGAAGGCGTGGATTCGTCGTCTCGTGCTCTCCCCGTCGTCCTCTCCTCAAGAAATGCCTCCAAAAGCCGGCCTCAACCTCCCCAAAGAAGATGGTGAAGTGTAGTTTCTCTCAAGACCTAGCCTCCTTCTTCAAAATGGACTCCAAAACCCTTAAAAACCTTTTCCAGTGAGTTATGCGGCCCCCTATGCGGTCCCGCATGCGGGGAGAGAAAATTTCCGACAAAACCCCGAAATCGCTTAAGTTGCTACAGTGACGCTACAGTAAACCTGCTACAGCAGGACTGCTGCAGTACCGTATGCGGCCTCTGTAGTTCCCGCATGACAGCCCGCATGAAGCTCCAGACTTAGCCATTTCGCCAAAGGGTTCCCGCATGTTTAGGCGTTTATCAAACTTCCCCACACCTAAGCATTTGCTTGTCCTCAAGCAAACACACATGAAGAACAGGGGCACGATGATAAACGACTAAACATACGACCTCAAGCTCAACGGTAAAGCATTCCACTAGCACAGGTGAAAAGAAATCTAGAAAGTGAGCTGTACAGTGAGTGATCGAGTAATGGTAGCCCTGTTTTATTCAAAGTGCTTCCGTGAGTGTGTGCCGGCTCCCAACCTTAACCTCCACACCCTGGATTACCCCAGGGGTCCATTCACCCCACATATGGTGGGAGTGGTATTAGGCAGTTAAAGACCTCTTCAATACTCAGTTAAAAGTCTTTTGAGTTCCTGAATAAAACTCTAGCACTTAAGCGACTGTGTAAGAAGTTCCAGGGGACGCAACAGAGATACTTATTTACCTATTTACAAATATACATTTTTTTTTTCTAAGTCCGGCTAACATAGGCTGCATAAGAAATCTTTCAGAAGGATGCACATGCTGATTAGGCACAAGAGCCACCCAACCTACTCAATTACAGCCTACATAGACGCATTCATGCTGTGCCAGCAGAGGAATACTGCCATAGACTCCACTTTTTTTTTTTCAACTGTACACACTGTATCTCAGTCCCTTGGAAACCTGTCACACAAGTTCACTTAAGGCTACAGAAAACAAAAAAAAGGAACTCAAAAGCTCTTAAAAGAATATTGAAGAAAGAATTTAACAGTCCAATACCAAAATCATCATAATGGGTTGGTTGGAGTGTATAAGGTAGGAGCAATCATGATAGAGCATGAGAAAGCACTAAAAATAAAACAGGGCATCATTCAAGCACAGTATAAAAATACAGCTCATTTCTATCATTCTTTTAAGCTAGGAAGTGCTAAACATTAAAATCATGGCTATCATCGGTATTCATGCATGCAAAACTAGTAAAGTACCCCATCCCCACACCTAAAGTTGTACATTGCCCTCAATGGACATAAATCAGCAGAATAAGGTGCGAGACATGTCAGAAAAAATAAAGGAATGAGGTAAAGAAACTTCCCCAAATGGTCGATGATATGAACTCCAAATACGCATGAACTGGGGAAAGCTGAGGGGCGATCAGTCCTGAAAATAGAAAGAAAGCAAATCACACCCCAAGAAATAAATAGAGAGTGGGACAAGTAAGCACGAATCAAAAACGGGGAAGTACAGTTTAGGAGGGTGAGGACCCTCACTAACTGAAAAGTACAACAATACAAACCAACAAGTCTAGAAATAAAAACTAGTACAAACAACAGAAAAAACTAAAGTGGTGCTGCGAGTCTAGAAATCTGGTGGGAGTGATGGCGCAAGGCACGTGGTAGCTGTGGAGGAGGTGCCGACAGAAGATGAAGCGCCGCGCATGTATGATAAGATCTCGGCCATGCTGCTCTCGATGCGGCCCTGTGATATGGCTAAATCTCGCACTGATGCTGTCAACGCCTCCTGAGAGGTCCCAAGGGTCTGCAATTGCTGACGGACCTCGATGCGGAACTCCGTGAAACTCTCCTCAAGTGATGGTCGACTCCCGCTAGGTGCTGCATCGGGTACAGGGGCAGACTCTGAATCAGACTCGGATCCTGACTCAGAATCTCGAGAGGTGTCGGGGTCATGGGAACTCGTGCCTCCACCGCGCGGGAGGCGGTAAGTGTCTCCCGACCTCTCAACTATCCCAATATGAAGCAGGATCGACAGACTAAGTGGTGCGACGGTGCTCACATTGCTCATGCCCTGGGTGAGCTCAATCAGTCCTAGGCCCCTGATGATGCGTGTAATATACGGCCCGGCAAATATAGCCCCAAGGCGAGTAGAAGTCCCCTGATGCTCGATAAGTCCGGCGAACAGATGGCCCATGTGGATGGGGTACCGCTCAAGAATACTGTACATCATAAGAAGATCGGTACGGGAAACCACCCCAGTAGAATCAGCGCGACCGTTCACACTTCTGGATAGCAGGGCCTGCAAGTACCTGTGAACGGGGTCTGCCATCAAAGAAGCCTTCTTCGATGATGATGAGCGAGCAATAGACTTCCAAAGGGAACTAGGGGACACCGAGCGCGGGAAGTCACGAGGTAAATTCCTGAGCTCCGAATCGGCGAGCGAATCATAAGTGTGAAACCCAAGGTAGATGGCCAACCGGTCGTCGGTGATCCTGTGCCGCTTACCAAAGGCTCTAAAAGTAATGGTGCTAGCCTGGCGTAAATGAGGAGCATGCCCGGATACCTCAAACGTGCTCAACACCTCCAAGGTCAACTCCCGATAAGTGGGCTCCTCGATCTCAAGAATGTCATCCCATCCACCATGGGAGATGAGACCACGAAAGGTATCATCAATGTCCAATGTCTTCAAGGCCTCCCAATCGATCACACGCACAGTGGCAAACTTCCTCCTTGACAAGAACGCGAACCTTGCCTTGTGGGCATCATTCTTGAATTTAGGCTCGCAAACGGGTGGTGGAGAGCTTCTCCTAACGCGCTTGGAAGCCACGTGTTTGATCGGCATCCCTACAAGACAAGAGAACCTTCATCAAGCCAAAAAAAAAAAACTTGAGAAAATTGGTTAATGAAGAGCAAAGGCTGATTTTTGGCTAGTGCTACAGTAATTTCGGGGAAATTTTGGTAGAGTTTCTTCTTGTAAAAGTGACAATCTAAATGTACAAAGCTTGGAATTCAGGAGAAATAATTACAAGAAGCATTCACCATGAAAAACATCATGTTTTCCCATCATTTCAACCACCAAAAACCAAAGAATGAATGATAAGAACACAAACCTTGAACTAGGGCACCAATGAGAAGATGAAGTGAAAATCGGCTTAAACCTTGATAAACCCTTGAAAATCTTCCAAAATTATGCTTGCTAGGATGAAGAGAGTGTTTGGATGCAAAAAGAATAAAGAAAAATGGTGGAGGGATGAAGGAGAAAAGAGGAGAAGTTTGATGAAAATGGAGTGAATAGTGAGGGAGTGGAGTGAAGAGAGGTAGAAGAGGAATTCGGGTGACAATGCGGCCCCCTATGCGGCCGCATGGTACCCCGCATAGCTCACGGGAAAAAACATGCGGCCTGCTATGCGGCCGCATAGCAGGCCGCATACCCCTCGGGAAAAATCATGCGGCCTGCTTTGCGGCCGCATAGCAGGCCGCATACTTCTCTGGAAAATATATGCGGCGCCTTGTGCGGCCGCATGACAGGCCGCACAAGGCCCAGGAAATTGTCAGCTCAAGTACTCAACCTAGCACTCAAAAATCACATGAAAACAAAGCCGAAACCACTCAAAAATCATTGAAAACATGGAGAATGAGGCACCAACATTCAAGGAAAAATACAAAGATCATGAAATCTATGGTGCAACAAGATGAAATAAATTATAGAATTCGACTAAACAACAACCACAAGCACAAAAATCAACAAGACTCAAACTCATAAGCACCACACAAAAATACGAAAAAGAAACTACACAACAGCAAAGAATAAAAAGAAAGAATGATTGCAATGAATTGAAAGACTTGGGTTGCCTCCCAAGAAGCGCTATTTTAATGTCTTTAGCTCGACATGACTTACCTCAATTCAGGGTGGGACAAAGGGGTGAGAAATACCTCCAATTTTCGATGAAGAATTGTTACCCGGAAAGTTCAATGAGAGGCATGAAAAAATCTTGAATTTCCCCCGGTCATCGAAGAACAAGTGGTCAGCCTCCTCGGGTGACATTGTAGAAACATTCACCCCCCGCTTTTGCTTCTCTTTTTTCTTCCTCCATAATTTTTTTAAGGTTCTCTTTTCATTGGAATATGGTGAAGATTTAACCTCTACTTGTGCAAGTTGTTGCAATGGTGGAGGTGGAGGCTCATCATCAGCAACATCATCCCCGAAATCTTCAAAGTACTCGTCCAATGGGTTCAAAGCGAGGACTTCCTGCACACAGTCGGAGATAATCACATCAGTTGTATCCGTGAAATAGAGAGTATCATCGTGATCAAGTGTACGTTTCATATCTTCGGGGAGGGTGAAGACCACTTGTTCATCTCCGACCCTCAAAGTCATTTTTCCTCCTTTTACATCAATTAGTGCGCCGGCGGTGTTAAGAAATGGACGACCAAGGATCAACAGAACCTCCACATCGTCATCCACATCCAGAATTACAAAGTCAACTGGGATGATCAACTTATCTACCCGAACTAGAACATCTTCAACAATTCCCCGGGGTCTTCGCACTGAACGATCCGCAAGTTGCAAAGTCATTCGTGTGGGTCTCAAATTATCTAACCCCAACCTCAAGAACAGGTTATATGGCATAACATTAATGCTAGCTCCCGAGTCGGCCAAGGCACTTTCTTGCATTCCATCCCCGATCACACAAGGGATAATGAAACTACCAGGATCATTGAGTTTCTTAGGTAACTTCTTTTGGATAATGGCCGAGCAATTTCCAGATAGAGTCACCGTCTCCAAGTCTTCAAGCTTTCTCTTATTGGTGAGGAGGTCCTTCATGAATTTAGCGTATTTCGGCATTTGTGAAAGTGCCTCCACCAAGGGGATGTTTATGTGAAGTTGCTTGAAGATGTTCAAGAATTTCTTGAATTGAGCGTCCTCTTTATCTTGTTTGAGCCTAGAAGGATATGGTACCACAGGTTTATACTCAGGCTCCTTCCTAGTCAAAGAACTTGGAACATTTCCATTATGCTTCCCCTCCATGTCATCAATTTCATCATTACTTGGCTTAGGGTCTTCCCGGTCGGCTACCCTATCGTTGGAGGTACTTGGACCATCCCCGGTCCTTACCTCCAACTGCTTCTCAATCCTTAGTGTCACCGCCTTTAAATGTTCCCTCGGGTTGCACTCAGTGTTGCTCGGCATGCTACCCAAGGGGCGATCTGACTGTGCCCTAGCGAGTTGTCCTACCTGGGTCTCGAGAGACTGAATGGAGGCTTGGACATTCCTCAGTACAGTACCAAATTCATCCAATTTCTTGTCCACATTCTGGAACTTGGCCTCCGTAGTGATCATGAATCGTGCCAATACATCCTCAGTCAAGTATTTCTTTTCTTGGACCTGCTGGGGCTGAAATTGGGTGCCCTGGGGTGGTGGAGGTCTCTGCTGAGACTGTCCTTGGTTCCAAGACATGTTCGGGGGATTCCTCCACCCCGAGTTGTAGCTATTGTCGTACTGATTTCCCGGTCCTCGAGGACTTCCACCAACATAATCTACTGATTCCACGGGTGCAGAAGGGGCAATAAATATGGGGCACTGCGAAGTTGCATGCCCAGCACCGCAAGTATCACAGGACAACACTGCCTTAGGGGTAGAACTGGACCCCAACATGAACTGCTCAAATTTCTGTGTCAATGCACTGACAGCCGCGTTGTTATCGGTGACATTCTTCGATAAAGCCTTAACCTTTGCAGTCAATGCAGTGGTCTCATTCACCCCGAACAGGCCGGCAACCTTTGGTCCCTTCTGCCGAGTGCTCCAGTGGCACTCATTGCTCGCCATGCTCTCAATTAGGGCCTCAGCCTCTTCAGGCAATTTGTTACTCAGGGATCCGCCTGCAGCAGCATCAATCAGTTGTCTTGCTGAATAATTCAACCCGTTGTAGAACATCTGTACTCTCATCCAAGACTGGAATCCATGGTGAGGACACCTACGCAGCAAATCTTTGAATCTTTCATGGGCCTCAAACAGTGTCTCAGAATCTCCCTGCCGAAAAGATGATATCTCTTGTCTCAGTCTCGCAGCCTTACTCGGTGGGAAATATCGGGCCAAGAATCTCTCAACCATTTCCTTCCAGGTAGTGATGGACCCGGGAGCCAAGGAAGTGAGCCATCTGTATGCTGCTCCCCTCAAACTGAATGGAAACAGTCGCAATCTGATAGCATCATCTGACACCGAATTGATCTTGAATGTAGAGCAAATCTGCAAGAAGCGGGATAGGTGGGCATGTGGGTCTTCATCAGCCAGCCCATCAAACTGAATCGAATTTTGTATCATTCCAATTGTGCTCGCCTTGATTTCGAAATTATTAGCTGCCACAGCGGGTGCTTGCACACTAAACTCATCTCCGGTGAATTGCGGTCTCTCATAGTCCGACAAAGTCATCCTAGGTTCGGCCATGACTGAGGGTTCACTTGATTCCACTCTAACCTCTTGTTGTCTAGAGCTCTCAGCCGCTTCTTTCAATCTCTGATGCAATGTTCTTTCGATTTCGTCATCAGGCTCAATCAAATTGGCTTGACTCGCTCTTGTCATAAGATAGGTACCTTGCAAAAATTTGAGTCAAGAATTAGAAACGAAGGAGAGACAAGAAAATAAAATGCAAACAAAGAAATGACGGAATATATACAGGAATGGCAAAAACAAACAAAATGAAATGATCAAATCAACACGTTTTAAGTTTTCCGAATATTCCTCGTGGGTCCCCGGCAACGGCGCCAAA
The DNA here is from genome assembly GCA_020875875.1 of Dioscorea alata. Taxonomy (NCBI): domain Eukaryota; kingdom Viridiplantae; phylum Streptophyta; class Magnoliopsida; order Dioscoreales; family Dioscoreaceae; genus Dioscorea; species Dioscorea alata. The sequence continues at coordinate 11,807,044 of CM037025.1, read as the reverse complement.
AACTTGGTGAAACGCGCTTGAATCGCTCACCCGCAAGTGCACGGGGTCGCCAAGTAATACCCCTCGCGCGAACACGAGGGGGTCGTATCCCCAAGGGCCCGAGAAGCTATCCTTACTTCCTTATCACAATGTTGTTTGACCTAATCGATCACTTGGAATAAGAACTACCAATAATCTACTAAAACAAAGAGCATGCAAATAGCAAGAATAAATACGGAGAGGAAAAATCAAGGTGAGGGAATGGCCACGGATGAGGATTCCCTCGGGGGCTACTAAAGTGCCAAGGATGCCCTAACTAGCATGCACGTGGGTGGTTTGGACCGGGAAACCCTAGATTAGACCAACCCGATGGTCACGGCGTTGGTCCCTAATCCAATACAAGTATTGGAATACGGAATTGCTTCCGCCCAAATCTTTGTATGATTGCAAAGGGTTTAGTGGATTTCCCCAAGCTAGGGTTGAAACACAATCAAGGACAACCCTAACAATTGGAGGGGTACAAATACCCGATGGTCACGGTGTATTCGTACATGTATTCCCTTCCAAGCTTGGTGAGCCTAATACTAGGGCAATGGTCATGCAACCTAGCATTGTCTAGGAATTGACATATAGAGTTCTCATATATATCAAGGCATTCAAGAACCACCAAACAAGGATCACAAACCAAACCAAATACATAAACTAGAAAGTAGCATCCAAAATACACAAGTTCACCCCCAAGGTTCACATACATCCGGTGACCTTTGGGTTAGTTGTTCATGACCACAAAGTAAGCAAGCAAATACATAAAAACAACCAAAAGCATAATGAAAACACCCCCTGAAAAGATCAAGGCCGAATGACGCTTCCAAGGACGCCACCCAAGGAGTGGCTTCCTTTGTCAAAATTCTTCTCAAATGCAAATCGAAGGCGTGGATTCGTCGTCTCGTGCTCTCCCCGTCGTCCTCTCCTCAAGAAATGCCTCCAAAAGCCGGCCTCAACCTCCCCAAAGAAGATGGTGAAGTGTAGTTTCTCTCAAGACCTAGCCTCCTTCTTCAAAATGGACTCCAAAACCCTTAAAAACCTTTTCCAGTGAGTTATGCGGCCCCCTATGCGGACCCGCATGCGGGGAGAGAAAATTTCCGAGAAAATCCCGAAATCGCGTAAGTTGCTATAGTACTGCTACAGTACGACTTCTATAGTACCGTATGCGGCCTCTGCAGTTCCCGCATGACAGCCCGCATGAAGCTCCAGACTTAGCCATTTCGCCAAAGGGTTCGTGCTACAGGATCTGCTACAGTAGTCGCTACAGTACCCCCCTATGAAATAGTGTTCTCGTTGCCGATTTCTTCTCAAATTCTATCAATGAGCTCGAAGGGGTAACATCAGTACCTGTAACATGAAAGAAACCAATTCAGACCAAAAACGGGCATCAACTCATAGAAAAATACGTAATACATACACCCGACTACATGGAAAATACGTATGTTTAGTCGTTTATCATTTTATCACTAGGAGTCCCTAGAACTTAAAGCAATTCCACATAGTGTTAGGCTTAGGTAGAAATATTCCCCTGGGGCTTAGTTGAGCAATCAACAGAGTGAACGGTTGACTTGAATCCTATTACCGGGACATAGTGCTGGGGTTAGTCACGGTTGACCTTAGGTTTGGGACCGTGTGTTTAAGGATTTTCCTCGACTCAATTAACATCAATAGGAAAGTATAATAGCATAGTCTTGCACTAGAAGCATAAGGCCTAGAGGTAACTTGTCCGGATACCCTATTTTCATTCATTGCTAGTCTCTTTCTTTTAGTCTTTACTTGCACTTTTCTTTCTTTCATCTTTCTATTCATTTCCCTTGCTTTTATTCTAATTTCCATAAATCCACTTATCACTCCGATTATTGTTTTCTCATATATCGTACGACTGAATAGCAATTTCTCATATTTTTAATCCCTATTCCCTGTGGATTCGACTACCCACTCACCAGGGTAATTTTATTACTTCGACAAGGCCGTGTACTTGCGGTACACACGCAAAAGGTCGTGTCAATTTCATTCCGGAGCCTCGCTGATTTTCCCGGGGGAAAGTATCTAGCCAAGAATGCCTCGGTGATCTCCTTCCATGTAGTAATAGATGCTCTCGGTAATGAATGTAACCAATGTCTCGCTTTTTCCTTCAACGAAAATGGGAAGGCTCTCAATCTGATTGCGTCGTCTGTTACTCCATTGATCTTCAACATGTCGCACACTTCAAGAAAGTTCTCGAGATGGTTGTTGGGATTTTCGTAGGCCAACCCATTAAACTGTGTGGACTGTTGCAACATTTGAATGAATGACGGCTTCAACTCAAAGTTATTTGCGGTAATTGGGGGCCTCACAATGCTCGATTGGGTCCCCATTACCACAGGTCTAGCAAAATCGGCTAACGTCCTTTGTTGTTCATTCTGTTCTGCCATAGCTTCTGACCATTCTGAATCTATGCTGGCTTGCTTGGATTATTCTTCCACAGGCTCTTTCCCCTTACGGTGCGTTCTTCCACCAAAATCTGGGTCTCCTTCAACAAGAATCGAAGGATTCCCGCGGGTCATAACCTGAAACCAACACAAAGAAAAGAAAAATAAGAACGGTGATAGATAAAGAAAGTGTGAAATAGACAACGAAGTGAATAACTAAAGTAGCAAAAACTAGTATTAAAAATACGCCTATTCCCCGGCAACGGCGCCAAAAACTTGACACGACCTTTTGCGTGTGTACCGCAAGTGCACGGCCTTGTCGAAGTAATAAAATTACCCTGGTGAGTGGGTAGTCGAATCCACAGGGAATAGGAATTTAGAACACAAGAATTCACTATTTAGTTATGCGCTGTACGAAAAGAAATAATCGGAGTGATGAGTGAATTTATGGAAACAATTAAAATAAATGACAAGAAAGTAAATAGAGAGATGGAAGATAAGAGAAAAGCATGTAGAAGTTAAAAGAGAAAGACTAGCAATGGGTGAGATACGGTATCCGGACAAGCTACCTCTAGGACTTATGCTTCTAGTGCAAGACTATGCTATTATACTTTCCTATTAATGTTAATTGAGTCGAGGATATCCTTAAACTTATGGTCCCAAAACTTAAGGTCAACCGTGACTAACCCCAACATTATGTCCCGGTATTAGGATTCACTATGACCCTTGACTCTTGTTGACCTGTCAACTATGCCCCAGGGGAGTCTATCTTCCTAACCCTAACACTACGTGGGATTGCTTTAAGCTCTAGGGATTCCTAGTGATAAAACCTGTTCCTCTATGTAGTTCTAACCCTTTGGTCCTGGTGGAAGAACCCTAGTCTAGATTGAGCCCTAAAACTCTATCTTGACCGCTAATTAACCAAGCAAACGGAGATAGGGAGAAATCACACCGGAAGGGAAAGGGGTACATTGCTACCTCACAACTCTCCCTCTCAACCCTCTTCAGTCTTAAGTAGTCTAATCCTATAGGAGTTGTCACACCTCCAAAAGATAACCTAGATTGTTCTCAACCCTAGTGTCACGGCTAAGAAAGAACAATAGCAAAAGATAATTAAAACTAAAACTCGAATTTATTCATCAATATTGGAAAAGCATAATAACAATGTCATAGAAACATAATGATCCTAGGGTTTTACAAGTCCGAATACCCGCGAGGGGTTTAGCTCCTCATGGAGCTATACATGTTCATCAAAGTGTAAAATAAATTGTAAAATAAAAACATCAATGAAAACCCCCTCGCGTGTGATGTGGCGGGGGTCTTGTGCTGCCGTTGGACGTCGATGACGATGCCGTTGGCGTGCTCCAATCCTCCACAAAGTCCTCTCCAAAGCCCTAGCCGCACCCTGTCGAAGTTGGAGAGAAAGCTAGGTCAAAAGATTCTCAAAAAGTCTCCCAATCGGGCTTTAAATAGGCTGAGTGCGGCTTTAAATTTGAATTTATTGGGGCTTCACACGGCCGTGTGGAGTTTCCACACGCCCGTGTGAAGTTTCTGTCTTCCTGAAAAATTACTTCACACGGCCGGGTGGAATTTCCACACGCCCGTGTGAAGTCTCTGGCTTGCTGGAAAATGATTCACACGGCCGTGTGTTAATTCCACACGCCCGTGTGAATTATCTGGAAACTTGATCTTCGGCAGAAAATGCACAGTAACTTGCTACAGTGAATTGGAACAGTAACAAAAAGCTACAGTGCTGCTGCAGTAACTCGCCGAAACGCTCCTGAATACGTTGTTCTTCATCGAGGCCATTGAATTGGGCACACAATCAATGGTAGATCGTGCCGATTGCTTCAAGTCTCCTTCTTGGTGAAGTTCTCCTAGGCTATACGAGTTAGACTTGTTGTGAATGTGACTGCCTTTGTGCCCCTCCAAAGGAGGTTGGCACACACTCACAAGTCCAAGTTCGTGCCTTGTTCCTTGCTTGGTCCGAAAACCTCCCAACAATGGCGAACACGACCTAACTTTGTTCTTCTTTTCCAACTTGGCTCCACAAACCTACAACGTACAAGAATACACAAATGCACACTATTTAGTGATAAAATCTGATAAAAAAGATGCTCATAGTAAGATAATAACGCTTCGCGTCACTATAACACAAGCACTTATCACATTACAATCGTGAGGATTTGGGCCGAAGTGATTCCGTATTCCAATACTCGTACCGGATTAGTCGTTATCACCGTGACCATCGGGGTGACCTACCTTTGGACATCTCTTGGCCTAACCACCTTTGCCTATGTAATTCGAGTATCCTTCTAGCTTTAGTAGTCCCGAGGGGATCCTCGCCCGGGGATCTCGAACTTTCATTGTTACTTGCTTCCTTAGTATGCTTTTGTGGTGTGCCTTAGTCCACTTGTTTATAGCTTTTTCTTTGGTTTGTTTTCTTATCTTCTTTTAAATCTATATTTGGTAGACTAGACAGTGTCATCTAGAGGGGAGTAATAGCAGCTCTTGGACCCCAGGGAATACGACCTCCTCATGCTTGCGCGAGGGGTATTAGGTGGGGACCCGTGCGCTTGCGGATAATCATCAGTCAGCTTTGAGAGCAGAGCAGTTTGTCAAAGAAAAGAGAGTTCGAGAGAACATTCCTAAGAGGAGAAGCTTGGAGATGGGACAACCATCCAAGAAAAGCAAGAGCGACGGTTCTGACAGTGCTGACAGTGCTCCTAGTGTCAGAGGCCCAAAGGCTAGAAATAAGTGCAAGAACTGTGGGAAACCACATAAGGGTCAGTGCTTAGCTCCTCGCAAGTGCTTCCAGTGTGGGCAGATGGGACATTTGAGATCAGCTTGTCCAAAGCTAGGACGGAGTGGATCAGCACCACCATCTTAGGGCCGTCCTATCAGTGTAAAGGTCCGCAGCCAGTGGCATCTACACCAGTCCCTACCAAGTCAGGAGCTGCTAGCAACACTTCACAGCCAGGTTCCCAGCAACCTTAGACTAGAGCTCAGACCCGAGCTTTTGCCATGACAGAGGAAGAGGCTGAGTGTAGGCCTAATGTGATCACAGGTACACTGTCTATCTTTCAGCATGATGCTTATGCATTGATTGATTCTGGGTCAGAGCGTTCTTTTGTTAGCACTACATTTGCATGTCATGATGATAGTCCTCCTTCTCCCTTAGAGTGTGAGTTAGTGATTCAGACTCCTCTTGGTGAGGAGGTAGCTAGGAGTTTGGTGTTTAGAGAGTGTCCTGTGTTAGTCTGTGGAGTAGTGTTGGAGGCAGACTTAATTTCTTTGGAGATCAAGGATTTTTATGCCATCCTTGGCATGGATTGGTTGGATAGGCATTGTGCTTCCATTGATTGTTTCAGGAAGGAAGTAATTTTTCCTGGGTCCTTAGGATCCACAGTAGTGCTGAAGGGTGTGAGAAGGTCTCTATCTTCGTGTTTGATTTCAGCCTTGGAACCTAGAAGATTTGTGAGCAAGGGTTGTCCTATCTTCTTAGCACATGTGATGGATACGAGAGTTCAGGAGCCAGCTTTGGAGGAGATGCCAGTTGTAAGGGAGGTTTCAGATGTTTTTCCTGAAGAACTGCCTGGTTTGCCACCATACAGGGAGATGGAGTTTGCTATAGACCTACTACCTAGTACGGCTCATATTTCTATACCACCCTACCGGATGGCACCAGGAGAGTTGAGAGGGTTGAAGACCCAATTGCAAGATCTTGTGGATAAGGGTTTCATTCGTGCAAGTGTTTCACCTTGCGATGCACCAGTTCTCTTTGTGAAGAAGAAAGATGGATCTTTGAGGTTGTGTATTGACTACAAACAATTGAATCGAGTGACAATTAAGAACAAGTACCCATTGCCGAGGATTGATGATTTATTTGATCAGTTGAATGGAGCAAGAGTGTTTTCCAAGATTGATTTGCATTCTGGGTATCATCAGTTGAAGATCAAGCCTGAGGATGTTCCAAAGACGGTGTTTCAGACCCGTTATGGCCATTATGAGTTTTTGGTGATGCCTTTTAGTTTGACCAATGCCCCTACAACATTTATGGACTTGATGAATAGAGTATTCATGCCTTATTTGGACAAGTTTGTGATTGTGTTCATTGATGACATTTTGGTCTATTCACCTTCAGATGAGGATCATGTTGAGCATTTGAGGATTATTTTGCAAACTTTTCGAGAGAAGCAGTTATTTGCCAAGTTTTCCAAGTGTGAGTTTTGGCTCTATGAAGTTGGTTTCCATGGACATGTAGTGTCAGGAGAAGGTATCTTTGTGGACCCAAAGAAGGTGGAAGCCATTGTTGTTTAGGAAAGGCCAAGGAATGTCATGGAGGTTCGAAGTTTTCTTGGACTTGCTGGTTATTATAGGAGATTTGTGGAAGGATTTTCTTCGATTGCCTTGCCATTGTCAAAGTTGACTCGCAAAGTTGTGAAGTTTACCTGGAATAATCAGTGTGAAAAAAGCTTTCAGATGCTGAAGGATCGTTTGATTTCAGCCCCAGTGCTTACTTTGCCAAAAAGTGGGAAAGAGTTTGTAGTCTTCAGTGATGCTTCCCGACAGGGCTTAGGTTGTGTGTTGATGCAAGAAGGCAAGGTAGTGGCCTATGCTTCTAGGTAGCAGAAGCAGTATGAGTTGAACTACCCTACCCATGACTTGGAGTTAGCATCTGTGGTCTTTGCTTTGAAGATTTGGTGGCATTACCTCTTTGGAGAAAAGTGTTAGATTTTCACAGACCATAAGAGTTTGAAGTATCTTTTCACTCAGAAGGAGTTGAATTTGAGGCAACGACGATGGTTGGAATTAATCAAGGATTATGATTTGATCATAGGCTATCATCCTGGAAAAGCTAACGTGGTAGCTGAAGCTTTGTGTAGGAAGTCTACTTCAGTGTCCTCTTTGAGAGTGTCCTATCTATAGCTACTTTCAGCAATGCAGAGTTTGAGATTGGAACTTGAGATAGAAGCTAGTGGAGCACTAGTGGCCAGCTTTGTAGTGAGACCTTCACTATTGGAGCATATTAAGGAACTTCAGAGTAAGGATGAAGAGTTGATGCAAGAAATATAGAAGTTGCAAGCAGGCGAGCCTAGTGAGTTCAGATTAAGAGAAGACGGAATCTTAGAGTTTCGGGGACGTGTATGTGTTTCAGCAGATTCAGAGCTCAGGAAAGCTATCTTCGAAGAAGCTCATTCTTCAGCTTATGCAGTTCATCCAGGAAGTACCAAGATGTATAGAACAATCAAGGAGAGCTATTGGTGGTCAGGGATGAAGAGAGAGATAGCAGAGTTTGTGGCTAAGTGTTTGGTATACCAACAAGTCAAGGCAGAGCACCAGAGACCTTCAGGACTTTTGCAACCTCTTCCAATTCCAGAATGGAAGTGGGATCATATAACTATGGATTTTGTGGTGGGTTTACCAAGGACACCTCGTGGGTTTGATGTAGTGTGGGTGATAGTGGACAGACTAACCAAGTAAGTACATTTCCTAGCAGTGCATACTAAGTATTCTTTGGAGAAATTAGCAAAGTTGTACATTGATGAGATAGTGAAGTTGCAGGGAGTTCCAGTATCCATAGTTTCAAATCAAGACCCCAGATTCACATCTCGCTTTTGGCCAAGATTTCAAGAAGCTTTGGGTACAACACTGAAGTTCAGTACCACTTACCACCCTCAGACAGATGGTCAGTCCGAGAGGACCATTCAGACCCTTGAAGACATGTTGAGAGCTTGTGTTATAGATTTCCAAGGGAGTTGGGATCAACATCTAGCTTTGGTGGAATTCACCTACAACAACAGTTTCCAAGCAAGCATCGGTATGGCTCCATATGAAGCTTTGTATGGAAGAAAGTGTAGGACTCCTCTTTGTTGGAATGAAGTGGGAGAAAGAAAGCTTCAGAAGGTGGAATTAATAGACCAGACCGTTGAGAAAGTGAAAGTGATCAAAGATAGATTGAAAGCAGCCCAAGACTGTCAAAAGAGCAATGCTGACAACCGCAGAAGATTCTTGGAGTTTGAGGTTGGGGATAGAGTGTCCTTGAAAATCTCTCCATGGAAAGGAGTAATTCGGTTTCGAGGTAGGAGAAAGTTGAATCCCCGGTATATAGGTCCGTTTTTTATCCTAGAGAGGATTGGACCGGTAGCATATCGATTGGAGTTACCACCTGAGTTGGAGAAGATTCATAAAGTGTTCCATGTGTCCATGTTGATGAAGTATATCCCCAACCCATCTCATTGTCTTGAAGTGCCACCAGTTGAGTTAAGAGAAGACTTAAAGTTTGAAGTACAAACCGTGATGATTCTTTATAGCCAAGAGAAAACGCTTCGATGAAGAGTCATTCCTATGGTAAAAGTGCTTTGAAGGAATGATGTGGTAGAAAAGGTCACTTGGGAGCCAGAGGTTTTGATGTTGAGCAAATACCCTCATTTGTTTGAAGTTAGAGGTATGTGAAATTTCGAGGTCAAAATTTCTGTAAGGATAGGATGTGATATTTCGGTCTCTTTGCCCTTGTTTGTTGTTTCGATTGCCTTAAGTGTTGTGATAAGTGCTTGTGTTATAGTATCGCGAAGCGCTATTATCTTACATTAAGCATACCTTTTATCAGGTTTTATCACTAAATGTGTGCATTTGTGTTCTCTTGTGCATTGAAGGTATTGTGGAGCCTAATTGGAGAAGAAGAATGAAAATAGGTCGCGTTCGCCAATGTTGGGATGTTCTCGGACCAAGCAAGGAACGAAGCACGTATTTGGACTTGTGGATGTGTGCCAACCTCCTTTGGAGGGGCACAAAGGCAGTCACATTCACAACAAGTCCAATCTATGTTACTTAGGAGAATTTCACGAAAGAAGAAGACTTGAAGCAATCGGCGCGACCTACCGTTGCTTGTGTGCCCAAGTAATGGCCTCGATGAAGAACAATGAACCCGGGAGGTGTTTCGGCAAGTTACAATCCTGTTCAGCTGAAGATTAGAGTTCCAGAGAAGTCACACGGGCGTGTGGAAATTCCATACGGCCGTGTGAACCAGTTTCCAGCCAGACAGAGAAGTCACACGGGCGTGTGGAAATTCCACACGGCCGTGTGTTTGTGCAATTTCAGCCATCCAGTGAAGACACACGGGCGTGTGGAAATTCCACACGGACGTGTGAAATTAATTTTTCAGCCGAGACAGAAGCTTCACACGGGCGTGTGGAAATCCCACACGGCCGTGTGAAGCCCCCGATAAGTCTAATTTTAAAGCCGCGATTCAACATTATAAAAGGGGATTTTTGCAACCTTTTGAGGCATCTTTCGACCTATCTTTTCCCCAACTTTCTGGAGTGCGGCTAGGGTTTTGGAGAGGATTTCGTGTAGGTTCTAGCGCGTCGTCGGCATCGATTTCGAGGTTCGACGTTTGCACAAGACCACGCCCACACCAATTCGAGGGGTTTTTCATTGATGTCTATGTTTTATGCTTTATTTCTCACATTGATGAATATGTATAGCTCTATGAGGAGCTAAACCCCTCGTGGGGTATTCAGACTTGTAAACTTTAGGGTTTCTTATGTTTCTTTGACATTGATTATTATGCTTTCCATCGTTGATGAATAAAATTGAGTTTTTAATCTTGATTATCCTTTCATATTGTTTTCCCTTAAACGTGACATTAGGGTTGAGAGCAATCTAGGCTTTCCTTTGGAGGTGTGACAACTCCTATAGGATTAGACTACTCAAGATTAAAGAGGGTTGAGAGGGAGAGTTGTGAGGTAGCAATGTACCCCTTTCCCCTTCGATGTGATTTCTCCCTACCTCCGATTCCTTGATTTAATAGCGGTCGAAATAGAGTGAAGCAATAGGTAGATAAACTCCCCTAGGGCTTAGTTACGCAAGTAATAGAGTGGAGGGTTGTAGTGAATCCTATTTGCTGGGGCTCAATCTAGACTAGGGATCTTCCACCTGGACCAAAGGGTTAGAATTACGTATAGGAACAGGTTTAATCACTAGGAATCCCTAGAGCATAATGCAACTCCACATAGTGTGAGGTTTAGGCAGATGGACTCCCCTGGGGCTTAGTCATCTAGGTGACAGAGTGAAGGGTGTTGTGAATCCTAATACCGGGGCATAGTGTTGGAGTTAGTCACGGTTGTCCTTAGGTTTGGGACCGTGAGTCTTAGGATATCCTCGACTCAATTGACATCAATAGGAGAGTATAATATCATAGTCTTGCACTTGAAACATAGACCCTAGAGGTAGCTTGTCCGGATACCCCCCTTTTATTCATTCTTAGTCCTTCTCGATTTTCCTACTTGCACTTCTTTCTTCCATCTCTCTATTTAGTTTATTGCTTTGCATTATTTTCACTCATCAATCTTATTATCGTTCTCCGTATTCTGCATAGCTTAATTAGTGAAACCTTATATTCTATCTCTCTATTCCCTGTGGATTCGACTACCTTCTCACCAAGGTAAATTTATTACTTCGACAAACCCGTGCACTTGCGGGATACACGCAAGGGGTCGTGTCATGTTGTCGTCATTTTACCTTTTCAGTTTTCTTTGATGTATCTTGTCGAGCCTTTAGAGTTGTTTCCTAAGTGTTTGAGAGATTTTTTAGAGTGTTTTGAGGAGTTTAGAGAGGGTGTGGACTGTGCACAGGCGGCGCAAAATTGCGCGGGGCTGTGCACAGGCCGTACAGCCACTCCTGGGGGCTGTGCGGCCTCTATGTGGGGCTGCACAAAAGCCGAACACCCCAGGCAGAGGGGTGTGTGGATGGTGTGCAGGGCCACACACCACCCGCACACCCTTCCGCCTGTGGTGTGCCGCTGGTGTGCGGGGCCACGTATAGCCCGCACACCGACCCGAGTTTGCTTATAAAACTGAGTTCTAACTTCATTTCTTCATTTCTCTTCTTCCCAACTTCTCCATCTCTTTCTCCTCTCGTCCTTCATCATCTCTTCAGGTTCTAAGGCTGATTTAGAGGAGATTTTAGAGCTTGAAACTTAGATCATCAAGTTGCTCATCCTTAAGATCAAGGTATGCTTCCATCCATTTGTTCCTTCTACTTGGTTCTTTGATGAAGATGGTTATGGTTGTTTGTGAACCCTTATGAGAGCATGACTCTTACCTCATTATCTTCATCTTTGATGATTAATCTTGTGAGGATTTATTTTTTTTAGTTGTATGGCTTTAACTTCATGAATTCCTTGAACCTTCATAACCCTAATCCCGGAATTACTGTAGCACAGAACATGCTTGGTCATTCTTGCTTTCCTTGTTGATTTTATGAGTTGTGAGAGGTCTTCTTCTTACTAGAACTCTTTGCTATGGTGTTTAGCAAACCCTAGAAGCAACCATTCCCTATTTTGCGCATTCTTTCTTCATCATAGTTAATCAAGTGTTTGATGATGTTTAGTTGCTTGTTTTGGTTGTTTAATGGCTTCTAGGAGGTGAGGCTTCGAGTAAGGGCAAAGGGAGGGTGGAGATGTGACCTCGAGGCATTTGCTCGCCAAGTTTATTAGTGGGAATTTACCAAAGTTGGACTATGATTCATGCATGATATTTTGTTGATATTGAGTTGCTTGTTTTGAATTATAAAATCCTTATTGCTAAACTTCTACAAAAACCAGAATTGATGTTTAGAATCATGATGATTTATGAGTTGGCTTATTGCATGACTATTTGCAAAGGATTCATATTGCTTTTGGGTTTGGAACTCTATGTTCCAGATATATGCTTTAAACTACGTATTTTCATGATATGCTATATTCTCATTATGTTGAACAAAAAGCATGTGAAACCAAGTTTGTTTTCATTGTTTTGAGACAATGTTCGAAGTGTATTTTCAAAAGACACTCTTGTGTGATGCATTTGATGAAAATGACTTCATTATCAATATTATAATCAAATTAACCACCCTTGGGGTGAGAACTGCCATTGTGAACACTTATTATCTCTTATTGAGAGTTATGTTATCATGATGTATATATTGAGCCTACAGGCTTAGTTATATATAGAGGTGGCATGGAATACTATCAAAAATGGTTATGCCATGTTAGGTGGGAGCGTAGATCCCCGACATGGATATAGTTGGGTTGTTCGTAGTCACCACACGAACTTCCCAGCGGCCAATGCCCAGATACGCGCATCTTGGTAGCTCCGAACCTAACCAAGGCCATGGTTAGTGAAGAAGAGTTTTGAGGCCATTATGGACATTTTTGTTTATTTGTGAATGTTGATTTACTTGTTTCTAAGTATCTTGATATTTGAATCTATCGATGAGAATTATGCTTATGCTAGGTCCAGGATGGCATGTGTTTTCTTGTTGATTTCATAGAATCTCTATTTGTATTTCAATGAGAAAAGCTATGTTATTATGAGATATTTATTACTCAAAGCATGTTTCACTCTTGTTGAGTATTGAAATATTTTTATGATGTTTTATTTCGATTCGATCATGCTTGAACTATAGTTCCATGACTAACTCCTCACTGAGTAACCTAGTTACTCACCCCCCTCTTTTCCTCCTCCCAGGTGATAGCACAGCGCAGGGGTGAAGACGTGAAGTGCTTGGCTAGAGTCGTCATTGTCTTCTCATTTTGAGTGGTGTATGTTATTATGTCTTTGCATGTATTATCGGGGATCCACTATGTATTTGTTGAACCCTATCATGTCTTTCCGTACTTGAGCACTTTGTATGCCAGTCTAGTCTATGCTTTGTAGGAGGAGTGTATCCTCTATTTGGAGTGGTTGTTATTAACTTCCGTATGCACTCCTTTTTATGAGTTTCAGTGTGTGATACCTTATATGAGTAATATAAGTTATTGTTGTTGAGTTATGTATTGTGATTATAGATGCATTGTACAGGGAAGAGGTTAGCCTTACGGCTACCTAGGGTTGAGGCAGTGCAGGACCTCCCCTGGGTTGTCGTGGCGGTATGTTGTTCTTGGGAACCGCGGGTCGGGGCGTGACAAATTTTATCATTAATTAGTGTGCATTTATGTGTTTTTGTGCATTGTAGGGTTGTGGAGCTAGTTTGGAGAAAAAGACCAAAGTTAGATCATGTTCGTTGTTGTTGGGGAGTTCTTGGACCAATCAAGGAACAAGGCATGAGCCTAGACTTGTGAGTGTGTGCCAACCTCCTTTGGAGGGGCACAAAGGCAGTTACATTCACAATAAGTCTAACTCGTGTAGCATAGGAGAATTTCGCCAATAAGGAGAATTGAAGAAATTGCCATAATCTACCATTGATTGTGTGCCCAATTCAACGGCCTCGATGAAGAATGATGAATTCGGGAGCATTTCGGTGAGAGTACTATAGCATCATTGTAGCAAACTACTGTAGAAAAATACTGTAGTAAGTTATGTTCACTGTTTGTCAAAAATTAGTAAAACAAAAGATTCACATGGGTATGTGGAAATTCCACACGGCCGTGTGAAATCCTGATTTCAGCCGATTTGAAGCCGCGAATCAACACTATTTAAAGGCCATTTTGGGATTTTTTCTGGATTTTTTCGCCTATCTTCTGGAGGGTCGCGGCTATGGTTTGGAGAGGACTTTGTGGAGGATTGAAGCATGCCATCGACATCGACATCGAAGCCCGGCGGCCGCACAAGACCACAGCCACAAGCTACACAAGGGGGTTTTCATCTATGTTTTTGATTTTTGTTTATTCTTATACATTGATGGATTTGTATAGCTCCATGAGGACCTAAACCCCTTGTGGGATATTCCGATTTGTAAACCCTAGGATGATTATGTTTCTATGACATGTTGTTATACTTTCTTTTTTGATGAATAAAATTAAGTTCCAATCTTAATTGCATCTTGTATTATTTTCCCTTAGCCATGACACTAGGGTTGAGAATTGTCTAGGTTATCCTTTGGATGTGTGACAACTGCTATAGGGTTAGACTACTTGAGATTAGAGAGGGTCGAGAGGGTGAGTCATGAGGTAGTGAAACGTTCCCTTTCCCCTCCAGTGTAATTTTCCTTACCTCCGTGTTCCAAGAGTTTTTAGCAGTCAAAATAGAGCGAAGTGCTAGGAGATGAACTCCCCTGGGGCTTAGTTGTGCGAACAACAGAGTGAAAGGTTGTAGTGAATCCTAGTGCTAGGGCTTAATTGAGACTAGAGTTCTTTCACATGGACCAAAGGGTTAGAGCTATACATAGGAACAGGGTCTATCACTAGGAATCCCTAAAACTTAAATCAATCCCGCGTAATGTGAGGCTTGAGAAGATGGACTCCCCAAGGGCATAGTTGACAAGTCAACAAGAGTCAAGGGTCGTAGTGAAAACTAATGCCGGGGCATAATGTTGAGATTAGTCACGGTTGACCTTAGGTTTAGGACCGTGTGTTTAAGGATGTCCTCGACTCATTAAACATCAATAGGAGAGTATAATAGCATTGTCTTACACTATAAGCATTAATCCTAGGGGTAGCTTGTCTGGGTACCCTATTTCACTCATTGATTGTCCTTCTTTCACTTTTTTCTTGCACTATCCTATCTTCAACACTTTTTTTTTATTTCTTGTTTTGTTTAATTACTCTTGCATACACACACGAATTCTCCTTTCACTCTCCGTACATCGCACTCGCTAATCAGCAAACACTTGTGTCTTTAATCCCTACTCCCTGAGTATTCGACTACCCTGTCACCGGGGTACTATTATTACTGTGATAATCCATACACTTTCGGGCTCCTGTCAAAGTTTTTGGCACCGTTACCAGGGAGTAGGCATATCTTAGACATTTGCTTTTTGTTATTTTAGTTATTCACTTCGCTTTCTATTTCACACTTTCTTTGTCAATCATCATTCTTATTTGTTTTCTTTTCTTTGTTTCCAGCTCCAGGTTATTGATAAGTGCCTAAATGCATCATGTTTTAGTTATAAAATTTATACACTTTCATGCAACTTGTATTAGTTTCAATGACATTTGGTGCATTTGATACATTTATTTTGTTTCAGGGCTTCGTGGGCCATTTTCGTGAGGAAGATATGTATTTCAGTTGGTCCGGAGAGAAGTGAGGAAGAAAGGAAGTCTTTACATGCTCCAGACAACAAGGGTAGCACGCACATTGCTCACGCTGAGCATGTGTGCGGCCACTATGCGGGGCCGTACAATGGCTGCACATTTTCTCCATAAGTGTGTGCGGCCCGCACAGGTAGTACACCATGGGCAGAAGCTTGTGCGGCTAGTGTGCAGCCCCGCACACTAGCCACACACCACAGGCAGAAGGTTGTGCGGCCACTGTGTGCACCGCACAGTGCCCGCACAGCCTCGGGATATATAAGGCATCTCTTCAGGGTTTTGAGGGCATTCTGCTGGCTGTTGGCTCTCATCTGACCTCCATTCATCATCAAGTCATTCCCATCACATTTGGAGGCATTTTCGATAGAAATTGAGGGAGAGAAGAAGTGGAGCACATAGACAATCATCAAGGGGCACGCCGGCACGGATCTGACGAACCCTCATCATCACCTTCTAGCCGACATTTCGAGGGGAGTTTCATTGTTGTTTGTATAATGGCTGCCATGTACTACAAACTCTCTCATTTTGTTATGTCGAACTACACTCCCAAGGCCGCCGGGCTCCTGGTGAACCTTGGGATGAGACTTTGTATGGATGGCATCGGTATTTGTAATTGATTATGTGTGACTTGTGTTGTTGGTTTTAATCTATCATTTCCATGTTCAGTCTACAATGGATGGATTCCATAGATTTGATTTTGAATGATACTTGTTTGGCAGGATGCTAGATTGTATTAGGTCTAATGATGATTAAATAGAGATTCATTGTATTAATACAATGGAGGTTCCGGGTGTTAGTAGGCTCCCGCGTGGTTAGGATTATTTTAGCTGAAAGCGTGCATTAGAATGACCCTAACCAAGACTCCTTATTCCAAAAACCATCATTGGGGGTATCTTCTGGATAGAGGAACCCGTATAGGATTAGGGCCATACTGCGGAGGTTCCGGGGTAGTCGACATCCGAGTCTAGCGGACAAAAACCAAGTCAACCTTATCTTTAAGTTTATTACCGTCATCCGTACTTAGTCTTCTCCAAGGGGATCCTTGCCCGAGGCCTTCCTTAATTATTGTATTTTTCATCTCCATTTCGGTTCGG
Source organism: Dioscorea alata (assembly GCA_020875875.1). Classification (NCBI taxonomy): domain Eukaryota; kingdom Viridiplantae; phylum Streptophyta; class Magnoliopsida; order Dioscoreales; family Dioscoreaceae; genus Dioscorea; species Dioscorea alata. Next base: position 11,790,503 of record CM037025.1, on the reverse strand, counting down.
ATTGAGGGTGACTTTGTTTTTACTTTCTCGTCTATTTTTATTATTTTCAATTTCATAACTGCATCAACCTTGCTTTGATCGACTAGACAGTGACCCCCAAAAGGAAGTAATAGTAGATCTCAGAACCCTTGGGAATACGACCCTCTCGTGATCGCGCGAGAGGTTATCACTGGATGACCAGTGCACTTGCGGCCGGGGAGTCACATGCTAGCTCTTTAGCTTGTCGCGCGACGGCCATCAAGTTTTTTGGCTTCATTGCTGGGGACACTCCGAGGATACTAGGAAAACTTTTGGATCAATGATCTAGTCACTTCACTTTCACTTGTAATTATTCACCGCTTATTGTTTTAAGTTTTATCTTTTGTGCATATCAACTAATTTATCTTTTCATCTTTTGTTCTTTCAGGTACTCTGTGTATGACTCACGCAAATCCCAAGTAGGGTCTCCATCAAGATCAGTTGAAGTGGCAGAAGAAATTTCTGTTGCAATGGCCTAAGAGAGAAGGGCACTCTCAGATTATGAGAGACCACAGTTTATGCAGGGAGAATTTAGTGTGAAAGCACCAGCTGTCAGTGCAGGCAATTTCGATTTGGCTAGGCCGATAGGCATGATATAGAATACAGTACAATTTGATGGTTTAACCGATGAGGACCCGAATGAGCATTTGTCCCGGTTTCTCCAGATGTGCGCGACATTCAAGGTCAATGGGTTATCCGATGAGGCAGCAAGACTCCGTTTTTTCCCATTGAGTTTGCGGGATGTTGCTTATAGATAGCTCAGATCACTTGCCCCAGGGTCCATCAAGACTTGGGATGACATGGTGAACAAATTTCTTGGTAGATGCTTTCCCCCAAGTAAGGCTGCAAGACTAAGGCAAGAGATATCGACATTTAGTCAAAGGGAATCTGAGACACTCTTTGAAGCTCATGAGAGATTTAAGGATCTTTTGCAAAAGTGCCCCTAACATGGTTTCAAGGCATGGATGCGAGTACAGATATTGTATAACGGGTTGAGTTATCAGAACTGTCAACTCATTGATGCTGCAGCTGGTGGCTTTTTGAGTAGTAAATACCCTGAGGGTGCAAAAGAATTTATTGAAAACATGGCAAGGAATGAGTCTAATTAGGGCTCCTGGGCGAAGATGACTCAACCTCGTGGGGTACATGAAGTGGATAGTAGAATGGCTCAAGATGCCAAGATTAAGGCATTAGTAAAGCACGTGAGTCTACTACTGTCCGAGCGAGCTGAATGATCATGCTCAAGTACCAAGCAAGTCTTGAGTTGCGAAACCTGCAGAGGTGGGCATAATGTTTCTAATTATCCTCTTTCCGTCCCCGATGCTGCCCCGTTAGAACAAGTTGACTATGTAAGTCAGGGTAAAAAATTTCAAGGAAATCCTTATGGGGGACTTATAACCCCAGGTGGAGAAATCATCCAAATTTTAATTGGGGAAGTCAAAACAAACAAAAATTCTCACAACCACCGGGGTTTCAAAAACAACAACAGCATGTACCCCCAACAACAGCATGCAAATCACTGATGCCAGATTGAACACATTAGAAATGATAGTAAGGAATATGCAGGCTTTAATTCAGAGCATTGAGAAGAATGTGGGACAAATTACAGCGTCATTAGCAGAGAGAGCACAAGGCAGCCTCCCCAGCAACACCGAGATTAACCCATGAGAACACTTACAAGCTATCATTCTATGGAGTGGCAAAGAGGTTGAGGTTCAGCCAAACACTAGGCCAAGTGATGATAAAGCGAAGAACATGGTGAGATACAACTCCTCCATTGTTAGGGAGGAAGCTAATGATAGTCATGATAAGATGAGTGAACCTCATGACTAGGAGAAACAAGTGAGCAAGCACTGGCCGAAAATCCCATACCCGGTGAGACTCCAAAAAGATAAAGAGCACACACAATTTAAGAAATTCTTGGAAATGATTAAGTAGCATTATATCAATCTCCCACTAGTCAAAGCCTTCGCTCAAATGCCAAAATATGCAAATATCATGAAGAAGTTGCTTACAAACCGAAAGAAGCTTAAGGAAACGTCCACGGTGTCCCTAAGTGAGAGCTTCTCGGCAATTATTCAAAGAAAACTACCCAAGAAGGTCAAGGACCCGGGCGGGCTGATTGTGGAATGCCACTTTGAAGATTCAATTGTAGAGAAAGTAGCGGATGATGTAGCATACGGGGTTACTGTAGCGTACGGTACTGTAGCAGTTTACTGTAGCATACGGTACTGTAGCGGATGATAAGCCAACTCATAAATCATCATGATTCTAAACATCAATTACAAACCGAAAGTAGCATACGGTACTGTAGCAGTTTACTGTAGCGGCACTGTAGCAACTTACACGATTTCGGGTTTTTCTCGGGATTTTCTGTCCCCGCATGCGGGGTCGCATACGGGGCCACATGACACTCTGGATGATGTTTTTAAGGGTTTTGGGAAGTCATTTTGGGAGAGAGCTAGACCTTGAGCAAGCTTGACTTCACCACCTTCTTTGGGAGCTTGAGGCCGGCTTTTGGAGGCGATTCTTGAGGAGAGGACGACGGGGAGAGCACGAGACGACGACTCCACACCTTCGATTTGGATTTTAGAGGAAGTTTGACAAGGGAAGCCACTCCTTGGGTGGCGTCCTTGGAAGCGTCATTCGGCCTTGATCCTTTGAGGGAGTGTTCTTATTATGCTTTTGGTTGTTTCCATGTATTTATTTGCATACTTTGTGATCATGAGCAACTAAACCCCAAGGTCACCGGATGTAGGTGAACCTTGGGGGTGAACTTGTGTATTTTGGATGATTCCTTTCTAGTTTATGCATGTGTGTTGGTTTGAGATCCTTGTTTGGTGGTTCTTGAATGCCTTGATATGTATGAGAACTCTATATGTCAATTCCTAGACAATGCTAGGTTGCATGACCATTGCCCTAGTATTAGGCTCACCAAGCTTGGAAGGGAATACATGTACGAATACGCCGTGACCATCGGGTATTTGTACCCCTCCAATTGTTAGGGTTGTCCTTGATTGTGTTTCAACCCTAGCTTGGGGAAATCCATTAAACCCATTGCAATCGTACAAGGATTTGGGCGGAAGAAATTCCGTATTCCAATACTTGTACCGGATTAGGGACCAAACACCGAGACCATCGGGTTGGTCTAATTTAGGGTTTTCCGGTCCAAACCACCCACGTGCATGCTAGTTAGGGTGTCCTTAGCACTTTAGTAGCCCCCGAGGGAATCCTTATCCGTGACCATTTCCTCGCCCTGATTTCCCTCAGTATTTGTATTTATTATTTGTATGCTTTTCACACATCCGTAGATTATTTGTAGTTATCTCCTTTGAGTGATTGCTAGGTTAAACAACATTGTGATAAGGAAGTAAGAATAGCTCCTCGGGCCCTTGGGAATACGACCCCCTCGTGCTCGCGCGAGGGGTATTACTTGGCGACCCCGTGCACTTGCGGGTGAGCGATTCAAACGCATTCTCACCAATGAGCCCTTTGGATGATTACTTACAAGAAATTGACATTGAAGGGGATGTTACACTAATGCAATCACAAGAGGCCCCTCCCCCAACACCACCGGACAAGATGCATGGAAAAAGCAAAGGAGAATGATCATGGAAATGAGCATGGAAAAAGGTAAGCCCTAAGGTCAACAAAGCGAGCAAAAACTCCAATGACAAAGCTCAAACGGCATGTTTCATCGACCTAGGTATGCATAGCATCGATTCTCTCCTTTCATTGAATTTACCGGCCGGGTCATCATTTGCACCCATGAATCCGTCAAGTAAAATCTCTTCCTTTGAACCACCCTGATTTGCAAGACTTGAACGTCAAGCTCGTGACGTTAAATAAGCGCTCTTGGGAGGCAACCCAAGTTTTTGTTTTTACATTTTTGTATCCTTTTACTTTCCGTATTTTGGTTGTTAGTGTGTTGTTGTTGGATTACGAGCTCTTCCTCTCACTCTTTGTTTTTGTTCCTTATTTGTTTTGCATCATCATTGTGGTACGTGTACATTTTAGTTTACTTGTTTTGGGGCTGATTAGCTGCTTTTTCCGCTTCATCAGGGCTTTGTGCGACCGCTGTGCGGGCCGCACGAAGGCTGCACATCACTGCCAGAATGGGGTGCGGCTGGTGTGAGGCCCCGTACATCACCCGCACATCATTGCAAGAGCAGTGTGCGGCTGGTGTGCAGGCCGCACACCACCCGCACACCATCTTGTAAATCATGGCTATATCTTGCTCCTTCCCCATTTTTCTCCATTCTTAGACCCTTAACTTGATCTTTCCACCTTCCATGACATCATTTAACTCTTGAGAACTCAGGTTTTCTTTATGCTTTTGAGGCTTTTTATTTTGGTCTTTCGTTTCTTGACCTGTTTGACATTTGCTGGGCTTCGTAAAAGCTGTAAAAATGTGTTATAATGATTCATGATTCTATTGTCTGTTGCCCACTCACTCTTACAAACTTATTCCTTGTGCCGCATCATTGTACAATCACAAAATTTTTCCATTGCTTGATCGTTGTTTTTGAAAATGTAGGACGAATGCAAAGTAAAATACTTGGGGCACCTCGACACCTCGGCACTACCTACTTCCACCGTCAATTGGGATGACTGGGATTAGAGCTCACTTTCCTTTAGTTTTCTTTTCTTGTCTTTGGTGTGGCTTTTTATTTGTGTTTGCTTTTGTTGTAATCTAGTGGGTTTTGGGCTTATCCCTACCACTTGTTTATTGTACCACTTTGTTTTGTGAACTTGAGTTTAATGCTTTTCAATTCCGTATTTTGCTTTAATAGGTATGATGGATACTTGATTCGACGTCTTTTCTCTTTGCAGGTTGAATTAGACGTCACATGATCTCTTTTCTCCAACCTTTACAATGTTTTTGCAAGACCACCCCGAATTCATCATCCACAAGAATCACGTCATATTTTTCGGGGAAGTTCACAAACCCACCTTACTTGTTTTTCTTGTTCATTCTTTTATGCACTGCTGAATTCGGTACATTAAGGGCTATGTACTACTCTAAGTGGGGATGGGTGTATGTTGCATGATTTTAAATTTTATGAACATTATCTGGGTAGATTAGACTTTTTGCATGATTGTTGAATCGAGGAAGGCTTGCTTAATCGTTAATGAATCATTGTGTAGGCCATGATAGACACTAAGCTACTTCTGACCTTGCACTCTCAAGCACTTCATGTCATTCTCGGTATTCCCCTCACTGACCACCTATCTAGAACCCTGGACACCTAGGTAAGAAACAACAGTAACTCTCGTAGCCCTCTTGTTGCTAACCCACTCATGCTGTTGTGCGCCTTGAAGTGTTAGATATCTCTCCTAATAGGCTCTTAAGGACTTTCCTCCTTGTCGCAACATGGTAAAAAAAAAAAAGGGGGATAGTGGTCCTCTGCCCTACTAGCAAAGTAACCTGGGGTTTTCTCTCCTAACCAGAGTGTTCCTCTCACCAAAAGCAAATAGGGCATAAGCGCGTCTATATGAATCTGCAAAGCTCCAAGTAATGTAGATTTGTAGTTCATGTTTGTCCCAAAAAAAGAGAAAGAAATTTTCTTATGCATGTGTGTACATACAAAACAAAGTTTATAACCGTGGTTGCTCGAACAGAAGAGGAAAGATCTTTAGGAGCCTACTAGGGTCATTTCTACCGCTTCAAGGCCATACTCCACAAAGTGGCGTGATTTGCTTCTTGATGTGGTTCTCGGGGTCCTGTCTACTTTGCCTGGATTACAGGGTCTTGAAATAAAGGGTGCACACACGCATCATCATACAACCGTTGAGTGCATGAAGCACCTTGGGTGGTCTTTGCTCCGTGTCTTGAGTCTTATCCTACTATGATACATTACCTTTTAGCTTGAGGTTGTGTATTTAGTCACATATAAGCCCTTATTGCTCTTCATGTTTGTTTGGTTGGGGACAAGCAAATAATCAAGTGGGGGGGTATTTGATACGTTCCTAAATGTATCATGTTTTAGTTATAAAATTTATACACTTTCATGCAACTTGTATTAGTTTCGATGACATTTGGTGCATTTGATACATTTATTTTTTTCAAGGCTTCGTGGGCCATTTTCGTGAGGAAGATACGTATTTGAGTTGTTCCGGAGAGAAATGAGGAAGAAAGGAAGTCTTTACATGCTCTGGACGCCAAGGGTCACACGCACATATCTCACACTGAGCATGTGTGCGGCCACTGTGTGGGGCCACACAGTGGCCGCACATTTCCTACAAAACCGTGTGTAGCCTGTGTACGGGCCGCATACTGGCCACACACCATGGGCAGAAGCTTGTGCGGCCAGTGTGTAGCCCCGCACACTGGTGACACACCACAGCCAAAAGGCTGTGCCACAAGTATACGGCCCTGCACAGTGCCCGCACAGCCTCGGGATATATAAGGCATCTCTTTAGGGTTTTAAGGGCATTTTGGCTCTCATCCGACCTCCATTCATCATCAAGTCATTCCCATCACATTTGGAGATATTTTCGAAAGAAATTGAGGGAGAGAAGAAGGGGAGAACGCAAACAAGCATCAAGGGGCTCGCCGGTGCGGATCCGACGAACCCTCATCATCACCTTCTAGCCGACATTTCGAGGGGAGTTTCATTGTTGTTTGTATAATGGCTATCATGTACTATGAACTCTCTCATTTTGTTATATCGAACTAGTCTCCCAAGGCCACCGGGCTCCCGGTGAAACATGGGAAGATACTTTGTATGGATGACATCGGTATTTGTAATTGATTATGTGTGACTTGTTTTGTTGGTTTTAATCTATTATTTCTAATAAATGCCTAACTGGACGTAGTATCTATGTATGTTTGCGTATTTATCTAGTATTTTTATATGTGTGGATGCTCGTTTTCGGTCTAAATTGGTTTATTTCGTGTTACAGGCACAAAAGATACTGTGGGGAGCTCATTGATAAGTGCTCGTAGTATAGTAATGCAAAGCGTTATTATCTGACAATGAACATATCTTTTATCAGATTTTATCACTAAATTGTGTGCATTTGTGTATTCTAATGCATTGTAGGTTTGTGGAGCCAATTTGGAGAAAAAGAATAAAGTTAGATCATGTTCGTCGTTGTTGGGAGGTTTTCGGACCAAGCAAGGAACAAGACATGAGCTTAGACTTGTGAGTGTGTGCCAACCTCCTTTGGAGGGGCACAAAGGCAGTCACATTCACAATAAGTCTAACTCGTGTTGCTTAGGAGAACTTCACCAAGAAGGAGACTTGAAGCAAATCGGCACGATCTACCATTGATCGTGTGCCCAATTCAATGGCCTCGAAGCAAGCTACTGTTCATTTTCGGCCAAATTTCAGAATTCCAAAAAATTCACACTGGCGTGTGGAATTAACAAACGGCCGTGTGAATTAATTTTTCAGTAGACAGAAACTTCACACGCACGTGTTTTAATTCCACACGCCCGTGTGAAGGCCCGATAAGTCCAAAATTTAAAGCCGCACTCAGCATTATAAAAGCCCGATTTGGAGGCTTTTGAGATATCTTTTAACCTATCTTTCTCCCCAACTTCTGGAGAGTGCGGCTAGGGTTTCGGAGAGGACTTTGTGGAGGATTGGAGTGCGCCATCGGCATCGACATCGACGTTCGACGGCCGCACAAGACCACGGCCACACCATACGCAAGGGGGTTTTCATCAATGCTTTCATTTTATTCTTTCTTTCATATTTTGATGAACATGTATAGCTCCATGAGGAGCTAAACAACTCGTGGGTATTCGGACTTGTAAACCCTAGGATTATTATGTTTTTATGACATTGCTATTATGCTTTTCCATTATTGATGAATAAATTCGAGTTTCAATTTTAATTTTCTTTTGCTATTGTTTTCTCTTAGCTGTGACACTAAGGATTGAGAACAATCTAGGTTATCCTTTGGAGGGGTGACAACTACTATAGGGTTTGACTACTTAAGATTGAGGAAGGTTGAGAGGGAGAGTTGTGAGGTAGTGATGTATCCCCTTTCCCTTCCGTTGTGATTTCTCCCTATCTCCGTTTCCTTGATTTATTAGCGGTTGAGATAGAGTGAAGTGCTAGGTAGATAAACTCCCCTGGGGCTTAGTTGAGCAAGCAACAGAGTGAAGGGTTGACGTGAATCCTATGCACTGGGGCTTAATTTTGACTAGGGTTCTTCCACCTGGACCAAAGGGGTAGAACTATACACAGGAACAGGTTTTATCACTAGGAATCCCTAAAGCTTAAAGCAATCCCGCGTAGTGTTAGGCTTAGGTAGAAATACTCCCCTGGGGCTTAGTTGCATGAGCGACAGAGTGAAGGGTTGACGTGAATCCTAATGCCGGGACATAGTGTTAGGGTTAGTCACGGTTGACCTTAGGTTTGGGACCGTGTGTTTAAGGATATCCTCGACTCAATTAACATCAGTAGGGAAGTATAATAGCATAGTCTTGCACTAGAAGCATAAGTCCTAGAGGTCATTTGTCCGGATACACTATTTTATTCATTGCTAGTCTTTCTCCTTCTACTTTTACTTACACTTTCTTGTCTTTCATCCCTCTATTTACTTTCTTGTCTTTTATTTTAGTTGATTCCATACTTCTCTCATCAAACCGATTATCACTTTTCGTACACCCCATAACTAAATAGCGAATTCTTGTGTTCTAAATCCCTATTCCCTGTGGATTCGACTACCCACTCACCAGGGTAATTTTATTACTTCGACAAGCCCTTGCACTTGCGGGATACACGCAAGGGGTCGTGTCAAGTTTTTGGCGCCGTTGCCGGGGCCTAGGCGTATTTTCAATGCTTGTTTTTGCTACTTTAGTTATTCACTACGTTTTCTATTTCACACTATCTTTATCTATCATTGTTCTTATTTTTTCTTTTTGTTGATTTTAGCTTCCGAAGGGATGTTTGACTCAAGCGAAGCCTATGATACACTTGCAAGACTGGTTAAGGACATAGAACAGAAAATATAGTTGTTTACTGTACAACCAGTTCCAAACTATGTCGAGTTTGGGCATTCAGTGAGACATCCTTTTACAGAAATAGGGAATATTGTTGATCAATTTTGCATGGGGCAGAACAAGAATTATGAATTGGGCAGTGTATTGGACAAATTTGATAAATCAGCCCTAGCTTTCTCAAGTGGTGACACAGAAGAAACCCTAGAGAAGGTCCTTGCACAGTTTGAATCTGGTTATTAGGAGCACAAGCAAGAAGTTTTCTCAATGGGAATTATAAACCTGACAGAAGAAGATTGTGAGTTGGGAACAGCAGTGGAGCCCCGGGAACAACAAAATGGATGTGATTTGAAGAAGGCTTCAGGTTGCGGTAATGAGTAGCAAGCTACTCAATTTGAAGAAATTGATAGATTAAAGGAAAACCAACTTCTACCATCCATTGAAAAGCCACCTGATTTGGAGTTGAAAACACTTCTAGAGCACTTAGAGTATGCGTTTTTGGCAGAAGAAATGAAGCTGCCCATGATTATAGCATCAGCCCTCTCTTTGGAACAAAAGGGCAAGTTGGTAAGTGTATTGAAGAAGCGCAAGTCTGCCTTGGCATGGAAAATTGCAGACTTAAAGGGTATAAACCCTTCATTCTGTACGCATAAGATTTTAATGGAGGACAATTTCAAATCGGTGATCCAACCTCAAAGAAGACTAAACTCGAACATGAAGGAAGTTGTAAACGCGGAGGTGGTCAAATTACTTGATGCAGGGATCATTTACCCTATTTCCGATAGTGCTTGGGTGACCCAACACAAGTGGTCCGGAAGAAAGGTGGGATGACAGTGATCAAGAATGACAAGAATGAACTCATACCAACTAGAACGGTCACAGGGTGGAGAGTTTGCATTGATTATAGAAGATTGAATGATGCAAGCTGTAAGGATCACTTCTCTTTACCATTCATTGATCAAATGTTGGAGTGATTGGCAGGGCATCAATTTTACTACTTTCTAGATGGATGTCAGGATACTTTCAGATTCGTATTACACCGGAAGACCAAGAGAAGATGACTTTTACTTGTCCCTACGGGACTTTTGCATATTGACGAATGCCGTTCGGGTTATGCAACGCATCTGCTACATTCCAACGCTGTATGACTGCTATTTTCGATGAACTTATCGAAGACATAATGGAAGTATTTATGGATGATTTCTCTGTGTTTGGTGATTCCTTTGACATGTGTTTGAGAAATTTGGAAAGAGTGCTGATAAGATGTAAAGAAACAAATCTTATGCTAAACTGGGAGAAGTGTCATTTCATGGTTCGAGAAGGCATTGTTCTTGGACACAAGATTTCCCATATGGATATTGATGGTCACCGCGCGACATGCTAAAGAAGCGAGCACGCGACTCCCCGGCCGCAAGTGCACGGGTCGTCAAGTAATAACCTCACAAGGAGGGTCGTATTCCCTAGGGACTAAGATCTACTATTACTTCCTTTTGGAAGTCACTTTCTAGTCGATCGAAACAAGGTTGAAGCAATATTAAAATAATAAAAACAAGTAAAGAAATGCAAATAAAATAAAGCTCAATCCGGAATAAAGTTAGAGACGAAGAACCCAATAATTAGGGAAGGCCTCGGGCGAGGATTCCACCGGGAGGAGACTAAATACGAATGATCATGGGAATCAAAAAGCTAGGGTTGGCTTGGTTTTGGTCCGCTAGACTCGGATGTCGACTACCCCGGAACCTCCGTAGTGTAGTCCTAATCCAGTACGGGTTCCTCTATCCAGAAGATATCCCTACAATGTCAATGAGAACAAGGAGTCTTGATTAGGGTTAATCTAATGCACACTCTCGGCTAAATTAACCCTAAACGCGCGGGAGGCTACTAACACACGGAACCTCCGGTGTATTAATACATGAAACCCTCTTTAACTCATCAAGTGACCTAATACACGCTAGCATCCCACCAAAAAAGTATCATTCGAAATCAATTCTACGGAAACCATCCATTGTAGAATGAACAACACAATGATGAATTAAAACCGAACAACCAAAACAAGTCAATCATTCAAAGCAAATAAAGATCATTCATACAAAGTCTCCTCCCACGGTTCACCGGGAGCCCGGTGGCCCTAGGAGTTTAGTTCCGCATTACAAAATGGAGGAGTTCACAATACATAAGGTTCATCAAGGAAACAACAAGAAAACTCCCCTCGAAATGTCAACTAAGGGTTGATGGTGTAGCTCGTCGGATCCGCGCCGCCGAGCCCTTTGATGCTTGATAAGTGCTTGAGTATACATGTTTTACCTACTTTTTTTACATACATTGAGCATCATTTTACCATGGATTATGTCTCATAAACTGTATTTTGGTGTTCTTTTATGCAATTAGGTTGTGAAAGTGTGAAAGGAGGAAAAGGAAGCAAAGATGGGTTATAAAGACATATTGTTGGGAGCTTTTGTACAACACAAGTGTCAAGGCACAAGAGGGGATCATGCACATGAGGGTGTGTGCCAACTTCCTGAAGAATTCAAGATGATTTGTGCAATGGAAGGGCACAAAGGCAGTCATACCTTCATGTCCCAACTTGTGTGAAGATAGCTAAAGCTTTCAAATGATAGTTCGATGGAGGAGAAGTCTTATAACTCACCACATGGACGTGTGCCCGACCATGTGGCCTCAAGATAAGAGAGTTTGGATCGCGTTTTATGAAGAGTACTATAGCAAAACACGGTCCATTTCACTGTAGTAGTAATGTAGTAGAAGTTACTGTTCACGCGGCCGCGTCAAAATCCCACACGACGGCGTGGGAATTCTGCAGCCCACACGACCGCGTGGAATCTCATGTGGTCGCGTGAAGACACGTGACTGGCATGATTTCAGATTTATAAATACCCCGATTTGACGATTTTTAAAGGACTTTTTGCGCACGTTTGAAGGCAAGAGCGGCTAGGGTTTCAAGGACGAGGTCTTTGGTGATATTGGGAGTCATTCTTCACCAACTTCGATAGATCTTTCGACGAGATAGCATCAGGGAGCCATTGGCGACCTAGCTTCGGAGAAGGTTCTTTCGAGATGCAATTTACTTTCATGGATTACATTGCTTTTTACTTCATTATCTTTTTCTTTGTAATAAGCCCCATGGAGGGCTAAACCCTAGTAGATACTTGGGCATGTGAACCCTAGGTTTCGATTCATGTATTGACTTTCTTATTGCTTTCTTTTAATTCTGAGTTAATTTGAGTTTTAATCTTGTTTAATCTTTGCTTGCATGCCTTATTGATTCGTATGGTTGTTTGGTATGTTTGCGTTGTTACCTTAATCAGAGAGAGGTCTCCATTGGGGATTAGAACATACAAGGTTAAAGAGGGTTGAGAGGGTGAGTCTTGAGATAGAGGAGTGTCCCCTTTCCCTTCTGATTGAGTGTTTTCTATCTCCGTATTCCCTAAGTTTTATGCAACCATATGGGGTGTGAGGCGTGAGATTGATAGATTTCTCCGCCGGGACCTTTGTAGGGGGTTAGGGATCTTTCGCCTAGAAGTAGGGTTAGATCTAATTTTAGGAATCGGTTTCACTCTTAGGTATCCCTAAAACTCATTCCGGTCATATGGGGTGTGAGGTGTTGAGATTGAGCGATTTCTCCGCCGGGACCTTGTAGGGGACTAGTATCGGTGGCCTGGAAGCAGGGATCGATTGTTCATGGATTACCTCGACTCATAGAACTCGGTTGAGAAGCATTTAATTAGTTTTGCACTTCATGATATAGCCTAGGGGATCATTGCCCGGGTATCTCATCTTCATTGATAGAGATCTCCTTTACCTTTCCCTTTTACTTGCTTTCTGTCTTGCGATTTTCTTATTTTACACATTACATCCATTGCTTCATATTATTGATTCGACTAGATAACTGAGAATCAGTCATTACTAGTACTTCCGTTCCCTGTGGATTCGACTACCCACTCACCAGGATAATTATTACTTCGACAACCCGTGCACTTGCGGTACACACACGCAAGGGGTGTGTCAAGTTTTTGGCGCCGTTGCCGGGGATCGAACCCGGGTCACCCGCGTGACAGGCGGGAATACTCACAACTATACTACAACACGGGTGTCAAGACACAAGAGGGGATCATGCACATAAGGGTGTGCGCCAACTTTCGGAAGAATTCATGCTTATTTGTGTGATGGAAGAGCACAAAGGCAGTCACACCTTCATGTCCCGACTTGTGTGAAAATAGCTAAAGCTTTCAAATGATGGTTCGATGGAGGAGAAATCTTGTAACTCACCACATGGACGTGTGACCGACCATGTGGCCTCAAGACAAGAGAGTTTGGATCGTGTTTTATGAAGAGTACGGTAGCAAAACCACTGTTCGTTTCACTGTAGTAGTACTGTAATAGAAATCACTGTTCACGCGACCGCATCAAAATTCCACGCTACCGTGTGGGAATTCTGCAGTCCATGCAACCACGTGGAATCTCATGTGGTCGCGTGGAGGCACGTAAGTGGCGCACTTCAGGCTTATAAATAGCCCTTTTTGCCGATTCTTTTGGTATCTTTTGTGTGGCTTTTGAGAGGCGAAGCGGCTACGGTTTGAGGATGAGGTCTTTGCCGAATTGGAGGGCCGTTCTTCACCAACTTTGATAGTTCTTTCCTCCGTCATAGCATCGAGGGAGTCATTGGCAACCTAGCTTCGGAGAAGGATCCTTCAAGACGTTGAGCGACCCATCAAGGCCATCATCACGAATTCAAGGAGGTTTATTTCCATGGTTTACATTGCTTTTCATTGTGTTATGTGTTGCTTTGTAATAAGCCCCATGGAGGTCTAAACCCTAGTAGATACTTGGGCATGTGAACCTTAGGTTTCGATTCATGTATTGGCTTTCTTTATGCTTCCTTTTAATTCTAAGTTAATTTGAGTTTTAATCTTGTTTAATCATTGCTTGCATGCCTTATTGATTCGTATGGTTGTTTGGTATGCTTGATTTGTTGCCTTGGTGAGAGAGAGGTCTCTATTAGGGATTAGAACATACAAGGTTAAAGAGGGTTGAGAGGGTGAGTCTTGAGATAGAGGAGTGTCCCCTTTCCCTTCCGATTGAGTGTTTCCTATCTCCGTATTCCCTAAGTTTTATGCAACCATATGGGATGTGAGGCGTGAGATTGATAGATTTCTCCGCCGGGACCTTTGTAAGGGGTTAGGGATCTTTCACCTAGAAGTAGGGTTAGATCTAATTTTAGGAATCGGTTTCACTCCTAGGTATCCCTAAAGTTCATTGCGGTCATATGGGGTGTGAGGTGTTGAGATTGAACGATTTCTCCACCGGGACCTTGTAGGGGACTAGTATCGGTGGCTTGGAGGCAGGGACTGATTATTCATGGATTGCCTCGACTCATAGAACTCGGTTTAGAAGCATTTAGTTAGTCTTGCACTTCATGATAGAGCCTATGGGGAGCATTGCCCGGGTATCTCATTTTCATTGATTGAGATCTCCCTTTATTTACCCTTTGCCTATTCATCTATGGTATTAATTTCTATGCACACTAGATCACCACAAAATCACATTTGTCATTAGGCTAGTTTGAAGAGAAGAAGTTAGTACTAGTAGCCCTGTTTCCTGTGGATTCGACTACCCTACTCACCGGGTATAATTATTACTTTGACAACCCGTGCACTTGCGGGACACACACGCAAGGGGTGTGTCAAGTTTTTGGCGCCGTTGCCGGGGAATAGGATACCTGGAACGCTAGGTCTTTGTTGCTCTAGCCATTTATCATTTTCGTTATTTTGTCTATTTGATACTTTCTTTTTCTTCCACCATTCTAATTTGTTTTATTTTGACTTATGTTATTTTTTTTTCTTGCAAGGTACTTGAATGATGATTGATCCAATTACAAAGTTATATTTTCAGATTGAAGATTTCAGTGGAAAATTTGATAGACTTATTTCTGCACAACAATAAAGCAACCAATATCGCAGCCCATATCATACAAATCAGCGGAGCTACCCAAACCACCTATGGAATATTGATGGACAGCAATGGGAAGCACCTATAGAAGAATTTCAGATGGGTGAGAAGCATGAGGAGGATGTACTTCGGTTGGAAAGCGTATTACTCAGATTCATTGAAGCGACCGATGCCCGCTTCGAAAATGTTGAAGCCACCTTAAGATGTCATGAAATCTCCATCAAAAACATTGAGCATCACATAGGAGAGATTTTAGACACACTTGCTAGGGAAAAAGAAGAATTTGAACAAGCAAGGCAAGTTTCTTCCACGCATGACAAGGCCATGAACCACATTGATGAAGTAGGGCAAATTGAGTACATTGCTGCAGAAAATTGAAAGGACAGAAGAAGAACATCATTTTCAAAATTTGGATTTCTTGAATGAAGATTATGCTTGTGTGCAACAAAATTTTCAAGGGGATTTGCTAACATCATGTTCAATTCAAGCTGATAATACACAAGAAGAAGAAAGCCCTAAGGTAATGGAGCAAGCACCTTTCTTTTGGATTAATCAACTCATTGAATGCAAGAAAGAGATTTTGGGTTTGGAAGAAGATGTGGGTAGGATATTTAAACCATCCAATGACCCACCGATGCTAAGCTTGGACAATTCCCAACCCAAATTGTTTCCTTGGAGGCCAAAGGTAAGATAGTTGGACTCTCTAACAAAAACTCCACCCCGGCAAGTAGATTTTTGGTTTAAAGGAAGTAGCTATGCAATGTCTAGTCGGGAGGAACACACTCTTTTCAAGCCTCCATAAGGCAAGCCTCCATAAGGTAAGGAAGAGGTACGTCAAGCTTAGTGACGTAAAACAAGCGCTACTTAGGAGGCAACCCAAGTTTTTAATTGCTTTCTAGTTTAGATTTTAAATTCTATAGTAATAATTACCATGAGTGTGTGCCTTGATTAATTTTTGTTGGTGTTGAACTTTTTAAGGAAAATATTTGGTGATTTGAAGTGTTTTTCACATGTATGACATGATTCAGGGTGCAATGCATGATAATTGTTGAAGAATAGGGTTAATTTTGAAGTTTGGAGAGCCGCGTGGACTATTTGCAGAAATTCTGCAGCTCACGTGGCCGCGTGAGATTCTCACGCGGCAGTGTACAGTACCCACGTGAGGGTGTGGAATTCCCACACCCCCATGTGGCCTATAAACATAGATGAAGAGTCATCATTCATTATCCATAACTTACAACTCTTCATTTTCTCATCTCTTCCTCTCCAAACTTCCCATCCATAAGATTTCAAATCCATTTTTCTTCGACTTATTCGAGATTTAGAAGTGTTTTGCCGGCATTTGCATCAAGTTTTCTCCATCGATTCGCGTCGGTAAGGCCTCATCTCCCCCTATCATGTCCATGCTTTCATGTTCAATTCCATCGAGTTTTCTTGTTTCTTGGATGATATTTTCCATGGAAAACATTGTGAAAACACTTAGAAAACATGTAAACGAAGCTTAGTGAGGCGTTGGAGCCCAACTATGGCTCTTTGGCCATGGTTGGATGTCTACGTGGGCGCGTGGCCTAGCCACACGGCCGCGAGAACCGGCCAACAGCCCAGGCGGGCGCGTGGCTTGTCCCACGCGACCGCGTGGAGCTCACCAATCTTCGACCGAAAAGCCACGCGACTGCGTGGCTGGGTCACACGGTCACGTGGTCCTTCTGCCGAGCCAGGACACGCCCACGCGGGCTCGTGGCTATCCCACACGCCCGCGTGGGCTGGAAACTTGGCAAATTAAGCCATGTGGGCGTGTGGCTTGCCCACACGCCCATGTGGATTTTCGCATCTTGCCATATCATGTAAATTTGCACTTCTTGGGCAATTTTCTTGCAGGTATGACACCAAGGACTAAAAAGCTTGCTCCAAAAAAAGCCTTGATCGTTTATAGCTGACCTTGGATGAGGACATGCCTTCTAACACACCAGTAACACCAGCAGATGATGCTAATGCTTGAGGCGTCCCACTCATGAGACTTTAGTTTTCTTTACTTTAGTTTTCATTTCTAGTTTTCTTTATTTTATCTTTTAGACTTCAGTTATCTTTATACTTTGTTTTGATTGTGCGAGTTGTGCTTTATTTTGCTTCATTTGTAAGAACTCGTGCAACTTTTCTATTTTTATTGAGCTTCACTTAACCCCTTGAATCCGTACAGATGGCCTTGAGAGTGATGATGATGATATTTTTGTCATAAACACATGACCATGTGATTGGTCGTGTAAGCTTCACAACCCGTGGAACAATAACACACAATCGAGTCAGCTTCACCGATCGATCACTAAGGAGTTCAGGGGAGTATTGTTTCGATTGCATTTTCACCCACATCATGCTTTTATTGCTTATATTTTTATTGTGCTTACATGTGTACATTGAGGACAATGTACATCTTAAGTGTGGGGCAGTGTTCACCTTATACATGGCCTTTACTTGTGTTTTCATGATCATGCTCATGTTGCCCATGAAGGTTCACCTTAGGGTTGAGAGTTTAATTCTTAATTTTTGGAGGTTGTAAACATTAGGTTTTATCATGCTCTAGTTTTTATCCAATTTTCTTGAAATTTTTGTCCGATTGTTCTTTAATGCACTTTTCTCACTCATTAAACCTATGGAAACTTACTCTAGTTCATTGTTGCGGGATTTTATAGTGTTAGTTTTATTCGAATTATATAAAAAAAAAAGAGAAAATTTAGAATTTTAGCTTTGTTTGTTTGTATATAGGAGGTGGAAAGAGCTACCACCTATATTGTATGAAGCTACTTGATTGCTTCCCCGCAAGTGTACAGCATCGCCAAGTAATACCTCGCACAAAAGCACGAGGATCGTATTCCACGGGGCTAAGGAGCTACTCTTACTCCTCCATCGCCTATTATCTAACCTAACCACACAAGCATGGATGTATGTTCTACTGAAGCAAAGAAATAAATACGATATAATTAAATAGAATTGAAAGCATACAATGTGGTTGCAAGTGCTACAATGAAGAGTAAAGGCCTATGGATGTGGATCCCCTTGAGGGGTCATCATGATACATGGATGAAGGATAAAAGATAGCTTGGTTGATTTAGACCGAAGGATCTCAAGATTAGATCAACCCCAATTTCTCGGCGATTGAACCCTAATCCCATACGGATATTGGTTGGAATCTCTTCCTAACCAACATCCCTACGATTGCATTAAGTACAAGGAGATCCCAAAATAAGGATACACTAAACCCTAGTCTATCCTTATAGCTCGGAGGGCTATCGACACCCAATTTCTCGGTGTACCGATACAAGTAACCCCTTTTAGTTCATTAATGACCTAAAACACGTGAGTAGGTCACATCTACGTGTATAATTCAAGAAAGAACTACGGATCTCTCCATATGGTAGTTCTAGACATGAAGCACAATGAACTAAATCTTAAACCAAACCAAGCTTGCAATTAAGTAAAGATCATCCAAAATAATGATAAACCCCCCAAGGTTCACCAACATCCGGTGGCCTTGGGGGTCTAGTGTGCCATCAAGCAAGTAACAACAAAAATACAAAGTAAATCACTTAAAAAGCTCATAAATGACACTCCCTAGATGAAATGATGAAGGAGGAGGTGGAGGTCCGGCCGAATGACGCTTTCCCCCGTCCAAGAGATGCCGAATGACGCTTCCCTTGTCTTGGATCCTTGCCTCCTTGATGGTGAAGCTTCTCCCCTTCAAAATGATGTTCTTACCTCCTCCCTTGGCTCCAAATCGTCGTTTTCCAAAGATTTCTTCGTTTCTTTCCTTTTAGATGCCGGCCAAGAAGTCCCCTTTGTGTGCCCTAAAAACCTCTATAAATACTCCCGCAGGATCCCGGGGTGGATAGATCCATCCCGGGGTGGATAGATAGGCAAAAATAGGGCAAAAATCTGTCAAACGTGGGGGTTCATCCCGGGGTGGATAGAAGCATCCCGGAGTGGATAGGGGGCCGTGAGAGCTAGTTGAAAATTACTGTCTTTTGATGCTCACGGCCCCTTATACGGCCCCGTATGCTGCAGTACTCCAGCACCCAGATTCTTCATCCTTTTTCGCCCAAATCGTATTATCATGTTCCTCATGGCTCCTCCATGCCCTACAACATAAATAATGCTCAATTAAGCATAAAAACGGGCATCCATTCATATAAAAATACATGCTAAGTGAACAAAATATGTATGTTAAAACACATACATTTAGACACTTATCAAACATCCCCACACCTAAGCGTTTGGTTGTCCCCAAGCAAACAAATCATGAAAAACAAAGGGAATGATAAGTGGCTAAATGTACATCTCTGGCTCAAATAAATACGAGATTATACAAGTATAGAATAATGATATACAGATGTTGAGTTACAGTCAATACGTACAATAAACAGATCTTGTCTCACCTCTTATATGTCTGTACAGTGTAAGTGAATCTTTCATCTCATTTGCCCTGACATGGTCTAGCCCTATGACTTCAATCAGTACAACTCTATATGCTAATCACTCCACAAGTACAGAGTACTAAGTCTTAAAAAGCTAAGTGCCACTCCAATGAACAATTAAGATCCTTCTAATTCTACAACTTGAAACTAAATCCCATTTCTACTCACAAACTCAAGTAGGCAGTCTAAGTGATCACTAGGGTTATTTTTATTTATATGTATAAACACTTTTTTTTTTTTTTTGAGTCCGCCTAACGTAGACTGCACAAAAATCTTTCTGGAGGATGCACATGCTGGTTAGGCACAAGAGTCACCCAACTACTCGATTACAGTCTACATAGACGCATTCATGCTCCATTAGCAGAGGAATACTGACATAGACTCTCTTTTTTTTTTTTTTTTTTTTTTTTTTACATACCCTAGATCAAACCTTTAGACTGCACTACAAGTAACAAACCTAGGATTAGCTCAACAAGACTTAGATGTTCTTAAGAGTTCATTGAAGGATAGAACTTAGTAGTCTAAGGCTAAGTACTCAAAATTGTGTGTTAGGCATACAAGAGAGTTAAGAAAGTCAAGCAGGCTATTCCCAGGGCATCAACAAAAGACTCAGTGCACAGAACAATACTAGAGGTGAAACAGGATTCAATAGAGCACAACAAGAAAAAATGTAACTCACATCAATCATTAATTCACACTTGAAGAATCTCACAAGAAAGTAACAAGCCATCATTGATAACACTAGCATGCAAAGTTGACCTAATACAGGTAAATACACCCATCCCCACACCTAGTGTTGTACATTGCCCTCAATGTACACTAATCAGGAAAATAGAGGCAATATACACAATAATAACAAAGGAGAAGGGTGAAAACGAACTTCCCCGGTTTATTTGGTAAAAATGGCGAAGTGTGACCCGACAAAAGTGTACGGCGAGCTTTACATGTCGGGTCCGGCTCCCACAAAATGTGGAGATCCTCACCAAATTCCCTTCAATGCCCTACAAAGCGCAAGGGCAAAACCATCATTCCAAAAAAAAATAAAACAGAAAAGATTAATACTAGGGAGCGGTCAAACACACAACTAAATAAAAGCAACCAGAGTTCTACAAAGTGTTGGTCAGGGTATAACCCTTCCCAACTTATTCAAAACAAACAAACACACGGGCAGAAAATAAAGAAAACAACAATAAAAGAAACAACATGCTGCTAAAAGAGAAATAAGTGTCCATGCTCAAGAACGAAACGGCTCATCGATAACAGGTGGGACAGGTGTGTCGGTACAGGATGCGGTGCCAAAGGGTTTAGTCTTCAATATTTCGTAGTGTGCCATGTGAAGGGGGTGCGTGAACGTAGGTTCCTCGGGAATTTGTGTTGAAGCTCTTGGACGTTTTGAAGCAACCCTCTTGAAGTTTGGCATCCCTACAACACATAAGATCCTCATCAAGCCTAAACCAATCCAATACAACACTGAAAATAACACAAGAAGCAAGAAATAAATGAAAAATGGCTATGAATAGGGTCCATACGGCCGTATGGACACTATTCATGGTGGAGCATTTCATTACCATCATGAAAATCGAAAACGTTTTACAAGAATTCAATGGAAATTGAACAAACAACAATCACACCACCAACACATGATAAAAGCATGAATTTATCCACCAAAAAGCTCCATGAACTCAAGAGAAAATGAGAAAGAGAAATCTAGGGCATCAAAAAGCTTACTGGTGAATCCTTGGTGGAACTTGCTTGAAGCTCTTGGTAAATCACTAGATCGATGTCACAAAATGTCTAGGAGGTGATCTAGAACAAGAAATGGAGAGATTTGGTTGAGAAATGATGGAAAGAGGGGAGGGGAAATGGTGGAGATGAAAGGGGGATGGAGAAGAAGACTTAAAGGGCCAAATAATTGGGGGGGGGGGGGGGGGGGGGGGGGGGGTTAAGGTACTAGGCCGAGCCTCACGGCCCCTCTCACGGCCGTGAGGGGGGCCGTGAAGGCTAGTACAAAAGCCCAGCCCGCGAATAAAATGCACATACGGCCCCCAATACGGCCGTGAGGGGGGCCGTGAGCTCTAGTGTATTTTCACTGGAGAATGGCTCACGGCCTCCCTCACGGCCCCTTTAGGGCCATGAGGACCTGGGGAGGCTGGTTTTGGGTCTTAACGCAATCTAAAACTCTCCGAGAAAGTAATAACATGATTCAAAACACCTCCTACTCGGAAGAAATACGCAAAAGACTCGAATAAACTCATGAATTGACAATATAGCAAGTAGGCACAACAAGGAAAAATATAAAACAACACACATGATGAGAGCAAAGATTTTGAGGATGGACTTATTCAAATGCACAACAGATAAGGAAATTAGCACAATCCAAAGTAGATATGAACAACTAAAATATAAAAATTGAATTTAAAAACCCCCGAACACTTGGGTTGCCTCCCAAGAAGCGCTTGTTTAACATCACGAGCCTGACGTACCTTCTTTCTTACCTCAAGGGGGTTCAAAAAGCTTGCGGTTACCCCCAGTCGAGCTTGAAATATCATTATGGTTGAAGTACAATTTCAATTTTTGTCCATTCACCTTGAAGGTACCACGATCCGGGTGGGTCACCTCAACTGCTCCATGCGGGAAAACCTGAGTGACAACGTATGGACCAGACCATCGCGATTTGAGCTTCCCAGGGAATAATCTCAACCTGGAATTAAACAGTAACACTTGATCTCCCTCTTGGAATTGTTTTGGGTGCTTGATATGCCTGTCGTGGTACTCCTTTACTCTTTCCTTGTAAAGCTTCGAATTCTCGTATGCATTGGAGCGCCATTCATCCAGTTCATTCAGTTGTAGCTTCCTCTCGTTACCTGCAAGAGCGGAGTCAAGATTTAGGAATTTGATGGCCCAAAAAGCTTTGTGTTCAAGCTCAACCGGTAAATGGCAAGCTTTTCCATAGACTAGCCTATAAGGGGTAGCCCCTATAGGAGTTTTGTATGCAGTTATGTAAGCCCAGAGAGCGTCATCCAAGTGTTCCGCCCAGTCTCTTCGGTTTTGACTCATCATTTTCTCAAGTATTCGCTTTAAGTCTCGATTGGACACTTCTACCTGCCCACTAGTTTGTGGGTGATAGGGTGTCGCCATTTTATGGTGTACACCATATCGCTTCAAGATTTTTGTGAATTGGGCATTGCAGAAGTGTGTGCCTCTGTCACTGATGATTGCGCGTGGTGTGCCAAACCTGGAGAACAGTTTCTTCAAAAATTTTACCACCACCCTAGCATCACTTGTTTGCAAGGCTTGTGCTTCCACCCATTTGGATACATAGTCTACTGCCACAAGGATGAACTTAAACCCATGGGAGCTAGGAAATGGTCCCATAAAGTCAATCCCCCAAACGTCAAAGACTTCACAAGCTTGATTCCAATTCTGGGGCATCTCATCCCTACGAGATATGTTGCCAACCCGTTGACAACGATCGCAAGATTGTATGAATTTTTGGGTATCTTGAAATAATGATGGCCAATAGAAACCTGCATCAAGGATCTTCTTTGCAGTCCGGTTCGCATTGTAGTGGCCTCCAGTAGGCCCTGAATGACAATGTTTCAAGATGCTAAGGCCCTCCGGTCGGGATACACATCTTCGAGCAACTTGATCGGCACAAGTTCGGAATAAGTAGGGATCTTCCCATATGTAGTGCTTGGCGTCCGAAAAAAATTTCTTTCGTTGTTGATAGGTGAACCATTTTGGGATAACCCCTCCAACCAAATAGTTGGCAAAATCAGCAAACCAAGGCGGCTCATTTTCCTCCATAACTTGAATGTTGTACAAGTGCTCTTCAGGGAATGAATCATTGATCTCTCTCAGTTATAGTTTTCCTACTGGGGTTCTCTAAGCGGGATAAGTGATCGGCTGCGAGATTTTCTGCTCCACGCTTATCCTTGATTTCTAGATCAAACTCCTGAAGGAGCAACACCATCTAATCAGCCTTGGCTTGGCGTTTGACTTACTGAGCAGGTATCTCAAGGCTGAATGATCAGTGTACAGTACAACTCTGGAAAGAACTAGGTAGGAACGAAATTTATCAAATGGGAACACCACGGAAAGTAGTTCTTTTTCAGTTGTGGTGTAATTCTCCTGAGCTCCAGTTAAGGTTTTGCTCGCATAATAGATGGGGTGGAACTGTTTGTCTCGGCGTTCCCCAAGAACCGCACCCACTGCAAAATCACTTGCATCACACATCAGTTCAAATGGGGAATCCCAATCCGGAGCTACCACAATAGGAGCTTGAACTAGCATCTTCTTGAGTGTAAGAAATGCTTTCATGCAGTCATCGCCAAACTCAAATGGGACATCTTTTTCCAACAACTTTGTCAAGGGTCTAGCAATTTTTGAGAAATCTTTGATGAATCTTCTATAGAAGCCTGCATGTCCCAAAAAACTTCTAATGGCTTTCACTGAATTTGGGGGAGGTAGCTTTTCTATGACAGAGATCTTCGCCTTATCTACCTCAATCCCATCCTTTGAGATTTTGTGACCCAAGACTATCCCTTCTTGTACCATGAAGTGGCATTTCTCCCAACTTAGCACAAGATTAGTTTCCTCACATCTAATGAGAACCCGCTCAAGATTTTTGAGGCAACAATCAAATGTGCCTCCGAAGACGGAAAAGTCATCCATAAACACCTCCATGAAGTCTTCCACCATGTCTTCAAAAATTGCCATCATGCACCTCTAAAAGTAGCAGGGGCATTGCAAAGTCCAAAAGGCATTCGACGATAGGCAAACGTCCCATAAGGACATGTGAATGTGGTTTTTTCCTGATCTTCCGGTGCAATGGGGATTTGAAAGTACCCAGAAAACCCATCCAAGAAGCAGTAGTAGGAGTGCCCTGCTAGTCGCTCCAGCATCTGGTCAATGAATGGCAGCGGGAAATGGTTTTTCTGAGTGGCATCATTCAATTTTCTGTAGTCAATGCAGACACGCCACCCAGTGATAGTTCGGGTTGGAATCAACTCATTTTTATCATTGGTGATCACGGTCATCCCTCCTTTCTTAGGGACCACTTGCACTGGACTAACCCACTCACTGTCAGATATTGGGTAGATGATGCCTGCATCAAGGAGCTTTATGACCTCGGCCCTGACCACTTCTTTCATATTTGGATTGAGTCTTCTTTGAGGCAATACTGAGGGTCTGTGATTTTCTTCCATCAGAATTTTGTGAGTGCAAAATGATGGATTTATTCCCTTTATGTCGGCTATCTTCCACGCAATTGCTTTCTTATGTTTCTTTAACACATTCACTAAACTCCTTTTCTGTTCAACTGTTAGATTCGCAGCAATGATAACTGGAAGTTGTGTTCCTTCTCCAAGAAAAGCATACTTGAGGTGTTCAGGCAACTCTTTCAGCTCTAGTTCAGGTGCTTCTTCTGTTGACGGTCTTAAGCTTTTATTTCCCAGTCCATCATGCTGAACTGCATCCTCCTGTTCTTCTGACTCCGAACCCTCATCCGAGCTATCATTTATGCCAAACACATGTTGCATAATGCTTTCTTGTGTATCTCTCTGATCCTCTACAAATTTAACCATCCGACTTGGCCGGGGTTCGTCTATTCCTTTCAATTTTCGAAGCAGCAACTCATTGGAGAAGTTACCATCCTCATTTTGTGAAACCACCCCGTTGTTCATGTATTTTGTGAATAGTGTCTTCAATGTGTCACCCATGTTCTCTAGGGTTGAGCCTTCCCATGGCCTGAATCTGCAGAAAGAATTATCCTGAATGTGTGACAAGTGATGTTTAGGTGGTAACCACTCCCGCCAAATCTCATTCAAAATTGATTCATTTCCTTGTGTATAGTTTAAGTTTGCCATGCACGGTGCCTTGCAAGATCAAGAAAGATAAAATAAGTTAAGCTCAAAAGAAACAAAAACAAAAGGAAATAAAAGAAACAATAAATAAATAAATGAATGGCTAGAGCAATAGGCTAGAAGTTTCTCAGAATTCCTTAGAAAGTTCCCCGGCAACGGCGCCAAAAACTTGATTGCTTCCCCGCAAGTGTACGGGATCGCCAAGTAATACCTCGCACAAAAGCAAGAGGATCGTATTCCACGGGGCTAAGGAGCTACTCTTACTCCTCCATCACCTATTATCTAACCTAACCACACAAGCATGGATGTATGTTCTACTGAAGCAAAGAAATAAATACGATATAATTAAATAGAATTGAAAGCATACAATGTGGTTGCAAGTGCTACAATGAAGAGTAAAGGCCTATGGATGTGGATCCCCTTGAGGGGTCATCATGATACATGGATGAAGGATAAAAGATAGCTTGGTTGATTTAGACCGAAGGATCTCAAGATTAGATCAACCCCAATTTCTCGGCGATTGAACCCTAATCCCATACGGATATTGGTTGGAATCTCTTCCTAACCAACATCCCTACGATTGCATTAAGTACAAGGAGATCCCAAAATAAGGATACACTAAACCCTAGTCTATCCTTATAGCTCGGAGGGCTATCGACACCCAATTTCTCGGTGTACCGATACAAGTAACCCCTTTTAGTTCATTAATGACCTAAAACACGTGAGTAGGTCACATCTACGTGTATAATTCAAGAAAGAACTACGGATCTCTCCATATGGTAGTTCTAGACATGAAGCACAATGAACTAAATCTTAAACCAAACCAAGCTTGCAATTAAGTAAAGATCATCCAAAATAATGATAAACCCCCCAAGGTTCACCAACATCCGGTGGCCTTGGGGGTCTAGTGTGCCATCAAGCAAGTAACAACAAAAATACAAAGTAAATCACTTAAAAAGCTCATAAATGACACTCCCTAGATGAAATGATGAAGGAGGAGGTGGAGGTCCGGCCGAATGACGCTTTCCCCCGTCCAAGAGATGCCGAATGACGCTTCCCTTGTCTTGGATCCTTGCCTCCTTGATGGTGAAGCTTCTCTCCTTCAAAATGATGTTCTTGCCTCCTCCCTTGGCTCCAAATCGTCGTTTTCCAAAAATTTCTTCGTTTTTTTCCTTTTAGATGCCGGCCAAGAAGTCCCCTTTGTGTGCCCTAAAAACCTCTATAAATACTCCCGCAGGATCCCGGGGTGGATAGATCCATCCCGGGGTGGATAGATAGGCAAAAATAGGGCAAAAACCTGTCTCACGTGGGGGTTCATCCCGGGGTGGATAGAAGCATCCCGGGGTGGATAGGGGGCCGTGAGAGCTAGTTGAAAATTACTGTCTTTTGATGCTCACGGCCCCTTATACGGCCCCGTATGCTGCAGTACTCCAGCACCCAGATTCTTCATCTTTTTTCGCCCAAATCGTATTATCATGTTCCTCATGGCTCCTCCATGCCCTACAACATAAATAATGCTCAATTAAGCATAAAACGGGCATCCATTCATATAAAAATACATGCTAAGTGAACAAAATATATATGTTAAAACACATACATTTAGACACTTATCACTACTCTCATAAGTCGGATACTTGTTATGCCCTAATGAGAGAAAGAGCTATCTCATAGGATGTGTGAAAGCTACCACCTTCGGTAGAAAGAGCTACCACATCGAAAGTGTGAAAGCCACTCGGGATGCATCTTGGGAAAGGGCTACCTTAGAGGATATGTGAAGCTACTATCTATTCTTTTTGTGCATAAATAAGTCCCATTATTAATAAGAACTTTGAGTAGTGGATATAGTGTTGACATGAGTTGAGCTTCCACACACACACGCTTTCGGACTTTAGTACTTTCATTTTTGATTGGATTATTTGCTAGAGTATTGATTGTTTCATCTAGTGTTTGTTTTTCTCCATGATTTTAGAATTTTATTCTTGTACCCTCTTGGTGAACCTAAGGCCAAGCACTTCTCTTTGCTTTTCATGAGTTTATGGTTAATTTTGCTTGAGGACAAGCAAAGGCTTAAGTGTGGGGGAGTTTGATAAGTGCTTGAGTATACACGCTTTACCCACTTGTTTTACATGCATTAAGCATCATTTTACCATGGATTATGTCTCATAAACTGTATTTTGGTGTTCTTTTATGCAGTTAGGTTGTGAAAGTGTTAAAGGAGGAAAATGAAGCAAAGATGGGTTATAAAGACATATTGTTGTGAGCTTTTGTACAACACAAGTGTCAAGACACAAGAGGGGATCATGCACATAAGGGTGTGTGCCAACTTCCGGAAAAATTGATGCTAATTTGTGTGATCGAAGGGCACAAAGGCAGTCACATCTTCATGTTTTGACTTGTGTGAAAATAGCTAAAGCTTTCAAATGATGGTTCAATGGAGGAGAAGTCTTATAACTCACCACATGGATGTGTGACCGACCATGTGGCCTCAAGACAAGAGAGTTTGGATCGTGCTTTATGAAGAGTACTGCAGCAAAACCACTGTTCGGTCTACTGTAGCAGTACTTTAGCAGAAATCACTGTTCATGCGACCGCGTCAAAATCCCACGCGACCGCGTGGGAATTATGCAGCCCACGCGACCACGTGGAATCTCACGTGGTCGCGTGGAGGCACGTGACTCGCGCACTTCAGGCTTATAAATTGCCCTTTTTACCGATTATTTTGGTATCTTTTGTGTGGCTTTTGAGAGGCGAAGCGGCTACGGTTTGAGGAGGAGGTCTTTGCCGAATTGGAGGGCCGTTATTCACCAACTTTGATAGTTATTTCCTCCGTCATAGCATCGAGGGAGTCATTGGCAACCTAGCTTCGGAGAAGGATCCTTCAAGACGTTGAGCGACCCATCAAGGCCATCATCACGAATTCAAGGGGGTTTATTTCCATGGTTTACATTGCTTTTCATTGTGTTATGTGTTGCTTTATAATAAGTCCCATGGAGGTCTAAACCCTAGTAGATACTTGGGCATGTGAACCTTAGGTTTCGATTCATGTATTGACTTTCTTTATGCTTCCTTTTAATTCTGAGTTAATTTGAGTTTTAATCTTGTTTAATCATTGCTTGCATGCCTTATTGATTAGTATGGTTGTTTGGTATGCTTGATTTGTTGCCTTGGTGAGAGAGAGGTCTCCATTAGGGATTAGAACATACAAGGTTAAAGAGGGTTGAGAGGGTGAATCTTGAGATAGAGGAGTGTCCCCTTTCCCTTCCGATTGAGTGTTTCCTATCTCCGTATTCCCTAAGTTTTATGCAACCATATGGGATGTGAGGCGTGAGATTGATAGATTTCTCCGCCGGGACCTTTGTATGGGGTTAGGGATTGACACGACCCCTTGCGTGTATCCCGCAAGTGCACGGGTTTGTCGAAGTAATAAATTTACCTTGGTAAGAAGGTAGTCGAATCCACAGGGAATAGAGAGATAGAATATAAGGTTTCACTAATTAAGCTATGCAGAATACGGAGAACGATAATAAGATTGATGAGTGAAAATAATGCAAAGCAATAAACTAAATAGAGAGATGAAAGAAAGAAGTGCAAGCAGGAAAATCGAGAAGGACTAACAATGAATAAAAGGGGGGTATCCGGACAAGCTACCTCTAGGGTCTATGTTTCAAGTGCAATACTATGATATTATACTCTCCTATTGATGTCAATTGAGTCGAGGATATCCTAAGACTCACGGTCCCAAACCTAAGGACAACCGTGACTAACTCCAACACTATGCCCCGGTATTAGGATTCACAACACCCTTCACTCTGTCACCTAGATGACTAAGCCCCAGGGGAGTCCATCTGCCTAAACCTCACACTATGTGGAGTTGCATTATGCTCTAGGGATTCCTAGTGATTAAACCTGTTCCTATACGTAATTCTAACCCTTTGGTCCAGGTTGAAGAACCCTAGTCTAGATTGAGCCCCAGCAAATAGGATTCACTACAACCCTCCACTCTATTACTTGCGTAACTAAGCCCTAGGGGAGTTTATCTACCTATTGCTTCACTCTATTTCGACCGCTATTAAATCAAGGAATCGGAGGTAGGGAGAAATCACATCGAAGGGGAAAGGGGTACATTGCTACCTCACAACTCTCCCTCTCAACCCTCTTTAATCTTGAGTAGTCTAATCCTATAGGAGTTGTCACACCTCCAAAGGAAAGCCTAGATTGCTCTCAACCCTAATGTCACGTTTAAGGGAAAACAATATGAAAGGGTAATCAAGATTAAAAACTCAATTTTATTCATCAACGATGGAAAGCATAATAATCAATGTCAAAGAAACATAAGAAACCCTAAAGTTTACAAGTACGAATACCCCACGAGGGGTTTAGCTCCTCATAGAGCTATACATGTTCATCAATGTGAGAAATAAAGCATAAAACATAGACATCAATGAAAAACCCCCTCGAATTGGTGTGGCCGTGGTCTTGTGCAAACGTCGAACCTCGAAATCGATGCCGACGACGCGCTAGAACCTCCACGAAATCCTCTCCAAAACCCTAGCCGCACTCCAGAAAGTTGGGGAAAAGATAGGTCGAAAGATACCTCAAAAGGTTGCAAAAATCCCCTTTTATAATGTTGAATCGCGGCTTTAAAATTAGACTTATTGGGGGCTTCACACGGCCGTGTGGGATTTCCACACGCCCGTGTGAAGCTTCTGTCTCAGCTGAAAAATTAATTTCACACGGCCGTGTGGAATTTCCACACGCCCGTGTGTCTTCACTGGATGGCTGAAATTGCACAAACACACGGCCGTGTGGAATTTCCACACGCCCGTGTGACTTCTCTGTCTGGCTGAAAACTGGTTCACACGGCCGTGTGGAATTTCCACACGCCCGTGTGACTTCTCTGGAACTCTAATCTTCAGCTGAACAGGATTGTAACTTGCCGAAACACCTCCCGGGTTCATTGTTCTTCATCGAGGCCATTACTTGGGCACACAAGCAACGGTAGGTCGCGCCGATTGCTTCAAGTCTTCTTCTTTCGCAAAATTCTCCTAAGTAACACGGATTGGACTTGTTGTGAATGTGACTGCCTTTGTGCCCCTCCAAAGGAGGTTGGCACACATCCACAAGTCCAAATACGTGCTGATAAGTGTCTAAATGTAAATGTTTTAATATACGTACTCTATACACTTAGCATGTATTTTGTTAAGAATTGATGCCCGTTTTGTGCTTAATCGACTATTATTTATGTTGTAGGACACGGGGGAGCCATGAGGAGCACGAGAATACAATTTGGGCGAAAAAGGATGAAATTCAGGCGTCGCAGCACTGTAGCGTATTTACTGTAGCTGAAGCACTGTAGCATTCTTACTGTAGCAGTTGCTGTTGCACCTGAGGAGTTTTGGGCTGGAAATGATGGAAGTGCATAAGAGTAAACAGTGCATCATACGGGGCCGTATAAGGGGCCGTGAGCATCAAAAGACAGTGATTTTATACTAGGGTTCACGGCCCCCTATCCACCCCGGGATCCATTCTTCCACCCCGGGATACACCCCCACATAAGCCAAGTTTTGCCTACCTATCCACCCCGGGATGGATCTATCCACCCCGGGATATTGCGGGCATATTTAAGGTTGTTTTTAGGGCACACAAGGGGGACTTTTCCTTGGCCTTTTGGGCCGCCGCCACCACTTCATCTTGAGGCTTTCCGGCCACCTTTTGGCGGGGATCCAAGTGGGAAACAAGCACACATCATCACCAAGAGGGAGAGGAGCAAAGGAGAAGGTGTTGGAGTGAAGATCTAAGCCACCATTGACAAACCTTTGAAGCTTCATCCATTCAAGGAGATCATCACCTAGAGGGGGTTTTCATTGCTTCTTTTATGTTTTTATCTTCCTTGTATGTTGTTCATGTATCCCTTGTCATGAGGGATTAACTTATCATTGTGTTTGGATTTGGATGAACCCTAGGGTTCATCTTGTGTATGAACTTTGGATGTTTTTATTAATCTAGTTTGATGGTTGTTTGAGATTCAATCTTTCATGCTTTAATGTCTAGAATTACATTTGTGGAGAAATCCGTAATTCTTTTATGAGTTGTATGCGTAGATGTGACCTACTCACGTGTACTAGATCTAGGAAAGATTGAAAGGGGATTCTTGTGCCGACACGCCGAGAAATTGGGTGTTGGTAGCCCTCCATTGCTAGGTTTAAGCCGAAGGATAGTAGGTTTATTCCTATTAGAGACTTCACGGAGCTCATTGCGATCATAGGTGGGTTAATACGGAGAGATTCTGATTAACACTCGTATGGGATCAGGGGTTAGTCACCGAGAAATCGGGGCTAATCTACTCACGAGGTCTCTAGGTCTCAACTATCATCAATGCATCTTTATATCATCCTAGTTTGGGACTTAATGACAACCCTAGGTGGATTCCTTATCCAAACACACCCTTTTCATGCTTGACACTCCCTTGTTTGCTTACATCCGTGTGCTAGTGACCCGGCCATAGGATTAGTTTACATTAGTTTATTTGTTTTATTTCTTATCCACTTATATTGAATGGTAGGCTAGAAAATAGATGAAGGGTGAGTAATAGTACTTCCTTGGCCCCAGTGGAATACGACCCCTGTGTCACTCACAGGGTATTACTTGGCGATCCCGTACACTTGCGGGGAAGCTACCACGTGCTTCGTTCCTTGCTTGGTCCGAGAACATCCCAACATTGGCGAACGCGACCTAATTTCATTCTTCTTCTCCAATTAGGCTCCACAATACCTTCAATGCACAAGAGAACACAAATGCACACATTTAGTGATAAAACCTGATAAAAGGTATGCTTAATGTAAGATAATAGCGCTTCGCGATACTATAACACAAGCACTTATCAAAACCCCCCCACACTTAAGCTTTTGCTTGTCCTCAAGCAAAATAGAACGTGGAAGTACTTGGGAAGAACAATTGAAAGTGCTTGGCCTTAGGTTCACCAAAAGTATGCAAAAGAAGCATTCTACAAGTAAGGGGAAATTAAAACATTGCATAAGGTTATCAATGCTCTAGCTAAAAACTTGAATCAAAAAGGATGAAAACTCGAAAACGTGTTGGTGTGTGCGATCTTACTCAAGAGAACCAACGAGTACTCCTCAAACTTTGATTAAAAAGGACTTATTTATATACAAAGATCAAAAATAAGTGAAGAAGTAGTAGCTTCACACATCCTTGAAGGTAGCCCTTTCCTAGGCGGCCGCCAAAGGTGGCTTTCACTCTTTCGAGGAGGTAGCTCTTTCTACCAGGGTAGTAGCTTTCACGCTTCCCATGAGATAGCTCTTTCTCTCATTAGGGCATAACATGTATCCGACTTATGAGAGTAGCTTCATACATCATAGGAGGTAGCTCTTTCCACCCCAAATGCATAATCAAAACAAAGCTAATATTTACAAACTCATATACCTTTTTTTTTTTTTTTTTTTTTAGATTAAATGCATTTTCCAAAGTAAAACTAAGAACGATGATAAACTTGTCCTTAAAAACATCAAGATTGAGTTTCCAAAAGATTCTAAGAGTAAGTTGTGTACTAAGATGATTCGAGCAAAAATTCCCTAAAATTCAAGTGAAAACTAGAGCATGATAGGATACAATGTTGAAAATTCTCCTAAACTATGAGAATACAACCGTTAAAACTAAGGTGAACCGCCATAGGCTACATTAGCATAAACAATTGAACGCACAAGTAAAGGTGTGTGCAATGTGAACTCCCCTCCACACTTAAGATGTACATTGTCCTCAATGTACGCATATAAGCACAATAATAAGTGAAAAAGATAAAAGCAATTAGTGTGGAAGTGGCAATTGAAACATTACTCCCCTGAACTCCAAGTGTTGCGTTTGATGGAGCTAGGTCATTGAGAGTTGAGTCTCAAAGGTTTATGGAGCACACACGATCCCATGACCGTGTGAATGACTATTCCTCAAAATCCTTACATCCAAGACCATCTGCGCACACATAAACGAGGGTTCAGTAAAGCTCAATAAAACTCGAGTATATAAAATGTAAAGCAATGATTACAACTCGAGACAAAAATAAAAAGCAAAATAAAAGCTATACTCAGAAGGAGAATCCTTTCTGACTACTACAAGTCCAAAATAAAGTAAAGATATACAGAAATGACAAATAAAAGAAAAGAATCTAAAATCTAAGACGCCTCAGCGTCGGTATCCTGAGTGGTGGCCTCTGGTGCTGCTGGAGGCTCTGGATCTGCTGGTGGATCGGCTGATGTCGGGGGAGAAGGTGGTGGAGGAGAAACCCGAGGTCGGACCACGAAGGAGGAGGAGGCGACAATCTGCTCGAAGATCTGTCGCAAGCTCTGGAACTGCACCATCACCTCCTGGTGCTGTGTAATCTGTGTGGCCCTAACCTCGGCCACCTCGGTCTGTAGGATCCCCACTGCGCTCTCGAGGCGCTCCAGTCTGTCCTGGCCTCGAGACGGTGAAAACATCCGCACCGGAGGTGGCTCCGGCGCGGTGGGGGGTACCTCGGTCTGTGTATCCGTCGGGGGTGGCTCTAAAGCTGCCTGTGTACCATGAGTCTGCTCCGTCTGGGGTATGGTCCAGGTATACGTCCCTGATCCTCCTCTGCGGATCATACCCATCATCCTTAAGGTATCTGTGCCCAGGGGAACTGGTACACTCGTCTTCTCTGCTCCCCTGACTCCATTTCTGAGCCCCAGGCCAATGATAAGTCTGGTGATGTAGGGGCCTGGAAAGATAACTCCTACCCTGGGGTACTGGCCCTGATGGCGAATGTAGTCAGCCACAATGTGCCCCAGGTGGAGTGGCTCACTCTCCACCATCGAATACAAGTAGAGAAGCTCCTGGCGACTCAAAACACCAGTACTGTCTCCCCTGCCACTAATAGATCTGCTCATAACTGCGTGTAGACATCTATAGGCAGGTCGAGAAAGGCATGAAGCCTTGGAGACACCCGGCTCGTACTGACCCTGATCACAAAGTCTGCTATACGCCTGCTGCGGTGTCAAGGTACCCGGGTAGTCTGTGGGGAGCAATGAGTACTCCTCTGTCTCAGTGTATGCCTCATCATATAGACCCATCCGCACCGAGAACTGGGTCATACTCAGCGTGAAATGTCGACCGAGGGCTCTGAACTGAATAGTCGTATCCTCGGTGAAACTGTCGTACCCTCGGTCAAACTCAAATGAAGATAGTACCTCCAGCGTGAGCGGTCAGATCACCGAGTCCCTGATAACCATCAATCTCTCCCAGCTACCGACTGAGAGCAGCTCGCCAATCTCATCTGCGACGCTGTCTCCCCCCTGAATATTCCTCACTATACTCAAATCCAAATATCTCGTCTGTCCAAAACGGAGTCCTGATAAACACTTGAACTGAACCTGATGCTCGGTTATACTGAACTCTGTCTCTGCCGGAGGAGGTGTAGACTCACGGGGACGCTTCCCTGTCGATTTCCTGGGTCTAGAAGACATTCCTGTAAGATTGGAAAAGAAAACAATCAAAAACAGTTCAAAATAACCAATCTGCAGAAATCCACACGCCCGTGTGTTAATTCCACACGCCCGTGTGGAGTTTCTGACGGGCAAAGCATCACGGCCGCGGGGCTAAAAATCCACAATTTACATCTAAATTCGTTCTAATTTCATTCTAAGCATGCTCGTATGTAATGTAAACATTCAAACCAAGCAAAATTGTATAAAAGAACGAATTGAATCAAGAATTGACGAAGAAAAAGGAACTGAAGGTCTCACCGGCGGTGAAGATGAAAAACAAAGTAATACGGCCGGAAAACTCGAATACGATCCCCAAAAATCCTCAGAGAAAGTCGGGAGAGCAACGGAGAAGGTCCAAGAGAGTTTAGAGTGAAAGCATTCAAAGGCACAAGTGAAAACTAAATGAGAAACGCGCGGCTTTTGAAGTTCTGGGAATTCACACGGCCGTGTGAACCATCCACACGGCCGTGTGCCTATGAAATTAGGGTTCACAGGGGCCAACACACGCCCCTGTGTGCACTCTGGTCACTCTCTGAACTACCCCACACGGCCGTGTGACAATTCCACACGGCCGTGTGCCTTCACAGGGATATCCACAGGGGTTGATACACGCCCCTGTGGGCTCACGGGAAAGTTCAGACGGTCTCTGAAAATATTCACACGGCCGTGTGACCAAGCCACACGGCCGTGTGCCCAACCTGGCCAAGAACACAAGGCCGGCCACAGGGGTACCCACACGCCCCTGTGGCCTCTCTGACTCGCCTGAGAAAAACCTAAGTGTTTCACACGGCCATGGGAATAATCCACACGGCCGTGTGCCTTGACAAGCTCTCCCACAGGGGCTCACACACGCCCCTGTGGTTTCTCGGGATGAAAGGGAATTCCTGCAGAGTTGTCACACGGCCGTGTGAAAATTCCACACGGCCATGTGCCTTGACACAGTAGCACTCACAGGGGCACACACACGCCCCTGTGGACTCTCGGGAAAAAGAGTTGGAGTTCTGCAGTGTTCCACACGGCCGTGTGGAAATAACACACGGCCGCGTGCTCCTTCTGAGGGTGTTCACAGGGGCAGGTTCACGCCCTTGTGCCCTCTCTGGTTGAGTTCTGAATGGTGACACACGGCCGTGTGGAAATTCCATACGGCCGTCTGTTTTCTCTGGTTTACTTAGAAAAATCTTACAGGCTCTTCAGAAAATTTCAGAAACGATTTTAGAACACTTAGAACCTGTGTACAACATAAAAATACGACCAGAAACTACAGAAAACACACTCAACCGACTCAAACTTCGTCAATTAACGTTAAGGCACACGTAAATAATCGAAAGTCCACATGAAAACTCAGTATATGCACATGAAAATTGGGACACCATTGCTAAGACTTTTATTCAATCCGAACCTAAACTAAGTACTAGAAAACTATAAAATGCTTGGGTTGCCTCCCAAGAAGCGCTTGTTTAACGTCACTTAGCTTGACGTACCTGTCTTACCTTACGGAGGTTCATGAATGGAGTTTGCCCTCTTCCCTACAATTTGAAAACAAGCATTGCATAATCGTTGCAAGATAGAGGGAGAGTTATCGAGTTTGTTACCACACACGGGTGAAACACCCTTACTCCGTGAATGCTCATCCCCTTTCTTCTTAGGGTTCTTTTTGTGGCGACGTCTTGACCTCTTCAATCTCCGAAGGATTTTCTTCCTAAACTCCTTCTCCTTCTTGATGTCTGTTTCAACTGAACCAAGCGCGAGCACTTCTTCCTCTTCAGTCTCCATGTCTTGGTCCGGCCACCCTTCATATGGATCTGGGTTAAACATATCCTGCATATATTCATCAATGCAATCATCAGTGACATCAAGATAATATAGAGCATCATCAAAATCAAGAGAATGTCGCATGGCTTCGGCGAGGCGGTAAGTGAGCTTGTCGTCTCCAACCCTAAGTGTGAGCTCTCCACCGTCCATGTCTATCAAAGCCTTGGAAGTGCGCAAGAACGGCCTTCCAAGGATCAGCGGCACCTCGACATCCTCGTCTACATCGAGCACTACAAAGTCGACCGGGAAAATGTACTTATCCACTTTCACCAACACATCTTGAACAATACCCCTCGGGTGCCTCACCGATCTATCCGCAAGCTGAAGTGTCATCCGGGTAGGTCTAGGCTCGCCCAAGCCTAGCTTTTGGAAGAACGTGTAGGGCATGACATTGATGCTTTCCCCCGAGTCGGCTAGTGCCATCTCCTCACCCATATCACCAATATTGCACGGTATGATAAAACTTCCGGGGTCCTTCCTCTTGCTTGGCATATTCTTCTGTAGCACTGCCGAACAGTTTGCATCGAGGATGACGGATACACTTTCCTCTAACTTCCTCTTATTGGTCAAGAGGTCTTTTAAGAACTTCGCGTACTTGGGCATTTGGGCTAATGCTTCCGCGAATGGGATGTTGATGTGCAATTGCTTGAAGACACCCAGAAATTTCTTGTATTGCTCATTGTCTTGGTCATTCTTCAATCGTGAAGGATAGGGAATTCTCGGCTTGTATGGTGGGGGTGCCACCTCTTTCTCCTTTGGTGCTCCATCCTCTACTCCCACAACTTCGGGTGAGTCTTTAGTCTTCTCAAGAGGGAGATGCCCCTCAACCTCCTTACCACTTTTCAAGGTAATTGCCTTTAGTTGTTCTCTTGGGTTGGTCTCCATATTGCTAGGCAAACTACCTTGAGGTCTCTCCGCCAAAGTCTTCGCAATTTGCCCTACTTGGTTCTCCAAGTTGTGTAGGGAGGCGGTGTGATTGCGAAGAGTAGCTTCCACCGATTGGAACCTTGCATCCGAAGAGGAAACGAACCGTGTGAGGGCTCTCTCTAGGTTAGTCATCTTTCCCTCCAACCCGGTCACTCGGCTTTCTAAATTCGGAGCTTGTTGACTTTGAAATCCCGGTGGTGCACTATTTTTGTTCTGTTGTGACTGTCCTTGATTGCTCCAAGAGAAGTTCGGATGGTTCTTCCATCCCGGATTGTATGTACCACTATACGGGTTGCCTTGGCCTTGTCCTCTATACGTGTTTCCAACAAAGTCGGCTTGCTCCACCGCACTAGTACCTCCTATGGCAATAGGACAATCACTTGAAGCATGTCCTCCTCCACAACCGTTACATGTAGTTATGGCCGCAACTCTTGGTGAAGTTAGGGAGTCTAACTTCTTACTCAAGGACTCAACTTGTGCCGCCAAGGATGTAACCGCATCAATTTCATGAAGTCCGGCAACCTTCTTTCTATCCCTTGAGTCCCATTGATAGCTATTCATAGCCATCTCTTCTACAAGGTGCCTAGCTTCACCGGGAGTCTTGCTTCCAAGAGTCCTTCCGGCCGCCGCATCTAAGAGTTGCTTTGTACTCGGATTTAACCCGTTGTAAAATGTGTGAATAATCATCCACTCGGGAAATCCATGTTGCGGACATTTGCGAAGGAGCTCTTTGAACCTGTCCCATGTCTCGAATAGAGACTCCAACTCCATCTGAACAAAGGATGATATCTCATTCCGGAGTCTTGCAGATTTTCCCGGTGGAAAGTATCTAGCCAAGAATGCCTCGGCCATTTCCTCCCACGTAGTAATGGAGGCTCTCGGTAATGAGTGCAACCAATGAATTGCTTTTCCCTTCAATAAAAATGGGAAGGCACTCAATCGAATTGCATCGTCCGTCACTCCATTTATCTTCAACATGTCACACACTTCCAAGAAATTTTCTATGTGACTATTAGGGTCTTCATCGGCCAACCCATTAAACTGTGCGGACTGTTGCAACATCTGAATGAACGACGGCTTCAATTCGAAATTCATTGCTGTAATTGGGGGCCTCACGATGCTTGATTGGGTCCCCATAACTGCGGGTCTAGCAAAATCGGACAACGTTCGCTGCTGCTCGTTCTGTTCTGCCATTGTCTCTGACCCTTCTTTCTCAATATCGGCTTGATTTGATGCTTCTTGTGCAGGTTCTTTCCCTTTACGATGTGTTCTTCTTCGAATGTCTGGGTCTCCTTCAACAAGTATTGAAGGGTTCCCACGGGTCATAACCTGGAGCCGAAAACAAAGAAAAGAAAAATAAGAACAATGATAGGTAATGAAAATATGAAATAGAATGCGAAGTGAATAGCTAAAATAGTGAAAAACAAATATCTAAAATGCCTATTCCCCGGCAACGGCGCCAAAGACTTGACACGACCCCTTGCGTGTATCCCGCAAGTGCACGGGTTTGTCGAAGTAATAAATTTACCTTGGTGAGAAGGTAGTCGAATCCACAGGGAATAGAGAGATAGAATATAAGGTTTCACTAATTAAGCTATGCAGAATATGGAGAACGATAATAAGATTGATGAGTGAAAATAATGCAAAGCAATAAACTAAACAGAGAGATGGAAGAAAGAAGTGCAAGCAGGAAAATCGAGAAGGACTAACAATGAATAAAAGGGGGGTATCCGGACAAGCTACCTCTAGGGTTTATGTTTCAAGTGCAAGACTATGATATTATACTCTCCTATTGATGTCAATTGAGTCGAGGATATCCTAAGACTCACGGTCCCAAACCTAAGGACAACCGTGACTAACTCCAACACTATGCCCCGGTATTAGGATTCACAACACCCTTCACTCTGTCACCTAGATGACTAAGCCCCAGGGGAGTCCATCTGCCTAAACCTCACACTATGTGGAGTTGCATTATGCTCTAGGGATTCCTAGTGATTAAACCTGTTCCTATACGTAATTCTAACCCTTTGGTCCAGGTGGAAGAACCCTAGTCTAGATTGAGCCCCAGCAAATAGGATTCACTACAACCCTCCACTCTATTACTTGCGTAACTAAGCCCTAGGGGAGTTTATCTACCTATTGCTTCACTCTATTTCAACCGCTATTAAATCAAGGAATCAGAGGTAGGGAGAAATCACATCGAAGGGGAAAGGGGTACATTGCTACCTCACAACTCTCCCTCTCAACCCTCTTTAATCTTGAGTAGTCTAATCCTATAGGAGTTGTCACACCTCCAAAGGAAAGCCTAGATTGCTCTCAACCCTAATGTCACGTTTAAGGGAAAACAATATGAAAGGATAATCAAGATTAAAAACTCAATTTTATTCATCAACGATGGAAAGCATAATAATCAATGTCAAAGAAACATAAGAAACCCTAAAGTTTACAAGTCCGAATACCCCACGAGGGGTTTAGCTCCTCATAGAGCTATACATGTTCATCAATGTGAGAAATAAAGCATAAAACATAGACATCAATGAAAAACCCCCTCGAATTGGTGTGGCCGTGTTCTTGTGCAAACGTCGAACCTCGAAATCGATGCCGACGATGCGCTAGAACCTTCACGAAATCCTCTCCGAAACCCTAGCCGCACTCCAGAAAGTTGGGGAAAAGATAGGTCGAAAGATACCTCAAAAGGTTGCAAAAATCCCCTTTTATAATGTTGAATCGCGGCTTTAAAATTAGACTTATCGGGGGCTTCACACGGCCGTGTGGGATTTCCACACGCCGGTGTGAAGCTTCTGTCTCGGCTGAAAAATTAATTTCACACGGCCGTGTGGAATTTTCACACGCCCGTGTGTCTTCACTGGATGGCTGAAATTGCACAAACACACGGCCGTGTGGAATTTCCACACGCCCGTGTGACTTCTCTGGAACTCTAATCTTCAGCTGAACAGGATTGTAACTTGCCGAAACACCTCCCGGTTTCATTGTTCTTCATCGAGGCCATTACTTGGGCACACAAGCAACGGTAGGTCGCGCCGATTGCTTCAAGTCTTCTTCTTTCGCGAAATTCTCCTAAGTAACACGGATTGGACTTGTTGTGAATGTGACTGCCTTTGTGCCCCTCCAAAGGAGGTTGGCACACATCCACAAGTCCAAATACGTGCTTCGTTCCTTGCTTGGTCCGAGAACATCCCAACATTGGCGAACGCGACCTAATTTCATTCTTCTTCTCCAATTAGGCTCCACAATACCTTCAATGCACAAGAGAACACAAATGCACACATTTAGTGATAAAACCTGATAAAAGGTATGCTTAATGTAAGATAATAGCGCTTCGCAATACTATAACACAAGCACTTATCAGGGATCTTTCACCTAGAAGTAGGGTTAGATCTAATTTTAGGAATCGATTTCACTCCTAGGTATCCCTAAAGTTCATTGCGGTCATATGGGGTGTGAGCTGTTGAGATTGAACGATTTCTCCGCCGGGACCTTTTAGGGGACTAGTATCGGTGGCCTGAAGGCAGGGACTTATTATTCTTGGATTGCCTCGACTCGTAGAACTCGGTTTAGAAGTATTTAGTTAGTCTTGCACTTTATGATAGAGCCTAGGGGGAGCATTGCCCGGGTATCTCATTTTCATTGATTGAGATCTCCCTTTATTTACCCTTTGCCTATTCATCTCTGGTATTAATTTCTATGCACACTAGATCACCACAAAATCACATTTGTCATTAGGCTAGATTGCAGAGAAGAAGTTAGTACTAGTAGCCCTGTTCCCTGTGGATTCGACTACCCTACTCACCGGGTATAATTATTACTTCGACAACCCGTGCACTTGCGGTACACACACGCAAGGGGTGGGTCAAGTTTTTGAAACACCCCTTATCAAACTTGTGGGCAAAGCTTCAGAACGAGATATCCTCTTATGTTCAGATTGAGTTAGAATCATTGATTGAAACATGGGAGCGATTTAAGGACCTCTTACGGAAGTGTCCTCAACACGGGTTCCCCGAATGGATGATTATTCACACATTTTACGATGGGTTGAACCCGGGCACCAAACAGTTACTCGATGCCGCCGCGGGAGGAACATTGTGAAACAAGACTCGGGAAGAGGCCCGACAACTAATTGAAGAGATGGCACTTAATAGTTATCAATGGAATGCAAGAGAGAAGAAGAAAGTGGCTGGGATTTACGAAATTGACGCAGTTACGTCATTGGCAGCCCAAGTTGAGGCTATGAGCAAGAAATTGGATACTTTAGCTTCTTTAAGAGTTGCCGCAGCTATTAGTTGCGATGGTTGTGGGGGTTCACATATGCCAACTGATTGTCCTATCTCAATTACTACTTCAGCTCCAATTGAGCAAGTTGATTTTGTGGGGAATTCGTGTAGAGGACAAGGTAATCCTTTTAGCAACACTTACAACCAAGGATGGAGAAACCACCCCAATCTCTCATGGCGTAATCAAGGGCAGCAAAGGCCTGCTACCCCACCAGGATTTCAGCAACCACCTCCGATTCCGGAGAGAGTTTCAGAATTAGAGAAGGTTTTGTCAAAGTTCATTCAATTAACCGACACAAGATTTCAGAATATTGAGGCAAAACTCCGAAATCACACCACTTCGTTACATAATTTGGAGAATCAAGTAGGACAAATAGCGAAGTCATTAGCGGAGAGACCTCAAGGAAGCTTGCCAAGTAACACGAGACAAATCCAAGAGAGCATGTAAAGGCGATTACTTTGAGGAGTTGTTGGGAGCTCCAAGAAAAGCTCACTGCTGAGAAGAATTCTGAAATTCCTCACGAGTTAACCCCCACTGGGAAGACTGCTGAAAATCCTCAAGAAAAGCCGATGAATAAGGTGCATGACAAGGAGAAGGGGCAGCTATACCATCCCCACCATTTGCTCTAAGAATTCCTTATCCGGCGCGTTTGAAGAAAGATCAAACTGATGAGCAAAACAAAAAATTTCTAGATCTATTTAAGCAACTACACATCAATATACCTTTTGTTGAGGCGTTGTCGCAATTGCCTAGGTATGCAAAATTCTTGAAGGATCTCTTGACCAACAAGAGAAAAATGGAAGAGAGTGTGGCTGTGGTCTTAGAAGGAAATTGCTCGGCATTGCTTCAAAAGAATTTGCCGAACAAGATGAAAGATCCAGGAAGTTTCATCATACCATGTGTGATTGGAGGTTTGGGGGAAGAAAAAGCATTGGCCGATTCGGGGGCTAGTATTAACGTTATGCCATACACTTTTTTTCAGAAATTGGGGTTGGGAGAGCCAAGACCAACCCGCATGACGTTACAATTGGGCGATCGTTCTATTCGTCATCCTAGAGGTATAATTGAAGATGTTTTGGTAAAGGTTGACAAATATATTTTTCCTGCAGATT
Organism: Dioscorea alata; assembly: GCA_020875875.1. Lineage (NCBI taxonomy): Eukaryota > Viridiplantae > Streptophyta > Magnoliopsida > Dioscoreales > Dioscoreaceae > Dioscorea > Dioscorea alata. The sequence goes on along the minus strand of CM037025.1, from coordinate 11,747,576 downwards.
TCATGGTGCTCGATGTGGATGAAGACGTGGAGGTTCCATTAATTTCGGGAAGACCATTTCTACGAACCTCCAAGGCGCTCATCGACATGGATGGAGGCGAGATGACACTTCGAGTTGGAGAAGAAAAGATCACATACCGTCTCACCGAAGCGATGAAGCATTCTTTAGACTTTGATGATTCATGTTATTTTTTAGATGTTAATGATGAGATTGCTAATGAGTATTTGCAGGAAATAGCACACCCGGACCCATATGAAGAATGGCCGGTTATTGAGGAGGAGAAACTTCATATTCAAGCACCATGCCTTTTCAAAGATCAATCGGAAGGAGGGGTGCTTAAACAGATTTTCTGTCGTGTCAAAAGAGCGAGGCGTTGGCATAATAAACATTCATGTGTAGCTGGAGACAAGCACACAGAAGAAAAGAATCATAGTTCCTCAATTGGTAACATATTTGAGCAATTTTTCTTAAACATGAAACAATTCTGTCAATCATGCGTGCAGGTTGTGAAAAAAGAAATTCCCCATTTATATGAGCCACCATGAGGTAAGAACAGGTACGTCAAGCTTAGTAACGTTAAAGAAGCGCTCCTTGGGAGGCAACCCAAGTTTTTATGTGTTTTCTAGTTTAGTTTTTAAATTCTGCAGTAATAAATTCATGAGTGTGCATTTTGATGAATTTTTTTCATGGTGCTGAGTTTTCATGAACAATTTTTGGTGATTATAAGTGTTTTTCACATGTTGGGCATGATTCGGGTTTTAATTAATGATAATTGTTGAAGAAATGGGCTAATTTTGAAGTTTGGAGAGCCGTGTGGACTGTCTGCAGAAATTCTGCAGCTCACGTGGTCGCCTGAGATTCTCACGCGACCGTGTACAGTACCCACGCGGGGCTGTGGAATTTCCACACCCCCATGTGGCTTATATATGACTTGAAGGATTACTATTCATCATCCTTGACCTTGAAACTCTTCATTTCCTCATATTTTCCTCTCCAAACTTCTCATCCATAAGGTTCCAAATCCATTTTTCTTCATCTCTTTGGGGATTCAAAAAGGTTTTGCCGGCATTTGCATCAAGTTTCATACATTGATTCGCATCGGTAAGGTTTCTCCCCTTTCTTTCATGCCCTAGTTTCCAATTTTCATTTCCATGGTGTTCTCTAATTTCTTAGACTTTATTTTTCATGGTTAATGTTGTGAAAACACTTAGAGAACTTAGATTTAAGTTGTAGAGGGTTGTTGGTGGTCATCCATGGCCTTTGGCCACGGATGACCGTCCACGCGCGCGTGTGACCGAACCATGCGGCCGCGTGGGCTGGCGCTGGCCACAAGCAGCCAGCCACGCTGTCGCGTGGCTGGGGTCACGCGGTCGCGTGGCCCTCGGCGGAAGCCCAACTCCATGCCTGCGACCACGCGACCGCGTGGGGCAAGCCACGCTACCTCGTGGCCTGCCGAGGGTGCCAACCAAGCACCCACGCGACCGCGTGGTTGATCCACGCGGTCCCGTGGGTCTTCTGCCGTGCAAACACGCGGGCGCGTGAGCATTTCACGCGCCCACGTGGGCTAGGAACACATTAATTATTGCTATTTTCACACTTTTGCACGCAGGTTTTTCCCTGCACTTGTAGAAATCATGCTGAACTGATTTATTGTATGTTTTCTTGCAGGTATGGCAACTAGAACAAAGAGATTAGCCCATAAACGCTCTCGTCAAGACATGGAGCCGACACTACCACGTGAGGTTGAGTTTGTCGATCTTACACATAGGCAGAGGTTCGAGCGTCTGCAGAGACTTAAGATTAGACAATCACATTACATTTGTTTTGAGACAGTCGACGCAGTTGGCCTTTCAGAGGAGGTTCGAGGACTGATACAGGTTGGGGGTTGGGACCGACTCCGATCTATTTATGAGCCTGTCCGACGAGATATTACTTTGGAGGTTTTATTGACATTCTCTTTTGACCGTGAGCGACCAGACGTGAGCTTTGATGCAGAGAACGTCATCCGATTCAGGGCCTTCGGTCAGTTTCATGAGATGTCACTGACACAGTTTGCGATACTACTTCGATTATATGATCAGGATTATGTAGACACTTTAGAGTACCGGGAGCTTTTGACTGACTTCCCTCCTGCCATCACTCCGAGCCAGGTTTTCCATGATTTGTGTAGAGATGCTCGGTATGTTCCAGGTCAGTCAAAGGGCTCTTCTCTTATACGTCACGTGCATAGATATGTACATGTTGTTCTCAGCAGATCGATCACTGGACGGGGAGATGGTACAGGTGCACTGAGCCGTGCAGATTTACTTTACCTGTATTCCATGACTCAGCGTGTTCCCATACATCTTGGATATGTTGTCGCAGACTTCTTTCGACATCAGAGTCAGTATTTACGTATTGGCGCGCTATTTGTGGGACCGTATGTCACTCGACTCATGTTTCGGATGCGTCTCATGCGTTCAGTCATAGGCGAGGAGAGAGTTAGTAGTCCGTCACCTTTGGGGCTAGTCACTCTCTGACTGATGGGAGTAGTGCGACGTACAGGATCAGGTGGATATGCATTGGTAGAGATGTCATCCGACGATGATGAGTCTGCTGAAACTCCAGATGCACCACCTCCCGCAGAGCTCACAGTCAATCCGGCAGCACCGAGTTCATCAGCTGATCCTGGCCCATCTTCAGATCGAGTACATGAGTGACTGGCTCGACTCGAAGCTGCCGTCGCCACCATCCTCGAGAACCAGGCGCGGATCATGCAGCGCCTTGACCAGATTCAGCAAACTCTGGACGCTGATACTGAGTCAGATGCCCCAGTGACACCAACAGCACCAGATGCCGATGTTTGAGGCGTTTTCACTCATGGGACTTTCTTTTAGTTTTCATTTTTCATTTTGCTTGCATTATCTTATTTTGTGGACTTGTTTACTCAGAAAGGTTTTACCTTCTGAGAGTTATTTTCATATCTTAGCTTTTGTTGCGAGTTTATGTTTCAGGGTTATATCTTTATGAACTCGCGTATTTTTATATTTTGTTGAGCTTCACTGAACCCCTTGTATCCGTGCAGATGGCCTTGAGAGTGATGATGATGATGATGTTTTTGTCATAAATACATGACCATGTGACTTGGTCATGTGAGGATCACAACCCGTGGAACAATAACACATCCTTGAGTTAGCTTCACAAATCGATCGACAAGGAGTTCAGGGGAGTGTTGTTTTAATTGCATTTTCACCCACATTATGTTTTTCTTGCATATATTTTTATTGTGCTTACATGTGTACATTGAGGACAATGTACATCTTAAGTGTGGGGGAGGGTTCACCTTATACATGGCCTTTACTTGAGTTTTAATGATCATGCTCATGTTGCCCATGAAGGTTCACCTTAGGGTTGAGAGTTTAATTCTTAGTTTTTGGAGGTGTAAACATTAGGTTTTATCATGCTCTAGTTTTTATCCAATTTTCTTGAAATTTTTGTCCGATTGCTCTTTAATGCACTTCTCTCACTCATTAAACCTATGGAAATTTACTTTAGTTCATTATTGTGGGATTTTCTAGTGTTAGTTTTGTTTAAAAAAAACAAAAATCAGAAAATTCAGAAAATTCACAAAAATCAAAATTGTAGTTGTGTTCTGTATATAGGGGGTGGAAAGAGCTACCACCTATGTTGTTTGAAGCTACTCTCATAAGTCGGATACTTGTTATGCCCTAATGAGAGAAAGAGCTATCTCATAGGATGCGTGAAAGCTACCACCTTCGGTAGAAAGAGCTACCACCTCAAAAGTGTGAAAGCCACTCGGGATGCATCTCGTGAAAGGGCTACCTTTGTGGATGTGTGAAGCTACTATCTATTCTTTTTGTGCATAAATAAATCCCATTGCTAATAAAGACTTTGAGTAGTGGATATAGTGATGACATGAGTTGAGTTTCCACACACACACGCTTTCGGACTTTAGTACTTTCATTTTTGATTGGATTATTTGCTAGAGTATTGATTGTTTCATCTATTGTTTGTTTCTCTCCATGATTTTAGAATTTTATTCTTGTACCCTCTTAGTGAACCTAAGGCCAAGCACTTCTCTTTGCTTTTCATGAGTTTATGGTTAATTTTGCTTGAGGACAAGCAAAGGCTTAAGTGTGGGGGAGTTTGATAAGTGCTTGAGTATACATGTTTTACCTACTTGTTTTACATACATTGAGCATCATTTTACCATGGATTATGTCTCATAAACTGTATTTTGGTGTTCTTTTATGCAATTAGGTTGTGAAAGTGTTAAAGGAGGAAAAGGAAGCAAAGATGGGTTATAAAGACATATTGTTGGGAGCTTTTGTACAACATAAGTGTCAAGGCACAAGAGGGGATCATGCACATAAGGGTGTGTGCCAACTTCCGGAAGAATTCATGCTAATTTGTGTGATGGAAGGGCACAAAGGCAGTCACACCTTCATGTCCCGACTTGTGTGAAAATAGCTAAAGCTTTCAAATGATGGTTCGATAGAGGAGAAGTCTTATAACTCACCACATGGATGTGTGACCGACCATGTGGCCTCAAGACAAGAGAGTTTGGATCGTGTTTTTATGAAGAGTACTGTAGCAAAAACTGTTCGTTTTACTGTAGCAGAAGTTACTGTTCGCGCGACCGCGTCAAAATCCCACACGACCGCGTGGGAATTCTACAGCCCACGCGACCGCGTGGGATCTCACGTGGTCGCGTGAAGACACGTGACTGGCACGTTTTCAGATTTATAAATACCCTGATTTGCCGATTTTTAAAGGACTTTTTGCGCACGTTTGAAGGCAAGAGCGGCTAGGGTTTCAAGGATGAGGTCTTTGGCTATATTGGGAGTCGTTCTTCACCAACTTCGATAGATCTTTCGACGAAATAGCATCGGGGAGCCATTGGCGACCTAGCTTCGGAGAAGGTTTCTTCGAGACGCTGAACGATTCATCAAGGCCATCATCACGAATTCAAGGGGGTTTACTGATATGAATCGATCCGCAAGCGCACGGGTCGCCAAGTAATACCCCTCGCGCAAGCACGAGGGGGTCGTATTCCCTAGGGCCAAGGAACTACTATTACTTCCCCTTCATCTATTTCCTAACCTAGCATTTTTTTGATAAAATCAAGATAAGAAGAATAACAAAGAGAAAACTATAAACAAGTGATCTAAGGCACACCAAACAAGCTCATTAAGGAAACAATGAGCAATAAATGAACGAGGCCGCGGGCGAGGATCCCCTCGGGACTACTAAAGCTAGAAGAATACTCGAATCACACAGGCAAAGGTGGTTAGCCCAAGAGACATCCAAGGATAGGTCACCCCGATGGTCACGGTGATGACCCCTAATCCAGTATGTGTATTGGAATATGGAATTTCCACCGCTACGGTATTTCTACCGCCCAAATCCCCACACGATTGCTAAGGGCCTAGGGAAATCTCAAATTAGAGTCAAACACAATATCTAGGCTCAACCCTAATGGTTGGAGGGGTACAAAATACCCGATGGTCACGGCGTATTTGTACATGTATCCCTTCTAAGCTTGGTCAGTCTAACACTAGGGTAATGGTCATGCAACCTAGTATTACCTAAAAATTGATACACAGAGTTCTCATGCATACCAAGGCATTCAAATACACCAAACTTAAACCACAAACCACACAAATACCATACATATAAATCAAGTATCCAAACAAGCAAGTTCATCCCAAGGTTCACCGGATGCCCGGCGACCTTGGGAGTCTAGTTCATCATCAACAAAGGAGAATGCCTACAAAACAAGAAATACAAAGTAAAGCTCATAACAACTCCCCTAAGATGAAGACTAGAAGAAGATGGTGATGAGAACTTGAAGGATCCGCGCCAACAAGCTCCTAGATGCTCGCCCTTGAGTGTGTGATCTTCTTCTCCCCTCGATTTGCTCCTCAAAAATGCCTTCTCCCGCAGCCTTGAAGTCCAAGAAGATGATGGAGGAGAATGATGGCCAAAAGATAACAAGAAGAATGCCCAAAAGGCCTTTAAAAACTAATTTCGGGATGCTATGCGGTCACCCATGCGGCCCCGCATGCGGGGAGAGAAAGTTTCCGAGAAATCCAGAAAATCGCGTAAGTTGCTACAGTGCCGCTACAGTAGTTTGCTGCAGTGGAATTGCTACAGTCGTATGCGACCTCTGCACTGCCCGCATGGTAGCCCGCATGATCTTCCAGACTTAGCCGTTTTGCCAAAGGTTTCGTGCTACAGTGCTGCTACAGTATCCCCGCTACAGTACCGGAGCTCAAAAATGGTCTTTTTCCTGCCGATTTCTTCTAAAATCATATTGTCGAGCTCCCCACGGTATCTTCTGTGCCTGTAACACGAAATAAACCAATTCAGACCGAAAACGGGCATCCACACATACAAAAATACTCTATAAATACGCAAACATACATAAATAATACGTACAGTTAGGCGTTTATCATTTACTTTCATGGATTATATTGCTTTTTACTTCATTATCTTTTTCTTTGTAATAAGCCCCATGGAAGGCTAAACCCTAGTGGATACTTGGGCATGTGAACCCTAGGCTTCGATTCATGTATTGACTTTCTTATTGCTTTCTTTTAATTCCGAGTTAATTTGAGTTTTAATCTTGTTTGATCTTTGCTTGCATGCCTTATTGATTCGTATGGTTGTTTGGTATGTTTGCGTTGTTACCTTAATGAGAGGGAGGTCTCCATTGGGGATTAGAACATACAAGGTTAAAGAGGGTTGAGAGGGTGAGTCTTGAGATAGAGGAGTGTCCCATTTCCCTTCCGATTGAGTGTTTCCTATCTCCGTATTCCCTAAGTTTTATGCAACCATATGGGGTGTGAGGTGTGAGATTGATAGATTTCTCCGCCGGGACCTTTGTAGGGGGTTAGGGATCTTTCACTTAGAAGTAGGGTTAGCTCTAATTTTAGGAATCGGTTTCACTCTTAGGTATCCCTAAAACTCATTGCGGTCATATGGGGTGTGAGGTGTTGAGATTGAGCTATTTCTCCGCCGGGACCTTGTAGGGGACTAGTATCGGTGGCCTGGAAGTAGGGATCGATTATTCACGGATTACCTCGACTCATAGAACTCGGTTGAGAAGCATTTAGTTAGTCTTGCACTTCTTGATAGAGCCTAGGGGGATCATTGCCCGGGTATCTCATCTTCATTGATGGAGATCTCCTTTACCTTTCCCTTTTACTTGCTTCATATTATTGATTCGACTAGAAAACTGAGAATCAGTCATTACTAGTACTTCCGTTCCCTGTGGATTCGACTACCCACTCACCGGGATAATTATTACTTCGACAACCCGTGCACTTGCGGTACACACACGCAAGGGGTCTGTCAATGCTTGTCAACGTTCTCCCCTTCTTCTCTTCTTCAATCCTAGCTGAAATCGCCTCCAAAAATGATGAAATTAAGTTTAGGGTGTGTCAATCCCGCACACTCCTCTGGTCACCTTGTGCGGCCAAGTGTGCGGGCTGCACATTAGGCCGCACACCTCACTGGCTGAGCTGTGCTAGCACTGTGCGACCCGCACAGTGGCCGCACAGAACAGTGTGGTTTGCGGGTTTGTGACGTTTGGAGCTTGTTTAAACTTTATTTCTTCTTCAATCTTCCCCGAAACGACACGAATACGGTTTGATCATGCGCACTTGGTTCTCGAAACCCTGAAACGAAAATAAAAACATCAAGTGCGCAAAATGTCATCGAAAATACACATAAGTTGCATGAAAGTACAAGAACATCATCGGTAAAGCATGATGTATTTAGGCACTTGTCAAATACCCCCCACTTAAGCATTTACTTGTCCCCAAGCAAACGGATATGGAAAACCAGGGATACTGATAAGTGAGTAAATACACAACCTTAGGCAAGAAATGAAAATATCATAGCCAAAATGAAACTCAAAATACTAAGCAAAGACCACTTGAGATCATTCACGCATTCATTAGCCATGTTGTGCTGTGTGTGTGCAAATCCCCTAGTTCGAAGCCCTGTAGTCCAAACAAGGTAGACAGGACCCCGAGGACCACTTCTTGAAGCAATTCACACCACTTAGTGGAATACAGCCTTGAGGTGGTAGAAATACTTCTAGTAGAGTCCTAAGGATCCTTCCTCTTATTTTCGAACAAGTACCGGTCGAATTTTATTTTTCTGTACACAATTGCATAACTTTTTCTTTTTTCTTTTCCGGGACTAACATGAACTGCAAATCCATATAACCTGGAGCTTTGCATATTCATGTAAATGCGCTCATGTCCTTATAGATTTTGGCGAGAGGAACACTCTAGTTAAGAGCCAGAACCCCAGGTTACTTCGCTATTAGGGCAGAGGAGTACTGTCCATGCTTTTATTCAACTTCCCCCCCCCCCTTTTTTTTATTTTTTTTTAGACCGTATTGCAAGAAGGAACAAGAAGAAGGTCCTCAAAACACTATTAGAAGACATTCTAACACATCAAGGTGCGAAAGCACTAGTATGGGTTAGCAACTAAGACGGTCACGAAGGTGCTGTGGTCCCTCGCCTAGTTGTCCAGGGTTCTACCTAAGGGAAAAGTGCGAAAAATGCCTAGAATGGCACGAAAATCTCAAGTGTGCAAGGTCATAAGAAGCTTAGCATTTATCACGGTTTCGAGCTATAATATAATCACAATTAGATACACCATCCTAGGTTTCACAATCATGGAACAATTCAAAAATTTTCAAAAAGTTTCATACAAGTTCACGAAATAAATAATGAAACTAAGACATGCATACCTACCCCCCACTTAAAGCAGTACATTGCCCTCAATGTACAGGAATCAGCAGTAAAGAAAAATTAGTGCAATGAAAATAAGAAGGATGGTTTCTTGAACTTCCCCGAGAATTTAGTAAGGAAACTTGCATGGCACGAGCTCGGGGTGGCTTTCGCCTCAGCAACAAATAAGGTGGAGAGAAAGAAAAATGTGACGTCTCATTCAACCTGCAAGGAGAACAGACATCGAGTCAAGCATCCATCATTGCCAAGAAAGGAAAATACATTATTGAAAAGCATTAAAATAAGTTTTCAAAACAAAGGGAAATAAATCAAGTCGTAGGGATAAGCCCAAACCAAGTAGACTACAACAACAAGCAAACCAGAATATAAATGTAGCAAAAACAAGCAAAGAAACACTAAAGGAAAGTGAGCTCTTAATCCCAATCGTCCCAGTCATCCATAGATGCAGGAGGTGCCATAATGTCGGGGGAAGGAGGGTGCTGCAGAAGGGCGATGATGCTCTGTTGGCCCCGTAAGAGATCATGCTGCCCCTGAATAAGCCTGGTGATGTCTTCCCCATGGCGTCGCTGTGTGTCATGAATCTCTTGAAGCTCTTGATGCAGTTCAGTGATAGTCAATGAGTGATCAATACGTGGTCTTGCTCGTCTTGCCTGTGGGGTTGCCGGTGTAGTAGGGTCCTCGTCAGAGTTAGATGAAGACCCATCTCGAGCAGCAAGGAAGTAGGTGGATCCTTGGTGCTTGACAAGGCCAATGGCTCGAAGGCTTTGGATTCCAAGGGCAAGAGGGCCACTAACTCTTTCCATTGAACGGATGCGACCCAGTGCATTCATGCCGCTCACTAAATGCGTAATGTATGGCCCAGCGAAGATTACCCCAATCGATGGATTCTGATTTTGGCGAGCAATGCATTCCGCTATAACATAGGCCAAGTTGATCTGATGGTGATTTATCATGCTGTACATGATCAGGAGTTCCATACGAGATACCACGCCAGTGCTATCGGTCCGCCCCTTGAGAGATCGGCTCATGAGTGCATGGATATAGCGGTGGGCAGGGTCACGGAGAAGAGATGCCTTTTTAGAGTCCTGGCCCGCTGCATGTGTGATAGTGCGCCAAAAGCGTCTCGGTTCAACATGGGCGGGGAAGTCCAATGGTAACGCGGGGTAATGCATGCCGTTGATGAAGTCATGATCGTAGATGCCTAAGTAGTTCGTGAACTCGCCATAGCTAATAGATTTCGCCTCACCATGGACTTGAAACGTGATGCCACCCGGGCGACGAAGGCTGGTGAAGGTTTGATTGGCTTCAAATGTACTTAGGACCTCTAATGTGAGTTCACGATACACAGGTTCATTAATGTCAAACACGGCGAGCCATTGATCAAATCCCACTAATTGTCATACTTCACTGGCCAAGCCCACATGTTCTAGCACTTCCTAATCGATAATACTGTTTTGGGCAAATGGTTTTGTTCTTAGGAAATTATAACGCTCTTGAAAAGTTTCATTGTCAAAGTGCATTTCCGATGAAGAACCCGCCTTTATCTTGGTGCGTTTGCTTGACGAATGTTTGTTCGGCATCTTGCCTGTAACCACAAAAATACGGGTCAAGCAATGGTATAACTTCATAATGGCAATATAGGTATGAGTCAAGCAACAATTTTCGAAAATGAATGGGATGCAAAGACAACATGATCAGGAGTCAATAGAATACATTACAACAATTCACACAAGTCCCACTCATGTCTACAACCCAATGAAACATGGAATTCATCATCATCCATGGAAACCAATACACAATCACACAAGTATCTAAAGTTTAACAAAGGGTCTAACAATTTGGAGTAAAAGCCAAAGAAAATACAAGCATGGTTTCATGAGAGTTTCATGCCTACAAGAATGATATAACCACAAATTAATAACATCCATCACCAAACAACACACAAACAAGGGATATGAAAATTCATTCAAGTTAAAATAAACCAAAAAGATTGGCAAAAACAAGAGGAGAAGGTTGTAGACCAAAGTTTGAAAGCAACCAAGAAGAGGAAACTCAAGAAAATTCCTTCAAAGCTTGAAGAAATTCAGAATTTTTGAGTGATAGAGAGGGTTTTCAAGGCTGAAATGGGGGCATATGAAGAGATAAGATCAGGTCAAGGGTTTTAAAAAGAGGGAGAAGAGGACAAGTGGCACGTTTGTGCCACTTGTCTCTCGATGGCGTGCGGGTGGCATGCCACCCGCACGCCCGTGTGCGGCCTGGTCTGCGGGCCGCACATCAGCCCGCACACCCTTCTGGCTTGGGCGTGCGTGACAGGCGGCCCGAAAGTGCACGGGTTTGTCGAAGTAATAAAAGTTACCCCGGTGAGAGTGATACGAACCTCGCCAACGATTGTGACGAAACCCGAAACAAATTTGGCACGAAGAAGAAAAGCCAAAGGATTCAAGAAAAAGGGATGGAAAACCTCGACCCAATGCTTAGCGAAGCACGAACCTCGGTATATGGATGACGCCACAAAAGGAGATGAAAATCCAATTGATAAGTCGGTTTGAACGCCACAAGGAAAACCCTTGATAAGTTCTTAAAAAGTTTCTTCAAGAAAACAAGAAGAAAACCTCACAAATACTCATAGATAAAAGTTGTGTTTTATGGCTGCTACAAGGGGCTATATATATAGCCCAAAACCCTAGAGAACTTCTAAGAAGTAAAAGTTCAAAACTACCCTTAAAGATAAAAAAAATAAACAACCAACTAAAGCCCACAAAGCCCAACAAGACTAAGCAATTAATTACAAAAGACTCTAGTTCACATAATAAATTCAAAAACAAATGACAACCAAATATTTATCAAGCGTCTAAGTGGAATCGGCTTGGATGAGTAGGACCAGCTTTTGTTCACCATTAGTATTGATCACACTCTCTTCCTGTTGTAGAATTCTCCATGCCAAGTTGCTAAGCTACTCTTTAAGTCTTCTAGCTCGAGCCCTTGTCACTGGTCCTGTTGGGACTTGAATTGGATCCTTAGCCTTGATGTTCACATCATTCTCCCCCTCTTGAGAAGGATTTGTCCTCAAATCATCACCTACATCAAAAGGACTTAAGTCAGTCACATTGAAAGTAGCACTAACATTGTACTCACCTGGTAAATCAAGGCGGTAGGCATTGTCGTTGATCCACTCGAGTAATTGAAAAGGACCATCTTGCATGAGTACAACACCAATACCTACACCAGAGGCATCACATTCTATTTCAAAAGTATTAGCAAAGTTAGGTAAAGCAAGTGAGATAGCATGAGTTAGTTTATGTTTCATAAGCTGAAATGCTTCCTCTTGTGCTGCCCCCCATTTGAATGCAACGTTCTTCTTGATAACTTCAGTAAGGGGTGCCACAATGGTACAAAAATCTTTCACGAATCTCCTATAGAAGCTAGCAAGTCCATGAAAGCTGCGAACGTGACTCACACTTGATGGGGTCGGCCACTCTTGGATGGCTTTGATCTTTTCTTCATCAACCTCAATACCTGTAGCACTCACAACAAATCCTAGGAAAACAAGTTTATTGGTGCAAAAGGTACATTTCTTGAGGTTAGCATACAATTTCTCTTTCCTAAGGACACCCAAAACCAATTGCAAATGCGAAGCATGATCATGCATATTCTTACTATAAATCATAATATCATCAAAATAAACAACAACGAATTTTCCAATAAAAGTTCGTAAAACATGATTTATTAAACGCATGAAAATACTAGGTGCATTAGTTAAGCCAAATGGCATGACTAACCATTCATATAAACCATGTTTAGTTTTAAATACCGTTTTCCATTCATCGCCTTCTTTCATTCGGATTTGATGATACCCACTCTTAAGATCAATTTTTGAGAACACACAAGATCCATGCAACTCATCTAACATATCATCTAAATGAGGGATGGGGTGTCGATACTTTACCGTTATGTTGTTGATGGCTCGGCAATCAATACACATCCTCCATGTTCCATCCTTCTTAGGAACTAGAATCACCGGAACTGCGCAAGGACTCATGCTTTCTCTCACGTACCCTTTCTCCATCAACTCTTCAACTTGCCTTTGGAGTTCCTTTGTTTCCTCCGAGTTGCTCCTATAGGTGGGTCGGTTTGGAATGGAAGCACCGGGAACAAAGTCAATTTGGTGTTCTATTCCCCGGATAGGGGGTAAGCCATGTGGTACCTCCTTAGGAAACACATCCTCGAACTCCTGCAAAATAGAAACAACAACACTAGGCAATGAAGGGTCAGGTTGGTTAGTGTTTAAAAGGGCCTCATTGTACATAAGTACAATCATCGGCCGTTTTGCAAGAAAAGTTCGCTTAACCTCACTTGTTTTTGCATAGAAATTTCTTTTTCCCTCTAATTTTCCCTCTTTGGCTGAATTCATCTCTCTCTTTTCTCTCTCACTAGATTCAGCCTTGCTCTCTTGTTTCTCACCACTACTCATCTTTTCACTCACTCTCTTATGATCACTCAAATTTTTTTGATCTCTCATTTTCTTTTGATCACTTAGTTTTTGCATCATCACTTGATCATCATAAACCTGTTTCGGTGTCATTGGAGTTAGAGTGATGGTTCGTTGTTGGAAAGTAAAGGAGTGCTTGTTGGTGAAGCCATCATGTTGCACACGTCTATCAAATTGCCAAGGCCGTCCTAAAAGGAGATGTCCCGCTTGCATGGGTACCACATCACACAACACTTTATCCTCATATTTCCCAATCCGAAATGGCACCACAACTTGCTTAGTAACCCGCACTTCACCACTATCATTCAGCCATTGCAATTTGTATGGAAGGGGATGCTTGAGTGTTGGGAGCCCTAGCTTCTCAACCATGGAAGAACTAGCAACGTTAGTGCAACTACCACCATCAATAATAACACTACATACCTTGTCCTTCACATTGCAACGAGTGTAAAAGATGTTCTCCCGTTGCACTTCTTCTTCCTCCACCCTAGTGTGCAAGTTCAAGGCTCTCCGAGCAACTAATCCAAGCATCTCACCATGCTCGGCCCCAAACTCCTCTTCTCCCAAAAGATCATCCTCCAATGGTGGAATGTCATCTAGCTCACCCTCGTCTTCAGAATCTATTGTCCCATTCTCCCGAATCACCATAACCCGCTTGTTTGGGCATTGGCTAGCAATGTGACCTCTTCCCTGACATTTGAAACATTTAATTTCACTAGAACGAGACAAAGTTGTGGGTATCTTACTTTGAGAAGCCGTGGAAGTAGTGGTTGAATTTTGCTCAGTTTTGGCCTTGGGGTTGGAGTTACTTTCATCTTTCCTTGGATAATTCGTCCTCCATGGTGTTGCACTAGGATTTTGTGGGGTGGGTCTCAGACGTGCACTTGTACTGCCCTTCTTTAGTTGCCTCTCAACCTTCATTGCCATATGCACCAAGTCTTCCAACTCCACATAGTGATGTAGCTCAACTGTGTTGGCAATCTCCCTATTCAACCCATTCAAAAATCTTGCCATTGTTGCCTCCCTATCCTCCTCCACATTGGCCCGAATCATAGCCATCTCCATCTCTTTATAATATTCATCAACACTTTTGTAACCTTGTCGAAGACCTTGAAGCTTAAGGTATAGATCTCGGTAGTAATGAGATGGCACAAAACGACGCCTCATCACCCTCTTCATGTCATCCCAAGTCTCGATAGGAAAATCTCCACTTCGCCTCCTATTGACGCACAACTGATCCCACCACACAATAGCATAATCAGTAAACTCAATAGCGGCAAGTTTTACCTTCTTAATTTCGGAGTAGTTGTGACAATCGAAAACCAACTCCATCTTCTTCTCCCATTCAAGGTATGCTTCGGGATCACTCTTTCCTTGAAATGCCGGAATCCTCATCTTGATGCTACCCAAGTTGTTGTCTACCCGATTCCAAGCATCTCTATCCCGACCATATCTCCTAGGACTGCCCGTTGACATCCTATCAAAGTCTTCATCGAAATTCTCCACTTCAAACGCCCCCACACCTTCAACTCCCCGTTGGGGCACCCTATTCCTCCTTGGGAGGTTTGGAACAACTGGTGGCTGTCCTCGTTGTGCTCCCTCTTCAACTCTATCCAACCTCTCATGTATTTGCTCAAGTTCCACCCTCATCATCCTTCTCATTTCCCCAATTATAGCTTGCACTTGCAAATTCGGAATAGTTGGAGGGGTACTCTCTTCGCTTGTGTTTCTCTCGGGAATTTGAGACATGATGGAAAAAACCTGCAAAGCAATGTTAGATAAAAAAATTACCCTCACCACAAAACTCACGTAGTTCACTCCAAGAAATAATTCACTCAAATTCACTCGTGTATCACTCAATTCAATTTGGCTTTTACCCTCAAATGATCTCACCTCGCTGCCTTTTTCCACTTGTTTTCTTCTTTGAGTTCTTTCAAAACTAATTAAAAACCATCATCAAAGGGTTCAAACCGAAACAAACCAAAACGGATCGAAGATTTGTTTTCTTGGAAATGGGCTGAAATTTTGGCAATTCAAGAAATGGGCTGGATTTTTGGCAATTCAAGAATGGCAATTCAAGATTGGCAATTCAAAGAGAAACAAATCAAGAAATTTTGGCAATTCAAGAATGGAAACTCAAGATTGGCAATTCAAATCTATCCAAATCAAGAAATTTTGGCAATTCAAGAATGGCAACTCAAGATTGGCAATTCAAAGAGAAACAAATCAAGAAATTTTGGCAACTCAAGATTGGCAATTCAAATCGAATCAAATCAAGAAATTTTGGCAATTCAAGAATGGAAACTCAAGATTGGCAATTCAAATCTATCCAAATCAAGAAATTTTGGCAATTCAAGAATGGCAACTCAAGATTGGCAATTCAAATCTAACCAAATCAAGAATGGCAAATCAAATCGAACCAAATCAAGAATTTTTTTTTTTTTTTGTTTTTCTTTTTCCTTCTTTTTTTTTTCTTCTTTTTTTTTCGTTTTTTTTTTTTTTTTTTTTTTTTCAGAAACTCAGTTCCACAAACTCAAATCTTCACACACTATTTTGTAATTTCGGAATTAATAAAAAGGAAACTCATAAAAGATAGAAATCCCTCTCTCAAAACAAGAACAAAATATGGGCGAAGAATCAATGAAACCCTAGATCTAGTTGCAATTTTTTTTTTTTTTTTTTTTTTGTAAGAGAAATGAACAGAAATCAATAGAAGATAGGTCGAAAGGATGAACTTAGCTCTGGTACCAACTGATACGAACCTTGCCAACGATTGTGACGAAACCCGAAACAAATTTGGCACGAAGAAGAAAAGCCAAAGGATTCAAGAAAAAGGGATGGAAAACCTCGACCCAATGCTTAGCGAAGCACGAACCTCGGTATATGGATGACGCCACAAAAGGAGATGAAAATCCAATTGATAAGTCGGTTTGAACGCCACAAGGAAAACCCTTGATAAGTTCTTAAAAAGTTTCTTCAAGAAAACAAGAAGAAAACCTCACAAATACTCATAGATAAAAGTTGTGTTTTATGGCTGCTACAAGGGGCTATATATATAGCCCAAAACCCTAGAGAACTTCTAAGAAGTAAAAGTTCAAAACTACCCTTAAAGATAAAAAAAATAAACAACCAACTAAAGCCCACAAAGCCCAACAAGACTAAGCAATTAATTACAAAAGACTCTAGTTCACATAATAAATTCAAAAACAAATGACAACCAAATATTTATCAAGCGTCTAAGTGGAATCGGCTTGGATGAGTAGGACCAGCTTTTGTTCACCATTAGTATTGATCACACTCTCTTCCTGTTGTAGAATTCTCCATGCCAAGTTGCTAAGCTACTCTTTAAGTCTTCTAGCTCGAGCCCTTGTCACTGGTCCTGTTGGGACTTGAATTGGATCCTTAGCCTTGATGTTCACATCAGAGAGGGTAGTCGAATCCACAGGGAATAGGGAGTTAGAATACGAGATTTCACTATTAAAACTATGCGAAGTACGGAAAAGTGATCAATTGATTCGATGAGTGAATTATGGAAACAATTATACTAAAAGACGAGAAATTAAATAGAAAGATGGAAGATGAGAAAGTGCAAGTAAAAGAGAATAGAGAGGATTTAACAATGAATGAAGCGGAGTATCCGGACAAGCTACCTCTAGGATCTATGCTTCTAGTGCAAGACCATGCTATTATACTCTCCTATTGATGCCAATTGAGTCAAGGAATTCCTCAGACTCATGGTCCCAAACCTAAGGACAACCGTGACTAACCCCAACATTATACCCCGGTATTAGGATTCACATCAACCCTTAACTCTATCGCTCGCACGAATAAGCCCCAGGCGAGTACATTTACCTAAACCTCACACTACGTGGAATTGCATTAAGTTCTAGGGACTCCTAGTGATAAAACCTGTTCCTATGTGTAGTTCTAACCTTTTGGTCCAGGAGGAAGAACCCTAGTCTCGATTAAGCCCCAGTGCGTAGGATTCACTTCAACCCTTCACTCTGTTACTCGCGTAACTAAGCCCCAAGGGAGTATATCTACCTAGCACTTCACTCTATCTTGACCGCTAATAAATCAAGGAAACGGAGGAAGGGAGAAATCACACCGGAGGGGAAAGGGGTACATCGCTACCTCACAACTCTCGCTCTCAACCCTCTTCAATCTTAAAGAGTCTAATCCTATAGGAGTTGTCACACCTCCCAAGGAAAACCTAGATTGTTCTCAACCATAGTGTCACATCTAAGGGAAAACAATAGCAAGATAAAATCAAGATTGAAACTCAATTCTTATTCATCAATAATGGAAAAGCATAATAACAATGTCAAAGAAACATAATAACCCTAGAGTTTACAAGTCCGAATACCCACAAGGGGTTTAGCTCCTCATGGAGCTATACATGTTCATCGAAGTATATAAGAAAGCACAAAATAAAGGCATCGATGAAAACCCCCTTGCGTATGGTGTGGCCGTGGTCTTGTGCGGTCGCCGGACGTCGTTGACCATGGCGAAGACGTGTTCTAAACCTCCACGAAGTCCTCTCCAAAACCCTAGCCGCACTCCAGAAGCTGGGGACAAAGATAGGTCAAAAGATCCCTCAAAAAGTCTCCAAATCGGGCTTTTATAATGTTGAGTCGCGGCTTTAAAATTGCTGAAATCGGGATTTCACACGGCCGTGTGAAATTTCCACACGCCCGTGTGAAATTTCTAGAATGCTGAATTTCGGCCGACAGTGAACAGTAACTTGCTACAGTGTTTTCCTGCATTAATTTGCTACAGTGCTACTGCAGTAGCTGTGCCGAAACACTCCCGAATTCGTCATTCTTCATCAAGGCCGTTGAATTGGGCACACAATCAACTGCAGATCGTGCCGATTGCTTTGAGTCTCCTAATTGGTGAAGTCTTCATTGTTGGCATGAGCTAGACTTATTGTAAATGTGACTGCCTTTGTGCCCCTCCAAAGGAGGTTGGCACACACTCACAAGTCTATGCTCATGCCCTGTTCCTTGCTTAGTTTGAAAATCTTCCCAACAATGGCAAACATGATCTAACTTCGTTCCTTTCCTTCATTTTATCTTCACAACCCTACAATGCACAAAAGTAAACAATTGCACACTTTTTAGTGATGAAATCTGATTAAATCAATGCTCATTGCAAGATAATAACACTTCGCATTACTATAACACGAGCACTTATCAGTGCGGCTGGTGTACGGGCCGCACATCAGCCCGCACACCTTTCTGGCAAGGGTGTGGGGGCTGTATACAGACCGCACAACGCACTGTTGCGCACTAAAGACCTCAATTTCAGCCTCCAAACATGTAAACAATGAAGAACATGCAACTCAAGCTTAACTTGGACAAAAAAAAAATACTGGTTTTTGACCACAAAACATAAAAGAAATCACCAAAATGAAGGTGAACAAAGATACAAAAATTTAGCAAAATTGGAAGAAATGAGAGAAAGAGCTCAAAATCCAAACGACAACACAAGAAAAACTAAAATATGGAAATGGAAGAGTACGGCAATGTAAAAACTTTGGGCTGCCTCCCAAGAGCGCTTGTTTAGCGTCGCGAGCTTGACGTTTGAGTCTTGCAAAATCAAGGTGGTTCAAAAGGGAAGATTTTACCTGACGCATCGGGAGGTAATGAATTCTTACTGAAATATGGCTTGAGGCGATGCCCGTTAACCTTGAACTGACCTTTTTCTAGGTGATGGATTTCAATTACGCCTTGGGGTGAGACACTAGTGACTGTGTACGGTCCTAACCATCGCGACTTAAGCTTCCTTGGAAATAGACGAAGTCGGGCATTGTATAGCAACACTTGATCTCCTTCCTCAAACTTCTTGCCCTGTTTACTATTTTTATCGTGGTACCGCTTCACTTTGTCTTTATATATTATCGAATTCTCATAAGCTAGGGTCCTCCATTCATCAAGTTAGAGTACGAGATTTTACTATTAAAACTATGCGGAGTATGGAAAATTGATAATCGATTCGTGCGTGAATTGTGAGAACAACTATACTAAAAGACAGGAAATTTAATAGAGAGAGATGAAAGATTAGAGAGTGCAAGAAAAAGAGATTAAGGAGGATTTAACAATGAATGAAGTGGGGTATCCGGACAAGTTAATTATAGGATCTATGCTTCTAGTGCAAGACTATGCTGTTATACCTTCCTATTGATGCTAATTGAGTCGACGAAATCCTTAGACTCACGGTCCCAAACCTAAGGTCAACCGTGACTAACCCCAACATTATGCCCCGGTATTAGGATTCACAACAACCCTTCACTCTATCGCTCGCAGGATTAAGTCCCAGGGGAGTACATCTACCTAAACCTCACACTACGTGGGATTGCATTAAGTTCTAGGGATTCCTAGTGATTAAACCTATTCCTATGTGTAGTTCTAACCCTTTGGTATAGGAGGAAGAACCCTAGTCTAGATTAAGCCCCAGTGCATAGGATTCACTTCAACCCTTCACTCTGTTACTCGCGTAACTAAGCCCCAGGAGAGTTTATCTACCTAGCACTTCACTCTATCTTGACCGCTAATAAATCAAGGAAACGGAGGTAAGGAGAAATCACACCAGAAGGGAAAGGGGTACATCGCTACCTCACAACTCTCCCTCTCAACCCTCCTCAATCTTGAATAGTCTAATCCTATAGGAGTTGTCACACCTCCAAAGGAAAACCTAGATTGCTCTCAACCCTAGTGTCACATCTAAGGGAAAACAATAGCAAAATAAAATCAAGATTGAAACTCAATTCTTATTCATCAATAATGGAAAAGCATAATAACAATGTCAAAGAAACATGATAACCCTAGAATTTACAAGTCTGAATACCCACAAGGGGTTTAGCTCCTCATGGAGCTATACATGTTCATCAATGTATGAAACAAAACACAAAGTAAAGACATAGATGAAAACCCCCTTGCGTATGGTGTGGCCGTGGTCTTGCGCGGCCGCCGGACGTCGGTGACGATGCCAATGACGCGCTCTAAACCTCCACGAAGTCCTCTCCAAAACCCTAGCCGCACTTCCAGAAGTTGGGGAGAAGAATAGGTCAAAAAATGTCTCAAAAAGTCTCCAAATCGGGCTTTTATAATGTGGATTCGCGGCTTTAAATTTGCTGAAAACGGGAATTCACACGGCCGTGTGGAAATTCAACACGCCCGTGTGAAGTTTCTGGAATTCTGATTTTCGGCCGACTGTAAACAGTAACTTGCTACAGTAATTTGCTACACTACTTCTACAGTAATTGTGCCGAAACGCTCCCGGATTCGTCGTTCTTCATCGAGGCCGTTGAATTGGGCACACAATCAAGGGTAGATCATGCCGATTGTTTCGAATCGCCTAATTGGTGAAGTTCTCATTGTTGGCATGAGTTAGACTTATTGTGAATGTGACTGCCTTTGTGCCCATCCAAAGGAGGTTGGCACACACTCACAAGTCTATGCTCACGCCTTGCTCCTTGCTTGGCCCAAAAATCTTCCCAATAATGCCAAACACGACCTAACTTCATTCCTTTCCTTCATTTTATCTTCACAACCCTTAAACTCTGAAGAATACGAACTTAAATCATTATTGTTGGTATATGGCATCTTTCCAATTAGCTAGATAGAGGCAAATTGTCTTGCTGTAGTTGCATCTCCACACACACACACACCCTGGTCCCTTCATCGAGGCCGAAACGCTCCCGGATTCGTCGTTCTTCATCGAGGCCGTTGAATTGGGCACACAATCAACAGTAGATCGTGCCAATTGCTTCGAATCGCCTAATTGGTAAAGTTCTCATTGTTGGCATGAGTTAGACTTATTGTGAATGTGACTGCCTTTGTGCCCATCCAAAGGAGGTTGGCACACACTCACAAGTCTATGCTCACGCTTTGCCCCTTGCTTGGTCTGAAAATCTTCCCAACAATGCCAAACACGACCTAACTTCGTTCCTTTCCTTCATTTTATCTTCACAACCCTACAATGCACAAAAGTAAACAATTGCACACTTTTTAGTGATAAAATCTGATTAAATTAATGCTCATTGCAAGATAATAACACTTCGCATTACTATAACACGAGCACTTATCAGTAAGTAAGGAATAAAGCATCTCGTATGTGTCCCCTGAAACCTGTTGCATGATCACTTAAGAGCCAGATTTTTATTTAGGACCCTAAGGACTCTTAACTGAGTACTGAGGGTGTCTTTAACACTTTAATGCTGTCTTCATTGTGCATGGGATGAATGGTCATCCTGGGGTAATCCAGGGTGTGGAGGTCAAGGTGAGAGTTAGCACACACTCACGGGGGCACTCTAGGAGAAACAGAATTAATATTACTCGACTATTCATTGAACAACTCACTTCTTAATTTCTATCCATTTATGCTCGCGGAGTTCTTTACTATTGAGCTTGAGGTCGTACATTTAGCTGTTTATCTTCTTGCCCCTGTTCTTCGTGTTTGTTTGCTTGGGGACAAGAAAACGCTTAGGTGTGGGGATGTTTGATAAACGCCTAAATGTACGTATTATTCATGTATGTGTACGTATAAATGGAGTATTTTTGTATGTGTGGATGCCCGTTTTCGGTCTAAATTGGTTTATTTCGTGTTACAGGTACAAAAGTTACCATGGGGAGCTCAACAACATGATTTAAGGAGAAATTGGCAAGGAAAACACTATTTTCGAGCCCCGGTACTGTAGCGGGATGTAGCAACTACTATAGCACGAACACTTGAAGAAACGGCTTGGTCAGGAAATTCATGCGGGCTACCATGCGGGCACAGTGGAGGCCATATGAACACTGTAGCAGTTCTACTGTAGCGGTACTATAGCAACTTACTCTCTTTTCGGGATTTCTCGGAAATTTTCTCTCCCCGCATGGGAGGCTGCATGGCTAGCTGGAATTAGCTTTTAAGAGTTTCTAGGGCATCATTTTGAAGGGTCTTTGGCCACCATATCTCCACCATCATCTTCCTAGGCTTCAAGGGGTTGGAGAAGGCAGATCTGAAGGGCAATTCAAGGGGAGAAGAGGGATCTATCAAGGAGCACATCTAGGAGTTCGTCAGCGCTGATCCATCAGATTCTCATCACCACCTCCTAGTCTTCATCTTAGGGGAAGTTTTATGAGCTTTCTGTTGTATTTCTTGTTTTCTATACTCTCTCCATTGTTGATGATGAACTAGACTCCCAAGGTCACCGAGCATCCGGTTAACCTTGGGATGAACTTGCTTGTATGAATACTTGATTTACATGTATGGTATTTGTGTGGTTTATGGTTCAAGATTGGTACACTTTGATGTATTGGTATGCATGAGAACTCTGTGTATCGATTTCTAGGTTATACTAGGTTGCGTGACCATCGCCTTAGTATTAGACACACCAAGTTTGGAAGGGATCCATGTACGAATACGCCGTGACCATCGGGTATTTTGTGCCCCTCCAACCATTAGGGTTGAGCCTAGATATTATGTTTGACCTTAATTAGGGATTTCCCTAGGCGTAATACAATCGTGTGAGGATTTGGGCGGAAGTGATTCCGTATTCCAATACTCATAGCGGATTAGGGGTTATCACCGTGACCATCGAGGTGACCTACCTTTGGACATCTCTTGGCCTAACCACCTTTGCTTGTGTGATTTGAGTATCCTTCTAGCTTTAGTAGTCCCAAGGGGATCCTCGCCCGGGGACCTCGAACTTTCATTGTTTCTTGTTTCCTTCGTACGCTTATGTGGTGAGCCTTAGTCGATGTGTTTATAGTTTTGTCTTTTATTTGTTTTCTTATCTTGTTTTAAATCTATATTTGGTAGACTAGATAGTGCCGTCTAGGAGGAAGTAATAGCAGCTCTTGGGACCCCAGGAAATACGACCCCCTCGCGCGTGCGTGAGGGGTATTACTTGGCGACCCGTGCACTTGCGGTCAAGTCATCAACACCGTCGGTAAGAACTTCAATCCCTTTTCTTCATCAATCTTTCAGAAGGATGCACATGCTGATTAGGCACAAAAGCCACCCAACCTACTCAATTACAGTCCACATAGACGCATTCATGCTAAAATAGCAGAGGAATACGGTCATAGACTCCATTTTTTTTTCTCGTGTCCCATGGTGTAAAACCTGTTAAACAATCTCACTTAAGTCCAAAGAGAACAACAAAGGACCTCAAAAGCCCTTAAAAGAGCATTGAAAGTAGAATTTAAAGGTGCACTAAAGATCAAATAGAACTACATTCAAGCACAGGTAAAGTACAGCTCACAACTATCATTCTACCAAGCTAGGAAGTCCTTAACAATAAAATCATAGCTATCATAGGTAATTCAAGCATGCAATTGAAAAAATTTTGAAAGTTCATTAAAATCCAACTCCACCCCACACTTAAAGATGCACATTGCCCTCAATGTGCTTAATCAATAGAATGCAACAATATAGACAATAAAAACATAGCAGGAAGGCTTCGTGAACTTCCCCGAGTCTCAAAACATGAGTCTTGAAGTCCATGAGATTGGGGTGACCACCAAAGATTCTTGTAGAAAATGGAGAAAGAAAGGGTGCTTGCTACCCACATTCCACCCTACAAGGTAGAAAGGAACATCATCTCAAGGTATCCATTCCATCACACACAAAGAAAGAAATACAAAATAAACAAGCAAACAAACAACATCACAAAAACAATTAACAAGAAATAATCCAAGCAAGTCCTTTGTGCAATCAAAATCATGAAGTCCAATTCTGTTTATTGAAAGTGTTTTAGGGGATTTACAATGATGCTACAAGTGAAAAAATAAATTTAAGGGAAATTTCAGCCCAAAGTTACTGTAGCATAGTCTTGAAAGAGGTAGAGTTTCCCCTTGTTTTTGAAGCCCAAAAATTTACAAATAATATATCAAAATAAAAATAAATCAAATATTAAACATTCATACAACATACCCCAAAGTTTGAAGCAAGATAAGCATGTAAATCAATACAAAGAAACAAGTTTGCTTCAAAACACAAGTCAGGGCTTCAAAGCTCGAATCGACGAAGATCGGTGAAGATGATGGTGAACCCTTGAATAAACCAATGGATTTAAAATTCAATAGATAGTAGAGGAGCGTAGAGGAAGAAAAATGAAGAAAAATGGTGAAAGAATGAGGGAAAATAGAGAAGAAATGAGAGAGATACGAAGAAAACGGTGAAAAGGTGCGCAACTTAAAGTGCAATCCGTGGGTCATGCGGCCATCCATACGGCTACATGGATGGCCACGTGAGTTTTTGGATGATATCCAGAGCATAGATACGGTCCATAAACGGGCATTTTCCAGGTTTTTCACAAAATACACATCCAAACACCCAAAAACCACATAAAGACAAAGCCGAATTCACCCACAACAACAAAAACATGATATTTGATGCATGAAAATGAATGATAACACAAAGAACTCACAACTACCACGCAAGAAACAAAGTAAATAAATTGGGAAAATGACTAACTAACCACAATCACACACTTGAAAACAAAGAACACTCAAGCAACCAAACACACCAAAAATACGAAAACACACACATGTAGTGAAATTTAATGCTTGGGTTGA
This sequence comes from Dioscorea alata, assembly GCA_020875875.1. Classification (NCBI taxonomy): domain Eukaryota; kingdom Viridiplantae; phylum Streptophyta; class Magnoliopsida; order Dioscoreales; family Dioscoreaceae; genus Dioscorea; species Dioscorea alata. The sequence continues at coordinate 11,722,749 of CM037025.1, read as the reverse complement.
CTCCCAAGAAGCGCTTGTTTAACGTCATTAGCTCGACGTACCTTGATAGTGGCCCGAAATTGCACGGGTTGTCGAAGTAATAAAATACCCTGGTGAGTGGGTAGTCATATCTACAGGGAATAGGAATTTGAGATACAAGTATTCACTAATTAGCTATGCGATGTGTGACGAGAATCAATGAGTGAATGTGTAATCAATTATAAAGAAACAAGAAATAAAATAGAAGTGTGGAAGATGAGAGAGTGCAAGTAGAAGTAAAAAGAGTAGGACAAGCAATGAATAAAGTAGTGTACCCGGACGAGCTACCCGTAGGACTTATGCTTCTAGTATAAGACAATGCTATTATACTTTCCTATTGATGTTAATTAAGTCGAGGACATCCTTAAACACACAGTCCCAAACCTAAGGTCAACCGTGAATAACCCCAACATTATATCCTGGCATTAGGTTTCACTACGACCCTTGACTCTCGTTGACCTGTCAACTAAGCCCTAGAGGAGTCTATCTTCCTAAGCCTCACACTACGTGGGATTGCTTTGAGTTCTAGAGATTCCTAGTGATAAACCCTGTTCCTATGTATAGCTCTAACCCTTTGGTCCAGGTGAAAGAACCCTAGTCTAAATTAAGCCCTAGCACTAAGATTAACTTCAACCTTCACTCTGTTGCTCGTGCAACTAAGCCCCAGGGGAGTTTATCTCTTAACGCTTCACTCTATCTCGACCGCTAATAAATCATGGAACATGGAGGTAGGGAGAATCACATCAGAGATGAAAGGGTACGTTCCGCTATCTCACGACTCACCCTATCAACCCTCTTCAATCTTACATAGTCTAACCCTATAGGAGTTGTCACACCTCCAAAGGATAACCTAGATTGCTCTCAACCCTAGTGTCACGGCTAAGTGAAAACAATGACAAGATGCAATTAAAATTGAAACTCAATTTATTCATCAATAATGAAAAGCATGATAACAATGTTAAAGAAACATAATAATCCTAGGGTTTACAAGTCCGAATGCCAACAACGGGTTTAGCTCCTCATGGAGCTATACATATTCATCAAAATAAGAAAAGAGATACAAATTGAATGCATAGATGAAAACCGCCTTATATGCGATGTGGCCTTCATCTTGTGCGGCCACCGGACGTTGATGTCGACGCCGATGACGCGCTCCAAACCTCCACGAAGTCCTCTCCAAACCCCTTATCGCGCCTCTCAAAAAGTTAGGTCAGAAGAGAGCCAAAAAGATCCAAAAACAGTCTCCAAAACGGCCTTTTATAATGCTGAGTTGCGCCTTTAAACGGGCTGAAATAGGGATTTCACACGGCCGTGTGGAATTTCCACACGCCCGTGTGAAATTGCTGATTTGCTGATTTTCAGTAGACAGTGGACAGTAACTTGCTACAGTGCTCTTGCCGAAACGCTCATGAATTCATTGTTCTTCATCAAGACCGTTGAATTAGGCACACAATCAACGGCAGACCGTGCCGATTGCTTCAAATCTCCTTATTGGCAAAGTTCTCCTTATTAACACGAGCTAGACTTATTATGAATGTGACTACCTTTGTGCCCCTCCAAAGGAGGTTAGCACACACTCACAAGTCTATGCTAATGCCTTGTTCCTTGATTAGTCCAAAAACTCCCCAACAACGGCGAACATGATCTAACTTCATTCATTTTCTCCAATTTATCTTCACAACCGTGCAATGCACAAAAGTACACAAATGCACACTTTTTAGTGATAAAATTTGATTAAATCAATGCTCATTGTAAGATAATAACACTTTGCATTGCTATAACACGACCACTTATCATACCTTTTTGTTACCTAAGGAGGCCTTCAAATAGTGTGTTCATCCCGGTTAGAAGTTGAATAGGAACTACCAAGAAATATGAAACATACCTTCCGGGATAATGCAAATTTGGAGGCAATGCATGAGTTACCTTTTGGCCTCGATGGAAAAAGCTTGGGCCGGGAGTTGTGCAATTTAAACTTGAGCGGATCCTTAGATGGCTTGAACCTCCTCTCAGCTTCTTCTTTGGTCCCGGTAAGAATTCCTTTGAGTATCCCACTGATGAGTGCTATCCCGCAAGTGCACGGGTCGTCAAGTAATACCCTGTGCGTGACACAGGGGTCGTATTCCCTTGGGCCCGAGAAGCTATCCTTACTTCTTTTTTACAATATTGTTTGACCAATACAACTCAAGATTGCGAATGTAATGTAAAGAAGCTAGATAAGTAAATAACCAAAACTAACATACGGGGGCAAGATACGGGGTAAAATAGGGCTAGGAGTGGTCATGGATGAGGATTCCCTTAGAGGCTACTAAAGTGAGTAGGAAACTTGAACTAACATACAAGTGGCTAATTGGACCGAGAAAACCCTAGACTAGGCCAACCCGATGGTCACGGAAATCGACCCTTAATCCGGTACGGGTATTGGATACGGTACGTATACCACCCAAGATTACCCCTACGATTGCAAAGGGTGAAGTGGTTTTCTCAACTAGGGTTACAATACAAAAGAGTACTCAACCCTAGGAGTGGAGGGGTACAAATACCCGATGGTCACGGCGTATTTATACGTATTTCCCTTCCAAGTTTGGTGAGTCTAACACTAGGGCAATGGTCATGCAACCTAGCATTTCCTAAGTCTTTTGATACATAGAGTTCTCATACATACCAAGCATGTAAAAACACCAAACAATGGATCACAAACAAGCCACAAACATCAATTAGAACAAGATCATCCAAAACATCACAAGTTCACCCCCAAGGTTCACCTACATCCGGTGACCTTGGGGTTTAAGTGCTCATGTTCACTAAATACAACAATGAATGCATGGAAACAAACAACAAAGGCATGAGAAGGACTCCCTCAAAGGATGAAGGCCGGTGAAGTTCCAAAGACACCACTCCAAGGGGTGGCCTCCCTAGTCTTCAACTTCCAAATGTGAGCCGTAGGATGAAGAATCTTCCCAAAACCTTACTCTCCATGCCAAATCCTTGCCTAGATCGCCCTCCAAGAGCTTCTTCTTCCTCAATTCGAAGGTGGTGGTGAGAAGCCCTAAGAAGAGAACTCAAGATTGCCCTAGAAAACCCAAGTAAAAGGTCTTTAAAGGATGGGTTCGGGCAAGCTCACGGGTGGCTTCACGGTCCATATACGGCCCGTGAGGGAGCCTGTAATACGGGCAACAAGAAACCGCAAAGTTGTGATTTTTGCACAGTAACTGCTACAATAAAACTGCTACAGTAGAGTGCTACAGTACTGTTCGCGGATGACCTCGCGACCGTGAGCCTGCCCGTGAGGGTTTCCAGACTTCATTCTTCTTCTAACTCTTCGCGCTTCGGGCTGCTACAGTAACGCTACGGTACTCAGGACCCTAAAACGACAGTTTCAGTGCAGATTTCCGCTCAAATCGCGTCGTTAGGGTCACCAAAGCACATAATGTACCTGAAACACAAAATAGAACAATTTAGACCACAAAAGGCATCGAATCATCAACAAAATACGAAAAGCATGCGCAAGTATACGTATAAAATACGTACATTTAGGCGTTTATCACCCATCACAAAGTTTCTTGGGCCTCCATGGAAAGAGGTTCAGTCGAGAACTGTTTAAGCTTGGCACGGGCGGGATGAGTTCCACCTCCTACCCACATCTTCTTCTTTGACACTAATTAGATGGACTTAAACCACCCATAAGTGTTGTTTGGGTCTCCAAGGAAACAAATTGGGTTGAGAACTTGTTAAGCTTTGTGACACACCCCTTGCGAGTGCATACCGCAAGTGCACGGGTTGTCGTACTAATAATATTTTACCCTGGTGAGTGGGTAGTCGTATCCACAGGGAATATGGATTTAAGACACGAGATTTCACAATTTAGCTAAGGGATATACGGTGAGTGTGAAAAGAATCAATAAGTGGGTGTGAAAGCAATTATAAAGAGAAAGAAGTAAAATAGAAAGATGGAAGGTAAGAGAGTGCAAGTAGGAGTAAATAGAGAAGGACAATCAATGAGTAAAGATGGGTACCCGGATAAGCAACCCCTAGGGCTTATGCTTCTAGTGCAAGACAATGCTATTATACTCTCCTATTGATGTTAATTGAGTCGAGGACATCTTTAAACACACGGTCCCAAACCTCAAGTCAACCGTGACTAACACCGACACTATGCCACGGCATTAGGTTTCACTGCGACCCTTGACTCTTGTTGACCTGTCAACTAAGTCCTAGGGGAGTCTATCTTCCTAAGCCTCACACTGCATGGGATTGCTTTAAGTTCTAGGGATTCCTAGTGATAAACCTTGTTCCTATGTATAGTTCTAACCCTTTGGTCCAAGTGAAAAAACCCTACTCTAAATTAAGCCCCAGCACTAAGATTCACTTCAACCCTTCACTCTATTGCTCGTGCAACTAAGCCCCAGGGGAGTTTATCTCTTAGCACTTCACTCTATCTCGACCGCTAAGAAATCATGGAACACTGATAAGTGCTTGTGTTATAGTATCGCGAAGCGCTATTATCTTACATTAAGCATACCTTTTATTAGATTTTATCACTAAATGTGTGCATTTGTGTTCTCTTGTGCATTGAAGGTATTGTGGAGCCTAATTGGAGAAGAAGAATGAAATTAGGTCGCGCTTGCCAATGTTGAGATGTTCTCGGACCAAGCAAGGAACGAAGCACGTATTTGGACTTGTGGATGTGTGCCAACCTCCTTTGGAGGGGCATAAAGGCAGTCACATTCACAACAAGTCCAATCCGTGTTACTTAGGAGAATTTCGCGAAAGAAGAAGACTTGAAGCAATTGGCGCGACCTACCGTTGCTTGTGTGCCCAAGTAATGGCCTCGATGAAGAACAATGGACCCGGGAGGCGTTTCGGCAAAGTACCAAGCCTGTTCAGCTGAAGACTAGTGTTCCAGAGAAGTCACACGGGCGTGTGGAAATTCCACACGGCCGTGTGTTTTGCAATTTCAGCCATCCAGTGAAGACACACGGGCGTGTGGAAATTCCACACGGCCGTGTGAAATTAATTTTCCAGCCGAGACAGAAGCTTCACACGGGCGTGTGGAAATTCCACACGGCCGTGTGAAGCCCCCGATAAGTCCAATTTTAAAGCCGCGATTCAACATTATAAAAGGGGATTTTTGCAACCTTTTGGAGGATCTTTCGACCTAACTTTTCCCCAACTTTCTGGAGTGCGGCTAGGGTTTCGGAGAGGATTTCGTGGAGGTTCTAGCACATCGTCGGCATCGATTTCGAGGTTCGACGTTTGCACAAGACCACGGCCACACCAACTTCGAGGGGGTTTTCATCTATGTCTATGTTTTATGCTTTATTTTCCACATTGATGAACATGTATAGCTCTATGAGGAGCTAAACCCTTCGTGGGGTATTCGGACTTGTAAACTTTAGGGTTCTTATGTTTCTTTGACATTGATTATTATGCTTTCCATCGTTGATAAATAAAATTGAGTTTTAATCTTAATTATCTCTTGATATTGTTTTCCCTTAAACGTGACATTAGGGTTGAGAGCAATCTAGGTTTTCCTTTGGAGGTGTGACAACTCCTATAGGATTAGACTACTTAAGACTAAAGAGGGTTGAGAGGGAGAGTTGTGAGGTAGCAATGTACCCCTTTCCCTTCCGATGTGATTTCTCCCTACCTCCGATTCCTTGATTTAATAGCGGTCGAAATAGAGTGAAGCAATAGGTAGATAAACTCCCCTAGGGCTTAATTGCGCAAGTAATAGAGTGAAGGGTTGTAGTGAATCCTATATGCTGGGGCTTAATCTAGACTAGGGTTCTTTCACCTGGACCAAAGGGTTAGAACTATTGTTGTAGGAACAGGTTTAATCACTAGGAATCCCTAGAGCATAATGCAATCCCATATAGCGTGAGGTTTAGGTAGATGGACTCCCCTGGGGCTTAATCATCTAGGTGACAGAGTGAAGGGTGTTGTGATTCCTAATACCAAAGCATAGCATTGGGGTTAGTCACGGTTGTCCTTAGGTTTGGGACCGTGAGTCTTAGGATTTCCTCGACTCAATTGACATCAATAGGAGAGTATAATATCATAGTCTTGCACTTGAAACATAGACCCTAGAGGTAGCTTGTCCGGATACCCCCTTTTACTCATTGCAAGTCCTTCTCGATTTTCCTATTTGCATTTCTTACTTTCATCCTTCTCTTTAGTTTATTGTTTTGAAATACATTCATTCATTAATATCACCATTGTTTTCCATATTTCGCATAGCTTAATTAGTGAATTCTTATACTCTATCTCCCTATTCCCTGTGGATTCGACTACCTTCTCACCAAGGTAAATTTATTACTTCGACAAACCCGTGCACTTGCGGGATACACGCAAGGGGTCGTGTCAAGTTTTTGGCGCCGTTGCCGGGGAATAGGTGTTTTAGATATTTGTTTTTCACTACTTTAGCTATCCACTTCGCATTCTATTTCATATTTTCCTTATCTACCATTGTTCTTAGTGGTTTGCACTGACTTGATCTTAAGTACAGAAAAGAAGGGATGCTTTATGCGATTGAAATGATCGATACACTTACAAGATTAGTAGAAGAGGCGGAATAGAAATTTCAGTCATTCACAGTACAAGCAGTCATGAGTGGTATTGAGTATGAGCAAATAATTCTTACTCCTTCCGTTGAAGAAGACACCAAGGTTTATCAGTCTTGCATGAAACAGCACATGGGATGTGAGTTGTATGGGGTATTAGATGAATTTGAAAGGTCTGCATTCGCTTCAAGGGAAGAGTCGGGAGAGACTCTAGAGAAAGTTCTCTCCCAGTTTGAATCATATTGTCAAGAACAGAAACAGGAGGTCTTTTCAGTAGAGATAATCGATTTCACCCGTGAAGCATGTAGTATAGAGTTTGCAGTGGAACCCCAAGATCATCTCAATAGCCAAGTTTTACAGAACAACACAGGAAATGTAGAAGAACAAGAATCATGTCAGTTTGAAGAGATTGATCGATTAAGGGAGAACCGTTTGCGGCCGTCCATTGAAGAACCACCTGATATGGAGTTAAAAACATTACCGCAGCACCTGGAGTATGCATATCTAGCAGACGGAATGAAACTCCCTGTTATCATAGCCTCTGATCTTTCATTAGAACAAAAAGAGAAGTTGGTGAACATGTTAAAGAAGCACAGGTCTGCTATTGCTTGGAAGATTTCAGATTTGAAGGGAGTAAATCCTTCGTTTTGCACACATAAAATTCTAATGGAGGATAATTTCAAGTCAGTAATTCAGCCCCAGAGAAGACTGAACCCAAACATGAAAGAGGTTGTCAAGGCAGAGGTGGTGAAGTTGTTGGATGCAGGAATTATTTACCCCATCTCTGACAGTGCTTGGGTCAGTCCAACGCAAGTAGTTCCAAAGAAAGGTGGAACGACAGTGATCAAGAATGAAAAGAATGAACTTATTCCAACCAGAACGGTCACAGGATGGAGGGTGTGTATTGACTACAGAAGGTTGAACGATGCAACCCGAAAGGATCATTTCCCATTGCCCTTCATAGATCAGATGTTAGAGCGGTTAGCCGGGCATGAGTTTTACTGTTTCCTCGACGGGATGTCAGGGTATTTTCAGATTCCTATAGCCCCGGAAGATCAAGAGAAGACTACTTTCACTTGTCCCTACGGTACATTTGCATATAGACGAATGCCGTTCGGACTTTGCAACGCACCTGCAACGTTTCAACGATGTATGACTGCTATTTTTGACGACCTTTTGGAAGATATAATGGAGGTGTTCATGGATGACTTCTCGGTTTTTGGTGATTCCTTTGATCTGTGTTTAAAAAATTTGGAGAGAGTGCTAACAAGGTGCGAAGAAACAAACCTTGTTCTCAATTGGGAGAAGTGTCACTTCATGGTACGAGAAGGTATTGTTTTAGGACATAAGATCTCTCGGAAGGGTATAGAGGTAGACAAAGCCAAGATTGAAGTTATAGACAAGCTTCCTCCACCAGCAAATGTAAAGGGCATTCGAAGCTTCTTGGGTCATGCAGGGTTCTATAGACGATTCATTAAGGATTTCTCAAAAATCACACAACCACTAACTAAACTTCTTGAAAAAGATGCTCCATTTGATTTTGGGGAAGAATGTAAGACGGCATTCAATGTGTTAAGGGACAAATTGGTGCAAGCTCCGATTTTGATCACACCTGATTGGAATGAGCCTTTTGAGATCATGTGTGACGCAAGTGATTATGCTGTTGGAGCAGTCTTGGGGCAAAGGAAAGGAAAACAGTTTCAGCCCATTTATTATGCTAGTAAGACTCTCACAGGTGCACAAGAGAATTACACCACTACTGAAAAAGAACTGTTAGCAGTAGTGTTCGCCCTAGACAAATTCAGATCATATCTTATCTTGTCAAGGGTGATTGTTTTTACAGATCATTCAGCTCTCCGTTACCTCATGAATAAAGCCGATGCAAAGCCAAGGTTAATTAGGTGGATATTACTGCTGCAGGAATTTGATATGGAAATAAAGGACAAGAAGGGGACCGAAAATGTGGTAGCAGATCATTTGTCTAGGCTAGAAGAGAGTCCTGTTCAAGAGCCATTGAGTAAGGAAATTAATGATTCCTTCCCGGAAGAACATCTATACTCAATCAAAAACCTAGACTCACCATCAGATGATACGCCATGGTTCGCAGACTTTGCCAATTACCTATCCGGAAAGGTACTCAAGCAAGGGCTTACATTCCAACAAAAGAAGAAATTCTTTAGTGACCTGAAGCATTACTTCTGGGATGATCCATTCCTCTTCCGTATTTGTGCGGATCAGGTTGTTCGGAGATGTGTCTCGAGAGAAGAAGGATGGGATATTCTTGCTCATTGCCATTCCGGTCCGGTTGGGGGCCATTATGCCTCGAGTAGAACTGCCGAAAAGGTCTTATCCGCAGGATTCTATTGGCCGACTCTATTCCGAGATGCACACCAGTTTGTTCTTCGATGTGATAGCTGCCAAAGGGCAGGGAATCTAACGCGAAGAGACGAGATGCCTCAGAATCCTATGCAATTCTGCGAAGTTTTTGATGTATGGGGCATTGACTTCATGGGACCTTTTCCGAAATCTAACGGGAACCAATATATACTGGTGGCAGTAGACTACGTCTCTAAATGGGTCGAAGCTCAAGCTTTGCCAACAAATGATGCAAGGACAGTGGTAAAATTCTTAAAGCGGTTGTTCACTAGGTTCGGCACTCCACGAGTGATTATCAGTGATCGTGGAACACATTTCTGTAATCTTCAATTGGAAAAGGTATTGAAAAGATACGGAGTACACCATCGCCTTGCAACCCCGTATCATCCACAAACAAGTGGACAAGTTGAGGTGACCAACAGAGAGCTTAAGAGGATCCTAACAAAATCTGTAGAGCAAGGGAAGCGAGACTGGTCTGAAAGGTTAGATGACACACTATGGGCCCATCGGACAGCATACAAGACTCCTGTAGGGACCACTCCATACAATTTGGTTTATGGGAAGTCATGTCATTTACCAGTGGAGCTTGAACACAGGGCATATTGGGCAATCAAGACAATGAACTTTGATCTGAAAAAGGCCGGTGAGCAGAGGCTGCTTCATCTTAATGAACTTGACGAGTGGAGATTGAAAGCATATGAGAATGCTAGAATCTATAAGGAGAAGATCAAAAGGTGGCATGATAAACACATTAAATCACCGAAGGAATTCAAAGTGGGCGATAAAGTGTTGTTATTCAACTCGCGATTGCGGCTCTTCCCCGGAAAACTTAAATCAAGATGGTTTGGCCCGTATACTGTTACGCAAGTATTCACCCAGGGGACAGTGGAGATCACTCACCCGGAGAAGGGTACATTTAAAGTGAATGGGCATCGGTTGAAGCCCTATTTCAGTAGAGAAGTTTGCAACGATGACAAGGAGGTATTCTTTCTCAAACCCCCGTAAGGTAAGACAGGTACGTCAAGCTAAGTGACGTTAAACAAGCGCTTCTTGGGAGGCAACCCAAGCGTTTTTACAGTTTTCTAGTACTTAGTTTAGTTTTAGGATTGAATAAAAGTCTTAGCAATGGTGTCCCAATTTTCATGTGCATATACTGAGTTTTCTTGTGGATTTTCGATTATTTACATGTGCCTTAACGTTAATTGACGAAGTTTGAGTCGGTTGAGTGTGTTTTCGATAGTCTCTGGTCATGTTTTTATGGTTTACACAGGCTCTAAGTGTTTTAAAAGAGTTTTTGAATTTTTCAGAGAGTCTGTAAAATTTTCTAAGTAAACCAGAGAAAACACACGGGCGTGTGGAATTAACACACGGCCGTGTGTTACCAATTGGAGCTCAACCAGAGAAGACACAGGGGCGTGACTTTGCCCCTGTGAAAAACTTCTGAAGGGGCACACGGCCGTGTGGTATTAACACACGGCCGTGCGAAATTTCGCAGTATTTCAACTCTTTTCCAGAGAGTCCACAGGGGCGTGTGGATGCCCCTGTGAGTGCCGCTGTGCCAAGGCACACGGCCGTGTGGAATTTCCACACGGCCGTGTGAAACTCTGCAGAAAGAACCCCAAACTTCCCGAGAAACCACAGGGGCGTGTGTGAGCCCCTGTGGGAGAGCTTGTCAAGGCACACGGCCGTGTGAAACACTTAGTTTTCTCGGGCAATCCAGAGAGGTCACAGGGGCGTGTGACATGCCCCTGTGACCGGCCTTGTGTTCTTGGCCAGGTTGGGCACACGGGCGTGTGGAAATTCCACACGGCCGTGTGAAGTTTTTCAGAGACCTTTTGTGTTCTCCCGAGACTCCACAGGGCCGTGTACCAGCCCCTGTTGATATCTTTGTGAAGGCACACGGCCGTGTAGAATTAACACACGGCCGTGTGGGGTAGTCAGAGAACAAACAGAATGCACACAGGGGTGTGGGTTGGCCCCTGTGGACCCTAATTTGAGAGGCACACGGCCGTGGGGGATAGTGACACGGCCGTGTGAATCCCCAGAACTCCAAAAGCCGCGTGATTTCTTTTGGTTTTCACTCGTGCCTCTTCTATTTCCATTCTAAACTCTTCTCCTACCCTCTCCACTAGTTCGCCAACCATCTCAGAGGATTTTTGAGGTTTTTTATTGGAGTTTTCCGGCCGATTCTTAGTATTTCTTCATCCTCACCGTCGGTGAGAACAACAATCCCTTCCTCTTTACTAAATTCCGGATTTTGATCGTTTGTGATAAGAATTTCGTCTGTTTTGCACGGTTTACATGGCTACTAATGAGTTTACAATGGTTCCTATGAAAAACTTTGTGTGAATTTGGAGTTCTGCTTCTCAACCTTGCATCAGTGACCGCCTGATACTCCACACGGGCGTGTGGAATTTCCACACGGCCGTGTGGATCTTCATTATACCAAAAGAACTAATTTTCTTTCAAAACCACTTTGCAGGAATGGCACCCAGGAAAGGCACCAACAAAAGAGCACGAGAACACTCTCCAGAGCCGATCAACGACATTCCATCTGAACACCAAGAAACATATAAAAGATTGGCGAAACTCAAAATTGGACAATCGCGATATCTGGACATAGAATATGTAAAACCAGCCGATTGGGGTATTAAAATGGCGGATGAGATTGAAGAGCTTGTTGCGGTAGGAAGTTGGAAGAGATTGCTATCAATTCGAGATCCAGCGAACCGTTTGCTTACATTAGAGGTGCTCTCATCATTCAAATTCGACAAAGCAAGTAGAGAGTCGTTAAGCGCCAACTCTATACAGTTTCGGGCATACGGGCATGAGTACAATTTGTCAGTGACACAGTTTTCCATTTACATGGGGTTGTACGACGAGGCATTCACTGAAACGGAGGAGTACGAGAACCTCCCAACTGACTACCCCGGAAATTTGACTCCTCAAAGAGCTTACAAAGTATTATGTGGACGTGGGAACTATGAGCCAGGAATATCAAAAGCTACTTGTCTATTACGACCGGCTTATAGATACATTCATGCCATTCTGAGTAGGTCAATAAGCGGCCGGGGCGATAGTACAGGAGTTCTTAGTCGGCAGGAACTCCTTTATTTATATTCAATGGTACAGAAGGAGCCATTCCATATTGGGTATATACTCGCCGAATCCATGCGTCATCAAAATCAATATCCCAGGCTTGGGACGATTTTTGCAGGACCATACATCACAAGACTTATGAAGGGAATGGGTCTTCGGGCTGCAATCAGAGGGATAGAAAAGACAGTCACACCTTCCCCAATCGACTTGGAGATGTTGAGACAAATGGGCATGGCCTGGAGACATTACCAGCGTTACACATTATACTGGCCCGAGGCATTCCCGGCCGAGGGCTCCCAGGCAGCATTGGGGCCACCCCCGCAGGACACAGAGACAGGGGCAGAGGCTGAGGTACCCCCCACCGCACCGGAGCCACCTCCGATGCGGATGTTTTCACCGTCTCGAGGCCAGGACAGACTGGAGCGCCTCGAGAGCGCAGTGGGGATCCTACAGACCGAGGTGGCTGAGGTTAGGGCCACACAGATTTCACAGCACCAGGAGGTGATGGCGCAGTTCCAGAGCTTACGACAGACCTTCGAGCAGATTGCCTCCTCCTCCTTCGTGGTCCGACCTCGAGTTTCCACTCCACCACCTCCATCTCCCGCATCACCAGCAGATCCACCTGCACCGACATCAGCCGATCCACCAGCAGATACAGAGCCTCCAGCAGCACCAGAGGCCACCACTCAGGACACCGACGCTGAGGCGTCCTAGATTTTAGATTCTTTTCTTTTATTTGTCATTTCTGTATATCTTTACTTTATTTTGGACTTGTAGTACTTAGAAAGGATTCTCCTTCTGAGTATAGCTTTTATTTTGCTTTTTATTTTGTCTCGAGTTGTATTCATTGCTTTACATTTTATATACTCGAGTTTTATTGAGCTTTACTAAACCCTCGTTTACGTGTGCGCAGATGGTCTTGGATGTAAGGATTTTGAGGAATAGTCATTGACACGGTCATGGGATCGTGTGTGCTCCACAAACCATTGAGACTCAACTCTCAATGACTTAGCTCCATCAAACGCAACACTTGGAGTTCAGGGGAGTAATGTTTCAATTGCCACTTCCACACTAATTGCTTTTATCGTTTTCACTTATTATTGTGCTTCTATGCGTACATTGAGGACAATGTACATCTTAAGTGTGGGGGGGGGAGTTCACATTGCACACACCTTTACTTGTGCGTTCAATTGTTTATGCTCATGTAGCCTATGGCGCTTCACCTTAGTTGTAACGGTTGTATTCTTATAGTTTAGGAGAATTTTTAACATTGTATCCTATCATGCTCTAGTTCCACTTGAATTTTAGGGGATTTTTGCTCGATTACACCTTATTGCACTACTCACTCTTGAAATCTTTTGGAAACTCGATCTTGAAGTTTTAAAGGACAAGTTTATCATCGTTCTTAGTTTTACTTTGGAAAATGCATATATATAAAAAAAAAAAAAAAAAAAAAAAAAAAAGAGAAAAATGTGAGTTTGTGAATAGTTGCTTTCTTTTATGTATGCATTTGAGGTGGAAAGAGCTACCACCCATGAAGTATGTAGCTACTCTCATAAGTCGGATACAAGTTATGCCCTAATGAGAGAAAGAGCTATCTCATGGGATGCGTGAAAGCTACTACCCCGGTAGAAAGAGCTACCTCCTCGAAAGAGTGAAAGCCACCTTTGGCGGCCGCCTAGGAAAGGGCTACCTTCGAGGATGTGTGAAGCTACTACTTCCTCTCCTAATTTTTTCCGTTCGTAAATAAGTCCTTGTAAATAAGAGTTTGAGGAGTACTCGTTGGTTCTCTTGAGTGAAGTCGCACACACTAACACGTTTTCGAGTTATTATCCTTTTTAATTCATGTTTTTAGCTAGAGCATTGATAACCTTATGCAATGTTTTGATTTCCCCTTACTTGTAGAATGCTTCTTTTGCACTTTTGGTGAACCTAAGGCCAAGCACTTTCAATTGTTCTTCCCAAGTACTTTCACGTTTTATTTTTGCTTGAGGACAAGCAAAAGCTTAAGTGTGGGGGAGTTTGATAAGTGCTTGTGTTATAGTATCGCGAAGCGCTATTATCTTACATTAAGCATACCTTTTATTAGATTTTATCACTAAATGTGTGCATTTGTGTTCTCTTGTGCATTGAAGGTATTGTGGAGCCTAATTGGAGAAGAAGAATGAAATTAGGTCGCGCTTGCCAATGTTGAGATGTTCTCGGACCAAGCAAGGAACGAAGCACGTATTTGGACTTGTGGATGTGTGCCAACCTCCTTTGGAGGGGCACAAAGGCAGTCACATTCACAACAAGTCCAATCCGTGTTACTTAGGAGAATTTCGCGAAAGAAGAAGACTTGAAGCAATTGGCGCGACCTACCGTTGCTTGTGTGCCCAAGTAATGGCCTCGATGAAGAACAATGGACCCGGGAGGCGTTTCGGCAAAGTACCAAGCCTGTTCAGCTGAAGACTAGTGTTCCAGAGAAGTCACACGGGCGTGTGGAAATTCCACACGGCCGTGTGTTTTGCAATTTCAGCCATCCAGTGAAGACACACGGGCGTGTGGAAATTCCACACGGCCGTGTGAAATTAATTTTCCAGCCGAGACAGAAGCTTCACACGGGCGTGTGGAAATTCCACACGGCCGTGTGAAGCCCCCGATAAGTCCAATTTTAAAGCCGCGATTCAACATTATAAAAGGGGATTTTTGCAACCTTTTGGAGGATCTTTCGACCTAACTTTTCCCCAACTTTCTGGAGTGCGGCTAGGGTTTCGGAGAGGATTTCGTGGAGGTTCTAGCACATCGTCGGCATCGATTTCGAGGTTCGACGTTTGCACAAGACCACGGCCACACCAACTTCGAGGGGGTTTTCATCTATGTCTATGTTTTATGCTTTATTTTCCACATTGATGAACATGTATAGCTCTATGAGGAGCTAAACCCTTCGTGGGGTATTCGGACTTGTAAACTTTAGGGTTCTTATGTTTCTTTGACATTGATTATTATGCTTTCCATCGTTGATGAATAAAATTGAGTTTTAATCTTAATTATCTCTTGATATTGTTTTCCCTTAAACGTGACATTAGGGTTGAGAGCAATCTAGGTTTTCCTTTGGAGGTGTGACAACTCCTATAGGATTAGACTACTTAAGACTAAAGAGGGTTGAGAGGGAGAGTTGTGAGGTAGCAATGTACCCCTTTCCCTTCCGATGTGATTTCTCCCTACCTCCGATTCCTTGATTTAATAGCGGTCGAAATAGAGTGAAGCAATAGGTAGATAAACTCCCCTAGGGCTTAATTGCGCAAGTAATAGAGTGAAGGGTTGTAGTGAATCCTATATGCTGGGGCTTAATCTAGACTAGGGTTCTTTCACCTGGACCAAAGGGTTAGAACTATTGTTGTAGGAACAGGTTTAATCACTAGGAATCCCTAGAGCATAATGCAATCCCATATAGCGTGAGGTTTAGGTAGATGGACTCCCCTGGGGCTTAATCATCTAGGTGACAGAGTGAAGGGTGTTGTGAATCCTAATACCAAAGCATAGCATTGGGGTTAGTCACGGTTGTCCTTAGGTTTGGGACCGTGAGTCTTAGGATTTCCTCGACTCAATTGACATCAATAGGAGAGTATAATATCATAGTCTTGCACTTGAAACATAGACCCTAGAGGTAGCTTGTCCGGATACCCCCTTTTACTCATTGCAAGTCCTTCTCGATTTTCCTATTTGCATTTCTTACTTTCATCCTTCTCTTTAGTTTATTGTTTTGAAATACATTCATTCATTAATATCACCATTGTTTTCCATATTTCGCATAGCTTAATTAGTGAATTCTTATACTCTATCTCCCTATTCCCTGTGGATTCGACTACCTTCTCACCAAGGTAAATTTATTACTTCGACAAACCCGTGCACTTGCGGGATACACGCAAGGGGTCGTGTCAAACACGGAGGTAAGGAGAATCACACCGAAGGGGAAATGGGACGTTTCACAAACTTACGACTCACCCTCTTGACCCTCTTTAATCCTAAGTAGTCTAATCCAATAGGTATTGTCACACATCCAAAGGATAACCTAGATTGTTCTCAACCCTAGTGCCACAGCTAAGGGAAAACAATTACAAAATGCAATTAAGATTGAAACTCAATTTTATTCATCAATAATGGAAAAGCATAATAACAATGTCAAAGAAATATAATAATCCTAGGGTTTACAAGTCCGAATACCCACAAGGGGTTTAGCTCCTCATGGAGCTATACAAATCCATCAAAATATAAAAAGGAATATGAATTGAAAGCATTGATGAAAACCCCCTTGCGTATGGTGTGGCCGTGGGCTTGTGCGGCCGTCGGACGTCGATAACAATGCCGATGACACGCTCCGATCCACCACAAAGTCCTCTCCAAAACCCAAGCAGCAACACTCCATAAGTTGGGAGAAAATATTAGGAAAAAGATGTGTAAAAGGTCTCCAAAACGGGCTTTTATAATGTTGAGTCGCGGCTTTAAATCGGCTAAATCGGGATTTCATAGGGCTATGATGAAATTCCACACGCCCGTGTGAAATTTCTGGAATGCTGATTTTCGGCAGACAGTAAATAGTAAATTGCTACAGTACTTTTGCCAAAATGCTCCCGAATTCATTGTTCTTCATCGAGGCCATTGAGTTGGGCACAAAATCAATGGTAGATCATGCCGATTGCTTCAAATCTCCTTATCAGTGAAGTTCTCCTATGCTAGCACAAGCTCAACTTATTGTGAATGTGACTGCCTTTGTGCGCCTCCAAAGGAGGCTGGCACACACTCACAAGTCAAAGCTCATTCCTTGTTCCTTGCTCGGTCCGAAAATTCCCCAATAACGGCAAACATGATCTAGCTTTGTTCTTCTTCTCCAAAATAACTCCACAAACCTACAATGCACAAAATCACACAAATGCAAACAATTTAGTGATAAAATCTGATAAAGATAATACTCATTGTAAGGTAATAACACTTCACATTACTATAACACAAGCACTTATTACTTTGCATCGGTGGATCAATTGGAGGCTTCAACATCTTATCCATAATTTTTTTCTCAACCATGTTGCAATGAACTTCAATTGCCCATAAAAATGTGCTTGGGCCGCCAAGGGAAAATTTTTGGTTGGGAATTATCCAAGCCCGACATTGGTGGCTGATAAGTGGCTAAATACATCATATTTTAGTAATAAAATTTATTTACTTTCATGCAACTTGTATTTATTTCGATGACATTTGGTGCGCTTGATGCATTTATTTTCATTTCAGGGCTTCGTGGACGGTTTCCACAATAAAGATACATATTTGGGTCGTTATGGAAGAAAATGAGGAAGAAAGAAGATCGTAACATGCTCCGGACGCCTAGGAACACGCGTGAAGCTCATTCTAAAGCATCGGTGCGGCTATTGTACAGCCCCGCACACTAGCCGCATGCACCAGACAGAAGCCTGTGCGGCCTGTGCGCAGGGCCGCACACTTGCCGCACAGCACAGCCAGAAGGCTGTGTTGCTTGTGTGCGGCCCCGCAGATGAACCGCACAGCACAGCTAGAAGGCTGTACGGTCACTGCGCAGACCTGCACAGTGCTCCCACAGCTTCGGGGTATTTAAGCCGCTCTTCAACGGTTTTGGAGGGCATTCTTAGGCTGTTGGCTCTCATCCGGTTCCCTCACTCCATCAGGCCAACTCTCTATCATTTTGGAGGTGAATTCGATGGGAATTAAAGGAGAGAAGAAGGGGAGAACATTGACAAGCATCAAAGAGCTCGGTGGCGCGGATCCGACGAGCTACATCATCAACCCTTAGCCGATATTTCAAGGGGAGGTTCCTTATTGTTTGTTTGATGAACCTTATGTATTGTGAACTCCTCTATTTTGTTTTGTCGAACTAAACTCCCAAGGCCACCGGGCTCCCGGTGAACCTTGGGACGAGACTTTGTATAGATGACTCTTTTACTTATTGAATGTGTGGCTTGTTTGTTTGGTTTTACTTCATCACTATCTTGTTCATTCTACAATGGATGGTTTCCGTAGAATTGATTATGATTGATACTTGTTTGGCGGGATGCTAGCTTGTATTAGGTCTTGTGATGGTTAAAGAGGGACTCATTGTACTAGTATACCGGAGGTTCCGGGTATTTGTAGCCTTCTGCGTGTTTAGGGTTAATTTAGTCAAAAGTGTGCATTAGATTAACTCTAATCAAGACTTCTTGTTCTCATTGACATCGTAAGAGTATCTTCTAGATAGAGGAACTCATACTGGATTAGGGCTATACTACGGAGGTTCCGGGGTAGTCAATATCCGAGTGTAGCGGACCAAAACCAAGTCAACTGTATTGTCTTGATTATCATTGTCATCCGTACTTATTCTCCTCCCGGGGGAATCCTCGCCCGAGGCCTTCCTAAACTCTTGGATTCTTCACCTCAATTATTTCCTGGATCGAGCTTTGTCCCACTTTTATTCTATTAAATGTTTTATCATTTTTAACCTTAATAATTGGAAAAACCCTGTTTCGATCGACTAGACAGTGAACCCCAAAAGGAAGTAATAGTAGATCTCGAGGCCCTTGGGAATACGACTCCTTGTGTTACCAGAACCGTCAACTCATTGATGCCGCAGCTGGCCATTCTTTGAGTAGTAAATTCCCCGAAGATGCAGAAGAGTTGATTGAAAACATGGCGAGAAACGAATCACATTGGGGCTCCAGGCGGAAGATGACTCAATCTCGAGGAGTCCATGAAGTGGACAGTAAAACAGCCCAGGATGCGAAACTTGAGGCATTAACAAAGCAAGTGAGTCTACTCATGTCCGAGAGAACTGATCGGGCAGGCTCAAGTGTAAGTCAAGTTTTGAGCTGCGGAACCTGTGGAGGAGGGCACAATGCCATGAATTGCCCAATTTCATTCTCCGATGCCACCCCAGTCGAGCATGTCGATTATGTGGGCCAGGGGCAAAAATTTCAAGGAAACCCCTATGGTGGCACAGATAACCCCGGTTGGAGAAATCATCCAAATTTCAACTGGGGAAATCAAAACCAACAAAAGTTTTCACAACCGCCAGGGTTCCAAGCACAACAACAGCACGCAACTCCAACTGAACGCAAGTTTACCACTGAGGATTTCCTCGCAAAATGCATGCAAATCACCGATGCCAGATTGAACACGTTGGAAGCAACAGTGAGGAACATGCAGGCTTCAATCCAGGGCATTGAGAAGCATTTGGGACAAATTGCTGCATCAATGCCAGAGAGGGAGCAAGGCAGTCTCCCTAGTAATACTGAGACTAACCAACGGGAGCATATGCAGGCCATCACTCTACGGAGCGGCAAGGAGGTCGAGGTTCGACCTAACACTAAGCCAAATGAAGACAAAATGACGAACATGGTGAGAGATAATGCATCCATTGCTAGGGATGAAGCTAATGACAGCCATGTTGAGCCTTGTGAACCTCACAACAAAGAGAAAACAATTGCGTGAGCATCAACAAAAAATTCCCTATCCAACGAGACTTCACAAAGACAAGGATGACAAGCAGTTCAAAAAGTTTTTGGAACTAATTAAGCAACTTCATATCAACGTGCCGCTAGTCGAAGCCTTCGCTCAAATGCCGAAGTACGCAAAGTTTATGAAGGAGTTGCTCACGAACCGTAAGAAACTTGAAGAAGCATCCACGGTTTCTCTAGGAGAGAATTGCTCGGCGATCATTCAAAGCAAGTTACCCGAAAAGATCAAAGACCCCGGTGGTCTAATTGTGGAATGTCATTTTAGGGAGTCGCTTGTAGAGAAAGCCCTTGCCGACTCCGGTGCAAGAATCAACGTCATGCCTTACAAACGTTTCCTGAAATTGGGCCTTCAAGAATTAGAACCGACACGGATCACCATCCAACTCGCGGATCGAACCGTTACACGCCCACGTGGCGTCATGAGCGATGTTATTGTCAAAGTTGGTGGTCTAGTCTTTCCGGCCGACTTTGCCATTTTGGATGTTGATGAAGACACTGAGGTCCCTATCATTCTTGGGTGGCCCTTCCTTGCTACTTCGTGGGCTCTGCTAGATATTCAAGACAGAACAATGACGTTGCGAGCTATATATGCCAATCATGAGGGTTTCTTGAGGGCAGCTTGTTCTCTTCCGGACTCCACACTTCCACACTTCCATTTTTTTTTCTTTGGAGGGATTTTCGGCTAGGATTGAAGGAGAGAAGACGGAGAGAACGTTGACAAGCATCAAAGAGCTCGGCGGCGCGGATCTGACGAGCTACATCATCAACCCTTTAGTCGACATTTCAAGGGAAGTTTTCTTGTTGTTTGTTTGATGAACCTTATGTATTGTGAACTCCTCTATTTTGTTATGCCGACCTAAACTCCCAAGGCCACCAGGCTCCCGGTGAACCTTGGGAGGAGACTTTGTATGGATGACTCTTTTACTTGTTGAATGAATGTATTGGCTTGTTTATTTGGTTTTAATTCATCACTATCTTATTCATTCTACAATGGATGGATTCCGTAGAATTGATTATGAATGATACTTGTTTGGCGGGATGCTAGCTTGTATTAGGTCTTGTGATGATTAAAGAGGGACTCAGTGTATTAGTACACCGGAGGTTCCGGATATTAGTAGCCTCCTGGGCGTTTTGGGTTAATTTAGTCGAAAGCGTGCATTAGATTAACCCTAATCAAGACTCCTTATTCTCATTGACATCGTGGGGATATCCACTGGATAGAGGAACTCATACTGGATTAGGGCTACACTACGGAGGTTACGGGGTAGTCGACATCCGAGTCTAATGGACTAAAACCAAGTCAGCCGTATTTTCTTGATTGTCATTGTCATCCGTGTCTAGTCTCCTCCCGAGGGAATCCTTGCCCGAGGCCTTCCTAAACCCTTGAATTCTTCACCTCAATCATTGCCCGGATTGAGCTTTGTTTTACTTTTATTTTCTTACTTGTTTTTATTGTTCTTATTATTGCATCAACCCTGCTTTGATCGACTAGAATGTGAACCCCAAAAGGAAGCAATAGTAGATCTCAGAGCCCTTGGGAATTGATGAGTCGCCGCGCGACACGCTAAAGAAGCGAGCACGCGACTCCCCGGCCGCAAGTGTACGGGTCGTCAAGTAATAACCTCTCGTGCGAACACAAGAGGGTCGTATTCCCAAGGGCCCCAAGATCTGCTATTACTTCCTCCTAGGTATCACTATCTGGTCTACCAAATCAAGAGTTTAATATAAACACAAATAGGAAAATTAAATAAAAGAAAAGCTATAAACAAAATGGACTAAGGCACACCATACAAGCAATGTAAAGAACAAGTAGCAATGATAACTAGAGGCCTCGGGCGAGGATCCCCTAAGGAGAAGAACAAGTTAGGATGAATATAGGAAATTGAGCGCTAAGTTGGCTAGGTTTGATCCGCTAGACTCGGGAGTCGACTACCCCGGAACCTCCGTGGTGTAGCCCTAATCCAATACGGGTTCCTCTATCCAGAAGATACCCCTACGATGTCATTAGGAACATGGAGTCTCGATTAGGGTTATTCTAATGCGCGCTTTCGGCTAAAACAACCCTAACCACGCGGGGAGCTACCGGCACCCAGAACCTCCGGTGTACCGGCACATTGAATCCCCCTTCAATCTATGTGCGACCTAATACATGCAAGCATCCCGCCATACACATACAATTCAAGAATCAAAACCTACGGAATCCATCCATTGTAGGTTGAACATTAAAACAATAGATTGAAATCAAACAAACAAGCCAACAATCAATTATAAACAATTATCATCATCCATACAAGTTCTCCTCCCAAGGTTCACCGGAGCCCGGTGGCCTTGGGAGCCTAGTTCCACATCAAAGGAGATAATACACAAGATAATCAATGAAAATGCTCATAAGGAACTCCCTCAGATGTAGGCTAGAAGGTGGTGATGAAAGCTCGCCGGATCCGCGCCGATCAAGCTCCGTGATGACAACCTTGAGTGCTTCCTTCTTCTCCCCTTGAGTTTTGCTCTTCAAATTGCCTCTCCAATCCGGTGATGATGGTGGAAATGGGTGGAGATGATGGTGGAGAATGGAGGAGATGATGGTGGAGAAGGATGGAGAGGATGCTGGCCAAAGACAAGCTCTCCAAAGCCCTAGAAAGCCTTAAATAACCCAAACAAAGCCTCATCAGCCCGTGCGTGTGCGGGCACTGTGCGGGCCGCACAGTGCCCGCACACCCTTCTGTCTGTCCTGTGCGGGTACTGTGCGGCCGCACACTGGCCGCACACTGCTACAGTAACGGTGCTACAGTGGAAATGCTACAGTAAAATCGCTACAGTAACTTCCTCAAATCCACTCTTTTCTTGCCCGAAACTTGAGGATACGTGTGAGCATCAATAAATTCTTCGATGATGCCAAAAGAAGCTCAAACACGCACTAGATGGTCTTCCGATGTCCTGAAATGATAATTAACAAGAAAAGCGCGTAAAGGGCATCGGAGACATACAAAAATGCATGAAAGTAAATAAAATGTACATAATAAAAGTGATGTATTTAGACACTTATCAAATACCCCCCTACTTGAGCGTTTGCTTGTCCCTAAGCAAACAAACATGAATAACAAAAGGGATTGATAAGTGGCTAAATACACAACCTCCGGCTTAAGTGTAAGTGTACAATAGCAATGGTAAAACTCAAGATACTAAGCTAGAACCACTTAAGAAATTTCATGCATTCAACGGCAATGATATGATGTGTGTGTGCAACCCCTCTATTTCGAAGCCCTGTAGTCCAAGTCAGGTAGACAGAACCCCGAGGACCACATCTTGCGGCAAATCACGCCACTTAGTGGAATTCGGCCTTGAAGTGGTAGAGATGCTCCTAGTAGGCTCCCAAGGATCTTTCCTCTATTGTTCGAAAAACCACCGGTCGTTACACTTTCTTCTGTTATACACATATATGTACATGTATAAGTATATATTTACACACATTTTTTTTTCTGGACTAACATGAATTGCAAATCCACATTACCTGGAACTTTACACATTCATATAAACGCGCTCATGCCTTTATAGCTTTTGGCGAGAGGCACACTCTGGTTAGGAGCAAGAACCCCAGGTTACTTCGCTAGTAGGGCAGAGGAACACTGTCCTTTTTTTTTTTTTTTTTTTTTTTTTTTTACCGTGTTGAGCGAAAAACATAGAGGAAAGTCCTTAAGAGTCTATTAGGAGAAATACCTAACACGTCAAAGCACGAAACCCCACGAATGGGTTAGCCACTAAGAGGGTCACGAAGGTTACTGCTTTCCTAACCTAGGTGTCCAAGGTCCTACATAGGAGGTTAAGTGATGGAATGCCGAGAATGACACAAAATTCTTAAGAGTGCAAGGTTATGAGTAACTTAGCATCTATCATTGTTCTACACTATCATACACATACAAGAATCATTCATGCCATCCTTGGTTTACTAACATGCAAAGTTGCTCAAAAATTCTTAAAGTTCACGAAAATCATGAAAGTCCACCCCCCTACTTAAAGTAGTACATTGTCCCCAATGTACCGAAATCAGCAGCTCAGTAAAATATATGCAATTAAAGCAAGGTAAGAGGGTTTCGTGAACTTCCCCGAGTCTCCAAGTATAATCTTGAAGTCCATGAGATCAGGGTGGCCAATGATGAATCTTGTAGATGTTGGGAGAGAAAAATGCACTAGATGCTCCAATTCCACCTGCAAGGTAGAAAAGAACATCATCTCAAGGTGTCCATCACACACACAAAAATAAAATACAACAAACACACAAATAAGCAAGGCTAAGAACAAAGAAAACAAGAAATATGAAACACAATGTGTGGGTGTTCGAGTGAAACTTTCCAACTCAATGCTTGGCAAAACTTGAAAAGAAATAATATAAGAGCATGCAACTTCAAGTTAAAAACATTCTCACATCAAAGAGTTTGGGATTTAAAACAATTTTAAACAATGAAAATCAACAAAGATGAGAGATACGCAAAAACCCAAACCTAGATGACAAAGTTCAAAGATGTCGGCGAGAACTCAATGAAAATGATAGATCGACAAAATTAAAACTCAAAATTGATGAGAGACTTTAAGATCATGGAAAGGTTGGCCAAATGAGGAGGTAATCAAGGAAGTTATACCAAAAAAAATTGAAGAAAAATCGGGTGAAAGAAGGACGGAAAAATCAGCCCCGAAGATGCTGAAATTGGGCTGAAGGGGCTGAAAAATTGCTATGTGCGGGCTGTACACAGCCCACGCATGCGTGTGCGGGCTGTACACAGCCCGCACACCCTTCTGGTGTTTGTGTGCGGCCTGTGTGCGGCCCCGCACACTGGCCGCACACCCTTCTGTCTGGTGTGTGCGGATAGATGTGCGGGGCGGCACAACAGCCGCACAATTCTCTGGCTAGTGTGTGCGGGCTGTGCACAGCCCGCACACCCATAAAATTTGTTCTTCTGGCTTTTAAACATCATGAACCACCTCCCAAAAACATACATTATTGACCCAACATGCATAAAACTCATCAAAACACAAAGATGATCATAAACAATGAAGAACAAACCAAGAATCACCAACATGAGCATTAATATCCAAGTAAAACTACCAAGCAATGAAAACAAGAAATTGAGACATCCACATACAAACAAGCACACAAGACTAAGAAAAATAAAACACAAAAGCAAACAAAGAAGAATACGAAATTTAACAACTTGGGTTGCCTCCCAAGAAGCGCTTGTTTAACGTCACGAGCTTGACGTACCTCTCTTACCTCATGGAGGCTTGAAGATGGTATGCTCCTCCCGGCTAGACATGGCATAAGAACTACCAAAGAAAATAAAATGTACCTGCCGGGATGGAGCGAGTGTGGAGGTCAAGCATGAACTACCTTTTGGCCTCCATGGAAAAAGCTTGGGTCGGGAATTGTGCAATTTAGACTTGGGCGGAACCTTGGATGGCTTGAACCTCCTCTCCGCTTCTTCTTGATTCCCGGCCCAAATTCCTTTGAGTATCCCACCAACTTGTTTGGGTCTCCAGGGAAAGAGCTTTGGTTGAGAACTATCCAAGCTTGGCACGGGTGGGTTCACGGATGGCTTCAAACTCCTACCCACATATCCTTCCTCAACCATGGTGGAATAGTCAACCATTGCCCACAGAATTTGCTTGGGCCGCCACGGAAATTTTTTTGGTTGGGAATTGTCCAGTCCAGGCATAGGTGGGTTCATTGATGGTTTCATTTTTCTACCCTCATCCTCGAAGACAATTCCCAAAATTTTCTTAGTGCACAAGACTAAAATGGGCAAATGGGTGGAATGATCGATGTTAAGGAAAGTAGCTTCTTCAATTGTGCTTGATGGACTTGTTTCTACTTCCTCACACTTCTCAATGGCCACTATTTGATCCTCCCCCATTTCTTCTTCAATTTCATCTTGAGGTGAAACTTCTACTATTTGCTCACTGGGTATTGATGCCACTTTATTTTCTTTTTCAGCCTCAAATACCTCAATTTCCACTTCCACCTCAAATTCACTTTTATTCTCTTCCCTTCTAGTGTCATTCTCAGATAGGTCTTCTATAGTGTGTGGCAACTTGGTCGAGGTATTGGAAGATACTCCTATCTGGCTTTCCATGCTTTGAAGAGATGGTTGGGCATTAAAATTTGCGGCAATCAAGGCTTCAAGTTGAGCATCCGCATTCATCATAAATCTTTCAAGCACACTTTCTGTATTGAAACCCCATTCATTCAGTGGCCTACTTTGAACAACTGGAGGGGGGTGATGCCAAGGTTCTTGAAAGGAGGGCTCTTGCGGTTCTAACAAATCTGGGTGGCCTCCTGAGTACAGATTATAAATATTTTCATTCAAATGACACCACGATTCTTGAAAGGGAGGCTCTTGCAATTCTTGGTTAGAGGGCTCCCAATGTTGTCCATGGTGATGTGATGAAAAATCTAGGTGTCCTTGCCAATATGGATCATACACATGTTCAAATTGATTGGTACTTCTTGCTCTCAAGGCCTCATACTCATTGATCTGCCATTCTTCAAGATGAAAAGGGAAACCACCTGAGCCTTCCCGAAAATCCATTGCCCTGTGCACAAAAGACAATAAAAAAAAATTGAGGTATAAAAGAAAACAAGAATATTTACAAAAGAAAAGATAAATGACTAGACTAGCGAGCTAGAAGTTTTCCTAGCATTCTTGGATGTCCCCGGCAACGGCGCCAAAAACTTGATGAGTCGCCGCGCGACACGCTAAAGAAGCGAGCACGCGACTCCCCGGCCGCAAGTGTACGGGTCGTCAAGTAATAACCTCTCGTGCGAACACAAGAGGGTCGTATTCCCAAGGGCCCCAAGATCTGCTATTACTTCCTCCTAGGTATCACTATCTGGTCTACCAAATCAAGAGTTTAATATAAACACAAATAGGAAAATTAAATAAAAGAAAAGCTATAAACAAAATGGACTAAGGCACACCATACAAGCAATGTAAAGAACAAGTAGCAATGATAACTAGAGGCCTCGGGCGAGGATCCCCTAAGGAGAAGAACAAGTTAGGATGAATATAGGAAATTGAGCGCTAAGTTGGCTAGGTTTGATCCGCTAGACTCGGGAGTCGACTACCCCGGAACCTCCGTGGTGTAGCCCTAATCCAATACGGGTTCCTCTATCCAGAAGATACCCCTACGATGTCATTAGGAACATGGAGTCTCGATTAGGGTTATTCTAATGCGCGCTTTCGGCTAAAACAACCCTAACCACGCGGGGAGCTACCGGCACCCAGAACCTCCGGTGTACCGGCGACCCTCTCGTGCACGCATGAGAGGTTATTATTTGACGACCCGTGCACTTGCGGCCGGGGTAGTCACGTGCTAGTTTTTTACCTTGTCGCACGACGCTCATAAAGTTTTTGTCGCCGTTGCCGTGAGCATCCGAGAATACTAGGAAAACTTTTGGATCAATGATCTAGTCATTGCACTTTCATTTGTAACTATTCATCTTTTCTTGCTTTCATTTTCATCTTTTGTACATATCAACTAATCTATCTTTTTCTTCTCTATTTCCTCTGGTACTTTGTGCATGACTCACGTGAATCCCACTAGGTTTGTAGAACCAAACAAAGAAATTGAACGTGTCATACATTAGAGGTTGAGAGAAGCTCAAGTGGGTTCACCTTCAGGATCAGTTGAAGTACCTGAAGAAATTTCTGTTGAGATGGTGATGAGAGAAGGACCTTGTCTAACTATGAGAGGCCACAGTTTACCGGGGAGGATTTAGTGTGCAAGCACCAGCTGTCAGTGCAGGCAATTTCGATCTGGCTAGACCAATCGGCATGATACAGAACATAGTACAGTTTGACGGTTTGGCCGATGAGGACCAGAACGAGCACCTATCCCGATTCCTTCAGATGTGCTCAACTTTCAAGGTCAATGGCCTGTCTGACGACGCAGCAAGACACCGTCTTTTTCCATTTAGTTTGTGGGGCGCCGCTTATAGGTGGCTCACAGCACTTGCCCCGAGATCCATCAAGACATGGGAAGAAATGGTGAACAAGTTTATGGACTGATACTTCCCCCGAGCAAGGCTGCAAGATTAAGGCAAGAGATCTCCGCCTTTAGTCAAAGAGACTCCAAAACCTTCTTTGAAGCTCATGAGAGATTTAAAGATCTCCTGCGAAAGTGCCCACATCATGGTTTCGAGGCATGGATGCGAGTACAGATACTATACAATGGGTTGAGTTACCAGAACCGTCAACTCATTGATGCCGTAGCTGGCGATTCCTTGAGTAGTAAATTCCCCGAAGATGTAGAAGAGTTGATTGAAAACGTGGCGAGAAACGACTAGACACTAAACCCCAAATGGAATTAATAGTAGATCTCAGGGCCCTTGGGAATATGACCCTCTCATGCACGCATGAGAGGTTATTACTTGACAACCCGTGCACTTGCGGCCGGGGTAGTCGCGTGCTAGCTTTTTAGCTTGTCGCGCGACGCTCATCAAGTTTTGTCTAGGTGGAAGAACCCTAGTCTAGATTAGGCCCCAAACTACGACGCCTCATCTCGACCGCTAATAAATCAAGGAAAACGGAAGTACGGAGAAATCACACCGGAAGGGAAAAGGGACGCTTCACTACCTCATGACTCACCCTCTCAACCCTCTTCAGTCCTAAGTAGTCTAACCCTATAGGAGTTGTCACACCTCCAAAGGGTAACCTAGATTGCTCTCAACCTTAGTGTCACGGCTAAGGGAAAACAATAGCAAAAGATAATTAAAATTGAAACTCGAATTTAATCATCAATAATGGAAAAGCATAATATTAATGTCATAGAAACATAATAATCCTATTGTTTTACAATTCTGAATACCCACGAGGGGTTTAGCTCCTCATGGAGCTATACATGTTCATCAAATTATAAAAGAAAGCACAAATTAAAAACATTGATGAAAGCCCCCTTGCGTATGGTGTGGCCGTGGCCTTGTCGAGAGTCCTCTCCAAACCTCCACAAAGTCCTCTCCGAAACCCTAGCCTCCCTCTCTAGAAGTTGGGGAGAAAGTTAGGTCAAAAGATATCTTCAAAGTCTCCAAAATCGGGCTTTTATAATGTTGAGTCGGCTTTTAAAAATCGGACTTATCGGAACTTCACACGGGCCTGTGGAATTTCCACACGCCTGTGTGAAGTTTATGGCTTGCTGGAAAATTAATTCACACGGCCGTGTGGAATTTCCACAAGCTCGTGTGAACTCTCTGAAACCCTGATTTTCAGCAAAAAGGTGAACAGTAGCTTGCTACATTTTTTGCTACAGTAACAAGCTGCAGTGCTGCTACATTAACTTGCCGAAACGCTCCCGAGTCCATTGTTCTTCATCGAGGCCATTGATTTGGGCGCACAATCAATGGTTGATCATGTTGATTGCTTCAAGTCTCCTTCTTGGTAAAGTTCTCCTAAGCAATACGAGTTAGACTTGTTGTGAATGTGACTGCCTTTGTGCCCCTCCAAAGGAGGTTAGCACACACTCACAAGTCTAGGCTCGTGCCTTGCTCCTTGCTTGGTCTGAAAACTTCCTAACAACGGCGAACACGATCTAACTTTGTTCTTTTTCTCCAAATTAGCTCCACAAACCTACAATGCATAAGAATACACAAACGCACATAATTTAGTGATAAAATCTGATAAAAGATATGTTTATTGTAAGATAATAACGCTTCGCGTTACTATAACACGAGCTCTTATCATGTACATATTTTATACATGTACTTTGATGAGCGAGCGCGCGACTAGCTACAGAGCTAGCACGCGACTCCCCGGCCGCAAGTGCACGGGTCGTCAAGTAATAACCTCACAAGGAGGGTCGTATTCCCTAGGGCCCGAGATCTACTATTACTTTCTTTTGGGAGTCACTTTCTAGTTGATCGAAACAAGGTTGAAGCGATATTAAAATAATAAAAACAAGTAAAGAAATGCAAATAAAATAAAGCTCAATCCGGAATGAAGCTAGAGACGAAGAAGGCAATAATTAGGGAAGGCCTCGGGCGAGGATCCCCCCGGGAGGAGACTAAATGCGAATGACCATGGAGTTCAATAAATTAAGGTTGGCTCGATTTTGATCCGCTAGACTCGGATGTCGACTACCCCGGAACCTTCGTAGTGTAGCCCTAATCCAATACGGGTTTGTCTATCCAGAAAAGACCCCTACGATGTCAATGAGAATAAGGAATCTTGAATAGGGTTAATCTAATGCACACTCTCGGCTAAATTAACCCTAAACGCGCTGAAGGCTATTAGCACCCGGAACCTCTGGTGTATTAATACATGAATCCCTCTTTAACTCATCAAGTGACCTAATATAAGCTAGCATCCTGCCAAACAAGTATCATTCGAAATCAATTCTACAGAATCCATCCATTGTAGAATGAACAACAAGATGATGAATTAAAACCAAACAATCAAACCAACACATTCATTCAAAACAATATAAAGGTCATTCATACAAGGTCTCCTCCCAAGGTTCACCGGGAGCCCGGTGGCCTTGGGAGGTTTAGTTCGACATCACAAAGCTAAGGAGCTCTTCATACAAAGAATCCATCAAATGAAAACAAGAAAAACTCCCTTAAAGATGTTGACTAGGGTTGATGGTGTAGCTCGTCGGATCCGCACCGGCGAGCCTTATGAAGCTTCTCCACGTCTTCCCCTTCTTCTCTACTATAAATATGCCCAAAAATCCCTCCAAATCCCTCCAAAGATGATGAGAATGGTGCATGGTGGAGTGGAGGCCGGATAGAGAACAACTCCCCCCAAGAATCCCGAAGAAAAGCTTATAAAATCCCGAGACCATGCGGGCAGTGTGCGGGCGGCACATGCACCCGCACGGTCTTCTGGCCACTCTGTGTGGCCTGGTGTGCGGGCCGCACAACAAGCCGCACAACTCACTGGCCAAGGTGTGCGGCCACTGTGCGGGCCGCACAGTGGCCGCACATGGCCGAGAGAACCGGCCCCTTGTGCGGCGTGTCGGCTTCCAGGGTGCTCCAAGTCTTCATTTCTTCCTCAATCTTCCCCGAAAGGACACGAATACGGTTCGATCACATGCACTTGGTCCTCAAAACCTTGAAACGAAAATAAAAACATCAAGTGCACAAAATGTCATCGAAAATACACATAAGTTGCATGAAAGTACAAGAACATCATCGCTAAAGCATGATGTATTTAGGCACTTATCAAATACCCCCCACTTAATCATTTGCTTGTCCCTAAGCAAACGGACATGGAAAACCAGGGATACTGATAAGTGACTAAATATACAACCTCAGGAAAGAAATGAAAATATCATAGCCAAAATGAAACTCAAAATACTAAGCAAAGACCACTTGAGATCATTCACGCATTCATTGGCCATGTTGTGCTGTGTGTGTGCAAATCCCCTAGATCGAAGTCCTGTAGTCCAAACAAGGTAGACAGGACCCCGAGGACTACTTCTTGAAGCAATTCATGCCACTTAGTGGAATATGGCCTTAAGGTAGTAGAAATACTTCTAGCAGAGTCATAAGGATCCTTCCTCTTATTTTCGAACAAGTACCGGTCGAATTTTATTTTTCTGTACACAATTGCTTAACTTTTTTTTCTTTTTTTTTTTTTTCTTATTCGGGACTAACATGAACTACAAATCCACATTACCTGGAGCTTTGCACATTCATGTAGACGTGCTCATGTCCTTGTAGCTTTTGGCGAGAGGAACACTCTGGTTAGGAGCCAGAACCCCAAGTTACTTCGCTATTAGGGCAGAGGAGCACTGTCCACGCTTTTATTCAACTTTTTTTTCCCGACCGTATTGCAAGAAGAAACAGGAAGAAGGTCCTTAGAACACTATTAGAAGACATTCTAACACATCAAGGCGCAAAACCACTAGTATGGGTTAGCAACTAAGAGGGTCACGAAAGTGCTGTGGTCCCTCGCATAGGTGTCCAGGGTTCTACCTAAGGGAAAAGTGTGAAAAATGCCTAGAATGACACTAAAATCTCAAGTGTGCAGGGTCATAAGAAGCTTAGCATTTATCACAGTTTCGAGCTATAATACAATCACAATTAGATAAGCCATCCTAGGTTTTACAATCATGCAACAGTTCAAAAATTTTCAAAAAGTTTCATACAAGTTCACTACATAAATAATGAAACTAAGACATGCATACCCACCCCCCACTTAAAGCAGTACATTGCCCTCAATGTACATGAATCAGCAGTACAGAAAGATTAGTGCAATGAAAATAAGAAGGGTGGTTTCGTGAACTTCCCCGAGAATAAGTGTTGTGGGATTCGGGGAGCATGAGGTCGGGATGGCTTTTGCCTCAACAACAAATAAGGTGGGGAGAAAGAAAAATGTGACATCTAATTCAACCTGCAAGGAGAAAAGACATCGAATCAAGCCTCCATCATTGCCAAGAAAGGAAAATACAGAATTGAAAAGCATAAATATAAGTTTTCAAAACAAAAGGAAATAAAACAAGTGGTAGGGATAAGCCCAAACCAAGTAGACTAGAACAACAAGCAAACCAGAATATAAATGTAGCAAAGACAAGCAAAGAAACACTAAAGGAAAGTGAGCTCTTAATCCCAATCATCCCAGCCATCCATAGATGCAGGAGGTGCCATAATGTCGGGTGAAGGATGGTGCTGCAGAAGGGCGATGATGCTCTGCTGGCCTCGTAAAAGTTCTTACTGCCCCTGAATAAGCCTGGTGATGTCTTCCCCATGGCGTCGCTGTGTGTCACGAATCCCTTGAAGCTCTTGATGCAGTTCAGCGATAGTTGATGAGCGATCAGTACGTGGTCTAGCTCGTCGTGCCGGTGAGGTTGCCGGTAAAGTAGGGTCCTCGTCAGAGTTAGATGAAGACCCAGCTCGAGCAGCAAGGAAGTAGGTGGACCCTTGGCGCTTGACAAGGCCAATGGCTCGAAGGGTTTGGATTCCAACTGCAAGAGTGCCACCAACTCTTTCCATTGAACGGACACGACCTAGTGCATTCATGCCGCTCACTAACCGCGTAATGTATGGCCCGGCGAAAATTACCCCAATCGATGGATTCTGAGTTTGGCGAGCAATGCATTCCACTATAATATTAGCCAAGTTGATCCGATGGCGATTTATCATGCTGTACATGATGAGGAGGTCCATACGAGATACCACTCCAGTGCTATCGGCCCGCCCCGTAAGAGATCGGCTCATGAGCGGATGGATATAGCGGTGGGTAGGGTCACGGAGAAGAGATGCCTTTTTAGAGTCTTGGCCCGCTGCATGTGTGATAGTGCACCAAAAGCGTCTCGGTTCAACATGGGCGGGGAAGTCCAAGGGTAACCCGGGGTAATGCATGCCGTTGATGAAGTCATGATCGTAGATGCCTAAGTAGTTCGCGAACTCACCATAGCTAATAGATTTCGCCTCACCATTGACTTGAAACGTGATGCCACCCGGGCGATGGTTTGATTGGCTTCAAATGTACTTAAGACCTTCAACGTGAGTTCACGATACAGCGGTTCATTAATGTCAAACACGGCGAGCCATTGATCAAATCCCACTAATTGTTGTACTTTATCGGCCAAGCACACATGTTCTAGCACTTCCCAATCGATAATACGGTTTTGGGCAAATGGTTTTGTTTTTAGGATATCATAACGTTCTTGAAAAGTTTCATTGTCAAAGTGCATCTCCGATGAAGACCCTGCTTTTGTCTTGGTACGTTTGCTTGACGAACGTCCGTTCGGCATCTTGCCTATAACCACAAAAATACGAATCAAGCAATGGTATAACTTCATAATGGCCTAATAGGAATGAGTCAAGCAACAAGTCTTGAAAATGAATGGGACACAAAGATAGCATGATCATGAGGTATTAGAATGTATTACAACAATTCACACAAGTCCCACTCATGTCTACAACCCAATGAAACATGGAATTCATTATCATCCATGGAAACCAATCCACAATCACACAAGTATCTAAAGCTTAACAAAGGGTCTAACAATTTGGAGTAAAAGCCAAAGAAAATACAAGCATGGTTTCATGAGAGTTTCATGCCTTCAAGAATGATACAACCACAAATTACCAACATCCATCACCAACCAACACACAAACAAGGGGTATGAAATTTTATTCAAGTTAAAATAAACCAAAAAGATAAGAGATGAGATCATACCTTGCAAGGATGGACGAAATAACCAAGAAAAGGTTGGCAAAAACAAGAAGAGGAGGTTGTAGACCAAAGCTTGAAAACAACCAAGAAGATGAAACTCAAGAAAATTCCTTGAAAGCTAGAAGAGATTTAGAATTTTTGAGAGATAGAAAGGGTTTTCAAAGCTGAAATGGGGCATATGAAGAGATAGGATCAGGTCAAGGGTTTTAAAAGAGGGAAAAGAGGACAAGTGGCACGTTTGTGCTGATGGTCGCCTCGCGACACGCTAAAGAGCGAGCACGTGACTCCCCGGCCGCAAGTGCACGGGTCGTCAAGTAATAACCTCTCACGCGAGCGCGAGAGGGTCATATTTCCAAGGGCCCCAAGATCTGCTATTACTTCCTCCTAGGTATCACTATCTAGTCTACCAAATCAAGAGTTATAGTATAAAACACAAATACGAAAAATAAATAAAAGAAAAGCTATAAACAAAATGGACTAAGGCACATCATACGAACAAGTATATGGACTAAGGCACACCATGAGAACTAGAGGCCTCGGGCTAGGATCCCCTAATGAGAAGAACAAGTTAGGATGAATATATGAAATTGAGTGCTGAGTTGGCTAGGTTTGATCTGCTAAACTCGGGAGTCGACTACCCCGGAACCTCCGTGGTGTAGCCCTAATCCAATACGGGTTCCTCTATCCAGACGATACTCCTACGATGTCATTGGGAACAGGGAGTCTTGATTAGGGTTATTCTAATGCGTGCTTTTGGCTAAAACAACCCTAACCACGCGGGGAGCTACCGGCACCCGGAACCTCCGGTGTACCGGCACATTGAATCCCCCTTCAATCATTGTGCGACCTAATACATGCAAGCATCCCGCCATACACATACAATTCATGAATCAAAACCTACGGAATCCATCAATTGTAGATTGAACATTAAAACAATAGATTGAAATCAAACAAACAAGCCAACAATCAATTATAAGCAATTATCATCATCCATACAAGTTCTCCTCCCAAGGTTCACCGGAGCCCGGGGACCTTGGGAGGCTAGTTCCACATCACAAGAGAGAAAACAAGATATAACCAATGATAAAGCTCATAAAAATCTCCATTTGATGTAGGCTAGAAGGTGGTGATGAAAGCTCGCCGGATCCGCGCCGATCAAGCTCCTTGATAACAACCTTGAGTGCTTCCTTCTTCTCCCCTAGAGTTTTGCTCTTCAAATTGCCTCTCCAATCTGGTGATGGTGATGGAAAATGATGGAAATGATGGTGGAGGATCGTGGGAAAGATGGTGGAGAAGGATGGAGGAGAGGGTGGCCAAAGACCAGCTCTCCAAAGCCCTAAGAAACCCTTATATAAACCAAAACTTGAAAGTCTGCCCGAGTGTGTGCGGGCTGTGTACGGCCGCACAGATGCCCGCACGGCCTTCTGGCCACCCTGTGCGGCCTGGTGTGCGGGCCGCATAGCTCACTGGCCAGGATGTGCGGCCACTGTGCGGGCCGCACAGTGGCCGCACATGGCCGAGAGAGCTGGCTCCGTGTGCGGCGTGTCGGCTTCCAGGGTGCTCCGAGTCTTCATTTCTTCTTCAATCTTCCCCGAAACGACACGAATATGGTTCGAACACGTGCACTTGGTCCTCGAAACCCTGAAACAAAAATAAAAACATCAAGTGCGCAAAATGTCATCGAAAATACACATAAGTTGCATGAAAGTACAAGAACATCATCGCTAAAACATGATATATTTAGGAACTTATCAAATACCCCCCACTTAGGCATTTTCTTGTCCCCAAGCAAACGGACATGGAAAACCAGGGATACTGATAAGTGACTAAATACATAACCTCAGGCTAAAAAGGAATGTATCATAGCAAGAATGAAACTCAAAACACCAAGCAAGGACCACTCGAGATTATTCGCGCATTCATCGGCCGTGTCATGATGTGTGTGTGCAAATCCCCTAGTTTGAAGCCCTGTAGTCCAAACAAGGTAGACAGGACCCCGAGGACCACTTCTTGAAGCAATTCACGCCACTTAGTGGAATACGGCCTTGAGGTGGTAGAAATATGGTGAAACGCGCTTGAATCGCTCGCCCGCAAGTGCACGGGGTCGCCAAGTAATACCCCTCGCGCAAACACGAGGGGGTCGTATCCCCAAGGGCCCGAGAAGCTATTCTTACTTCCTTATCACAATGTTGTTTGACCTAATCGATCACTTGGAATAAGAACTACCAATAATCTACTAAAACAAAGAGCATGCAAATAGCAAATATAAATACGGAGGGGAAAAATCAAGGTGAGGGAATGGCCACGGATGAGGATTCCCGCGGGGGCTACTAAAGTGCCAAGGATGCCCTAACTAGCATGCACGTGGGTGGTTTGGACCGGGAAACCCTAGATTAGACCAACCCGATGGTCACGACGTTGGTCCCTAATCCAATACAAGTATTGGAATACGGAATTGCTTCCGCCCAAATCCTTGTACGATTGCAAAGGGTTTAGTGGATTTCCCCAAGCTAGGGTTGAAACACAATCAAGGACAACCCTAACAATTGGAGGGGTACTGATAAACGTCTAAATGTACGCATTTTATACGTGCACATGCGCATGCTTCTCGTATTTTGTTGATGAATCAATGCCCTTTTAGGTCTAAATTGGTTTATTTTGTGTTTCAGGTACAAAAGAAGCCTAGGTGAGCTCAACGACGCAATTTGAGAAGAAATTGACACCGAAATCGTCGTTTCGGGCACACTGTAGCAGCCTGAAGCACGAAGATTTGAAGAAAATTCTAAGTCTGGGAATCCTCACGGGCAAGCTCACGGCCATGAGGTCATCCGCGAGCAGTTTACTGTAACAGTTACTGTGCAAAATCATATCTTTGCGGTTTCTTGCAGCCCGTATTACAGGCTCCCTCACGGGCCGTATATGGACCGTGAGGCCACCCGTGAGCTTGCCCGAACTCATCATTTAAAGGGGCTCTACTTGGGTTTTGAAGGGTATCTTGGAGTTCTTCTTAGGGCCTCTCACCACCACCTTCGAATTGAGGAAGAAGAAGCTCTTGGAGGGCGATCTAGGCAAGGATTTGGCGAAGAGAGCAAGGTTTTGGGAAGATCCTTCATCCTAGGGCTTTCATTTGGAGGTTGAAGACTAGGGAAGCCACCCCTTGGAGTGGCGTCTTTGGAACTTCACCGGCCTTCATCCTTTGAGGGAGTCCTTCTCATGCCTTTGTCGTTTGTTTCCATGCATTTATTGTTGTATTTAGTGAACATGAGCACTTAAACCCCAAGGTCACCTGATGTAGGTGAACCTTGGGGGTGAACTTGTGATGGTTTGGATGATCTTGTTCTATACATTGTTTGTGGCTTGTTTGTGATCCATTGTTTGGTGTTTTACATGCTTGGTATGTATGAGAACTCTATGTATCAAAAGACTTAGGAAATGCTAGGTTGCATGACCATTGCCCTAGTGTTAGACTCACCAAACTTGGAAGGGAAATACGTATAAATACGCCGTGACCATCGGGTATTTGTACCCCTCCACTCCTAGGGTTGAGTACTCTTTTGTATTGTAACCCTAGTTTGAGAAAACCACTTCACCCTTTGCAATCGTAGGGGAAATCTTGGGCGGTATACGTACCGTATCCAATACCCGTACCGGATTAGGGGTCGACTTCCGTGACCATCGGGTTGACCTAGTCTAGGGTTTTCTCGGTCCAATTAGCCACTTGCATGTTAGTCCAAGCCTTCCTACTCACTTTAGTAGCCCCTAAGGGAATCCTCATCCGTGACCACTCCTAGCCCTATTTCTACCCCGTATCTTGCCCTCGTATGTTTGCTTTGATTATTTACTTCTTTAACTTTTTTGCATCATATTCACTCTTTTGAATCATATCGGTCAAACAATATTGTAATAAGGAAGTAAGGGTAGCTGCTCGGGCCCCAGGGAATACGACCCCTGTGTCACGCACAGGGTATTACTTGACGATCCGTGCACTTACGGGATAGCACTCATCAAAAACTGAAAATTATTAGTCATTATTATAAGATAACATAAGATTAGGGTTTTGATTAAAACCATATAGATTGTAGTTAGTAAGGAAAGGAAACATAGGATTCGTGTTTTGACAGAAAGATAGGAGACTTTACGAAATAATAACAAAAGATTATGTTTTCTTGAAAGATAGGGTTAGTGTTTTCATTAAAAACAAAATGAGACATTCCGAGAAGAAAAATAAAACATTAGGGTTTTGGTTGTATGCATAGGATTAAGCTTTTGATTCAAGTATACTACAAGTTACGAAAAGAAAACATAGGATCAAGGTTTTAATTTAAGAAACATGACATTAACATAAGAAAACTTAGGATTAGCGTTTTTACTCGAAAATCGTAGTTATCCCGAGAAGAAAAGAAAGGGTTTACGGTCTTGGTACTAAAGGACGAGGCATTTTTAAATGAAAAAGAATTCTAGGGTTTTGATTCAAAACTGAAAAACTATTAGTCATTACTATAACAAAACATAAGATTAGGATTTCCATTAAAAACATATAAATAGGAGTTATTAAGGAAAGATATCATAGGATTAGTGTTTTGATTAAAAATAAAATGAGACATTCCGAAAAGAAAAGAAAACATTAGGGTTTTGATTGAAAGAATAGGATTAAGTTTTAGATTCAAGTATAGTACGCGTTATGAAAAGAAAACATAGGATCAAGGTATTGATTAAAGAAAGAAGATATTAACATAAGAAAACTTAGGATTAGCATTTTGATTTAAAAATCATAGGTATCATAAAAAGAAAACAAAGGGTTTGCGGTCTTTGTTCTAAAGTACGAGTTATTTATAAATGAAACAAAGACTACGGTTTTTTATTCAAAACATATATATAGGAGTTGTTAAGCGAAGAAAACATAGAATTCGTGTTTTGATCGAAGGATAATAGACTTTACGAAATTAAAACAAAAGATTATGGTGTTCAAAGATAGGGTTAGAGTTTTGATTAACAACAAAATAATACATTACGAAAAAAAAGAAAACATTAGGTTTTTGGTTGTAAGCATAGGATTAAGCTTTTGATTCAAGTATAGTACGCATTACAAAAAAAGAAAACATAGGATCAAGGTTTTGGTTTAAGAAACGTGACATTAACATAAGAAAACTTAGGATTAGCATTTTTACTCGAAAATCGTAGTTATCCCGAGAAGAAAAGAAAGGGTTTACTCGAAAAAAAAACATAGAATTCGTGTTTTGATCGAAAGATAGTAGACTTTACGAAATAAAAAACAAAAGATTATGGTCTTGAAAAATAGGGCTAGCGTTTTAATTAACAACAAAATGAGACATTACGAAAAGAAAAAACAAAACATTAGGGTTTTGTTTCTAAGCATAGGATTAAGCTTTTGATTCAAGTATAGTACGTGTTACGAAAATAAAAGATAAGATCAATTTTTTTATTAAACAAAGGTCACATTAACAAAAAAAAGCTTAGGATTAGCTTTTTTTTACTCAAAAATCGTAGTTATCCCGAAAAGATAAGAAAGGATTTGCAGTCTTGGCTCCAAACTACGAGACATTTTTAAATGAAAACAAAGACTAGGGTTTTGATTCAAAACTGAAAATTATTAGTCATTACTATAAGATAACATAAGATAACCATATAGATTGTAGTTATTAAGGAAACGAAACATAGGATTCGTGTTTTGACCAAAAGATAGTAGACTTTACGAAATAAAAACAAAAGATTATGTTCATGAAAGATAGGGTTAGTGTTTTCATTAAATACAAAATGAGACATTCCGAGAAGAAAAATAAAACATTAGGGTTTTGGTTGTTTGCATAGGATTAAGCTTTTGATTCAAATATAGTACACGTTACAAAAAGAAAACATAGGATCAAAGTTTTAATTAAAGAAAGGTGACATTAAAATAAGAAAACTTAGGATTAGCGTTTTTACTCAAAAATCATAGTTATCCCGAAAAGAAAAGAAAGGGTATGCGGGCTTGGTTTTAAACTACGTGTCATTTTTAAATGTAAACAAAGACTAGGGTTTTGATTCAAAACTGAAAATTATTAGTCATTATTATAAGAAAATATAAGATTACTGTTTTGATTAAAAACATATAGATAGGCGTTATTATTAAAAGGAAACATAGGATTCGTGTTTTGACCGAAAGATAGCAGACTTTACGAAATAAAAACAAAAGATTATAGTCTTGAAAGATAGGGTTAGTGTTTTGATTAACAACAAAATGAGACATTCCGAAAAGAAAACAAAACATTAGGGTTTTGGTTGTAAGCATAGGATTAAGCTTTTGATTCAAGTATAGTACGCATTACGAAAAAGAAAACATAGGATCAAGGTTTTGATTAAAAAAAGATGACATTAACATAAGAAAACTTAGGATTAGCGTTTTTACTCAAAAATCGTAGGTATCCCAAAATGAAAAGAAAAGTTTGCGGTCTTGGTTCTAAAGTACCAGTCATTTTTAAATGAAAACAAAGACTAGGGTTTTGATTCAAAACTGAAAACTATTAGTCATTACTATAACAAAACATAAGATTAGGATTTCCATTAAAAACATATAAATATGAGTTATTAAGGAAAGATAACATAGGATTAGTGTTTTGATTAAAAACAAAATGAGACATTCCGAAAAGAAAACAAAACATTAGGGTTTGGATTGAAAGAATAGGATTAAGTTTTAGATTCGAGTATAGTACGGGTTATGAAAAGAAAACATAGTGATGTGGACATCAAGGCTAAGGATCCAATTCAAGTTCCAACAGGACCAGTGACGAGGGCTCGAGCTAGAAGATTTAAAGAAGAGCTTAGCAACTTAGCATGGAGAATTCTACAACAGGAAGAGAGTGCAATCACTACTGATGTTGAACAAAAGCTGGTCCTACTTATCCAAGCCGATTCCACTTAGACGCTTGATGAAGATTTGGTTGTCATTTATTTTTGAGTTTAATATGTGAACTAGAGTCTTTTGTGATTGCCTAGTCTTGTTGGGGTTTGTGGGCCTTTTGGGCTGAATTTACTTGTTAGTTGGTTGTTTATTTTTTTATCTTTAAGGGTAGTTTTGAACTTTTACTTCTTAGAAGTTCTCTAGGGTTTTGGGTTATATATATAGCCCCTTGTAGCAGCCATAAAACACAACTTTGATCTATGAGTATTTGTGAGGTTTTCTTCTTGTTTTCTTGAAGGAACTTTTTTAAGAACTTATCAAGGGTTTTCCTTGTGGCGTTCAAGCTGACTTATCAATCGGATTTCCATCTCCTTTTGTGGCGTCATCCCCATAGCGAGGTTCGTGCTTCGCTAAGCATTGGGTCGAGGTTTTTCCATCCGTTCTTCTTGAATCCTTGGCTTTTCTTCTTCTTGCCAAATTTGTTTCGGGTTTCGTCACAATCGTTGGCGAGGTTCGTATCAGGTGGTACCAGAGCTAAGTCCATCCTTTCGACCTATCTTCTATTGATTTTTGTTCATTTCTCTTACAAAAAAAAAATTGCATCTAGATCTAGGGTTTCATTGATTGAAGTCGCTCATATTTTGTTTATGCTTTGAGAGAGGGATTTCTTTCTTTTTTGAGTTCCCTTTTATTGATTCCGAAATTACAAAATAGTTTGTGAAGATTTGAGTTTGTGGAAATTGAAGAACTGAGTTTCTGAAAAAAAAAAAACAAAAATAAAGAAGAAGGAAAAAGAAAAACAAAAAAAAAAAAGAAGAAGGAAAAAGAAAAACGAAAAACGAAAAAAAAGAAGGAAAAAAAAAGAGAGTAGAAAAAGGAAAGAATAATAATAATAAAAAAAAATTTCTTGATTTGGTTAGATTTGAATTGCCATTCTTGAATTGCCAAAATCTCTTGATTTGGTTAGATTTGAATTGTCATTCTTGAATTACCAAAATTTCTTGATTTGATTAGATTTGAATTGCCAATCTTGAGTTGCCATTCTTGAATTGCCAAAATTTCTTGATTAGGTTAGATTTGAATTGCCAATCTTGAGTTACCATTCTTGAATTGCCAAAATTTCTTGATTTGGTTCGATTTGAATTGCCAATCTTGAGTTGCCAAAATTTCTTGATTTGTTTCTTTTTGAATTGCCAATCTTGATTGCCAAAAATCCAGCCCATTTCTTGAATTGCCAAAATTTCAGCCCATTTCCAAGAAAACAAATCTTCGATCCGTTTTGGTTTGTTTCGGCTTGAACCCTTTGATGATGGTTTTCAATTAGTTTTGAAAAAACTCAAAGAAGAAAACGAGTGGAAAAAGGCAGCGAGGTGAGCTCAATTGAGGGTAAAAGCCAAATTAAATTGAGTAATACACGAGTGGATTTGAGTGAACTATTTCTTGGAGTGAACTACGTGAGTTTTGTGGTGAGGGTAATTTTTATCTAACATTTCTTTGCAGGTTTTTCCATCATGTCTCAAATTCCGGAGAGAAACACAAGCGAGGACAGTACACCTCCAACTATTCCGAATTTGCAAATGCAAGCTATAATTGGGGAAATGAGAAGGATGATGAGGGCGGAACTTGAGCAAATACATGAGAGGATTGATAGGGTTGAAGAGTGATACGAACCTCGGCAACGATTGTGATGAAACCCGAAACAAATTTGGCAAGAAGAAGAAAAGCCAATTATTCGACAAGAAGGGATGGAAAACCTCGACCCAATGCTTAGCGAAGCACGAACCTTGGTAAAAGGATGACGCCACAAAAAGAGATGAAAATCCAATTGATAAGTCGGTTTGAACGCCACAAGGAAAACCCTTGATAAGTTCTTAAAAAGTTTCTTCAAGAACACAAGAAGAAAACCTCACAAATACTCAAAGATCAAAGTTGTGTTTTATGGCTGCTACATGGGGCTATATATATAGTC
Source organism: Dioscorea alata (assembly GCA_020875875.1). Lineage (NCBI taxonomy): Eukaryota > Viridiplantae > Streptophyta > Magnoliopsida > Dioscoreales > Dioscoreaceae > Dioscorea > Dioscorea alata. Next base: position 11,680,162 of record CM037025.1, on the reverse strand, counting down.
CAAAACCCTAGAGAACTTCTAAGAAGTAAAAGTTCAAAACTACCCTTAAAAATAAAAAAAGTAAACAACCAACTAAAGAGCAACTTTAGCCCAAAGGCTCACAAAGCCCAACAAGATTAAGCAATTACAAAAGACTCTTAGTTCACATATTAAACTCAAAACAAATGACAACCAAATCTTCATCAAGCGTCTAAGTGGAATCGGCTTGGATGACTAGGACCAGCTTTTGTTCACCATCAGTAGTGATCACACTCTCTTCCTGTTGTAGAATTCTCCATGCCAAGTTGCTAAGCTCCTCTTTAAATCTTCTAGCTCGAGCCCTCGTCACTGGTCCTATTGGGACTTGAATTGGATCCTTAGTCTTGATGTCCACATCATTCCCCCTCTCTTGAGAAGGATTTGTCCTCAAATCGTCACCTACATCAAAAGGACTTAAGTCAGTCACATTAAAAGTAGCACTAACATTGTACTCACCCGGTAAATCAAGGCGGTAGGCATTGTCGTTGATCCGCTCGAGCACTTGAAAAGGACCATCTTGCATGAGTACAGCACCAATACCTACACCAAAGGCATCACATTCTATTTCAAAAGTATTAGCAAAGTTAGGTAAAGCAAGTAAGGGAGCATGAATTAGTTTATGTTTCAGAAGCTGAAATGCTTCCTCTTGTGCTGCCCCCCATTTGAATGCAACAGTCTTCTTGATAACTTCAGTAAGGGGCGCCGCAATGGTACTAAATCTTTCACGAATCTCCTATAGAAGCTAGCAAGTCCATGAAAGCTACGAACGTGACTCACACTTGATGGGGTCAGCCACTCTTGGATGGCTTTGATATTTTCTCCATCAACCTCAATACCTGTAGCACTCAGAACAAATCCTAGGAAAACAAGTTTATTGGTGCAAAAGGTACATTTCTTGAGGTTAGCATACAATTTCTCTTTCCTAAGGACACCCAAAACCAATTGCAAATGCGAAGCGTGATCATGTAAATTCTTACTATAAATCAGAATATCATCAAAATAAACAACAACAAATTTTCCAATGAAAGTTCGTAAAACATGATTCATTAAACGCATGAAAGTACTAGGTGCATTAGTTAAGCCAAATGGCATGACTAACCATTCATACAAACCATGTTTAGTTTTAAATGCCATTTTCCATTCATCGTCTTCTTTCATTCGGATTTGATGATACCCACTCTTAAGGTCAATTTTTGAAAACACACAAGAACCATGCAACTCATCTTACATATCATCTAAACTAGGGATGGGTTGTCGATACTTTACCGTTATGTTGTTGATGGCTCGGCAATCAATACACATCCTCCATGTTCCATCATTCTTAGGAACTAGAATCATCGGAACTGCGCAAGGACTCATGCTTTCTCTCACGTACCCTTTCTCCATCAACTCTTCAACTTGCCTTTGGAGTTCCTTTGTTTCCTCCGGATTGCTCCTATAGGCGGGTCGGTTTGGAATTGAAGCACCGGGAACAAAGTCAATTTGGTGTTCTATTCCACGGATAGGGGGTAAGCCATGTGGTACCTCCTCAGGAAACACATGCTCGAACTCCTGCAAAATAGAAACAACAACACTAGGTAATGAAGAGTCAGGTTGGTTAGTGTTTAAAAGTGCCTCCTTGTACATAAGTACAATCATCAGCCGTTTTGCAAGAAAAGCTCGCTTAACCTCACTTGTTTTTGCATAGAAATTTTTTTTTTCTCTCTAATTTTCCCTCCTTGGCTGAATTCATCTCTCTCTTTTCTCTCTCACTAGATTCAGCCTTTCTCTCTTGTTTCTCACCACTACTGATCTCTTCACTCACTCTCTTGTGATCACTCAAATTCTTTTGATCTCTCATTTTTTTTTCATCACTCAGTTTTTGCATCATCACTTGATCATCATAAACCTGTTTTGGTGTCATCGGAGCTAGAGTGATGGTTCGTTGTTGGAAAGTGAAGGAGTGCTTGTTGGTGAAGCCATCATGTTGCACACGTCTATCAAATTGCCAAGGCCGTCCTAAAAGGAGATGTCCCGCTTGCATGGGTACCACATCACACAATACTTCATCCTCATATTTCCCAATCCGAAATGGCACCACAACTTGCTTAGTAACCCGCACTTCACCACTATCATTCAGCCATTGCAACTTGTATAGACGGGGGTGCTTGAGTGTTGGGAGCCCTAGCTTCTCAACCATGGAAGAACTAGCAACGTTAGTGCAACTACCACCATCAATAATAACACTACATACCTTGTCCTTCACATAACAATGAGTGTAAAAGATGTTCTCCCGTTGCACTTCTTCTTCCTCCACCTTAGCGTGCAAGTTCAAGGCTCTCCGAGCAACTAATCCAAGCATCTCACCATGATGTGGACATCAAGGCTAAGGATCCAATTCAAGTCCCAACAGGACCAGTGACGAGAGCTCGAGCTAGAAGATGTGGACAGGAGCTTAGCAACTTGGCATGGAGAATTCTACAACAGGAAGAGAGTGTGATCACTACTGATGGTGAACAAAAGCTGGTCCTACTCATCCAAGCCGATTCCACTTAGATGCTTGATGAAGATTTGGTTGTCATTTGTTTTTGAGTTTAATATGTGAACTAGAGTCTTTTGTAATTGCTTAGTTTTGTTGGGCTTTGTGGGCTTTTGGGCTAAAGTTGCTCTTTAGTTGGTTGTTTACTTTTTTTATCTTTAAAGGTAGTTTTGAACTTTTACTTCTTAGAAGTTCTCTAGGGTTTTGGGCTATATATATAGCCCCTTGTAGCAGCCATAAAACACAACTTTTATCTATGAGTATTTGTGAGGTTTTCTTCTTGTTTTCTTGAAGAAACTTTTTAAGAACTTATCAAGGGTTTTCCTTGTGGCGTTCAAACCGACTTATCAATTGGATTTTCATCTCCTTTTGTGGCGTCATCCGCGTACCGAGGTTCGTGCTTTGCTAAGCATTGGGTCGAGGTTTTCCATCCCTTCTTCTTGAATCCTTTGGCTTTTCTTCTTCGTGCCAAATTTGTTTCTGGTTTCATCACAATCGTTGGCGAGGTTCGTATCAGTTGGTACCAGAGCTAAGTTCATCCTTTCGACCTATCTTCTATTGATTTCTGTTCATTTCTCTTACAAAAAAAAAATTGCATCTAGATCTAGGGTTTCATTGATTCTTCGCCCATATTTTGTTCTTGTTTTAAGAGAGGGATTTCTATCTTTTATGAGTTTCCTTCCGAAATTACAAAATAGTGTGTGAAGATCTGAGTTTGTGGAAATTGAAGAACTGAGTTTCTGAAAAAAAAAACGAAAACAAAGAAGAAAGAAAAAAAAAACAAAAAAAAAGAGGAGAAGAAGAAAAAAAAAGAGAGTAGAAAAGGAAAGAAGAATCAAAAAAGAAATTTCTTGAGAGGTTTTGAGGTTGCTATTTTTGAATTGCCAAAATCTCTTGATTTGGTTCGATTTGAATTGCCAATCTTTAGTTGCCATTCGAGATTTGGTTTGATTTGAATTGCCAATCTTTAGTTGGCATTCTTGAATTGCCAAAATTTCTTGATTTGTTTAGGTTTGAATTGCCATTCTTGAATTGCCAAAATTTCTTGATTTATTTCGTTTTGAATTGCCATTCTTGACTTGCCAAAATTTCTTGAGTTGCCAAAAAAACCTAGCCCATTTCCAAGAAAACAAATCTTCGATCCATTTTGGTTTGTTTCGGTTTGAACCCTTTGATGATGGTTTTTAATTAGTTTTGAAAGAACTCAAAGAAGAAAACGAGTGGAAAAAGGCAGCGAGGTGAGATCATTTTAGGGTAAAAGCCAAATTGAATTGAGTGATACACGAGTGAATTTGAGTGAATTATTTCTTGGAGTGAACTACGTGAGTTTTGTGGTGAGGGTAATTTTTTTTTTATCTAACATTGCTTTGCAGGTTTTTCCATCATGTCTCAAATTCCGGAGAGAAACACAAGCGAGGAGAGTACCCCTCCAACTATTCCGAATTTGCAAGTGCAAGCTATAATTGTGGAAATGAGAAGGATGATGAGGGCGGAACTTGAGCAAATACATGAGAGGTTGGATAGAGTTGAAGAGGGAGCACAACGAGGACATCCACCGGTTGTTCCAAACCTCCGATGGAGGAATAGGGTGCCCCAACGGGGAGTTGAAGGTGTGGGGGCGTTTGAAGTGGAAAGTTTTGATGAAGACTTTGATAGGATGTCAACGGGCAGCCCTAGGAGATATGGTCAGGATAGAGACGCTCGGAATCGGGTAGACAACAACTTGGGTAGCATCAAGATGAGGATTCCGGCATTTCAAGGAAACAGTGATCCCGAAGCATACCTTGAATGGGAGAAGAAGATGGAGTTGGTTTTCGATTGTCACAACTACTCCGAAATTAAGAAGGTAAAACTTGCCGCTATTGAGTTTACTGATTATGCTATTGTGTGGTGGGATCAGTTGTGCGTCAATAGGAGGCGAAGTGGAGATTTGCCTATCGAGACTTGGGATGACATGAAGAGGGTGATGAGGCGTCGTTTTGTGCCATCTCATTACTACCGAGATCTATACCTTAAGCTTCAAGGTCTTTGACAAGGTTACAAAAGTGTTGATGAATATTATAAAGAGATGGAGATGGCTATGATTTGGGCCAATGTGGAGGAGGATCGTGAGGCAACAATGGCAAGGTTTTTGAATGGGTTGAATAGGGAGATTGCCAACACGGTTGAGCTACATCACTATGTGGAGTTGGAAGACTTGGTGCATATGGCAATGAAGGTTGAGAGGCAACTGAAGAAGGGCAGTACAAGTGCACGTCCGAGACCCACCCCACAAAATCCTAGTGCAACACCATGGAGGACGAATTATCCAAGGAAAGATGAAAGTAACTCCAACCCTAGGGCCAAAATTGAGCAAAATTCAACCACTACTTCCACGGCTTCTCAAAGTAAGATACCCACGACTTTGTCTCGTTCTAGTGAAATTAAATGTTTCAAATGTCAAGGAAGAGGTCACATCGCTAGCCAATGCCCAAACAAGCGGGTTATGGTGATTCAGGAGAATGGGACAATAGATTCTGAAGACGAGGGTGAGCTAGATGACATTCCACCATTGGAAGATGATCTTTTGGGAGAAGAGAAGTTTGGGGCCGAGCATGGTGAGATGCTTGGATTAGTTGCTCGGAGAGCCTTGAACTTGCACACTAAGGTGGAGGAAGAAAAAGTGCAACGGGAGAACATCTTTTACACTCGTTGCAATGTGAAGGACAAGGTATGTAGTGTTATTATTGATGGTGGTAGTTGCACTAACGTTGCTAGTTCTTCCATAGTTGAGAAGCTAGGGCTCCCAACACTCAAGCACCCCCATCCATACAAGTTACAATGGCTGAATGATAGTGGTGAAGTGCTGGTTACTAAGCAAGTTGTGGTGCCATTTCGGATTGGGAAATATGAGGATGAAGTGTTGTGTGATGTGGTACCCATGCAAGCGGAACATCTCTTTTTAGGATGGCCTTGGCAATTTGATAGACGTGTGCAACATGATGGCTTCACCAACAAGCACTCCTTCACTTTCCAACAACGAACCATCACTCTAACTCCAATGACACCGAAACAGGTTTATGATGATCAAGTGATGATACAAAAACTAAGTGATCAAAAGAATATGATAGATCAAAAGAATTTGAGTGATGACAAGAGAGTGAGTGAAGAGATGAGTAGTGGTGAGAAACAAGAGAGAAAAGCTGAATCTAGTGAGAGAGAAAAGAGAGAGATGAATTCAGCCAAGGAGGGAAAATTAGAGAGAAAAAAAAAATTTCTATGCAAAAACAAGTGAGGTTAAGCGAGCTTTTCTTACAAAACGGCCGATGATTGTACTTATGTACAAGAGGCACTTTTAAACTTGTTTTCCTAGGATTTGTTCTGAGTGCTACAGGTATTGAGGTTGATGGAGAAAAGATCAAAGCCAACCGACGTTCCAAGTTACTACACCGGGGGGATGGTCCTTTTCAAGTGCTCGAGCGGATCAACGACAATGCCTACCGCCTTGATTTACCCGGTGAGTACAATGTTAGTGCTACTTTCAATGTGACTAACTTATGTCCTTTTGATGTAGGTGACGATTTGAGGACAAATCCTTCTCAAGAGGGGGGAATGATGTGGACAACAAGGCTAAGGATTCAATTCAAGTTCCAACAGGACCAGTGACGAGGGATAGAGCTAGAAGATTTAAAGAAGAGCTTAGCAACTTGGCATGGAGAATTCTACAAGAGGAAGAGAGTGAGATCACTACTGATGGTGAAAAAAAGCTGGTCCTACTTATCCAAGCCGATTCCACTTGGACGCTTGATGAAGATTTGGTTGTCATTTATTTTTGAGTTTAATATGTGAACTAGAGTCTTTTGTGATTGCCTAGTCTTGTTGGGCTTTGTGGGCCTTTGGGCTGAATTTACTTTTTAGTTGGTTGTTATTTTTTTTATCTTTAAGGGTAGTTTTGAACTTTTAATTCTTAGAAGTTCTCTAGGGTTTTGGGCTATTATATATAGCCCCTTGTAGCAGCCATAAAACACAACTTTGATCTATGAGTATTTGTGAGGTTTTCTTCTTGTTTTCTTGAAAGAACTTTTTTAAGAACTTATCAAGGGTTTTCCTTGTGGCGTTCAAGCTGACTTATTAATCGGATTTCCATCTCCTTTTGCGGCGTCATCCCCATACCGAGGTTCGTGCTTCGCTAAGCATTGGGTCGAGGTTTTTCCATCCGTTCTTCTTGAATCCTTGGCTTTTCTTCTTCTTGCCAAATTTGTTTCGGGTTTCGTCACAATCGTTGGCGAGGTCCGTATCAGTTGGTGAGTACAATGTTAGTGCTACTTTCAATGTGACTGACTTAAGTCCTTTTGATGTAGGTGACGATTTGAGGACAAATCCTTCTCAAGAGAGGGGTAATGATGTGGACATCAAGGCTAAGGATCCAATTCAAGTTCCAACAGGACCAGTGACGAGGGCTCGAGCTAGAAGATTTAAAGAAGAGCTTAGCAACTTGGCATGGAGAATTCTACAAGAGGAAGAGAGTGCGATCACTACTGATGGTGAACAAAAGCTGGTCCTACTTATCCAAGCTGATTCCACTAAGACGCTTGATGAAGATTTGGTTGTCATTTATTTTTGAGTTTAATATGTGAACTAGAGTCTTTTGTGATTGCTTAGTCTTGTTGGGCTTTGTGGGCCTTTGGGCTGAATTTACTTTTTAGTTGGTTGTTTATTTTTTTATCTTTAAGGGTAGTTTTGAACTTTTACTTCTTAGAAGTTCTCTAGGGTTTTGGGCTATATATATAGCCCCTTGTAACAGCCATAAAACACAACTTTGATCTATGAGTATTTCTGAGGTTTTCTTCTTATTTTCTTGAAGGAACTTCTTTAAGAACTTATCAAGGGTTTTCCTTGTGGAGTTCAAGCTGACTTATCAATCGGATTTCCATCTCCTTTTGTGGCGTCATCCCCATACTGAGGTCCGTACTTCACTAAGCATTGGGTCGAGGTTTTTCCATCCGTTCTTCTTGAATCCTTGGCTTTTCTTCTTTTTGTAAAATTTGGTTCGGGTTTCGTCACAATCGTTGGTGAGGTTCGTATCAGTTGGTGAGTACAATGTTAGTGCTACTTTCAATGTGACTGACTTAAGTCCTTTTGATGTAGGTGACGATTTGAGGACAAATCCTTCTCAAGATTGGGGGAATGATGTGGACATCAAGGCTAAGGATCCAATTAAAGTTCCAACAGGACCAGTGACGAGGGCTCGAGCTAGAAGATTTAAAGAAGAGCTTAGCTACTTGGCATGGAGAATTCTAAAAGAGGAAGAAAGTGCGATCACTACTGATGGTGAACAAAAGCTGGTCCTACTTATCCAAGATGATTCCACTTAGATGCTAGATGAAGATTTGGTTGTCATTTATTTTTGAGTTTAATATGTGAACTAGAGTCTTTTGTGATTGCCTAGTCTTGTTGGGCTTTGTGGGCCTTTGGGCTGAATTTACTTTTTAGTTGGTTGTTTATTTTTTTATCTTTAAGGGTATTTTTGAACTTTTACTTCTTAGAAGTTCTCTGGGGTTTTGGGCTATATATATAGCCCCTTGTAGCAGCCATAAAACACAACTTTGATCTATGAGTATTTGTGAGGTTTTCTTCTTGTTTTCTTGAAGGAACTTTTTAAAGGACTTATCAAGGGTTTTCCTTGTGGCGTTCAAGCTGACTTATCAATCGGATTTCCATCTCCTTTTGTGGCGTCATCCCCATACCGAGGTTCGTGCTTCGCTAAGCATTGGGTCGAGGTTTTTCCATCCGTTCTTCTTGAATCCATGGCTTTTCTTCTTCTTACCAAATTTGTTTCGGGTTTCGTCACAATCGTTTTTCGAGGTTCGTATCACATAGGATCAAGGTATTGATTAAAGAAAGTTGATATTAACATAAGAAAACTTAGGATTAGCATTTTGATTTAAAAATCATAGGTATCCCAAAAAGAAAACAAAGGGTTTGCGTCTTTGTTCTAAAGTACGAGTTATTTATAAATGAAACAAAGACTACGGTTTTTGATTCAAAACATATATATAAGAGTTGTTAAGCAAAGAAAACATAGAATTCGTGTTTTGACCGAAGAATAATAGACTTTACGAAATTAAAACAAAAGATTATGGTGTTGAAAGATAGGGTTAGTGTTTTGTTTAAAAACAAAATGAGGCATTACGAAAAGAAAACAAAACATTAGGGTTTGGATGGAAAGTATAGGATGACGCTTTTGATTCAAGTATAGTACGCGTTACGAAAAGAAAACATAGGATCAAGGTATTGATGAAAAAAAGATAACATTAACATAAGAAAACTTAGGATTAGCGTTTTTACTCAAAAATCGTAGGTATCCCGAAATGAAAAGAAAGAGTTTGCGGTCTTGGTTCTAAAGTACCAGTCATTTTTAAATGAAAACAAAGACTAGGGTTTTGATTCAAAACTGAAAACTATTAGTCATTACTATAACAAAACATAAGATTAGGATTTCCATTAAAAACATATAAATAGGAGTTATTAAGGAAAGATAACATAGGTTTAGTGTTTTGATTAAAAACAAAATGAGACATTCCGAAAAGAAAAAAAAAACATTAGGGTTTGTATTGAAAGAATAGGATTAAGTTTTAGATTCAAGTATAGTACGCGCTATGAAAAGAAAACATAGGATCAAGGTATTAATTAAAGAAAGGTGATATTAACATAAGAAAACTTAAGATTAGCATTTTGATTTAAAAATCATAGATATCCCAAAAAGAAAACAAAGGTTTTGCAGTTTTTGTTCTAAAGTACGAGTTATTTATAAATGAAACAAAGACTACGGTTTTTGATTCAAAACATATATATAGGAGTTGTTAAGCAAAGAAAACATAGAATTCGTGTTTTGACCGAAGGATAATAGACTTTACAAAATTAAAACAAAAGATTATGATGTTGAAAGATAGGGTTAGAGTTTTGATTAACAACAAAATGAGACATTACGAAAAAAAAAAAGAAAACATTACGGTTTTGGTTGTAAGCCTAGGATTAAGCTTTTGATTCAAGTATAAAGTACGCGTTACGAAAAAGAAAACATAGGATCAAGGTTTTGATTTGAGAAACGTGACATTAACATAAGAAAACTTAGAATTAGCGTTTTTACTCGAAAATCATAGTTATCCCGAGAAGAAAAGAAAGGGTTTACGGTCTTGGTTCTAAAGGACGAGTGATTTTTAAATGAAAACAAATACTAGGGTTTTGATTCAAAACTGAAAACTATTAGTCATTACTATAATAAAAAATAAGAATATGGTTTTGATTAAAAACGTATAAATAGGAGTTATTAAAGAAACGAAACATAGGATTCGTGTTTTGAACGAAAGATAGGAGAATTTACGAAATAAAAAGAAAAGATTATGGTCTTGAGAGATAGGGTTAGTGTTTTGATTAAAAACAAAATGAGACATTCCATAAAGAAAAAAAAACATTTGGGTTTGTATTGACGGCATAGGATTAAGCTTTAGATTCAAGTATAGTACGCGTTACGAAAACAAAACATAGGATCAAGATATTGCTTAAAGAAAGGGGACAGTAACATAAGAAAACTTAGAATTTGCATTTTGATTCATAAATCATAGGTATCTCGAAAAAGAAAAGAAATGGTTTGCGGTCATTGTTTTAAAGTACGAGTTATTTATAAATGCAAACAAATACTACGGTTTTGATTCAAAACTGAAAACTAATAGTCATTACTTTTAGAAAGATAAGATTAGGGTTTTGATTAAAAGCATATAGATAGGAGTTATTAAGGAAAAAAAAAAACATAAAATTTGTGTTTTGATCGAAAGATAGTAAACTTTACGAAATAAAAACAAAAGATTATGATCTTGAAAAATAGAACTAGCGTTTTAATTAACAACAAATCATTAGGGTTTTGGTTGTAAGCATAGGATTAAGCTCTTGATTCAAGTATAGTACGCGTTACGAAAATAAAACATAAGATCAATTTTTTGATTAAACAAAGGTCACAGTAACATAAAAAAAAGCTTAGGATTAGCTTTTTTACTCAAAAATCGTAGTTATCTCGAAAAGATAAGAAAGGGTTTGCGCTCTTGGCTCCAAACTAGGAGACATTTGTAAATAAAAACAAAGACTAGGGTTTTGATTCAAAACTGAAAATTATTAGTCATTACTATAAGATAACATAAGATTAGGGTTTTGATTAAAACCATATAGATTGTAGTTATTAAGGAAAGGAAACATAGGATTCGTGTTTTGACCGAAAGATAGTAGGCTTTACGAAATAAAAACAAAAGATTATGTACTTCAAAGATAGGGTTAGTGTTTTCATTAAAAACAAAATGAGACATTCCGAGAAGAAAAATAAAACATTAGGGTTTTGGTTGTATGCATAGGATTAAGCTTTTGATTCAAGTGTAGTACACATTACGAAAAGAAAACATAGGATCAAGTTTTTAATTAAAGAAAGGTGACATTAAAATAAGAAAACTTAGGATTAGAGTTTTTACTAAAAATCATGGTTATCCCGAAAAGAAAAGAAAGGGTTTGCGGTCTTGGTTTTAAACTACGCGTCATTTTTAAATGTAAACAAAGACTAGGGTTTTGATTCAAAACTGAAAATTATTAGTCATTATTATAAGAAAATATAAGATTACTATTTTGATTAAAAACATATAGATAGGAGTTATTAATAAAAGTAAACATAGGATTCGTGTTTTGACCGAAAGATAGCAGACTTTACGAAATAAAAACAAAAGATTATAGTCATGAAAGATAGGGTTAGTGTTTTGATTAAAAACAAAATGAGACATTCCGAAAAGAAAACAAAACATTAGGGTTTGGATTGAAAGTATAGGATTAAGGTTTTGATTCAAGTATAGTACGCGTTGCGAAAAGAAAACATAGGATCAAGGTATTGATTAAAAAAAGATGACATTAACATAAGAAAACATAGGATTAGCGTTTTTACTCAAAAATCGTAGGTATCCCAAAATGAAAAGAAAGAGTTTGCGTTCTTGGTTCTAAAGTACCAGTCATTTTTAAATGAAAACAAAGACTAGGGTTTTGATTCAAAACTGAAAGCTATTAGTCATTGCTATAACAAAACATAAGATTAGGATTTCCATTAAAAACATATAAATAGGAGTTATTAAGGAAAGATAACATAGGATTAGTGTTTTGATTAAAAACAAAAGGAGACATTCCAAAAAGAAAACAAAACATTTGGGTCTGGATTGAAAGAATAGGATTAAGGTTTAGATTCAAGTATAGTACGCGTTATGAAAAGAAAACATAGGATCAAGGTATTGATTAAAGAAAGCTGATATTAACATAAGAAAACTTAGGATTAGCATTTTGATTTAAAAATCATAGGTATCCCAAAAAGAAAACAAAGGGTTTGCGGTCTTTGTTCTAAAGTACGAGTTATTTATAAATGAAACAAAGACGACGGTTTTTGATTCAAAACATATATATAGGAGTTGTTAAGCGAATAAAACATAGAATTCGTGTTTTGACAGAAGGATAATAGACTTTAGGAAATTAAAACAAAAGATTATGGTGTTGAAAGATAGAGTTAGAGTTTTGATTAACAACAAAATGAGACATTACAAAAAAAAAAAGGAAACATTAGGGTTTTGGTTGTAAGCATAGGATTAAGCTTTTGATTCAAGCATAGTACGCGTTACGAAAAAGAAAACATAGGATCAAGGTTTTGATTTAAGAAACGTGACATTAACATAAGAAAACTTAGGATTAGCGTTTTTACTCGAAAATCGTAGTTATCCCGAGAAGAAAAGAAAGGGTTTATGGTTTTGGTTCAAAAGGACGAGTCATTTTTAAATGAAAACAAATACTAGGGTTTTGATTCAAAAGTGAAAACTATTAGTCATTACTATGAGAAAAATAAGATTAGGGTTTTGATTAAAAGCATATAGATAGGAGTTATTAAGGAAAAAAAACATAGGATTCCTGTTTTGAACGAAAGATAGGAGACTTTACGAAATAAAAACAAAACATTATGGTCTTGATAGATAGGGTTAGTGTTTTGATTAAAAACAAAATGAGACATTCCGTAAAGAAAACAAAACATTAGGGTTTGGATTGAAAGCTTAGGATTAAGCTTTAGATTCAAGTATAGTATGCGTTACGAAAAGAAAACATAGGATCAAGATATTGCTTAAAGAAAGGGGACATTAACATAAGAAAACTTAGGATTAGCATTTTGATTCAAAAATATAGGTATGCCAAAAAAAAATGAAAGGGTTTGCGGTCTTTGTTTTAAAGTATGAGTTATTTATAAATGAAAACAAAGACTATGGTTTTGATTCAAAACTGAAAACTAATAGTCATTACTATCACATAACATAACATTAGGGTTTTGATTAAAAACATATAAATAGGAGTTATTAAGGAAACAAAACATAGGATTCGTGTTTTGATCGAAAGATAGTAGACTTTACGAAATAAAAACAAAAGATTATGGTCTTGATAGATAGGGCTAGCGTTTTGATTAAAAACAAAATGAGACATTACGAAAAGAAAACAAAACATTAGGGTTTTGGTTGTAAGCATACGATTAAGCTCTTGATTCAAGTATAGTACGCGTTACGAAAATAAAACATAAAATCAATTTTTTGATTAAACAAAGGTCACAGTAACTTAAAAAAAAAAGCTTAGGATTAGCTTTTTTGCACAAAAATCGTAGTTATCTCGAAAAGATAAGAAAGGGTTTGCGGTCTTTGCACCAAACTACGAGTCATTTTTAAATAAAAACAAAGACTAGTGTTTTGATTCAAAACTGAAAATTATTAGTCATTACTATAAGATAACATAAGATTAGGGTTTTGATTAAAACCATATAGATTGTAGTTATTAAGGAAAGGAAACATAGGATTCTAGTTTTGACCGAAAGATAGTAGACTTTACGAAATAAAAACAAAAGATTATGTTCTTCAAAGACAGGGTTAGTGTTTTTATTAAAAACAAAATGAGACATTCCGAGAAGAAAAATAAAACATTAGGGTTTTGGTTGTATGCATAGGATTAAGCTTTTGATTCAAGTGTAGTACACGTTACGAAAAGAAAACATAGGATCAAGTTTTTAATTAAAGAAAGGTGACATTAAAATAAGAAAACTTAGGATTAGAGTTTTTACTAAAAATCATGGTTATCCCGAAAAGAAAAGAAAGGGTTTGCGGTCTTGGTTTTAAACTACGCGTCATTTTTAAATGTAAACAAAGACTAGGGTTTTGATTCAAAACTGAAAATTATTAGTCATTATTATAAGAAAATATAAGATTACTGTTTTGATTAAAAACATATAGATAGGAGTTATTAATAAAAGTAAACATAGGATTCGTGTTTTGACCGAAAGATAGCAGACTTTACGAAATAAAAACAAAAGATTATAGTCATGAAAGATAGGGTTAGTGTTTTGATTAAAAACAAAATGAGACATTCCGAAAAGAAAACAAAACATTAGGGTTTGGATTGAAAGTATAGGATTAAGGTTTTGATTCAAGTATAGTACGCGTTGCGAAAAGAAAACATAGGATCAAGGTATTGATTAAAAAAAGATGACATTAACATAAGAAAACATAGGATTAGCGTTTTTACTCAAAAATCGTAGGTATCCCGAAATGAAAAGAAAGAGTTTGCGTTCTTGGTTCTAAAGTACCAGTCATTTTTAAATGAAAACAAAGACTAGGGTTTTGATTCAAAACTGAAAGCTATTAGTCATTGCTATAACAAAACATAAGATTAGGATTTCCATTAAAACATATAAATAGGAGTTATTAAGGAAAGATAACCTAGGATTAGTGTTTTGATTAAAAACAAAAGGAGACATTCCGAAAAGAAAACAAAACATTTGGGTCTGGATTGAAAGAATATGACTAAGGTTTAGATTCAAGTATAGTACGCATTATGAAATGAAAACATAAGATCAAGGTATTGATTAAAGAAAGCTGATATTAACATAAGAAAACTTAATATTAGCATTTTGATTTAAAAATCATAGGTATCCCAAAAAGAAAACAAAGGGTTTGCGGTCTTTGTTCTAAAGTACGAGTTATTTATAAATGAAACAAAGACTACGGTTTTTTATTCAAAACATATATATAGGAGTTGTTAAGCGAAGAAAACATAGAATTCGTGTTTTGACAGAAGGAAAATAGACTTTACGAAATTAAAACAAAAGATTATGGTGTTGAAAGATAGAGTTAGAGTTTTGATTAACAACAAAATGAGACATTACGAAAAAAAAAGAGAAAAAACATTAGGGTTTTGGTTCTAAGCATAGGATTAATCTTTTGATTCAAGTATAGTACGCGTTACGAAAAAGAAAACATAGGATCAACGTTTTGATTTAAGAAACGTGACATTAAAATAAGAAAACTTAGGATTTGCGTTTTTACTCGAAAATCGTAGTTATCCCGAGAAGAAAAGAAAGGGTTTATGGTCTTGGTTCAAAAGGACGAGTCATTTTTAAATGAAAACAAATACTAGGGTTTTGATTCAAAACTGAAAACTATTAGTTATTACTATAACAAAACATAAGATTAGGGTTTTCATTAAAAACATATAAATAAGAGTTATTAAGGAAAGAAAACATAGGATTCCTGTTTTGACCGAAAGATAGGAGACTTTACGAAATAAAAACAAAAGATTATGGTCTTGATAGATAGGGTTAGTGTTTTGATTAAAAACAAAATGAGACATTCCGTAAAGAAAACAAAACATTAGGGTTTGGATTGAAAGCTTAGGATTAAGCTTTAGATTCAAGTATAGTACGCGTTACGAAAAGAAAACATAGGATCAAGATATTGCTTAAAGAAAGGGGACATTAACATAAGAAAACTTAGGATTAGCATTTTGATTCATAAATATAGGTATCCCGAAAAAAAAATGAAAGGGTTTGCGGTCTTTGTTTTAAAGTACGAGTTATTTATAAATGAAAACAAAAACTACGGTTTTGATTCAAAACTGAAAACTAATAGTCATTACTATGAGAAAAATAAGATTAGGGTTTTGATTAAAAGCATATAGATAGGAGTTATTAAGGAAAAAAACATAGGATTCGTGTTTTGATCGAAATATAGTAGACTTTACGAAATAAAAACAAAAGATTATGGTCTTGAAAAATAGGGCTAGCGTTTTAATTAACAACAAAATGAGACATTACGAAAAGAAAACAAAACATTAGGGTTTTGGTTGTAAGCATGGGATTAAGCTCTTGATTCAAGTATAGTACGCGTTACGAAAATAAAACATAAGATCAATTTTTTGATTAAACAAAGGTCACAGTAACATAAAAAAAAGATTAGGATTAGCTTTTTTACTAAAAAATCATAGTTATCCCGAAAAGATAAGAAAGGGTTTGGGTCTTGGCTCCAAACTATGAGACATTTTTAAATAAAAACAAAGACTAGGGTTTTGATTCAAAACTGAAAATTATTAGTTATTACTATAAGATAACATAAGATTAGGGTTTTGATTAAAACCATATAGATTGTAGTTATTAAGGAAAGGAAACATAGGATTCGAGTTTTGACCGAAAGATAGTAGACTTTACGAAATAAAAACAAAAGATTATGTTCTTAAAAGATAGGGTTAGTGTTTTTATTAAAAACAAAATGAGACATTCCGAGAAGAAAAATAAAACATTAGGGTTTTGGTTGTATGCATAGGATTAAGCTTTTGATTCAAGTATATTACACGTTACGAAAAGAAAACATAGGATCAAGGTTTTAATTAAAGAAAGGTGACATTAAAATAAGAAAACTTAGGATTAGAGTTTTTACTAAAAATCATAGTTATCCCGAAAAGAAAAGAAAGGGTTTGCGGTCTTGGTTTTAAACTACGCGTCATTTTTAAATGTAAACAAAGACTAGGGTTTTGATTCAAAACTGAAAATTATTAGTCATTATTATAAGAAAATATAAGATTACTGTTTTTATTAAAAACATATAGATAGGAGTTATTAATAAAGGGAAACATAGGATTCGTGTTTTGACCGAAAGATAGCAAACTTTACGAAATAAAAACAAAAGATTATAGTCTTGAAAGATAGGGTTAGTGTTTTGATTAAAAACAAAATGAGACATTCTGAAAAGAAAACAAAACATTAGGGTTTGGATTGAAAGTATAGGATTAAGGTTTTGATTCAAGTATAGTAGGCGTTGCGAAAAGAAAACATAGGTTCAAGGTATTGTTTAAAAAAAGATGACATTAACAAAAGAAAACTTAGGATTAGCGTTTTTACTAAAAAATCGTAGGTATCCGGAAATGAAAAGAAAGAGTTTGCGGTCTTGGTTCTAAAGTACCAGTCATTTTTAAATGAAAACAAAGACTAGGGTTTTGATTCAAAACTGAAAACTATTAGTCATTACTATAACAAAACATCATATTAGGATTTCCATTAAAAACATATAAATAGGAGTTATTAAGGAAAGATAACATAGGATTAGTGTTTTGATTAAAAACAAAATGAGACATTCTGAAAAGAAAACAAAACATTAGGGTGTGGACTGAAAGAATAGGATTAAGTTTTAGATTCAAGTATAGTACGCGTTATGAAAATAAAACATAGGATCAAGGTATTGATTAAAGAAAGGTGACATTAACATAAGAAAACTTAGGATTAGCATTTTGATTAAAAAATCATAGGTATCCCCAAAAAGAAAAGAAAGGGTTTGCGGTCTTTGTTCTAAAGTACGAGTTATTTATAAATGAAACAACGACTACGGTTTTTTATTCAAAACATATATATAGGAGTTGTTAAGCGAAGTAAACATAGAATTCGTGTTTTGACAGAAGGATAATAGACTTTACGAAATTAAAACAAAAGATTATGGTGTTAAAAGATAGGGTTAGAGTTTTGATTAACAACAAAATGAGACATTACGAAAAAAAAAGAAAACATTAGGGTTTTGGTTGTAAGCATAGGATTAAGCTTTTGATTCAAGTATAGTACGCGTTACGAAAAAAAAAACATAGGATCAAGGTTTTGATTTAAGAAACGTGACATTAACATAAGAAAACTTAGGATTAGCGTTTTTACTCGAAAATCGTAGTTTTCCCGAGAAGAAAAGAAAGGGTTTACGCTCTTGGTTCAAAAGGACGAGTCATTTTTAAATGAAAACAAATACTAGGGTTTTGATTCAAAACTGAAAACTATTAGTCATTACTATAACAAAACATATGATTAGGGTTTTGATTAAAAATATATAAATAGGAGTTATTAAGTAAACAAAACATAGGATTCATGTTTTGACCGAAAATAGGAGACTTTACGAAATAAAAACAAAACATTATGGTCTTGATAGATAGGGTTAGTGTTTTGATTAAAAACAAAATGAGACATTACGTAAAGAAAACAAAACATTAGGGTTTGGATTGAAAGCTTAGGATTAAGTTTTAGATAGAAGTATAGTACGCGTTACGAAAAGAAAACATAGGATCAAGATATTGCTTAAAGAAAGGGGACATTAATATAAGAAAACTTAGGATTAGCATTTTGATTCATAAATCATAGGTATCCCAAAAAAAAAAAAAAAGAAAGGGTTTGCGGTCTTTGGTTTAAAGTACGAGTTATTTATAAATGAAAACAAAGACTACGGTTTTGATTCAAAACTGAAAACTATTAGTCATTACTATGAAAAAAATAAGATTAGGGTTTTGATTAAAAGCATACAGATAGGAGTTATTAAGGAAAAAAAACATAGAATTCGTGTTTTGATCGAAAGATAGTAAACTTTACGAAATAAACACAAATTATTATGGTCTTGAAAAATAGGGTTAGCGTTTTAATTAGCAACAAAATGAGACCTTACGAAAAGAAAACAAAACATTAGGGTTTTGGTTGTAATCATAGGATTAAGCTTTTGATTCAAGTATAGTACGCGTTACGAAAAGAAAACATAAGATCAATTTTTTGATTAAATAAAGGTGACATTAACATAAAAAACTTAGGATTAGGTTTTTTACTCAAAAATCGTAGTTATCCAGAAAAGATCAGAAAGGGTTTGCGGTCTTGGCGCCAAACTACGAGACATATTTTAATGAAAACAAAAACTAGGGTTTTGATTCAAAACTGAAAATTATTAGTCACTACGATAAGATAACATAAGATTAGGGTTTTGATTAAAACCATATAGATTGTAGTTATTAAGGAAAAGAAACATAGGATTCTTGTTTTGACAGAAAGATAGGATATTTTACGAAATAAAAACAAAAGATTATGGTATTGAAAGATAGGGTTAATGTTTTCATTAAAAACAAAATTAGACATTCCGAGAAGAAAAGAAAACATTAGGGTTTTGGTTGTATGCATAGGATTAAGCTTTTGATTCAAGTATAGTACACGTTACGAAAAGAAAACATAGGATCAAGGTTTTAATTAAAAAAATGTGACATTAAAATAAGAAAACGTAGGATTAGCGTTTTTACTCAAAAATCATTGTTATCCCGAAAAGAAAAGTAAGGGTTTGCGGTCTTGGTTTTAAACTACGTGTCATTTTTAAATGAAAACAAAGACTAGGGTTTTGATTCAAAACTGAAAATTATTAGTCATTATTATAAGAAAATATAAAATTACTGTTTTGATTAAAAACATATGGATAGAAGTTAGTAATAAAAGGAAACATAGGATTCGTGTTTTGACCGAATGATAGCAGAATTTACGAAATAAAAACGAAAGATTATAGTCATGAAAGATAGAGTTAGTATTTTGATTAAAAATAAAATGAGACATTCCGAAAAGAAAACAAAACATTGGGGTTTTTGATACGAATCTCGCCAACGATT
Source organism: Dioscorea alata (assembly GCA_020875875.1). Lineage (NCBI taxonomy): Eukaryota > Viridiplantae > Streptophyta > Magnoliopsida > Dioscoreales > Dioscoreaceae > Dioscorea > Dioscorea alata. Next base: position 11,660,832 of record CM037025.1, on the reverse strand, counting down.
GTGACGAAACCCGAAACAAATTTGGCAAGATGAAGAAAAGCCAAGGATTCAAGAAGAAGGGATGGAAAACCTCGACCCAATGCTTAGCGAAGCACGAACCTCGATAAGGGGATGACGCCACAAAAGGAGATGAAAATCCAATTGATAAGTCAGTTTGAACGCCACAAGGAAAACCCTTGATAAGTTCTTAAAAAGTTTCTTCATGAAAACAAGAAGAAACCTCACAAATACTCATAGATCAAAGTTGTGTTTTATGGCTGTTACAAGGGGCTATATATATAGCCCAAAACTCTAGAGAACTTCTTTCTAAGAAGGAAAAGTTCATAACTACCCTTAAAGATAAAAAAAGTAAGCAACCAACTAAATAGCAACTTTAGCCCAAAAGCCCACAAAGCCCAACAAGACTAAGCAATTACAAAAGACTCTGGTTCGCATATTAAACTCAAAAAGAAATGACAACAAAATCTTCATCAAGCGTCTAAGTGGAATCGGCTTGGATGAGTAGGACCAGCTTTTGTTCACCATCAGTAGTGATCACACTCTCTTCCTGTTGTAGAATTCTCCATACCAAGTTGCTAAGCTCCTCTTTAAATCTTCTAGCTCGAGCCCTTGTCACTAGTCCTGTTGGGACTTGAATTGGATCCTTAGCCTTGATGTCCACATCAGTTTGGATTGAAAGTGTAGAATTAAGCTTTTGATTAAAGTATAGTACGCGTTACGAAAAGAAAACATAAGATCAAGGTATTGACTAAAAAAGATGACATTAACATAAGAAAACTTAGGATTAGCGTTTTTACTCAAAAATCGTAGGTATCCCGAAATGATAATAAAGAGTTTGCGGTCTTGGTTCTAAAGTACCAGTCATTTTTAAATGAAAACAAAGACTAGGGTTTTGATTAAAAACTGAAAACTATTAGTCATTACTATAACAAAACATATATATATGAGTTATTAAGAAAAGATAACATAGGATTAGTGTTTTGGTTAAAAACAAAATGAGACATTCCAAAAAGAAAACAAAACATTAGGGTTTGGACTGAAAGAATAGGATTAACTTTTAGATTCAAGTATAGTACGCGTTATGAAAAGAAAATATAGAATCAAGGTATTGATGAAAGAAAGGTGATATTAACATAAGAAAACTTAGGATTAGCATTTTGATTAAAAAATCATAGGTATCCCAAAAAGAAAAGAAAGGGTTTGCGGTCTTTGTTCTAAAGTACGAGTTATTTATAAATGAAACAAAGACTGTGGTTTTTGAATCAAAACATATATATATAGGAGTTATTAAGCAAAGAAAACATAGAATTCGTGTTCTGAGCGAAAGATAATAGACTTTACAAAATAAAAACAAAAGATTATGGTGTTGAAAGATAGGGTTTGAGTTTTGATTAACAACAAAATGAGACACTACGAAATAAAAGAAAACATCAGGGTTTTGGTTGTAAGCATAGGATTAAGCTTTTGATTCAAGTATAGTACGCGTTACTAAAAAGAAAACATACGATCAAGGTTTTTATTAAAGAAATGTGACATTAACATAAGAAACTTAGGATTAGCGTTTTTACTCGAAAATCGTATGTATCCCGAAAAGAAAAGAAAGGGTTTACGGTCTTGGTTCTAAAGGATGAGTCATTTTTAAATGAAAACAAATACTAGTGTTTTGATTCAAAACTGAAAACTATTAGTTATTACTATAACAAAACATAAAATTAGGGTTTTGATTAAAAACATATAAATAGGAGTTATTAAGGAAACGAAACATAGGATTCGTGTTTTGACCGAATGATTGGAGATTTTACGAAATAAAAACAAAAGATTATGTTCTTGAAAGATAAGGTTAGTGTTTTGAATAAAAACAAATGAGACATTCCATGAAGAAAATAAAACATTAGCGTTTGGATTGAAAGTATAGGATTAAGTTTTGATTCAAGTATAGTACGCGTTATGAAAAGAAAACATAGGACCAAGGTATTGATTAAAGAAAGGGGATATTAACATAAGGAAAACTTAGGATCAAGGTTTTGATTAAACAAAAGTGACATTAACATATGAAAACTTAGGATTAGCTTTTTTACTCAAAAATCATAGTTATCTCGAAAAGATAAGAATGGATTTGCAGTCTTGGTTCCAAACTACGAGACATTTTTAAATGAAAACAAAGACTAGGGTTTTTATTCAAAACTGAAAATTATTAGTCATTACTATAAGAAAACATAAGATTAGGGTTTGATGAAAAACATATAGATAGAAGTTATTAAGAAAAAGAAAATAGGATTCGTGTTTTGACACAAAAATAGGAGACTTTACGAAATAAAAATAAAAGATTATGACCTTGAAAGGTAAGGCTAGTGTTTTGATTAAAAACAAAATGACACATTCCGTAAAGAAAACAAAACATTAGGGTTGAAAACATAGGATTAAGCTTTAGATCAAGTATAGTACGTGTTACGAAAAGAAAACATAGGATCAAGGTATTGATTAAAGAAAGATGACATTAATATAAGAGAACTTAGGATTGGGATTTTGATTAAAAAATCGTAGTAATCCTGAAAAGAAACGAAAAGGTTTGTGGTCTTTGTTCTAAAGTACGAGTTATTTATAAATAAAACCAAAGACTACAGTTTTGATTCAAAACTGAAAACTATTAGTCATTACTATGAGTAAAATTAGATGAAGGGTTTTGTTAAAAACATATAGATAGGAGTTATTAAGTAAAGAAAACATAGAATTTGTGTTTTGACTAAAAGATAGTTGAGTTTAAGAAATAAAAACAAAAGATTATGGAGTTGAAAGATAGGGTTAGTGTTTTGATTAACAACAAAATGAGACATTACGAAAATAAAACAAAACATTAGGGTTTGGATTTTAAGCATAGGATTAATCTTTTGATTTAAGTATAGTACACGTTACGAAAAGAAAACATAGGATCAAGGTATTGATTAAAGAAAGGTGACATTAACAAAAGAAAACTTAATATTAGCATTTTGATTCAAAAATCTTGCGTATCCAGAAAAGGAAAGAAATTGTTTGCGATATTGGTTCTACTAAACTACGAGTCATTTTTAAATGAAGACAAAGGCTAGGGTTTTGTTTTAAAACTGAAAATTATTAGTCATTACTATGAGAAAACATAAGATTAGGGTTTTGATAAAAAAACATATACATAGGAGTTATTAAGAAAACGAAACATAGGATTCGTGTTTTGACCGAAAGATAGGAGACTTTACGAAATAAAAAAAAAAGATTATGGTCTTGAAAGATAGGGTTAGTGTTTTGATTTAAAAAAAATGAGACATTATGAAAAGAAAACAAAACATTAAGGTTTTGGTTGTAAAGAAAAGATAAAGCTTTTGATTCAAGTATAGTACGCATTATATAACGAAAACATAGGATCAAGGTTTTGATTAAAGAAAGGTGACATTAACATAAGAAAACTTAAGATTATCGTTTTTACTCAAAAATCGTAGGTATCCCGAAATGAAAAAAAAAAGAGTTTGCATTGTTGGTTCTAAAGTACTAGTTATTTTTAAATAAAAAGAAAGACTATTGTTTTGATTCAAAACTGAAAACTATTAGTCATTACTATAACAAAACATAAGATTAGGGTTTTGATTAAAAATATATAACTAGGAGTTATTAAGGAAAGAAAATATAGAATTAGTGTTTTGATTAAAAACAAAAAGAGACATTCAAAAAAAAAAAAAAACATTAAGGTATGAATTGAAAGCATAGGATTAAGCTTTAGATTCAAGTATAGTACGCATTATGAAAAGAAAATATAGGATTAAGGTATTGATTAAAGAAAGGTGATTTAACATAAGAAAATTTAGGATTAGCATTTTGATTAAAAAATCATAGGTATCCTGAAAAGAAAAGAAACGGTTTGCGGTCTTGTTTCTAAAGTACTAGATATTTATAAATGAAAACAAATACTATTGATGTGGACATCAAGGCTAAGGATCAAATTCAAGTCCCAACAAGACCAGTGATAAGGGCTCGAGCTAGAAGATTTAAAGAGGAGCGTAGCAACTTGGCATGGAGAATTCTACAATAGGAAGAGAGTGTGATCACTACTGATGGTGAGCAAAAGCTGGTCCTACTAATCCAAGCCGATTCCAGTTAGACGCTTAATGAAGATTTGGTTGTCATTTGTTTTTGAGTTTAATATGTGAACTAGAGTCTTTTGTAATTGCTTAGTCTTGTTGGGCTTTGTGGGCTTTTGGGCTAAAGTTGCTCTTTAGTTGGTTGTTTACTTTTTTTTATCTTTAAGGGTAGTTTGAACTTTTACTTCTTAGAAGTTCTCTAGGGTTTTGGGCTATATATATATCCCCTTGTAGCAGCCATAAAACACAACTTTGATCTATGAGTATTTGTGAGGTTTTCTTCTTGTTTTCTTGAAGAAACTTTTTAAGAACTTATCAAGGGTTTTCCTTGTGGCGTTCAAAGCGACTTATCAATTGGATTTTCATCTCCTTTTGTGGCGTCATCCCCTTACCGAGGTTCGTGCTTCGCTAAGCATTGGGTCGAGGTTTTTCATCCGTTCTTCTTGAATCCTTTGGCTTTTCTTGTTCGTGCCAAATTTGTTTCGGGTTTCATCACAATCGTTGGTGAGGTTCATATCAGTTGGTACCAGAGCTAAGTTCATCCTTTCGACCTATCTTCTATTGATTTCTGTTCATTTCCTTACAAAAAAAAAAATGCATCTAGATCTAGGTTTTCATTGTTTGAAGTCGCTCATATTTTGTTCTTGGTTTGAGAGAGGGATTTCTTTCTTTTATGAGTTCCCTTTTATTGATTCTGAAATTACAAAATAGTTTGTGAAGATTTGAGTTTGTGGAAATTGAAGAACTGAGTTTCTAAAAAAAAAACGAAAAAAAGAAGAAGGAAAAAAGAAAAATGAAAAAAAGAAGGAAAAGAAAACGATAAAAAAGAGAGTAGAAAAAGGAAAAAAGAATAAAAAAATAAAAAAAATTCTTGATTTGGTTCGATTTGATTTGCCATTCTTGAATTGCCAAAATTTTTTTGATTTGGTTAGATTTGAATTGCCAATCTTGAGTTGCCATTCTTGAATTGCCAAAATTTCAGCCCATTTCCAAGAAAACAAATCTTCAATCCGTTTTGGTTTGTTTCGGTTTGAACCCTTTGATGATGGTTTTTAATTAGTTTTGAAAGAACTCAAAGAAGAAAATGAGTGGAAAAAGTCAGCGAGGTGAGATCATTTGAGGGTAAAAGCCAAATTGAATTGAGTGATACATGAGTGAATTTGAATGAATTATTTCTTGGAGTGAACTACGTGAGTTTTGTGATGAGGGTAATATTTTTTATCTAACATTGCTTTGCAGGTTTTTCCATCATGTCTCAAATTCCGGAGAGAAACACAAGCGAGGAGAGTACCCCTCCAATTATTCCGAATTTGCAAGTGCAAGCTATAATTGGGGAAATGAGAAGGATGATGAGGGCGGAACTTGAGCAAATACATGAGAGGTTGGATAGAGTTGAAGAGGGAGCACAACGAGGACAACCACCGGTTGTTCCAAATCTCCCAAGGAGGAATAGAGTGCCCCAACGGGGAGTTGAAGGTGTGGGGGCGTTTGAAGTGGAAAATTTTGATGAAGACTTTGATAGGATGTCAACGGGCAGCCCTAGGAGATATGGTCGAGATAGAGACGCTCGGAATCGGTTAAACAACAACTTGGATAGTATTAAGATGAGGATTCCGGCATTTCAAGGAAAGAGTGATCCCGAAGCATACCTTGAATGGGAGAAGAAGATGGAGTTGATTTTCGATTTTTACAACTACTCCGAAAAGAATAAGGTAAAACTTGCCGCTATTGAGTTTACTGATTATACTAATATGTGGTGGGATCAGTTGTGCATCAATGGGAAGTGAAGTGGAGATTTGCTTATCGAGACTTGGGATGACATGAAGAGGGTGATGAGGTGTCATTTTGTGCCATCTTATTACTACCGGGATCTATACCTTAAGCTTCAAGGTCTTCGACAAGGTTACAAAAGTGTTGATGAATATTATAAAGAGATGGAGATGTCTATGATTCGGGTCAATGTGGAGGAGGATCGGGAGGCAACAATGGCAAGGTTTTTGAATGGGTTGAATAGGAAGATTGCCGACACGGTTGAGCTACATCACTATGTAGAGTAGGAAGACTTGGTGCATATGGCAATGAAGGTTGAGAGGCAACTGAAGAAGGGCAGTACAAGTGTACGTCCGAGACACACCCCACAAAATCCTAGTGCAACACCATGGAGGACAAATTATCCAAGGAAAGATGAAAGTAACTCCAACCCCAAGGCCAAAACTGAGCAAAATTCAACCACTACTTCCACAGCTTCTCAAAGTAAGATACCCACAACTTTGTCTCGTTCTAGTGAAATTAAATGTTTCAAATGTCAAGGAAGAGGTCACATTGCTAGCCAATGCCCAAACAAGCGGGTTATGGTGATTCGGGAGAATGGAACAATAGATTCTGAAGACGAGGGTGAGCTAGATGACATTCCACCATTGGAGGATGATCTTTTGGGAGAAGAGGAGTTTGGGGCCGAGCATGGTGAAATGCTTGGATTAGTTGCTCGGAGAGCCTTGAATTTGCACACTAAGGTGGAGGAAGAAAAAGTGCAACGGGAGAACATCTTTTACACTCGTTGTCATGTGAATGACAAGGTATGTAGTGTTATTATTGATGGTGGTAGTTGCACTAACATTGCTAGTTCTTCCATGGTTGAGAAGCTAGGGCTCCCAACACTCAAGCACCCCCATCCATACAAGTTACAATGGCTGAATGATAGTGGTGAAGTGCGGGTTACTAAGCAAGTTGTGGTGCCATTTCAGATTGGGAAATATGAGGATGAAGTGTTGTGTGATGTGGTACCCATGAAAGCGGGACATCTCCTTTTAGGACGGCCTTGGCAATTTGATAGACGTGTGCAACATGATGGCTTCACCAACAAGCACTCCTTCACTTTCCAACAACGAACCATCACTCTAGCTCCAATGACACCGAAACAGGTTTATGATGATCAAGTGATGATGCAAAAACTAAGTGATCAAAAGAAAATGAGAGATCAAAAGAATTTGAGTGATCACAAGAAAGTGAGTGAAGAGATGAGTAGTGGTGAGAAACAAGAGAGCAAGGCTGAATCTAGTGAGAGAGAATAAAGAGAGATGAATTCAGCTAAAGAGGGAAATTTAGAGGGAAAAAGAAATTTCTATAAAAAAACAAGTGAGGTTAAGTGAGCTTTTCTTGTAAAACGGCCGATGATTGTACTTATGTACGAGGAGGCCCTTTAAACACTAACCAACCTGACCCTTCATTGCCTAGTGTTGTTGTTTCTATTTTGCAGGAGTTCGAGGATGTGTTTCCTGAGGAGGTACCACATGGCTTACCCCATCCGGGGAATAGAACACCAAATTGACTTTGTTCCCGGTGCTTCCATTCCAAACCGACCCGTGTATAGGAGCAACCCGGAGGAAACAAAAGAACTCCGAAGGTAAGTTGAAGAGTTGATGGAGAAAGGGTACGTGAGAGAAAGCATGAGTCCTTGCGCAGTTCTGGTGATTCTAGTTCCTAAGAAGGATGGAACATGGAGGATGTGTATTGATTGCTGAGCCATCAACAACATAACGGTAAAGTATCGACACCCCATCTCTCGTTTAGATGATATGTTAGATGAGTTGCATGGATCTTGTGTGTTCTCAAAAATTGATCTTAAGAGTGGGTATCATCAAATCTGAATGAAAGAAGGTGATGAATGGAAAACAGCATTTAAAACTAAACATGGTTTGTATGAATGGTTAGTCATGCCATTTGCCTTAACTAATACACCTAGTACTTTCATGCGTTTAATGAATCATGTTTTATGAACTTTCATTGGAAAATTCGTTGTTGTTTATTTTGATGATATTCTGATTTATAGTAAGAATTTGCATGATCATGCTTCGCATTTGCAATTGGTTTTGGGTGTACTTAGGAAAGAGAAATTGTATGCTAACCTCAAGAAATGTACCTTTTGCACCAATAAACTTGTTTTCCTAGGATTTTTGTGAGTGCTACAGGTATTGAGGTTGATGAAGAAAAGATGAAAGCCATCCAAGAGTGGCCGACCCCATCAAGTGTGAGTCATGTTCGCAGCTTTCATGGACTTGCTAGCTTCTATAGGAGATTCGTGAAAGATTTTAGTACCATTGCGGCACCCCTTACTAAAGTTATCAAGAAGAACGTTGCATTCAAATGGGGGGCAGCACAAGAGGAAGCATTTCAGCTTATGAAACATAAACTAACTCATGCTCCATTACTTGCTTTACCTAACTTTGCTAATACTTTTGAAATAGAATGTGATGCCTCTGGTGTAGGTATTGGTGTTGTACTCATGCAAGATGGAAGATCACTTGCATACTTCAGCGAGAAGCTAGGCGGGGCTGCACTCAACTACCCCACTTATGATAAGGAGTTGTATGCTTTGGTTCGAGCATTGGAGACTTGGCAGCATTACTTGTGGCCGAAGGAGTTTGTGATTCGAACGGATCATGAATCCTTGAAGCATTTGAAAGGGCAACATAAGCTGAACAAATGACATGCTCGATGGGTTGAGTTCATTGAGACCTTTCCGTATGTCATTCGATATAAACAAGGTAAGGAGAATGTGGTTGCTGATGCACTGTCACGCAGGTATGCCTTAATCTCCACTCTTGATATTAAATTCCTTGGTTTTGAGCACATTAAAGATCTTTATCATGTGGACCATGACTTTGGGGAGGTTTATGGGGCTTGTGAAAAATCCGCTGAAGGGAAGTTTTGTGGGCATGAGGGTTTTCTATTTAGGGAACATATGTTGTGTGTGCCTAATTGCTCCATGAGAGATTTGTTAGTTCGAGAGTCCCATGGGGGAGGATTAATGGGGCATTTTGGGGTAGCTAAGACTTTATCCATGTTACAAGAGCACTTCTATTGGCCATGCATGAAACGAGATATTGAGCAAATTTGTGGTCGGTGTATCACTTGTAGACAAGCTAAGTCTAGGGTTCAACCGAATGGCCTTTACACACCATTACCTATTCCTAGTTCCCCTTGGATTGATATTTCGATGGATTTTGTGTTAGGATTACCTAGGAGTAAGCGTGAAAGGGATTCAATCTTTGTAGTTGTGGATCGGTTTTCTAAAATGGCCCATTTTATACCGTGTCATAAAACTGATGATGCTTCCAATATTGCCGATTTGTTCTTTAGGGAGATTGTACGTCTACATGGCATGCCAAGGACAATCGTGTCAGATCGGGATGCTAAGTTCTTGAGTTATTTTTAGAAGACATTGTGGGGTAAACTAGGGACTAAACTTTTGTTTTCCACTACTTGTCACCCTCAAACCGATGGTCAAACTGAAGTAGTTAACCGAACTTTATCCACTTTGTTGCAGGCTGTCATTAGTAAGAACATCAAGACTTGGGAGGACTGTTTACCACATGTTGAGTTTGCTTATAATCGTTCTAGGCATTCTGCTACTCAGTTTTCACCATTTGAAATTGTTTATGGTTTTAATCCTTTAACTCCTTTGGATTTATCACCTTTACCTTTTTCTGAGCATGTGAACTTCGATGGGCACAAGATGGCCGAATTTGTGCAGCAGCTCCACGAGAAGGTCTGACTCAACATAGAAAGGAGGACTGAGCAATACATCAAGCAAGCCAATAAGGGATGCCACAAGCTAGTTTTTGAGATTGGTGATTGGGTGTGGTTACACATGAGGAAGGAACGATTCCCCGCCAGCCGACGTTCCAAGTTACTACCACGGGGAGATGGTCCTTTTCAAGTGCTCGAGCGGATCAACGACAATGCCTACCACCTTGATTTACCCGGTGAGTACAATGTCAGTGCTACTTTCAATGTAACTGACTTAAGTCCTTTTGATATAGGTGACGATTTGAGGACAAATCCTTCTCAAGAGAAGGGCAATGATGTGGACATCAAGGCTAAGGATCCAATTCAAGTCCCAACAGGACCAGTGACAATGGCTCGAGCTAGAAGATTTAAAGAGGAGCTTAGCAACTTGGCATGGAGAATTCTACAACAGGAAGAGAGTGTGATCACTGCTGATGGTGAACAAAAGCTGGTCCTACTAATCCAAGCCGATTCCACTTAGACGCTTGATGAAGATTTGGTTGTCATTTGTTTTTGAGTTTAATATGTGAACTAGAGTCTTTTGTAATTGTTTAGTCTTGTTGGGCTTTGTGGGCTTTTGGGCTAAAGTTGCTCTTCAGTTGGTTGTTTACTTTTTTTATCTTTAAGGGTAGTTTTGAACTTTTACTTCTTAGAAGTTCTCTAGGGTTTTGGGCTATATATATAGCCCCTTGTAGCAGCCATAAAACACAACTTTGATCTGTGAGTATTTGTGAGGTTTTCTTCTTGTTTTCTTGAATAAAACTTTTTAAGAACTTATCAAGGGTTTTCCTTATGGCGTTCAAACCGACTTATCAATTGGATTTTCATCTCCTTTTGTGGTGTCATCCCCTTACCGAGGTTCGTGCTTCGCTAAGCATTGGGTCGAGGTTTTCCATCCCTTCTTCTTGAATCCTTTGGCTTTTCTTCTTCGTGCCAAATTTTTTTCGGGTTTCGTCACAATCTTTGGCGAGGTTCGTATCAACTATGGTTTTTGATTGAAAACTGAAAACTATTAGTCATTACTATGAGAAAAATAAGATTAGGGTTTTGATTAAAAACATATAAATAGGAGTTATTAAGGAAAGAAAACATATAATTCGTATTTTGAGCGAAAGATAGTAGACTTTACGAAATAAAAACAAAAGATTATGATCTTGAAAGAACGGGTTAGCGTTTTAATTAACAACAAAATGAGACATTACGAAAAGAAAACAAAACATTAGGGTTTTGGTTGTAAGCATAGGATTAAGCTTTTGATTCAAGTATAGTACGCGTTACAAAAGGAAAACATAGGATCAAGGTTTTGATTTAATAAAGGTGACATTAACATAAGAAAATTTAGGATTAGCATTTTGATTCAAAAATCGTACGTATCCCGAAAAGAAACGAAAGGGTTTGCGGTCTTTGTTCTAAAGTACGAGTTATTTAAAAATAAAAGCAAAGACTATGGTTTTGATTCAAAATTGAAAACTATTAGTCATTACTATGAGAAAAATAAGATCAGGGTTTTTGTTAAAAACATATAGATAGGAGTTATTAAGAAAAAAAACACATAAAATTCGTGTTTATACCTAAAGATAGTAGAGCTTAAGAAATAAAAACAAAAGATTATGATCTTGAAAGATAGGGTTAGTGTTTTGATTAACAACAAAATGAGACATTTGAAAAAGAAAACAAACCATTAGGGTTTGGATTGAAAGCATAGGATTAAGCTTTTGATTCATATATAGTATGCGTTATGAAAAGAAAACATATGATCAATGTTTTGATTAAAGAATGGTGACATTAACATAAGAAAACTTAGGATTAGCGTTTTTACTCAAAAATCATAGTTATCCTGAAAAGAAAAGAAAGGGTTTGTGGTTTGGTTCTAAACTACGAGTTATTTTTAAATAAAAAAAAAGACCAGGGTTTTGATTCAAAAACTAAAAATTATTAGTCATTAATATAAGAAAACATAATATTAGGGTTTTGATTAAAAACATATATATATATATATATATATATATATATATATATATATATATATATATATATATATAGGAGTTATTGATGAAAGTAAACATAGGATTCATGTTTTGACCGAAAGATAGTAGATTTTATGAAATAAAAACAAAAGATTATGTTCTTGAAAGATAGGGTTAGGGCTTTGATTTAAAACAAAATGAGATATTAAGAAAAGAAAACAAAACATTAGGGTTTTGGTTGTAAGGAAAGGATTAAGCTTTTAATTCAAGTATAGTACGCGTTACAAAAAATAAAACATAGGATCAAGGTATTGATTAATGAAAGGTGGCATTAACATACGAAAACTTAGGATTAGCATTTTGATTCAAAAATCGTGCGTATCCCGAAGAGAGAAGAAAAGGTTTGCGGTCTTGGTTCTAAACTACGAGTCATTTTTAAATGAAAACAAAGACTATGGTTTTGATTCATAACTTAAAATAATTAGTCATTAATATAAGAAAATATAAGATTAGAATTTTGATTAAAAACATGTAAATATGAGTTAGTAAGGAAAGTAAACATAGGATTCATGTTTGGCAGAAAGATAGTAGATTTTACGTGATAAAAACAAAAGATTATGATTTTGAAAGATAGGGTTAGTGTTTTGATTAAAAACAAAATGAGATATTATGAAAAGAAAACAAAACATAGAATTAAGCTTTTTATTCAAGTATAGTACGCGTTACGAAAAGAAAAACATAGTATCAAGGTTTTGATAAAAGAAAGGTGACATTAACATAAGAAAACTTAGGATTAGCGTTTTTACTCGAAAATCATAGTTATCCTGAAAAGAAAAGAAAGGGTTTGTGGTTTGGTTCTAAACTATGAGTTATTTAAAAAAAAAAAAACAAAGATTAGGGTTTTGATTCATAACTTAAAATAATTAGTCATTACTATAACAAAAAATATAAGATTAGGATTTTGATTAAAAACATGTAGATATGAGTTAGTAAGGAAAGTAAACACAGGATTCGTGTTTTGACAGAAAGATAGTAGATTTTACGTGATAAAAACAAAAGATTTTGATCTTGAAAGATAGGGTGAGTGTTTTGATTAAAAACAAAATGAGACATTATGAAAAGAAAACAAAACATTGAATTAAGCTTTTGATTCAAGTATAGTACGCGTTACGAAAGGAAAACATAGGATTAAGGTTTTGATTAAAGAATGGTGACATTAACATAAGAAAACTTAGATTAGCGTTTTTACTAAAAATCATAGTTATCCCAAAAAGAAAAGAAAGGGTTTGTGGTTTGGTTCAAAACTATGAGTTATTTTTAAATGAAAAAAAAGACCAAAGTTTTGATTCAAAACTGAAAATTATTAGTCATTACTATAAGAAAACATAATATTATGGTTTTGATTAAAAAAATATATATAGGAGTTATTGAGGAAAGTAAACATATAATTTCTTGTTTTGAACGAAAGATAATAGATTTTACGAAATAAAAACAAAAGATTATTGTCTTGAAAGATAGGCTTAGTGTTTTGATTTAAAACAAAATGAGATATTAAGAAAAGAAAACAAAACATTGGTGTTTTTGTTGTAAGGAAATTATTAAGCTTTTAATTCAAGTATTGTACGCGTTATAAAAAGAAAGCATAGGATCAATGTATTGATTAATGAAACGTGACATTAACATAAGAAAACTTAGGATTAGCATTTCGATTAAAAAATCGTACATATCCCGAAGAGAAAAGAAAGGGTTTGAAGTCTTGGTTCTAAACTACGAGTCATTTTTAAATGAAAACAAAGACTAGTGTTTTGATTCATAACTTAAAATAATTAGTAATTACTATAAGAAAATATAAGATTAGGATTTTGATTAAAACATGTAGATATGAGTTAGTAAGGAAAGTAAACATAGGATTTGTGTTTTGCCAGAAAGATAGTAGATTTTACGTGATAAAAACAAAAGATTATGATCTTGAAAGATAGGGTTAGTGTTTTGATTAAAAACAAAATGAGATATTATGAAAAGAAAACAAAACATAGAATTAAGCTTTTGATTCAAGTATAGTACGCGTTACGAAAAGAAAACATAGGATCAAGGTTTTGATTAAATAAAGATGACATTAACATAAGAAAATTTAGGATTATCGTTTTTACTCAAAAATCATAGTTATGCGAAAAGAAAAGAAAGGGTTTGTGGTTTGGCTCTAAACTATAAGTTATTTTAAAAAAAAACAAAGATTATTGTTTTGATTCATAACTTAAAATAATTAATCATTACTATAAGAAAATATAAGATTAGGATTTTGATTAAAAACATGTAGATATGAGTTAGTAAGGAAAGTAAACACAGGATTCGTGTTTTGACAGAAAGATAGTAGATTTAACGTGATAAAAACAAAAGATTATGATCTTGAAATATAGGGTTAGTGTTTTGGTTAAAAAAAAAATAAGACATTATGAAAAGAAAACAAAACATTGAATTAAGCATTTTATTCAAGTATAGTACGCGTTACGAAAGGAAAACATAGGGTTAAGATTTTGATTAAAGAATTGTGACATTAACAAAAGAAAATTTAGGATTAGCGTTTTTACTAAAAAATCATAGTTATCCCGAAAGGAAAAGAAAGGGTTCATGGTTTGGTTCTAAACTATGAGTTATTTTTAAATGAAAAAAAAGAACAGGGTTTTGATTCAAAACTGAAAATTGTTAGTCATTACTATAAGAAAACATAATATTATGGTTTTGACTAAAAACATATATATAGGGGTTATTGAGGAAAGTAAACATAGAATTCGTGTTTTGACCGAAAGATAGTAGATTTTACGAAATAAAAACAAAACATTATTGTCTTGAAAGATAGGCTTAGTGTTTTGATTTAAAACAAAATGAGATATTAAGAAAAGAAAACAAAACATTAGGGTTTTGGTTGTGAGGAAAGGATTAAGCTTTTAATTCAAGTATAGTACACGTTATAAAAAGAAAGCATACGATCAAGGTATTGATTAATGAAAGGTGACACTAACATAAGAAAACCTAGGATTAGCCTTTTGATTCAAAATCGTACGTATCCCGAAGAGAAAAGAAAGGGTTTGCGGTCTTCATTCTAAACTACGAGTCATTTTTAAATGAAAACAAAGGCTAGTGTTTTGATTCACAACTTAAAATAATTAGTAATTACTATAAGAAAATATAAGATTAGGATTTTGATTAAAACATGTAGATATGAGTTAGTAAGGAAAGTAAACATAGGATTCGTGTTTTGCCAGAAAGATTGTAGATTTTACGTGATAAAAACAAAAGATTATGATCTTGAAAGATAGGGTTAGTGTTTTGATTAAAAATAAAATGAGATATTATGAAAAGAAAACAAAACATAGAATTAAGCTTTTGATTCAAGTATAGTACGCGTTACGAAAAAAAAACATAGGATCAAGATTTTGATTAAAGAAAGGTGACATTAACATAAGAAAAATTAGGATTAGCGTTTTTACTAAAAAATCATAGTTATCCCGAAAAGAAAAGAAAGGGTTTGTGGTTTGGCTCAAAACTACGAGTTATTTTTAAAAAAAACAAAGATTAGGGTTTTGATTCATAACTTAAAATAATTAGTCATTACTATAAGAAAATATAAGATTAGGATTTTGATTAAAAACTTGTAGATATGAGTTAGTAAGGAAAGTAAACACAGGATTCGTGTTTTGACAGAAAGATAGTAGATTTAACGTGATAAAAACAAAAGATTATGATCTTGAAAGATAGGGTTAGTGTTTTGATTAAAAACAAAATGAGACATTATGAAAAGAAAACAAAACATTGAATTAAGCGTTTGATTCAAGTATAGTACGCGTTATGAAAGGAAAACATAGGATTAAGGTTTTGATTTAAGAATTGTGACATTAACAAAAGAAAATTTAGGATTAGCGTTTTACTAAAAAATCATAGTTATCCCGAAAGGAAAAGAAAGGGTTTGTGGTTTGGTTCTAAACTATGAGTTATTTTTAATTGAAAAAAAAGGCCAGGGTTTTGATTCAAAACTGAAAATTGTTAGTCATTACTATAAGAAAACATAATATTATGGTTTTGACTAAAAACATATATATAGGAGTTATTGAGGAAAGTAAACATAGAATTCGTGTTTTGACCGAAAGATAGTAGATTTTACGAAATAAAAATAAAAGATTATTGTCTTGAAAGATAGGCTTTGTGTTTTGATTTAAAACAAAATGAGATATTAACAAAAGAAAACAAAACATTAGGTTTTTGGTTGTAAGGAAATGATTAAGCTTTTAATTCAAGTATAGTACACGTTATAAAAAGAAAGCATAGGATCAATGTATTGATTAATGAAAGGTGACATTAACATAAGAAATCTTATGCTTAGCATTTTGATTCAAAAATCGTACGTATCCCGAATAGAAAAGAAAGGGTTTGTGTTCTTGGTTCTAAACTACGAGTCATTCTTAAATGAAAACAAAGACTAGTGTTTTGATTCATAACTTAAAATAATTAGTCATTACTTTAAGAAAATATAAGATTAAGATTTTGATTAAAACATGTAGATATGAGTTAGTAAGGAAAGTTAACATAAGATTCGTATTTTGACAGAAAGATAGTGTCACGCCCCGACCCGCGGGTCCCAAGCACGACATACCGCCATGACAACCCAAGGGAGGTCCAACACTGCCTTAACCCCAGGTGGCCGTAAGGCTAACCTGTTTCCTTTACAATGCGTCTATAATCACAATACATAACTCAACAACAAATACTTATGTTACTCAACAAGGTATCACACATTGATACTCATAACAAGGGGGTACATAAGAAAGATAATAAAACCACTCCAAATAGAGGATATACTCCTCAATCAAAACAAGAACTAGACTGGCATACAAAATATTCCAAGTATGGAGGAACATGAAAGGGTTCAATAATACATAGTGGATCCCTAATAACACATGCCAAGGCATAAATAATATACATAACCCCAAAATGAGAAGACACTGATGACTCTAGCCAAGCACTTCACGTCTTCACCCCTGTGCTGTGCTATCACCTGGGAGGAAGAAAGAGGGGGGTGAGTAACTAGGTTACTCAGTGAGGGGTTAGCCACAGGATTATAGCTCAAGCATGATCACAAAGAGATAATCATCACAAAAATATTTCAGTGTATAAAGAGAATGAAAAATGTTCTAAATAGTAAATATTTCATAAGAACATAGCTTTTCTCAATGTAATGCAAGTAAAAGTTCTTTGAAAATCATCAAGAAAACACATGCCATCCTGGACCTAGCATAAGCACAATACTCAGTGATAATTTCAAATATCAAGAGACTTAGAAACAAGTAATTCAACTTTCTCAAATAAACAAAAATGTCCAGAATGGCCTAAAAACCCTCCGTCGCTAACCATGGCCTTGGTTAGGTCTGGAGCTACCAAGATGCGCGTATCTTGGCATTGGCCGCTGGGAAGTTTGTGTGGTGACTCCGAACAACCCAATTATATCCATGTCAGGACTCTACGCTCCCACCTGACATGGCATAACCGTTTTTGACAGTATTCCACGCCACCTCTATATAGGTCGGCCGGTGGAAACCATCCACTTCTTACTGCAGCAAGTTCTGGAGCTCGGCTCCCATGTCACCAACAAAAGATATAACCAATAACTTAGCCCGTAGGCTCAATATATACATCATGATAGCATAATTCTCAACAAGAGATAATAAATGTTCACAATGGCAATTCCCTCCCCAAGGGTGATCAATTTAATCAAAACATTAATAATGAAACCATTTTCATCAAAAGTATCAAATAGAGGTGTCTTTCAAAAATACACTTTGAGCATTGCATTAATAACATGAAAATCCACTTGTTTTCATATGCCTTTGTTCATCATCATGAGAACATCCATCCTTTTGGAAACACATACCTTAAAACATGTATTTTGAACATAGAGTTTCAAATCATAGCAACTTGTATACACTTTGCAAGAATTCAATAAATAAGCCAACCTCATAAATCATCATGTTTCTAAACATCATTCTATGTTTTGAAGAGGTTTAGCAATAAGGATATTGTAAATTCAAACAAAGCAATTTAATATCAAGAAATTATCATGCATGAATCATAGTCCAACTTTGAAAATTTCCCACTCACAAACTTGGCGAGCAAACGCCTCGAAAACTCTACTCCACCGGTTCTTTGCCCTTACTCGAAGCCTCACCTCCTAGAAGCCAATAAACACCCAAAACAAGCAACCAAGCATCAACAATTATAAGATTAACTAGAATGAAGAAAAATGCTCAAAATGAGGGATGGTTGCTTCTAGGGTTTGCTAAACACCATAGCAAAGAGTTCTAGCAAGGAGGAGACCTCTCACAACTCATAAAACCAACTAGGAAAGCAAGGATGACCCAACATGGTCGGTGCTACAGTATTTCCGGGATTAGGGTTTAGAAGATTCATGGATTTCATGGATTCAAGGTCGTACAACTCAATACAATAAATCATCACAAGGTTTGCCATCAAAGAGGGAGTAAAAGAGATAATAATCAGGCTTTTATAAGGGCTTACAAGCAACCCTAACCATTCTCATCAAAGAACAAGGAAGAAGGGAAACGAGGTTGGAGCTTACCTTGATCAAGTGAAGAAGTAACTTGATGATCCAGGTTTCAAGCCCTAAAACCTCCTCTAAGCCGGCCTTAGAACCTCAAGAGAGGGTAGAGGAGGAGAGGAGAAGAAGGTGGAGGAGTTTGGGAGAAAAGAAATGAAGAGAAAGGGCTGAGAATGGAGTTTTATAGCCAAAATTGCGCTGCTGTGCGGGCTGCGTGCGGGCTGCGCAGTGCCTGCACGCCCTCGGCAGAAGGGTGTGCGGCCACCTGTGCGGCCCGCACAGGAGGCCGCACAGCCCTAAGGAGAGGCCGTGCGGCCTGTGCACAACCCGCACAGTTTTGTGCGGCCTGTGCACAGCCCGTACACGCTGAAAAACCCTCCAAAACGTGACCAAAACATGCTCAAACACCCGGCAACCAAATCCAAAGATTCGACAAAAAGATTCAAAGAAAACTAAATGGGAAAACGACGACAACCCTCAAGACAAATCGAAACAACGACCAAGGGCAAAGAGACCGAAACTCCACATCCTACCCCCCTTACAAAAATTTCGACCTCGAAACTTCACATACCTCTAACCTCAAACAAAATAGGGTACTTGCTCAACATTGCCTCCTCTGGCTCCCAAGTAACTTCTTCTACCACGTCATTCCTCCAAAGCACCTTGACCAAAGGAATGACCTTTCGGCGAAGCATCTTCTCTTGGCGATCAAGAATCATCACGGGTTGCACTTCAAACTTTAAGTCCTTTCTCAATTCAACTGGTGGTTCTTCAAGACAATGAGATGGGTCAGGGATATAATTCTTCAACATGGACACATGGAACACGTTGTGAATCTTCTCCAACTCAGGCAGTAATTCCAAATGATAAGCTACCGGTCCAATCCTTTCTAGGATAAAAAATGGACCTATAAACCGGGGATTCAACTTTCCCCTACCTCGAAACCGAATTACCCCTTTCCATGGAGTGATCTTCAAGAACACTCTATCCCCAACCTCAAACTCCAAGAATCTTCGGCGGTTGTCAGCATAGCTCTTTTGACGATCTTGTGCTGCTTTCAATCTGTCTTTAATCACCTTCACCTTCTCAATGGTCTGCTCAATCAATTCCACATTCTGAAGTTTCCTTTCTCCAACTTCATTCCAACAAAGAGGAGTCCTGCACTTCCTTTCATACAAAGCTTCATATGGAGCCATACCGATGCTTGCTTGGAAACTGTTGTTGTAGGCGAATTCCACCAAGGCTAGGTGTTGATGCCAACTCCCTTGGAAATCCATAACACAAGCTCTCAACATGTCTTCAAGTGTCTGAATGGTCCTCTCGGATTGACCATCTGTCTGAGGGTGGTAGGCGGTGCTGAACTTTAGTGTTGTACCCAAAGCTTCTTGAAATCTTGGCCGAAAACGAGAAGTGAATCGGGGGTCTCGATATGAAACTATAGAGACTGGCACTCCATGCAACTTCACTATCTCATCAATGTACAACTTTGCCAATTTCTCCAAAGAATACTTAGTATGCACTGCTAGGAAATGTCCTGACTTGGTTAGTCTGTCCACTAACACCCACACTGCGTCGAAACCACGAGGTGTTCGGGGTAAACCCACCACAAAATCCATGGTTATGTGGTCCCACTTCCACTCTGGAATTGGAAGAGGTTGCAAAAGTCCTGAAGGTCTCTGGTGCTTTGCCTTGACCTGCTGACATACCAAACACTTAGCCACAAACTCCGCTATCTCTCTCTTCATTCCTGACCACTAATAGCTTTCCTTGATTGTTCTGTACATCTTGGTACTTCCAGGATGAACTGCATAAGCTGAAGAATGAGTTTCTTCCAAGATAGCTTTCCTGAGCTCTGAGTCTGCTGGAACACAAACACGTCCTCGAAGCTCTAGAATTCCATCTTCCCTCAATCTGAACTCACTAGGCTCGCCTATTTGCAACTTCTGCATTTCTTGCATCAATTCTTCATCCTTACCCTGGAGTTCCTTGATACGCTCCAACAGTGAAGGTCTCACCATAAAGCTGGCCACTAAAGCTCCACTATCTTCAGTCTCAAGTTCCAATCTCAAAATCTTCATTGCTGACAGTAGCTGCAAGTAAGACACTCTCAAAGAGGACACTGAAGTATACTTCCTACTCAAAGCATCAGCTACCACATTGGCTTTTCCTGGGTGATAGTCAATGATCAAATCATAATCCTTGATTAATTCCAACCATCGTCGTTGTCTCAAATTCAACTCCTTCTGAGTGAAGAGATACCTCAAGCTTTTATGGTCTGTGAAAATCTGGCACTTTTCTCCAAAAAGATAATGCCTCCAAATTTTCAAAGCAAAGACCACCGCTGCCAACTCCAAGTCATGGGTAGGGTAGTTCAACTCATGTTGCTTCAGCTGCCTAGAAGCATAGGCCACCACTTTTCCTTCTTGCATCAACACACAACCCAAGCCCTGACGAGAAGCATCACTGAAGACTACAAACTCTTTCCCACTTTCTGGTAAGGTAAGCACTGGGGCTGATATCAACCGATCCTTCAGCATCTGAAAGCTCTTCTCACACTCATCATTCCAAGTAAACTTCACATCTCTGCGAGTCAACTTTGATAATGGCAAGGCAATCGACGAAAATCCTTCCACAAATCTCATATAATAACCCGCAAGTCCAAGGAAACTTCGAACTTTAGTCGCATTCCTCGGCCTTTCCCAATCAACAATAGCTTCCACTTTCTTTGGATCCACAAAGATACCTTCTCCTAACACCACATGTCCAAGAAAGCCAACTTCATAAAGCCAAAACTCACACTTGGAAAACTTAGCAAATAACTGCTCCTCTCGAAGAGTTTGCAAAACAATCCTCAAATGCTCAACAAGATCCTCATCCGAAGGTGAATAGACCAAAATGTCATCAATGAACACAATCACGAACTTGTCCAAGTAAGGCCTGAACACTCTGTTCATCAAGTCCATGAATGCTGCAGGGGCATTGGTCAAACCAAATGGCATCACCAAAAACTCATAATGGCCATAACGGGTCCGAAACGCTGTCTTTGGTACATCCTCTGACTTAATCTTCAACTGATGATACCCGGACCGCAAGTCAATCTTGGAGAACACTCTTGCTTCCTTCAACTGATCAAACAAATCATCTATCCTCGGCAAAGGATACTTGTTCTTGATTGTCACCCGGTTCAGTTGTCGGTAGTCGATGCATAACCTCAAAGATCCATCTTTCTTCTTCACAAAGAGAACTGGCGCACCCAAAGGAGAAACACTTGGACGAATGAAACCCTTATCCACAAGGTCTTGCAATTGAGTCTTCAACTCTCTCAGCTATGCTGGTGCCAACTCGGGAACAAAAGTAGCCAAATCCTTCAACTCTGTCTCATATTCTGTAACTGTCCTGTTCCCCTGAACCAATCTCATGAACCCGTGCCTCTTCGGTGTAGTAGTCCTCATCAAACTCATGCAAGAAATCTGTCCAAGTGACTTTCCCAAAGGATCTACTCTTCAAGCTTTCCCACCAAATCCTAGCTCGGCCCTCAAGTAGTCTGGTAGCAACCTTGAGTTTCATCTCATCTGTTAAACTCATATCATCAAATGTAGCAGTCACCCTCTTGATCCACTCCTTAGCAATCATGGCATCACTGGTGCCATCAAAAGATCCACATCCAAGTTGTCGGGCTTCCTTCAAAAGTTTGGACAAAGCTAGAGACTGACTGGATCCACTGGCCTCTGCTGGTGCATGCTGAGCTGCTGGGGCCTGTAGTGGTGCTGGTGCTGGGGTAGGTGGAGCCTGTCCACCAAAATTCCTCCAGTAATCTAGGAAGTCCTGATACTCCTGGTAGGTAGGTTGCCTTCCCTTGCTAGCCCAATGAGCCCTGAAGGCTTCCAATGCCTCTGGAGTTGGAACAGAACCAGGCACTAGAGCAGCTCCCTGAACCTCAGGGGCATGCACTGAAGCTGCCACTGCAGGATCATGCCCTGAATTGGCATCCTGCCTAGGTGGCGACGGAGAGGAAGGCGGGGATGGCTCTCCTCGCCTCCCACCCCTCTACTCTATCGGTGTAGCAACAGCAGGGGGAGTGGCTCTCCCACGGCGAGTGCGTGAACGCTGTGCTGGCATTCTACTGAAAAGAAAACACAAGACAACCTTTAGAAACAATTTCCTACATGCAACAATGCTATATGCAACTCTACTGGGATCCACTAGAAACAAGGACAAGGAATCACACTCCTGACACAAATAAAGGAACTGACTTTGGAACTGGATTAAACTGTTAAACCCAAGTCTTAATCTAAACCAGGGCTCTGATACCACTAAAGTATGTCACGCCCCGACCAGCGGGTCCCAAGCACGACATACCGCCATGACAACCCAAGGGAGGTCCAACACTGCCTTAACCCCAGGTGGCCGTAAGGCTAACCTGTTTCCTGTACAATGCGTCTATAATCACAATACATAACTCAACAACAAATACTTATGTTACTCAACAAGGTATCACACATTGATACTCATAACAAGGGGGTACATAAGAAAGATAATAAAACCACTCCAAATAGAGGATATACTCCTCAATCAAAACAAGAACTAGACTGGCATACAAAATATTCCAAGTATGGAGGAACATGAAAGGGTTCAATAATACATAGTGGATCTCTAATAACACATGCCAAGGCATAAATAATATACATAACCCCAAAATGAGAAGACACTGATGACTCTAGGCAAGCACTTCACGTCTTCACCCCTGTGCTGTGCTATCACCTGGGAGGAAGAAAGAGGGGGGTGAGTAACTAGGTTACTCAGTGAGGGGTTAGCCACAGGATTATAGCTCAAGCATGATCACAAAGAGATAATCATCACAAAAATATTTCAGTGTATAAAGAGAATGAAAAATGTTCTAAATAGTAAATATTTCATAAGAACATAGCTTTTCTCAATGTAATGCAAGTAAAAGTTCTTTGAAAATCATCAAGAAAACACATGCCATCCTGGACCTAGCATAAGCACAATACTCAGTGATAATTTCAAATATCAAGAGACTTAGAAACAAGTAATTCAACTTTCTCAAATAAACAAAAATGTCCAGAATGGCCTAAAAACCCTCCGTCGCTAACCATGGCCTTGGTTAGGTCTGGAGCTACCAAGATGCGTGTATCTTGGCATTGGCCGCTGGGAAGTTCGTGTGGTGACTCCGAACAACCCAACTATATCCATGTCAGGACTCTACGCTTCCACCTGACATTGCATAACCGTTTTTGACAGTATTCCACGCCACCTCTATATAGGTCGGCCGGTGGAAACCAGCCACTTCTTACTGCAGCAAGTTCTAGAGCTCGGCTCCCATGTCACCAACAAAAGATATAACCAATAACTTAGCCCATAGGCTCAATATATACATCATGATAGCATAATTCTCAACAAGAGATAATAAATGTTCACAATGGCAATTCCCACCCCAAGGGTGATCAATTTGATCAAAACATTAATAATGAAACCATTTTCATCAAAAGTATCATATAGAGGTGTCTTTCAAAAATACACTTTGAGCATTGCATTAATAACATGAAAATCCACTTGTTTTCATATGCCTTTGTTCATCATCATGAGAACATCCATCCTCTTGGAAACACATAGCTTAAAACATGTATTTTGAACATAGAGTTTCAAATCATAGCAACTTGTATACACTTTGCAAGAATTCAATAAATAATCCAATCTCATAAATCATCATGTTTCTAAACATCATTCTATGTTTTGAAGAGGTTTAGCAATAAGGATATTGTAAATTCAAACAAAGCAATTTAATATCAAGAAATTATCATGCATGAATCATAGTCCAACTTTTGGTAATTTCCCACTCACAAACTTGGCGAGCAAACGCCTCGAAAACTCTACTCCACCGGTTCTTTGCCCTTACTCGAAGCCTCACCTCCTAGAAGCCAATAAACACCCAAAACAAGCAACCAAGCATCAACAATTATAAGATTAACTAGAATGAAGAAAAATGCTCAAAATGAGGGATGGTTGCTTCTAGGGTTTGCTAAACACCATAGCAAAGAGTTCTAGCAAGGAGGAGACCTCTCACAACTCATAAAACCAAATAGGAAAGCAAGGATGACCCAACATGGTCGGTGCTACAGTATTCCCGGGATTAGGGTTTAGAAGATTCATGGATTTCATGGATTCAAGGTCATACAACTCAATACAATAAATCATCACAAGGTTTGCCATCAAAGAGGGAGAAAAAGAGACAATAATCAGGCTCTTATAAGGGCTTACAAGCAACCCTAACCATTCTCATCAAAGAACAAGGAAGAAGGGAAACAAGGTTGGAGCTTACCTTGATCAAGTGAAGAAGTAACTTGATGATCCAAGTTTCAAGCCCTAAAACCTCCTCTAAGCCGGCCTTAGAACCTCAAGAGAGGGTAGAGGAGGAGAGGAGAAGAAGATGGAGGAGTTTGGGAGAAAAGAAATGAAGAGAAAGGGCTGAAATGGAGTTTTATAGCCAAAATCGCTCTGCTGTGCGGGCTGCGTGCGGGCTGCGCAGTGCCTGCACGCCCTCGGCAGAAGGGTGTGCGGGCTGGTGTGCGGCCCGCACACCAGGCCGCACGCCCTTCTGCCTGGGGTGTGCGGCCACCTGTGCGGCCCGCACAGGAGGCCGCACAGCCCTCAGGAGAGGCCGTGCGGCCTGTGCACAACCCGCACAGTTTTGTGCGGCCTGTGCACAGCCCGTACACGCTCAAAAACCCTCCAAAATGTGACCAAAACATGCTCAAACACCCGGCAACCAAATCCAAAGATTCGACAAAAAGATTCAAAGAAAACTAAATGGGAAAACGATGACAACCCTCAAGACCAATCGAAACAACGACCAAGGGCAAAGAGACCGAAACTCCACAGATAGTAGATTTTACGAGATAAAAAGGGTTAGTGTTTTGATTAAAAACAAAATGAGACATTATGAAAAGAAAACAAAACATAAGATTAATCTTTTAATTCAAGTATAGTACACGTTACGAAAAGAAAAGGTGACATTAACATAAGAAAACTTAGGATTAGCGTTTTTACTCAAAAATCAAAGTTATCCCGAAAAGAAAACAAAGGGTTTGTGGTTTAATTCTAAACTACGAGTTATTTTTAAATGAAAGAAAGACCTGGGTTTTGATTCAAAACTGAAAATTATTAGTCATTACTATAAGAAAACATAATATTAGGGTTTTGATTAAAAACATATATATAGGAGTTATCGAGTGAAGTAAATATAGGATTCATGTTTTGACCGAAAGATAGTAGATTTTACGAAATAAAAACAAAAGATTATAGTCTTGAAAGATAGGGTTAGTGTTTTGATTTAAAACAAAATGAGATATTAAGAAAAGAAAAACAAAACATTAGGGTTTTGGTTGTAAGGAAAGGTTTAAGCTTTTAATTCAATTATAGTACGCGTTACAAAAAGAAAACATAGGATCAAGATATTGATTAAAGAAAGGTGACATTAACATATGAAAACTTAGGATTAGCATTTTGATTCAAAAATCGTACGTATCCCGAAGAGAAAAGAAAGGGTTTGCGGTCTTGGTTCTAAACTACGAGTCATTTTTAAATGAAAACAAAGACTAGGGTTTTGATTCATAACTTAAAATTATTAGTTATTACTATAAGAAAACATAAGATTATGGTTTTGATTAAAAACATGTAGATAAGAGTAAGTAAGGAAAGTAAACACAGGATTCGTATTTTGACAGAAAAATAATAGATTTTAATTGATAAAATTAAAAGATTATGGTATTGAAAGATAGGCTTAGTGTTTTGATTAAAAACAAAATGAGACATTATGAAAAGAAAACAAAACATAGGATTAAGCTTTTGATTCAAGTATAGTACGCATTACAAAAAGAAAACATAGGATGAAGGTTTTGATTAAATAAAGGTGACATTAACAGAAGAAAACTTAGGATTAGCGTTTTCACTCTAAAATCGTAGGTATCCCAAAAAGAAAAAAAAGCGTTTGCGGTCTTGGTTCTAAACTACGAGACATTTTTAAATGAAAAAAAAGACTAGGGTTTTGATTCAAAACTAAAAATTATTAGTCAATACTATAAGAAAACATAAGATTAGGGTTTTGATTAAAAACATATAGATAGGAGTTATTAAGAAAAGAAAACATAGAATTCATGTTTTGACCGAAAGATAGGATACTTTATGAAATAAAAATAAAAGATTATGGTCTTGAAAGATAGTGTTAGTGTTTGGATTAAAAACAAAATCAGACATTCTGAAAAGAAAACAAAACATTAGTGTTTCGGTTGTAAGCATAGGATTAAGATTTTGATTCAAGCATAGTATGAGTTACAAAAAGAAAACATAAGATCATGGTTTTGATTAAATAAAGGTGACATTAACATCAGAAAACATAGGATTAGCGTTTTCACTCTAAAATTGTAGGTATCCCGAAAAGAAAAGAAAGCGTTTGCGGTCTTGGTTCTAAACTACGAGACATGTTTAAATGAAAACGAAGACTAGGGTTTTGATTCAAAAGTGAAAATTATTAGTCATTACTATAAGAAAACATCAGATTAGGGTTTTGATTAAAAATATATAGATAGGAGTTATTAAGAAAAGAAAACATAGGATTCGTGTTTTGACCAAAAGATAGGAGACTTTACGAAATAAAACCAAAAGATTATGGTCTTGAAAGATAGGGTTAGCGTTTTGATTAAAAACAAAATAAGACATTCCGAAAAGAAAACAAAACATTAGGGTTTCGGTTGTAAGCATAGGATTAAGCTTTTGATTCAAGTATAGTATGAGTTACAAAAAGAAAACGTAAGATCAAGATTTTGATTAAAGAAAGGTTACATTAACATTAGAAAACACTGCATTTTCGTTTTGATTCAAAAATCGTATGTATCCCGAAAAGAAAAGAAAGGTTATGCGGTCTTGGTTCTAAACTACGTTTCATTTTTAAATGAAGACAAAGACTTGGGTTTTGATTCAAAAGTTAAAAAATATTAGTCATTACTATAAGAAAAAACATAAGATTAGGGTTTTGAATAAAAACATATAGATGGGAGTTATTAAGGAAATGAAACATAGGATTCGTGTTTTGACCGAAAGATATTAGACTTTACGAAATAAAAACAAAAGATTATGGTCTTGAAAAATAGGCTAGTGTTTTGATTAAAAAAAATGAGACATTCCGAAAAAAAAAACCAAAACATTAGGGTTTGGATTGAAAACATAGGATTAAGCTTTAGATTCAAGTATAGTACGCGTTACGAAAAAAAAATATAGTATAAAGGTATTGATTAAAGAAAGGTGACATTAACATAAAAAAACATAGGATTAGCATTTTGATTCAAAAATCGTTGGTATCCCGAAAAGAAACGAAAGGGTTTGCGGTCTTTGTTCTAAAGTATGAGTAATTTATAAATGAAAACAAAGACTAAGTTTTTGATTCAAAACTGAAAACTATTAGTCATTACTATGAGAAAAATAAGATGAGTGTTTTTGTTAAAAACATATAGATAAGAGTTATTGAGAAAAGAAAAAATATAGGATTCGTGCTTTAACCGAAAGATAGGAGACTTTACGAAATAAAACCAAAAGATTATGGTCTGGAAAGATAGGGTTAGTGTTTTGATTAAAAACAAAATAAGACATTGCGAAAAGAAAACAAAACATTAGGGTTTCGGTTGTAAGCATAGGATTAAGCTTTTGATTCAAGTATAGTATGAGTTACAAAAAGAAAACGTAAGATCAGATTTTGATTAAAGAAAGATGACATTAACATTAGAAAACTTTGGATTTGCGTTTTGATTCAAAAATCGTATGTATCCTGAAAAGAAAAGAAAGGTTATGCGCTCTTGGTTCTAAACTACGTTTTATTTTTAAAAGAAAACAAAGACTACGGTTTTGATTCAAAACTGAAAATTATTAGTCATTACTATAAGAAAACATAAGATTAAGATTTTGATTAAAAACATATAGATATGAGTTATTAAGAAAAGGAAACATAGGATTCGTGTTTTGACCGAAAGATTGGATACTTTATGAAATAAAAACAAAAGATTATCGTCTTGAAAGATAGTGTTAGTGTTTGGATTAAAAACAAAATCAGACATTCTGAAAAAAAAAACAAAACATTAGGGTTTCGGTTGTAAGCATAATATTAAGATTTTGATTCAAGTATAGTATGAGTTACGAAAAGAAAACATAAGATCAAGGTTTCGATTAAAGAAATGTGACATTAACATAAGAAAACTTAGGATTAGCATTTTGATTAAAAAATCGTATCTATCCCAAAAAGAAAAGAAAGGGTTTGCGATCTTGGTTCTAAACTACGGGACATGTTTAAATTATAACAAAGATAAAGGTTTTGATTCAAAACTAAAAATTATTAGTCACTACTATAAGAAAAATAAGATTAGGATTTTGATTAAAAATATATAGATAGGAGTTATTAAGAAAAGGAAACATAGGATTCTTGTTTTGACCGAAAGATAGGAGACTTTACGAAATAAAACCAAAAGATTATGATCTTGAAAGATAGGGTTAGTGTTTTGATTAAAAACAAAATAAGACATTCCGAAAAGAAAACAAAACATTAGGGTTTTGGTTGTAAGCATAGGATTAAGCATTTGATTCAAGCATAGTATGAGTTACAAAAAGAAAATGTAAGATCAAGATTTTGATTAAAGACAGGTGACATTAACATTAGAAAACTTTGGATTTGCGTTTTGATTCAAAAATCGTATGTATCCCGAAAAGAAAAGAAAGGTTATGCCGTCTTGGTTCTAAACTACGTTGAATTTTTATATGAAAACAAAGACTTGGGTTTTGATTTAAAAGTTAAAAAATATTAGTCATTACTATAAGAAAAAACATAAGATTAGAGTTTTGAATAAAAACATATAGATAAGAGTTATTAGGGAAATGAAACATAGGATTCGTGTTTTAACCGAAAGATATTAGACTTTACGAAATAAAAACAAAAGATTATGGTTTTGAAAAATAGGTCTAGTGTTTTGATTAAAAAAAAATGAGACATTCCGACAAAAAAAAAATGAAACATTAGGGTTTGGATTGAATGCATATGATTAAGCTTTAGATTCAAGTGTAGTACGCGTTACGAAAAAAAAACATAGCATAAGGGTATTGATTTAAGAAAGGTGACATTAACATAAAAAAACTAAGGATTTGCATTTTGATTCAAAAATCGTAAGTATCCCGAAAAGAAACGAAAGAGTTTGTGGTCTTTGTTCTAAAGTACGAGTTATTTATAAATGAAAACGAAGACTACGTTTTTTATTTAAAACTGAAAACTATTAGTCATTATTATAGAAAAATAAGATTAGGGTTTTTGTTAAAAACATATAGATAGGAGTTATTAAGAAAATAAAACATAGGATTCCTGTTTTGACCGAAAGATAATATACTTTATGAAATAGAAACAAAAGATTATGATCTTGAAAGATAGGGTTAGTGTTTGGATAAAAAAACAAAATCATACATTCCGAAAAGAAAACAAAACATTATGGTTTCGGTTGTAAGCATCGGATTAAAATTTTGATTCAAGTATAGTATGAGTTATGAAAAGAAAACATAAGATCAAGATTTTGATTAAAGAAAAGTGACATTAACATAAGAAAACTTAGGATTAGCATTTTGATTCAAAAATCATATGTATCCCGAAAAGAAAAGAGAGCATTTGAGGTCTTAGTTCTAAACTATGAGACATTTTTAAAAGAAAACAAAAACTACTTTTTTGATTCAAAACTGAAAATTATTAGTCATTACTATAACAAAACATAAGATTAGGGTTTGGATTAAAAACATATAGATAGAAGTTATTAAGAAAAGAAAATATAGGATTCGTGTTTTGACTGAAATATAGGAGACTTTATGAAATAAAAATGAAAGATTATGGTCTTCAAAGATAGGGTTCGTGTTTTGTTTAAAAACAAAATCAGACATTCCAAAAGAGAAGAAATGATTTGGGTTTCGGTTGTAAGTATAGGATTAAGCTTTTGATTCAAGTATACTATAAGTTACGAAAAGAAAACATAAGACCAAGATTTTGATTAAAGAAAGGTGACATTAACATAAGAAAAATTAGGATTAGCTTTTTGATTAAAAAATCGCAGGTATCCCGAAAAGGAAAGAAAGGCTTTGCGGTCTTGGTTTTAAAGTAGGAGTCATTTTTAATTGAAAACAAACACTAGGGTTTTGATTAAAAACTGAAAACTATTAGTCATTAGTATAACAAAACATAAGATTAGTACTTTGATTAAAAACATATAGATAGGAGTTATTAAGGAAAGGAAACATAGGATTCGTGTTTTAATCGAAAGATATTAGACTTTATGGTTTTGAAAGATAGGGTTAGTGTTTTGATTAAAAACAAAATGGTACATTACAAAAAAAAAAACAAGACATTAGGATTTGGATTGAAAGCATAGGATTAAGCTTTAGATTTAGGTATAGTACGCGTTACAAAAAGTAAACATAGGATCAAGGTATTGATTAAAGAAAGGTGACATTAACATAAGAAAACTTATGATTAGCATTTTGATTCAGAAATCATAGGTATCACGAAAAGAAAAGAAAGGGTTTTCCGTCTTTGTTCTAAAGTACGAGTCATTTTTAAATGAAAACAAAGACTACGGTTTTGATTCAAAACTGAAAATTATTAGTTATTACTATAAGAAAACATAAGATTAGAGTTTTGATTAAAAACATATAGATAGGAGTAACTAAGGGAAGTAAACATAGAATTCGTTTTTTGACCGAAAGATAGTAGATTTTACGTGATAAAAACAAATGATTATGGTCTTGAAAGATAGGGTTAGTGTTTTGATTAAAAACAAAATGAGACATTATGAAAAGAAAAAAAAAACATTAGGGTTTGTATTGAAAGAATAGGATTAAGCTTTTGATTCAAGTATAGTACGCGTTACGAAAAGAAAAATAGGATCAAGGTTGTGATTAAAGAAAAGTGACATTAACATAGGAAAACTTAGGATTAGCGTTTTGATTCAAAAATCTTATGTATCCCGAAAGGAAAAGAAAGGGTTTGCGGTCTTGGTTCTAAACTACGGGACATTTTTAAATGAAAACAAAGACTAGGGTTTTGATTCAAAACTGAAAATTATTAGTCATTACTATAATAAAACATAAGATTAGGGTTTTGATTAAAAACATATAGATAGCAGTTATTAAAAAAATGAAACATCGGATTCGTGTTTTGACAGAAAGCTAGGAGACTTTACAAAATAAAACCAGAAGATTATGATCTTGAAAGATAGGGTTAGTGTTTTGATTAAAAACAAAATAAGACATTCCTAAAAGAAAACAAAACATTATTGTTTCGGTTGTAAGCATAGGATTAAGCTTTTGATTCAAGTATAGTATGAGTTACAAAAAGAAAATGTAAGATCAAGGTTTTGATTAAAGAAAGGTGACATTAACAATAGAAAACTTTGGATTTGCTTTTTGATTAAAAAATTGTATGTATCCCTAAAAGAAAAGAAAGGGTTTGCAGTCTTGGTTCTAAACTACGCTTAATTTTTAAATGAAAACAAAACTAGGGTTTTGATTCAAAAGTGAAAAATATTAGTCATTACTATAAGAAAAACATAAGATTAGGGTTTTGAATAAAAACATATAGATAGCAGTTATCAAGGAAAGGAAATATAGGATTCGTGTTTTGACCGAAAGATATTAGACTTTACGAAATAAAAACAAAAGATTATGGTTTTGTAAGATAGGGTTAGTGTTTTGATTAAAAACAAAATGAGGCATTCTAAAAAAAAAAAAACATTAGGTTTTGGATTGAAAGAATAGGATTAAGTTTTAGATTCAAGTATAGTACGCGTTACGAAAAGACAACATAGGACCAATGTATTGATTAAATGAAAGTGACATTAACAAAAGAAAACTTAAGATTAGCATTTTGATTAAAAAATCGTAGATATAGCGAAAAGAAACGAAATGTTTGTGGTCTTTGTTCTAAAGTATGAGTTATTTATAAATGAAAACAAAGACTACAGTTTTGATTCAAAACTGATAACTATTAGTCATTACTATGAGAAAAATTAGATGAGGGTTTTTGTTAAAAACATATACAAAGGAGTTATTATGAAAAAAAAAAAAAACATAGAATTCATGTTTTAACCGAAAGATAGTAGAGTTTACGAAATAAAAACAATAGAATATGGTCTTGAAAGTTAGTGTTAGTGTTTTGATTAATAACAAAATGAGACATTAGGAAAATAAAACAAAACATTAGGATTTGGATTGAAAGCATTGGATTAAGCTTTTGATTCATTTATAGTATGCGTTACGATTAGAAAACATAGGATCAAGGTTTTCATTAAAGAAAGGTGACATTAACTTAAGAAACTTAGGATTAGCTTTTTTACTAAAAACTCGTAGGTATCACGAAAAAAAAAGGGTTTGCGGTCTTGGTTCTAAACTACGTGTCATTTTTAAATGAAAACAAAAACTAGGGTTTTGATTCAAAAATGAAAAATATTGGTCATTATTATAATAAAACATAAGATTAGGGTTTTTAATAAAAACATATAGATAGGAGTTATTAAGGAAAGGAAACATTAGATTCGTGTTTTGACCGAAAGATAGTAGATTTTACGAAATATAAACAAAAGATTATGGTCTTCAAAGATAGGGTTAGTGTTTTGATTAAAAACAAAATGATACATTCAGAAAAGAAAACAAAACATTAGTGTTTCGTTTGTAAGCATAGGATTAAGCTTTTGATTCAGGTATAGTACGCGTTACGAAAATAAAACATAAGATCAAGGATTTGATTAAAGAAAGGTGACATTAACATAAGAAAACTTAGGATTAGCTTTTTGATTCAAAAATCGTAGGTATCCCGAAAAGAAAAAAAAGGTTTTGCGGTCTTGGTTCTAAAGTAGGGGTCATTTTTAAATGAAAACAAAGATTAGGGTTTTGATTCAAAACTGAAAACTATTAGTCATTAGTATAACAAAACATAAGATTAGGGTTTTCATTAAAAACATATAGATAGGAGTTATTAAGGAAAGGAAACATAGGATTCGTGTTTTGACTGAAAGATATTAGACTTTACGAAATAAAAACAAAAGATTATGGTTTTGAAAGATAGGGTTAGTGTTTTGATTAAAAACAAAATTAGACATTTCGAAAAAAAAAAAACAAAACATTAGGGTTTGGATGGAAAGCATAGGATTAAGCTTTATATTGAAGTATTGTACGCGTTACGAAAAGAAAACACATGATCAAGGTATTGATTAAAGAAAAGTATCATAAACATAAGAAAACTTAGGATTAGTATTTTGATTCAAAAATCATTGGTATCACGAAAAGAAAAGAAAGGGTTTGCTGTTTTTTTTCTAAAGTACAAGTTATTTATAAATGAAAACAAAGACTACGGTTTGATTCAAAACTGAAAACTATTAGTCATTATTATGTGAAAATATAAGATTAGGGTTTTGATTAAAACCATATAGATTGGAGTTATTAAGGAAAGGAAACATAGGATTCGTGTTTTGACCGAAAGATAAAAGACTTTACAAAATAAAAATAAAAGATTATGGTTTTGAAAGATAGGGTTAGTGTTTTAATTAGAAAAAAATGAGACATTCCGAGAAGAAAATAAAACACTAGGGTTTTGGTTGTATGCATTGGATTAAGCTTTTGATTCAAATATAGTATGAGTTACGAAAAGAAAACGTAAGATCAAGATTTTGATTAAAAAAATGTGACATTAACATAAGAAAACTTAGGATTAGCGTTTTGATTCAAAAATCGTATGTATCCCGAAAAGAAAAGAAAGGGTTTGTCTGTCTTGGTTCTAAACTACGTGTCATTTTTAAATGAAAACAATGACTAAGGTATTGATTCAAAACTAAAAAATATTAGTCATTACTATAAGATAAGATAAGACTAGGGTTTTGAATAAAAACATATAGATAGGAGTTATTAAGGAAAGGAAACATAGAATTCGTATTTTGACCGAAAGATAGTAGACTTTACGAAATAAAAACAAAAGATTATGGTCTTGAAAGATAGAATTAGTGTTTTAATTAAAAACAAAATGATACATTCAGGAAAAAAAAACAAAACATTAGGGTTTTGATTGAAACCATAATATTATGCTTTTGATTCAGGTATAGTACGCGTTACGAAAAGAAAACATAAGATCAAGGTTTTGATTAAATAAAAGTGACATTAACATTAAAAAACTTAGGATTAGCTTTTTTATTCAAAAATCATAGTTATCCCGAAAAGAAAAGAAAGGCTTTGCGGTCATGGTTCTAAAGTAGGAGTCATTTTTAAATGAAAACAAGGACTAGGGTTTTGATTCAAAACTGAAAATTATTAGTCATTACTATAACAAAACATAAGATTAGGGTTTTGATTAAAAACATATAGATAGGAGTTAGTAAGGAAAGGAAACATAGGATTCGTGTTTTGACCGATAGATATTAGACTTTATGAAATAAAAACAAAAAATTATGGTCTTGAAAGATAGGGTTAGTGTTTTGATTAAAAACAAAATGAGACATTCCGAAAAAAAAAACAAAACATTAGGGTTTGGATTGAAAGCATAGGATTAAGCTTTAGATTCAAGTATAGTACGCGTTACGAAAAGAAAACATAAGATCAAGGTATTGATTAAAGAAAGGTGACATTAACATAAGAAAACTTAGGATTAGCATTTTGATTAAAAAATCATAGATATCACGAAATGAAAAGAAAGGGTTTGTTGTTTTTTATTCTAAAGTATGAGTTATATATAAATGAAAACAAAGAATACGGTTTTGATTCAAAATTGAAAACTATTAGTCATTACTATAAGAAAACATAATATTAGGGTTTTGATTAAAACCATATAGATTGGAGTTATTAAGGAAAGAAAACATAGGATTCATGTTTTGACCGAAAGATAGGAGACTTTACAAAATAAAATAAAAAATTATTGTCTTGAAAGATAGGGTTAGTGTTTTAATTAGAAAAAAATGAGACATTCCGAGAAGAAAACAAAATACTAGGGTTTTGGTTGTATGCATTGGATTAAGCTTTTGATTCAAGTATAGTACGCGTTACGAAAAGAAAAAATATAGGATCAAGATTTTGATTAAAGAAATGTGACATTAACATAAGATAACTTAGGATTAGCGTTTTTAATCAAAAATCGTAGTTATTCCGAAAAGAAAAGAAACGTTTTGTGGTTTGGTTCTAAACTACGAGTTATTTTTTAATGAAAATAAAGACTAGGGTTTTAATTAAAAACTGAAAATTATTAGTCATTAATATAAGAAACATAAGATTAGGGTTTTGATTAAAAAACATAAAGATAGGCGTTATCAAGGAAAGGAAACAAAGTGTTAGTTTTTTGACCGAACGATAGGAGACTTTATGAAATAAAAACAATAGATTATGCTCTTGAAAGATAGGGTTAGTGTTATGATTAAAAACAAAATGAGACATTACGAAAAGAAAACAAAACATTAGGGTTTGGACTGAAAGCATAGGATTAAGCATTTGATTCTGGTATAGTACGCGTTACGAAAAAAAACATAGGATCAAGGTATTTATTAAAGAAAGGTGACATTAACATAAGAAAACTTAGGATTATCGTTGTGATTCAAAAATCGTAGGTATCCGGAAAAGAAAAGAAAGGGTTTGCGTTCTTGGTTCTAAAGTACAAATCATTTTTAAATGAAAACAAATACTATGGTTTTGATTCAAAACTGAAAATTATTAGTCATTACTATAAGAAAAATAAGATTAGGGTTTTCATTAAAAACAAATAGATATGAGTTATTATGGAAAGGATACATAGGTTTCATGTTTTGACTGAAATATAGGAGACTTTATGAAATAATAACTAAAGATTATGGTCTTGATACATAGGGTTAGTGTTTTGATTAAAAACAAAATGAGACATTCTGAAAAGAAAACAAAACATTAGAGTTTAAACTGAAAGCTTAGGATTAAGCTTTTGAATCAAGTATAGTACGCGTTACGAAAAGAAAACAAAGGATCAAGGTATTGATTAAAGAAATGTGATATTAACATAAGAAAACTTAGAATTAACGTTTTGATTCAAAATAGTAGGTATACCGAAAAGAAAAGAAAGGGCTTGCGGTCTTGTTTCTAAACTACAAGTTATTTTTAAATGAAAACACAGTTTAGGGTTTTGATTCAAAACTGAAAGCTATTAGTCATTACCATAAGAAAATATAAGATTAGGGTTTTGATTAAAAACATATAGATAGGAGTTATTAAGTAAAGGAAACATGGAGTTCTTGTCTAGACCAAAAGATAGGAGACTTTACGAAATAAAAAGAAAAGATTATGGTCTTGAAAGATACTGTTAGTGTTTTGATTAAAAATAAAATAAGACATTCCGAAAAGTAAACAAAACATTAGGGTTTTAATTGTTAGCATAGAATTAAGCTTTTGATTCAAGTATATAGTACATGTTACGAAAAGAAATTATAAGATCAAGGTTTTGATTAAAGAAATGTGACATTAACATAAGGAAACTTAGGATTAGCGTTTTGATTCAAAAATCATAGGTATCCCGAAAATGAAAGAAAGGGTTTGAGGCCGTGGTTCTAAACTACAAGTCATTTTTAAATGAAAACAAAGACTAGGGTTTTGAATAAATTCTAAAAACTATTAGTCATTACAATAATAAAGCATAAGATTAGGGTTTTGATTAAAACCATATAGATAGGAGTTATTAAGGAAAGGAAATATATGATTTGTGTTTGACCGAAAGATAGAAGACTTTACGAAATAAAAACAAAAGATTATGGTCTTGAAAGATAGGGTTAGTGTTTTGATTAAAAACAAAATGAGACATTCCGAAAAGAAAGCAAAACATTGCGGTTTGGATTGAAAGCATAGCATTAAGCTTTTGATTCAAGTATAGTATGCATTAAGAAAAGAAAACATAGGATCAAGGTATTGATTAAAGAAAGGTGACATTAACATAAGAAAACTTAGAATTAGAGTTTTGATTCAAAAATAATAAGTATCCCGAAAAGAAAAGAAAGGCTTTGTTGTCTTGGTTATAAAGTAGGAGTCATTTTTTAATGAAAACACAGACTAGGGTTTTGATTCAAAACTGAAAACTATTAGTCATTACTATAAAAAAACATAATATTAGGGTTTTGATTAAAAAGATATAGATAGGAGTTATTAAGGAAAGGAAACATATAATTCGTGTTTTGACCGAAAGATGGTAAACTTTACGCAGTAAAAATAAAAGATTATGGTCTTCAAAGATTGGGTTAGTGTTTTGATTAAAAACAAAATCAGACATTACGAAAAGAAGACAAAACATTAGATTTTTGGTTGTAAGGATAGGATTGAGATTTTGATTAAAGTATAGTACGCGTTACGAAAAGAAAACATAGGATGAAGGTTTTGATTAAAGAAAGGTGACATTAACAAAATAAAACTTAGGATTAGCGTTTTGATTAAAAAATCATAGGTATCCGGAAAAGAAAAGAAAGTGTTTGTTGTCTTTTGATTGACTCGACCCGCAAGTGCACGGGGTCGTCAAGTAATACCCGTTACGCACGTGCGAGGGGGTCGTATTCCCAAGGGCCCGAGAATCTACCCCTACTTCCTCTTCGTATGATTGTTTGGCCGATCAAGTCAAGTGTTCTGCAAAAGAAATTAACGAGATGATTAACATGCAAATGAAATGCTCTAAGGTGGAAGCAATGAACAAGGGGTAAAACAATACAAAGAGAGGGTCACGGATGAGGATTACCAAGGGGGCTACTAAAGTGCGGGGTTTGCCTTAACTAGCACGCGAATGGGTAGTTTGGACCGAGAAACCAGAAGTTAGACCAACCCGATGGTCACGGAAATTGGTCCCTAATCCGGTACAAGTATCGAATACGGAATGCCTTCCGCTCGAATCCTCACACGATTGCAAAGGGAGCAAAAGGTTTCTCAAGTTAGGGAGAAGACACAATCTAGGTCAACCCTAACAATTGGAGGGGCACAAATACCCGATGGTCATGGCGTATTCATACATGTATCCCTACCAAGCTTGGTGAGCCTAATACTAGAGCAATGGTCATGCTTCCTAGCATTTTCTAAACATTGATACACGGAGTTCTCATGCATACCAAGCATTCAAATACACCAAACAAGGTTCACAAACAAGTCCCAAAATGCATAAATCAAGTCAAGCAAGCATCCTACACAAGTTCACCCCCAAGGTTCACCTACATCCGGTGACCTTGGGGTTTAGTTGCCCATGAATACAAAATACACAAGATAGTACATAGAAACAACCAAATACAAAAACAAGAACACTCCCTCAAAAGATAGAGGCCGAATGACGTTCCAAAGATGCCACCAAATAGGTGGCTTCCCTTGTCGATTCTCCTCTCAACTATGGATCAAGAAGGTGGATTTCATCGTATGTCGCTCTCCTTGTAGTTCTCTCCCAGGAAATGGCCTTCGACGGCAGCTCTTGGCTCCGATTTGAAGAAGGTGTCAAGTTTGCTCAAGACCTAGGGCTTCTCACTTTGAAAAATGAACTACTTTCCCTTTTAAAACTCAATTCCAGCAACTCATGCGGGCTGGCATACGGGCCGACATACGGGCACTGTAGCACCCCGAGTTTTGTGTAAGTTGCTGCAGTGAGTGCTACAGTAAAATGCTCCAGTGCATCTGCTACAGGAACCGTATACGGGCAATCCAGCGCCCGTATGAGTGCTGATAAGTGCTTGTGTTGTAGTAACGCGAAGCGTTATTATCTTACAATGAACATACTTTTTATCAGATTTTATCATTAAATAGTGTGCATTTGTGCGTTCTTGTGCATTGTAGGTTCATGGAGCTAAGTTGGAAAAGAAGAGCGAAGTTAGGTCGTGTTCGCCGTTGTTGGGAGGTTTTCGGACCAAGCAAGGAACAAGGCACGTGGTTAGACTTGTGAGTGTGTGCCAACCTCCTTTGGAGGGGCACAAAGGCAGTCACATTCACAACAAGTCTAACTCGTGTAGCTTAGGAAAATTTCACCAAGAAGGGGACTTCAAGCAATAGGCACGATCTACCATTGATTGTGTGCCCAATTCAATGGCCTCGATGAAGAAACAACGTATTCGGGAGCAGTTCGGGAGAGTTACTGCAGCAGCACTGTAGCTTGTTACTGCAGCAAATCACTGTAACAAGTTACTGTGCACTTCTGCCGAAAAATCAAGATTCCAGAGAATTCACACGGGCGTGTGGAATTAACACACGGCCGTGTGAAATAATTTTCCAGCAAGCCAGAGACTTCACACGGGCGTGTGGAATTAACACACGGCTGTGTGAATTGATTTCCCAGCAAGCCAGAGAATTCACACGGGCGTGTGGAATTAACACACGGCCGTGTGAAGTAATTTTTCAGGAAAGACAGAAACTTCACACGGGCGTGTGGAAATTCCACACGGCCGTGTGAAGTCCCGATAACTTCAAATTTAAAGCCGCACTCAACCTATTTAAAGCCCGATTTGGAGACTTTTTGAGCATCTTTCAACCTATCTTTCTCCCCAA
Organism: Dioscorea alata; assembly: GCA_020875875.1. Taxonomy (NCBI): domain Eukaryota; kingdom Viridiplantae; phylum Streptophyta; class Magnoliopsida; order Dioscoreales; family Dioscoreaceae; genus Dioscorea; species Dioscorea alata. The sequence continues at coordinate 11,621,005 of CM037025.1, read as the reverse complement.
CTTCTGGAGAGTGCGGCTAGGGTTTCGGAGAGGACTTTGTGGAGGATTGGAGCGCGCCATCGGCATCATCACCGACGTTCGACGGCCGCACAAGACCACGACCACACCATACGCGAGGGGGTTTTCATTGATGTCTTTAGTTTGTGTTTTATTTCATACATTGATGAACATGTATAGCTCCATGAGGAGCTAAACCCCTCGTGGGTATTCGGACTTGTAAAACTCTAGGATAATTATGTTTCTTTGACATTGTTATTATGCTTTCCATTAATTGATGAATAAATTCGAGTTTCAATTTTAGATTTCTTGTGCTATTGTTTTCTCTTAGCCGTGACACTAAGGATTGAGAACAATCTAGGTTATCCTTTGGAGGTGTGATATCTCCTGTAGGATTAGACTACTTAAAATTGAAGAGGGTTGAGAGGGAGAGTTGTGAGGTAGCACCGTACCCCTTTCCCTTCCGATGTGATTTCTCCCTACCTCCGATTCCTTGATTTATTAGAGGTCAAAATAGAGTGAAGTGCTAGGTAGACAAACTCCCCCAAGGTTTTTGGGGTGACGTGAATCCTACGCACTGGGGCTTAATTTAGACTATGGTTCTTCCTCCTGGACCAAAGGGGTAGGACTACTACACATAGGAACAGGTTTTATCACTAGGAGTCCCTAGAGCTTAAAGCAATCCCACGTAGTGTTAGGCTTAGGTAGAAATACTCCCTTGGGGCTTAGTTGAGCAATCAACAGAGTGAAGGGTTGACGTGAATCCTATTGCCGGGACATAGTGTTGGGGTTAGTCACGGTTGACCTTAGATTTGGGACCGTGTGTCTAAGGATTTTCCTCGACTCAATTGACATCAATAGGAAAGTATAATAGCATAGTCTTGCACTAGAAGCATAAGTCCTAGAGCTAACTTGTCCGGATACCCTATTCTCACTTGTTGCTAGTTTCTCTCTTTTTACTCATTGCTTGCACTTTTCCCTCTTTCATCTTTCTATTTACTTGTCTTGCTTCTACTCTAATTCCATAAATTCACTCATCACTCCGATCATTGTTTCTTTTCGTATATCGCACAACTCAATAGCAATTTCTCGTATTTTAAACCCCTATTCCTTGTGGATTCGACTACCCACTCACCGGGGTAACTTTATTACTTCGACAAGACCGTGCACTTGCGGTACACACGCAAAAGGTCGTGTCAAGTGCTCGTATGAAATTCCAGACTTAGCCGTTTCGCCAAAAGCTCGTGCTACAGTACTGCTACAGTACCCCCGGGCTCGAAAATGGTCTTTTCTTATCAATTTCTTTTAAAAATCTCATTGACGAGCTCCCTATGGTAACTTCAGTGCCTGTAACACGAAATAAAACAATTTAGACCGAAAACGGGCATCCACTCATATAAAAATACTCGAAGAATACGTGAACATACATAAATAATACGTACAGTTAGGCATTTATTATCTTTGTTCTAAACTACGAGTTATTTTTAAATGAAAACAAAGACTAGGGTTTGGATTCAAAAGTCAAAATTATTTTAGTCATTACTATAAGAAAACATAAAATTTGGGTTTTGATTAAAAATGTATAGAAATGAGTTATTAAGAAAAGAAAACATAGGATTCATGTTTTGACCCAAAGATAGAAGACTTTACCAAAGAAAAACAAAAGATTATGGTCTTGAAAGATAGGTTAGTGTTTTGATTAAAACCAAAATGAGACATTCAGAAAAGAAAACAAAACATTAGGGTTTGGATTGAAAGCATAGGATTAAGCTTTTGATTCAAGTATAGTACGCGTTACGAAAAGAAAACATAGGATCATGGTTTTGATTAAAGAAAGGTGACATTAACATAAGAAAACTTGGGATTATCGTTTTGATTAAAAAATCGTAGGTATCCTGAGAAGGAAAGAAAGGGTTTGCGGTCGTGGTTCTAAACGACGAGTCATTTTTAAATGAAAACAAAGACTAGGGTTTTGATTCAAAACTAAATACTATTAGTAATTACTATAAGAAAACATAAGATTAGGGGTTTGATTAATAACCTATAGATATGAGTTATTAATTAAAGAAGATGTAGGATTCGTGTTTTGACCGAAAGATAGAAGAATTTACGAGACAAAAACAAAAGATTATGGTCTTGAAACATTGGTTTAGTGTTTTGATTAAAAACAATATGAGACATTGCGAAAATAAAACAAAACATCAGAGTTTTGATTGAAAGCTTAGGATTACTCTTTTGATTCAAGTACAGTAAGCGTTACGAAAAGCAAATATAGGATCAAGGTTTTGATTAAGAAAAGATGACATTAACATAAGAAACCTTAGGATTAGCGTTTTGATTAAAAAATCGTATGTATCTCGAATAAAAAAGAAAGGGTTTGCGGTCTTGGTTCTAAGCTATGAGTCATTTTTAAATAAAAACAAAGACTACGGTTTTGATTCAAAACTGAAAAATATTAGTCATTACTGTAAGAAAATATAAGATTAAGTTTTTGATTAAAAACATATAGATAGGAGTTATTAAGAAAAGAAAACCTAGGATTCATGTTTTGACGGAAAGATAGGAGACTTTACGAAATAAAAACAAAAGATTATGCTCTTGAAAGATAGGGTTAGTGTTTTGTTTAAAAACAAAATAAGTCATTCCGAAAAGAAAATAAAACATTTGGGGTTTGGTTGTAAGAATAAGATTAAGCTTTTGATTCAAGTATAGTACGCGTTACGAAAAGAAAACATAAGATCAACATTTTGATTAAAGAAAGATGAAATTAACATAAGAGAACTTAGGATTAGTGTTTTGATTAAAAAATCATAGGTATCCCGAAAAGAAAAGAAAGGGTTTGTGGTCTAGGTTCTAAAGTACGAGTCATTTTTAAATGAAAACAAATACTATGGTTTTGATTCAAAACTGAAAATTATTAGTCATTACTATAAGAAAAATAAGATTAGGGTTTTCATTAAAAACAAATATATATGAGTTATTATGGAAAGGATACATAGGTTTCATGTTTTGACTGAAATATAGGAGACTTTATGAAATAATAACTAAAGATTATGGTCTTGATACATAGGGTTAGTGTTTTGATTAAAAACAAAATGAGACATTCTGTAAAGAAAACAAATTAATATTAGGGTTTTGATGGAAAGTAGGATTAATCTTTTGATTCAAGTATAATATGCGTTACAAAAAGAAACATATGATTAAGGTTTTGATTAAAGAAAGGTGGCATTAACATAAGAAAACTTAGGATTAGCGTTTTGATTCAAAAATCGTAGGTATCCCGAAAAGAAAAGAAAGGGTTTGCGGTCTTGGTTCTAAACTACGAGTCATTTTTAAATGAAAAAAAAAACTAGGATTTTGATTCAAAACTGAAAAATTATTAGTTATTACTATAAGAAAACATAAGATTAGCGTTTTTATTAAAAACATATAGATAATAGTTATTAAGAAAATGAAATATAGGATTCGTGTTTTGACCGTGAGACTGAGGATTTCCTCGACTCAATTGGCATCAATAGGAGAGTATAATAGCATAGTCTTGCACTAGAAGCATATATCCTAGAGGTAGCTTGTCCGGATACCCCGCTTCATTCATTGTTAAATCCTCTTTATTCTCTTTTACTTGCACTTTCTCATCTTCCATCTTTCTATTTAATTTCTCATCTTTTAGTATAATTGTTTCCATAATTCACTCATCGAATCAATTGATCACTTTTCCGTACTTCGCATAGTTTTAATAGTGAAATCTCGTATTCTAACTCCCTATTCCCTGTGGATTCGATTACCCTCTCACCGGGGTAACTTTTATTACTTCGACAAACCCGTGCACTTTCGGGCCGCCTGTCAGTCTCCAAAATCGGCCTTTTATAATGTTGAGTCGCGGCTTTAAAATTGGACTTATTGGGACTTCATACGGCCGTGTGGAATTTCCACACGCCCGTATGAAGTTTCTGGCTTGCAGAAAAATTAATTCACACGGCCGTGTGGAATTTCCACACGCCCGTTTGAATTCTCTAGAATCCTGATTTCTTGCAGAAAGTGAACAGTAGCTTGCTACAGTGTTTTGCTACGCTAACAATCTACAGTACTTGCTGAAACACTCCTGAATCCGTTGTTCTTCATCGAGGCCATTGATTTGGGCACACTATCAATGGTAGATCATGCCGATTGCTTCAAGTCTCCTTGGTGAAGTTCTCCTAAGCTACACGAGTTAGACTTATTGTGAATGTGACTACCTCTGTGCCCCTCCAAAGGAGGTTGGCACACACTCACAAGTCTAGGCTCGTGTCTTGTTCTTTGCTTGGTCCGAAAACTTCCTAACAACGGCGAACACGATCTAACTTCGTTCTTTTTCTCCAAATTATCTCCACAAATGCACATAATTTAGTGATAAAATCTGATGAAAGATATGTTCATTGTAATATAATAACGCTTCGCATTACTATAACACAAGCATTGTAAGATAATAACGCTTTGCGTTACTATAACATAGTAGAACAACTACAGTACTGCATACGATCTCCACTGCGCCCGCTTGGTTACCCGCATGAACTTCCTGACCAAGCCATTCTTCAAGTCTTCGTGCTATAGTGGTTGCTACAGTATCACTACAGTACCTCCCCGCCTCAGAAACAGTGTTTTCGATGCTGATTTCTTCTCTAATTCTGTCATCGAGCTCGCTGGGGCCTTATTGCCACCTGTAACACAAAAAAAACCAATTTAAACCAAAAACGGGCATCAGCTCATATAAAAATACGCAATATATACGCCTGAATACCTATAGAATGCGTATATTTAGGCGTTTATCAAAAGCATACTCCAAATGTCCGGTAGCGGCTTCAATTCCAGTTCAGGGGGTTCTTCAAGTGATGATTTCAATCTTCCCTACTTGCTTAAATCAAGCTTCTCAATCTACTGATCTTCCATTTCAGATAAACTACCATTCCCTGAGCTGTCTTCCATTCCTTGTATCTCTGCTTCAATAGAATTCAAGTCCTTCTCCTGCACATAATCTTTTTCTTCTGAATTTTCTGATCCTATTTGATCGGTCCCCTCTTCAAGTGGAGTCAATGACCCTAAGTGTCCGTCTGAATTGTTTTCTGACCATTCATTGATGGGGTCATGGTGACAGCCTGGTGGATAAGAATATCCTACAAGTTTGACCCTTTCTGACTGCATATACTGTTGGAGAAGAGATTCGGTGTTGTGACATCCCAAGGATAAGTTGGTTGAGTCATCACAGTACTGCCTCTTCCACTGATCATCATAAAAGTTTGGAGGATCCAACGAAATCCCGGTGCTTGAGTAGTGAGGGAATGACTCCTGTGAACAATAATAATTAGTCCAATCACCGGGTGAAAACATGGCAAAACAATAAATAGGAGATATTTACAGACTAATGATAGAATATATACAAAAATGGTAAACCCGAAACAAGATGATGGTCAAATCAACATGCACTAAGTTTTCTGAGTATTTCTCCTGGGATCCCCGGTAACGGCGCCAAAAACTTGGTGTGTGCTAACCCGCAAGTGCACGGGTCATCAAGTAATACCTCTTGTGCGAACACGAGAGGGTCGTATTACCTGGGGCCCGAGAAGCTACCCTTACTTCTTTTTTGCAATGTTGTTTAACCGACAAGATTTAAATGAGTGAATTAAATGCAAAGGAATTAAAAAAATAACTAATTGATGTGAATTAATGAGGACAAGAACGGTGTAAGTCAGGGCTAGGAGTGGTCACAGATGAAGGTCCCCTTGGGGGCTACTAAAGTGAGTTGGAAGCTTGAACTAACATGCAAGTGACTAGTTGGACCGAGAAAACCCTAGATTAGGCCAACCCGATGGTCAGGGTGATTGACCCCTGGTTGCAATGTGTTCGCTCACCTGCAAGTGCACGGGATCGCCAAGTAATACCCCTCGCGCAAGCACGAGGGGGTCGTATTCCCAAGGGCCCGAGAATCTATTCTTACTTCCTTATCACAATGTTGTCCAACCTAAGTAATTACTTGATAGAGAGAACTACAAATAATAACGGATGTAAAAAAAAGCATGCAAATAGTAAATACAAATACGAAGGAAAATCAAGGCTAGGAAATGGTTACGGACGAGGATTGCCTCGGGGGTTACTAAAGTGCTAAGGATACCCTAACTAGCATGCACGTGGATGGTTTGGACCGAGAAACCCTAAATTAGACCAACCCGATGGTCACGGTATTTGGTCCCTAATCCGGTACGATGATAAACGCCTAAACATACGTATTTTCCATGTATTCGGGTGTATGTGTTATGTATTTTTTCTATGAATTGACACCCGTTTTTGGTCTGAATTGGTTTCTTTCGTGTTACAGGTACTGATGTGACCCCTTCGAGCTCGTTGATAGAATTTGAGAAGAAATCGGCGACGAGAACACTGTTTCTGAGCGGGGGGGACTGTAGCAACCACTGTAGCACAAACCCTTTGGCGAAATGGCTAAGTCTGGAGGTTCATGCGGTCTGGCATGCGGGGCACTGCAGAGGCCGCATACGGTACTGTAGCAGTTTTACCGTAGCATACGGTACTGTAGCAGTTTACTGCAGCGGCACTGTAGCAACTTACACGATTTCGGGTTTTCTCGGGATTTTCTCTCCCCGCATGCTGGCTCGCATACGGGGCCGCATAACGCTCTGGATGATGTTTTTAAGGGTTTTGGGAAGTCATTTTGGGGGAGAGCCCTAGACCTTGAGCAAGCTTGACTTCACCACCTTCTTTGGGAGCTTGAGGCCGGCTTTTGGAGGTGATTCTTGAGGAGAGGACGACGGGGAGAGCACGAGACGACGACTCCACACCTTCGATTTGGATTTTAGAGGAAGTTTGACAAGGGAAGCCACTCCTTGGGTGGCGTCCTTGGAAGCGTCATTCGGCCTTGATCCTTTGAGGGAGTGTTCTTATTATGCTTTTGGTTGTTTCCATGTATTTATTTGCATACTTTGTGTTCGTGAGCAACTAAACCCCAAGGTCACCGGATGTAGGTGAACCTTGGGGGTGAACTTGTGTATTTTGGATGATTCCTTTCTAGTTTATGCATGTGTGTTGGTTTGAGATCCTTGTTTGGTGGTTCTTGAATGCCTTGATATGTATGAGAACTCTATATGTCAATTCCTAGACAATGCTAGGTTGCATGACCATTGCCCTAGTATTAGGCTCACCAAGCTTGGAAGGGAATACATGTACGAATACGCCGTGACCATCGGGTATTTGTACCCCTCCAATTGTTAGGGTTGTCCTTGATTGTGTTTCAACCCTAGCTTGGGGAAATCCATTAAACCCATTGCAATCGTACAAGGATTTGGGCGGAAGAAATTCCGTATTCCAATACTTGTACCGGATTAGGGACCAAACACCGTGACCATCGGGTTGGTCTAATTTAGGGTTTCCCGGTCCAAACCACCCACGTGCATGCTAGTTAGGGTATCCTTAGCACTTTAGTAGCCCCCGAGGGAATCCTCATCCGTGACCATTCCCTCGCCCTGATTTCCCTCAGTATTTGTATTTATTATTTGTATGCTTTTCATACATCCGTAGATTATTTGTAGTTATCTCCTTTGAGTGATTGCTAGGTTAAACAACATTGTGATAAGGAAGTAAGAATAGCTCCTCGGGCCCTTGGGAATACGACCCCCTCGTGCTCGCGCGAGGGGTATTACTTGGCGACCCCGTGCACTTGCGGGTGAGCGATTCAAACGCGTTTCTCACCAAGTTTTTGGCGCCGTTGCCGGGGACCCACGAGGAATATTCGGAAAACTTAAAACGTGTTGATTTGACCATTTTTACTTTTGTTTGTTTTTACCAGTCCTGTATATATTCTGTCAATTCATTTTTATTTTGTTTCTCTCTCTAAACCATGGCTTCGACTAACACTTGGGTCTACGATCATTATCCACAGGAACCATTCTACCCTTACTCGAATGCACCATATTGGTTGGATGAGTTGTGCCCCAACACTGAACAGTGGATAAGAACGGCGGTTGATGCCAGTACCGCTACATTTGTTAAAGAACATGGGGCTCAGTTTGTGTTTGACAAATACTTCGAATCTATCAGGGAACAACCGGTCACAGAAACCTGCTCTCCAAACCACCAACCTGAATCCTCTCATCATGAGCTAAGAAGAGATGTTGAGTATCCTGCTGATTCTTTGTTGCCTCTTGAGGATGTGTCTGATCAAACTCGAACTGGATATTCAGAGGCAAATCCCCATGTGCCAGAGGACAATGCAGGTGTGATTGAAAATGCTCTTCAGTGTGTGGAAGAAGTGTTAGGCGTTGTTTCCCCAGGTACGGGGGACTACAGTGACACCGAACAGTTTGATCTCGGGAATTATGGGAAACAGAAGTCATCAATCGAGGAACCCCCAGAATTAGAGTTGAAGCCTCTCCCCGAACATTTGGAATATGCTTTCTTGGAAAAGGGGTCCAAGCTTCCAGTCATTATTGCCTCAGATCTCACTGTTAGGCAGAAGGAGCAACTTCTCGAGGTGCTTAAGAGACACAAAAAGGCTATTGCATGGAAAATCTCGGATATTAAGGGGATTAGCCCATCTTTCTGCACTCATAAAATCCTCATGGAGGACAACCATAGGCCTCGAGCAATTCCCCAACGGAGACTCAACCCTAACATGAGAGAGGTGGTAAGGAACGAAGTCATCAAACTTTTGGATGCAGGCATTATTTATCCCATCTCTGACAGTGCATGGGTAAGCCCAGTGCAGGTGGTACCAAAGAAAGGGGGGATGACGGTTATTGCTAATGAAAAGAATGAGCTTGTTCCTACCAGGACTGTCACAGGTTGGAGGGTATGCATTGACTACAGGAAACTCAATGATGCCACGAGAAAAGATCACTTTCCCTTACCCTTCATTGATCAGATGCTTGAGCGACTGGCGGGACATTCTTATTACTGTTTCCTGGATGGTCTCTCCGGGTATTTTCAGATTCCCATTGCCCCAGAAGATCAAGAGAAAACAACCTTCACTTGTCCCTATGGCACATTCGCATACCGTCGTATGCCTTTCGGGTTATGCAATGCACCGGCGACATTTCAGAGATGCATGATGGCAATTTTCGAGGATATGGTGGAGGATATCATGGAAGTGTTTATGGATGATTTCTCGGTCTTTGGTGACTCATTCGAGCTTTGCCTTAGAAATCTGCAACGGGTTTTGATCCGATGCGAAGAAACCAATTTGGTGCTCAGTTGGGAAAAATGTCACTTCATGGTCAAGGAAGGCATAGTGCTCGGGCATAAAATCTCACAAAAAGGGATTGAGGTGGATAAGGCCAAAGTTGCAACCATCGAAAAACTTCCTCCTCCTACCTCAGTTAAAGCAATCAGAAGCTTTTTGGGGCACGCTGGGTTTTATCGAAGATTTGTGAAAGACTTCTCATCAATTGCTCGACCGCTTACAAAACTTCTTGAGAAGGATGCCCCTTTTGAGTTCAATGACGATTGTATGAATGCCTTTCTCACCCTGAAGCAGAAGCTTGTGGAGGCACCGATCATGGTCTCCCCGGACTGGAATCTGCCGTTTGAGTTAATGTGTGATGCAAGTGACTTCGCAGTGGGGGCCGTACTTGGGCAGCGACGAGACAACCATTTCCATCCTGTCTATTATGCAAGCAAAACTTTGAACGATGCTCAGGAAAACTACACCACCACTGAGAAGGAAATGCTCGCGGTTGTTTTCGCATTTGACAAATTCCGGTCATATCTAGTACTATCCAAGGTGATTGTGTATACTGATCATTCGGCATTGAAGTACCTGTTGAGTAAGCCCGACGCCAAGCCTCGTCTAATCCGTTGGGTTCTACTGTTGCAAGAATTCGATTTGGAGATAAGAGATAAAAAGGGGGCAGAGAACCTAGCAGCTGATCACCTCTCACGCCTTGAGAACCCATATGAGGGTGTCTTGCAAAAAGGAGAAATAAATGACACCTTCCCTGGGGAGCAACTCTGCAGCATAAGAGTGATTGAGCAGGATGAGGCTCCGTGGTTCGCTGACTTTGCGAACTATTTGGCGGCAAGAACCTTCCCAAAGTGGCTCACACCTCAACAACGAAAAAAATTCTTCGCCGACCTGAAACACTATACATGGGAGGATCCATTCCTATTCAGGACTTGCTCCGACCAAATTGTGAGAAGGTGTGTCTCAGTGGACGAGGGGCATGATATCTTGTTACATTGTCATTCGGGTCCTACTGGGGGCCACTACAGTGGGACCAGAACAGCTAAAAAGGTACTTGATGCGGGGTTCTACTGGCCTACCATGTTCCATGATGCACAGTCAGTGGTGCAACATTGTGATCGGTGTCAGAGAGCGGGTAATTTATCAAAACGTGATGAAATGCCTCAAAATTGGAACCAAGCTTGCGAACTGTTCGATGTGTGGGGGATAGATTTCATGGGTCCATTCCCTAGTTCCCAGGGCAACAAGTATATCTTGGTCGCAGTGGACTATGTCTCCAAGTGGGTGGAGGCCCTGGCCTGCTCATCTTGTGATGCTAGGGTGGTTGTGAAATTTTTAAAAAAATTGTTCTCTTGGTTTGGAACTCCTAGGGCAATCATAAGTGACCGGGGAACACATTTTTGCAACTCTCAGTTCGAAAAAACCCTTAAACGATACGGGGTATCTCACAGGACGTCAACCGCCTATTACCCTCAAACAAGTGGTCAAGTTGAAGTGTCGAATAGGGAGTTGAAGAGGATCCTGGAAAAAACTGTTAGCCACCACCGGAAAAATTGGGCAGACCAGCTCGAGGATGCGCTTTGGGCGTACAGAACTGCATTCAAGACCCCTACTGGATCAACACCCTACCGACTGGTCTATGGAAAAGCATGTCATTTGCCGGTGGAACTTGAGCACAGAGCATATTGGGCGATAAAGCAACTCAATTTCGACCCCCATCTTTGTGGTCACAAGAGAAAATTTCAACTAAACGGGTTAGAGGAGTGGCGTGCTTTGGCATACGAAACTTCAGTCCGGTACAAAGAAAAGATGAAGGAACACCATGACAGACACATAAAGCAACCTAAGTGCTTCCAAAATGGGGATCATGTACTTCTTTTCAATGCGAGGTTGAGACTTTTCCCGGGGAAATTAAAATCACGGTGGCACGGGCCATATACGGTCACGCAAGTATTCCCTCATGGCGCCGTCGAGATTTCTCATCCACAACATGGGACATTTAAAGTCAATGGACACCGGTTGAAACATTACTTTCCGGGTAACAACTCTTCATCAAAATTTGGAGGTATCTCTCACCCCTTTGTTCCACCCTGAATTGAGGTAAACCATGTCGAGCTAAAGACATTAAAAAAGCGCTTCTTGGGAGGCAACCCAAGTCTTTAAATTCATTGCACTTATTTTTTTCTTCTTAGTTGTTGTTGTTGTGTTTGGGTATTTTTCGTATTTTTTGTGGTGCTTGTGAGTTTGAGTCTTGTTGATCTTTGTGCTTGTGGTTGTTGTTTAGCCGAATTCCATAATTTATTTCATCTTGTTGCACCATAGATTTCATGATCTTTGTATTTTTTCTTGAGTGTTGGTGCCTCATTCTCCATGTTTTTAATGATTTTTGAGTGTTTTCGGCTTTGTTTTCATGTGATTTTTGAGTGCTAGGTTGAGATCTTGAGCTAAAAATTTCCTGGACCTTATGCGGCCTACCATGCGGCCGCATGAGGGGCCGCATACAAATTCCAGAGAAGTATGCGGCCTGCTATGCGGCCGCATAGCAGGCCGCATGAAAATTCCAGAGAAGTATGCGGCCTGCTATGCGGCCGCATAGCAGGCCGCATGGTTTTTCCCGAGAGCCATGCGTGCAACCATGCGGCCGCATAGGGGGCCGCATGGTCTCCCGGCCCTTATCACCTTCTCTTCACTTCACTCCCTCACTATTCACTCAATTTTCATCAAACTTCTTTTCTTTTCTCCTTCATCTCTCCACCATTTTCCTTCATTCTTTTTGCATCCAAACACTCTCTTCATCCTAGCAAGCATAATTTTGGAAGATTTTCAAGGTTTTATCAAGGTTTTAGCCGATTTTCACTTCATCTTCTCATTGGTGCCCTAATTCAAGGTTTGTGTTCCTATCACTCATTCTTTGGTTTTTTATGGTTGAAATGATGGGAAAACATGATGCTTTTCATGGTGAATGCTTCTTGTAATTATTTCTCTTGAATTTCAAGCTTTGTACATTTAGATTGTCACTTTTACAAGAAGAAACTCTACCAAAATTTCCCCGAAATTACTGTAGCACTAGCCAAAAATCAGCCTTTGTTCTTCATTAACCAATTTTCTCAAGTTTTTTTGGCTTGATGATGGTTCTCTTGTCTTGTAGGGATGCCGATCAAACACGTGGCTTCCAAGCGCGTTAGGAGAAGCTCTCCACCACCCGTTTGCGAGCCTACATTCAAGAATGATGCCCACAAGGCAAGTTTGCGTTTTTGTCGAAGAGGAGGTTTGGCACGGTGCGAGTTATCGATTGGGAGGCTTTGAAGACATTGGACATTGATGATACCGTTCGAGGCCTCATCTCCCGTGATGGATGGGATGATATTCTTGAGATCGATGAGCCCACTTATCGGGAGTTGACCTTGGAGGTGTTGAGCACATTTGAGGTCTCCGGGCATGCTCCCCATTTGCGCCAAGCTAGCACCATTACTTTCAGAGCCTTTGGTAAGCGGCACAAGATCACCGACGACCAGTTGGCCATTTACCTTGGGTTTCACACTTATGAGTCCCTTGCCGATTCAGAGCTCAGGGCTTTACCTCGTGACTTCCCACGCTCGGTGTCCCCTAGTTCCCTTTGGAGGTCTATTGCTCGCTCGTCATCTTCGAAGAAGGCTTCTTTGATGGCCGACCCCGTTCACAGGTACTTACAGGCCCTACTATCCAGAAGTGTGAGCGGTCGCGCTGATTCTACTGGGGTGGTTTCTCGTACCGATCTACTTATTATGTACAGTATTCTTCAGCGGTACCCCATCCACATGGGCCATCTGTTCGCCGGACTTATTGAGCATCAGGGGACTTCTACTCGCCTTGGGGCTATATTTGCCGGGCCGTATATTACACGCATCATCAGGGGCCTAGGACTGATTGAGCACACCCAGGGCATGAGCATTGTGAGCACCGTGGCACCACTTAGTCTGTCGATCTTGCTTCATATTGGGATAGTTGAGAGGTCGGGAGACACTTACCGCCTCCCGCGCAATGGAGGCACGAGTTCCCATGACCCCGACACCTCTCGGGATTCTGAGTCAGGATCAGAGTCTGATTCAGAGTCCGCCCCTGTACCCGACGCAGCACCTAGCGGGAGTCGACCATCACTTGAGGAGAGTTTCGCGGAGTTCCGCATCGAGGTCCGTCAGCAGTTGCAGACCCTTGGGACCTCTCAGGAGGTGTTGACAGCATCAGTGCGAGATTTAGCCGCATCACAGGGCCGCATCGAGAGCAGCATGGCCGAGATCTTATCATACATGCGCGGCGCTTCATCTTCTGTCGGCACCTCCTCCACAGCTACCACGTGCCTTGCGCCGTCACTCCCGCCAGATTTCTAGACTCGCAGCACCACTCTAGTTTTTTTTTCTGTTGTTTGTTATGGTTTTTATTTCTAGACTTGTTGGTTTGTATTGTTGTACTTTTCAATTAGCAAGGGTCCTGACCCTTCTAAACTGTATTTTCCCGTTTTTGATTCGTGCTTTCTTGTCCGGCTCTCTATTTATTTCTTGGGATGTGATATGTTTCCTCTCTATTTTCAGGACTAATCATTGTAGAGGATTCACGCCCCTTGCACCTCACAACTTTCCCCCGGTCCAGGCACACGTGGAGTTCATCTCATCGACCAATTAGGGAAGTTTCTTTACCTCATTCCCGTATTTCTATGTTTATATTTTTATCTCGCACCTTACTCTGCTGATTCATGTACATTGAGGGCAATGTACAACTTTAGGTGTGGGGATGGGGTACTTTACTAGTTTTGCATGCATGAATACCGATGATAGCTATGATTTTAGGGTTTAGTACTTCCTAGCTTGAAAGAATGATAGAAGTGAGTTGTATTCTTATACTGTGCTTGAATGATCCCCTGTTTTATTTTTAGTGCTTTTTCATGCTCTATCATGATTGCTCCTACCTTGTACACTCCAACCAACCCATTATGATGATTTTGGTATTAGACTGTTAAATTCTTTCTTCAATATTCTGTTAAGAGCTTTTGAGGTCCTTTTTCGTTTTCTGTAGCCTTAAGTGAACTTTTGTAACATGTTTCCAAGGGACTGAGATACAATGTGTAAAAAAAAAAAAAAAAAAAAAAAAAAAAAAAAAAAAGTGGAGTCTATGGCAGTATTCCTCTGCTGGCACAGGTACTGATGTGACCCCTTCGAGCTCGTTGATAAAATTTGAGAAGAAATCGGCGACGAGAACACTATTTCTGAGCGGGGACCACTGTAGCAACCACTGTAGCACGAACCCTTTGGCGAAATGGCTAAGTCTGGAGGTTCATGCGGTCTGGCATGCGGGCATTGCAGAGGCCGCATACGGTACTGTAGCAGTTTTACTGTAGCATACGGTACTGTAGTAGTTTACTGTAGCGGCACTGTAGTAACTTACACGATTTCGGGTTTTCTCGGGATTTTCTCTCCCCGCATGCGGGGTCTCATACGGGGCCGCATAACGCTCTGGATGATGTTTTTAAAGGTTTTGGGAAGTCATTTTGGGGGAGAGCCCTAGACCTTGAGCAAGCTTGACTTCACCACCTTCTTTGGGAGCTTGAGGCCGGCTTTTGAAGGCGATTCTTGAGGAGAGGACGACGGGGAGAGCACGAGACGACGACTCCACACCTTCGATTTGGATTTTAGAGGAAGTTTGACAAGGGAAGCCACTCCTTGGGTGGCGTCCTTGGAAGCGTCATTCGGCCTTGATCCTTTGAGGGAGTGTTCTTATTATGCTTTTGGTTGTTTCCATGTATTTATTTGCATACTTTGTGTTCATGAGCAACTAACCCCCAAGGTCACCGGATGTAGGTGAACCTTGGGGGTGAACTTGTGTATTTTGGATGATTCCTTTCTAGTTTATGCATGTGTGTTGGTTTGAGATCCTTGTTTGGTGGTTCTTGAATGCCTTGATATGTATGAGAACTCTATATGTCAATTCCTAGACAATGCTAGGTTGCATGACCATTGCCCTAGTATTAGGCTCACCAAGCTTGGAAGGGAATACATGTACGAATACGCCGTGACCATCGGGTATTTGTACCCCTCCAATTGTTAGGGTTGTCCTTGATTGTGTTTCAACCCTAGCTTGGGGAAATCCATTAAACCCATTGCAATCGTACAAGGATTTGGGCGGAAGAAATTCCGTATTCCAATACTTGTACCGGATTAGGGACCAAACACCGTGACCATCGGGTTGGTCTAATTTAGGGTTTCCCGGTCCAAACCACCCACGTGCATGCTAGTTAGGGTATCCTTAGCACTTTAGTAGCCCCCGAGGGAATCCTCATCCGTGACCATTCCCTCGCCCTGATTTCCCTCAGTATTTGTATTTATTATTTGTATGCTTTTCATACATCCGTAGATTATTTGTAGTTATCTCCTTTGAGTGATTGCTAGGTTAAACAACATTGTGATAAGGAAGTAAGAATAGCTCCTCGGGCCCTTGGGAATACGACCCCCTCGTGCTCGCGCGAGGGGTATTACTTGGCGACCCCGTGCACTTGCGGGTGAGCGATTCAAATGCGTTTCTCACCATACGAGTATTGGAATACGGAATTGTTTCCGCCCAAATCCTCCTACGATCGCAATGGGTGTGGTAGATTTCTCAAGCTAGGGTTGAAACACAATCAAGGACAACCCTAACAATTGGAGGGGTACAAATACCAGATGGTCACGTAGTATTCGTACATGTATTCCCTTCCGAGCTTGGTGAGCCTAATACTAGGGCAATGGTTATGCAACCTAGTATTTTCTAGGAATTGATACATAGAGTTCTCATACATACCAAGGCATTCAAGAAACACCAAACAAGGATCACAAACCAAAACAAATGCATAAACTAGCTCAAGCATCAAAAATTACACAAGTTCACCGCCAAGGTTCACCTACACCCGGTGACCTTGGGGTTTAGTTACTCATGATCACAAAATAAGCAAGAAAGTACATGAAAACAACCAAATACATAATGAGAACACTTCCTCAAAAGATCAAGGCCGAATGATGCTTCCAAGGACGCCACCCAAGGAGTGGCTTCCTACGTCGATCTTACTCTCAAATGTAGATCAAGGGTGTGGACTCGTCGTGTCATGCTCTCCCCGTCGTCCTCTCCTCAAGAATCGCCTCGAAAACCCGGTCTCAAGCTCCCAAGGAAGGTGGTGAAGTCAAGCTCTCCCAAGACCTAGGCTCTCCCTTATCAAAAATGCTCCAAAAACCCTTAAAAACCAATTCCAGCGAGCTATGCGGCGTTCCATGCGGCCCCCGCATGCGGGAAGAGAAGATTTCAGAGAAATCCCGAAAATAGTGTAAGTTGCTACAGTATCGCTACAGTACCCCCCCGAATACATATGCTCGAATACATAGACAATACATATTTTTATTCTCAAATACATACGCCCGAATACAGTAATTTGCTACAGTATCCCCGTGCTCAAAAACAGTGTTTTCGATGCCGATTTCATCTCAAATCTGTCATCGAGCTCGCTAGGGTCTCATTGGTACCTGTAACACAAAAGAAACCAGTTCAGACCAAAAACGGGCGTCAACTCATGTAAAAATACGTAATACATACGCCCGAATACATAGACAATACGTATATTTAGGCGTTTATCAACCCCTAATCCGGTACGGGTATTAGATACAGTATTTCTACCGACCAAGATTTCCCCTACTATTGCTATGGGTAAAGTGGTTTTCTCAAACCTGGGTAAAAATACAAATGAGTATTTAACCATAGGAGTGGAGTGGTACAAATACACGATGGTCACGGCGTATTTATGCATGTTTCCTTTCCAAGTTTGGTGAGTCTAACACTAGGGAAATGATCATGCAACCTAGCCTTTCCTAAGTCCTTTGATACATAGAGTTCTCATATATATCAAGCATGTAAAAATACCAAACAATGGATCACAAACAAGCCACAAACATTAATTGGCACAAAATCATCCAAAACATCACAAGTTCACCCCCAAGGTTCACCTACATCAGGTGACCTTGGGGTTTAGTTGCTCATGCTCAAGAAATACAACACAAAGTCCATGGAAACAACCAAAGAAAACATAAGAAAGATTCCCTCAAAGGTGAAGGCCGGAGAAATTCCAATAACGCCACTTGTAGGGGTGGCTTTCCTTGTCTTCAACCTTCAAATGCAAAGCTCTAACTTAGAGATCCTTCCCAAGAACTAGCTCTCCTGGCCAAATTTTCCACGAAATTGCCCTCCAAATACTTCTTCAACCTCAGATCTCAGATGGTGGTGAGAGGCTCCAAGAAGAAGAGTCTACATTCCCCAAGAAAACCCTAGAATCCCCATAAAAAGGGTAAATTCTTGCCTCTTCACGGGTGAACTCACGATCCATATATGGCCTATGAGTTTGCCTGTAATGTGAATCGTAAGAATCCGCAAAGTTGTAAAATTGCTATAGTAACAATGCTACAGCAAAACCGCTACATGATAAGTGTCTAAATACATCACGTTTATTATATATATTTTATACACTTTCATGCATTTTTCTATGACTCCGATGCCCTTTACGCACTTTTCTTGTTAATTATCATTTCAGGACATCGGAAGACCATCTAGTGCGTGTTTGAGCTTCTTTTGGCATCATCGAAGAATATATTGAAGCTCACATGTATCCTCAAGTTTCGGGCAAGAAAATAGTGGATTTCAGGCCGTTCACTGTAGTGATTTTACTGTAGCACCATTACTGTAGCAGTGCGCGGGCACTGTGCGGCCGGCACACCACCCGCACAAGGCCGACATAAGGATGTGCGGGCACTGTGCGGCCCGCACAGTACCCGCACACGCACGGGCTGAAAGGGCTGAAAGGGCAGAAGAGATGATTGTTTGGTTATTTAAGGCTTCTAGGGCTTGTTTTATGGTGTCTTTGGCCTCCATCCTCTCCACTCTTCTCCACCATCATCTCCACCATTCTCCACTATTATTCCATCAGTTTTCTTCATCATCAACGGATTGGAGAGGCGATTTGAAGATCAAGAACTCAAAGGGGGAAGAAGGAAGCACTCAAGGAACACATCAAGGGGCTCATCGGTGCGGATCCGGCGAGTCTTCGTCTCCACCTTCTAGCCTACATCTGAGGGAGTTTCTTATGAGCATTTTCATTGATTATATCTTGTATTTCTTCCTTTGATGTGGAACTAGCCTCCCAAGGTCTCCGGGCTCCGGTGAACCTTGGGAGAGGAACTTGTTTGTATGGATGGATGATCATTGTTAGTTTTAATTGATTGTTGGCATGTTTGTTGGTTTCAATCTATTGTTTTAATGTTCAACCTACAATGGATGGATTCCGTAGGTTTTGATTCTTGAATTGTATATGTATGGTGGGATGCTTGCATGTATTAGGTCACACAATGATTGAAGGGGGATTCAATGTGCTGGTACACTGGAGGTTCAGGGTGCCGGTAGCTCCCCGAGAGGTTAGGGTTGTTTTAGCCGAAAGCCAGAATTAGAATAACCCTAACCAAGACTCCCTGTTCCCAATGACATCGTAGGGGTATCTTCTGGATAGAGGAACCTATACTGGATTAGGGCTACACTACGGAGGTTCCGGGGTAGTCGACATCCGAGTCTAGCGGACCAACTCTAGCCAACTTAGCACTTAATTTCCTAAGTTCATCCATTCTAACTTGTTCTTCTCCCGAGGGGATCCTTGCCCGAGGCCTCTAATCCTCATCGCTACTTGTGTTTCAAATTGTCTGTATGGTGTGGCTTAGTCCATTTTGTTTATAGTATTTATTTATATTTTTGTATTTGTGTTTTATTCAACAACTCTTGAATTGATCGACTAGATAGTGATACCTAGGAGGAAGTAATAGCATATCTTGGGGCCTTTGGGAATACGACCCTCTCGTGCTCGTATGAGAGGTTATTACTTGACGACCCGTGCACTTGCGGCCGGGGAGTCGCGTGCTCGCTTCTTTAGTGTGTCTCCCGGCGCCCATCAAGTTTTTGGCGCCGTTGCCGGGGGACATCTAAGAATGCTAGGAAAACTTCTAGCTCGCTACTCTAGTCATTTATCTTTTGTTTTGTAAATATTCTTGTTTTCTTTTATACCTTAATTTTTTGTTTGTTTGTTTTGTGCACTGGGCAATGGGTTTTCAAGATACCGCGGGTGGTGCAAATTTTCATCTTGAAAAATGGCAAATCAATGAATATCAAGCGTTGAGAGCGTATAGTACCAATCAATTCAAACACGTATATAATCCATACTTGCTAGGGTACCCAGATTTTTCGCCACATCACCATGGACAACAACTGGAGCCCTCTAACCATGGATTGGTACAAAAACCCCCACAACCACCAATGAAGAGGACGTTTACCATTGAAGATGTCTTAGCTAAGTACATGGAAGTCACGGACTCTCGTTTGGAAGCGTTGGAAGCAAGCATGCCAATTCTTCAAGCATCTATTGATAGAATCGAGAAGCAAGTGGTGGAACTTCACAAATTAATGGATGAGAAAAAAAAGAGTAATGAGCAAGCTATTGAAGTTCCACCCGTAGATGCTATGGTAGAAGACAGGGGGATTGTAGAAAACCTGGCCAGAAAAGAGTGTGAGGAAGTAGAAACAAGGCCATCAAGCACAATTGAAGATGCCACTTGCCTCAACATCGATCATTCCACCCATTTGCCTATTTTGGTCTTGTGCACTAAGAAAATTTCAGGAATTGTCTTCGAGGATGAGGGTAGAAAAATGAAACCATCAATGAAACCACCTATGCCTGGACTGGACAATTCCCAACCAAAAATATTTCCTTGGAGGCCCAAACAAATTTTGTGGGCAATCCAAAATTATCCCACCTTGGTTGAGGACGAAGATGTGGATAGGGTGTTGAAGCCGCCCAAGAACCCACCCGTGCTAAGCTTAGATAGTTCTCAACCAAAGCTCTTGCCCTGGAGACCCAAACAATTTGGTGGGATAATCAAAGGAATTTTGGTCGGGAATGAAGAAAAAGCGGAGAGGAGGTTCAAGCCGTCCAAGGATCCGTCCAAGTTCAAATTGCATAATTCTAGGCCAAAGCTCTTTCCATGGAGGCCAAAAGGTAGTTTGTGCTTGACCTCCACACTTGCTCCATCCCGGCAGGTACGTTTTATTTTCTTTGGTAGTAGTTATGCCACATTTGGCCGGGAGGAGCACACCGTCTTCAAGCCTCCATGAGGTAAGAGAGTTACATCAAGCTCGTGACGTTAAACGAGCGCTTCTTGGGAGGTAACCCAAGGTGTTAAATTTCGTATTTTTCTTTGTTTGCTTTTGTGTTTTATTTTTCTTAGTCTTGTGTGCTTTTTTGTGTGTGGATGTCTCAATTTCTTGTTTTCATTGCTTGGTAGTTTTACTTGGATATTCTTGCTCATGTTGGTGATTCTTGGTTTGTACTTCATTGCTTTATGATCATCCTTATGTTTTGATGAGTTTTATTCATGTATTGTGATGAATGTTTATTTTTGGAGGAGGTTCTTAACAATTCAAAGCCAGAAATGTAAAATTTATGGGTGTGCGGGCTGTGCGCAGCCCGCACACACCAGCCAGAGTGATGTGCGGGCTGTTGTGCCACCCGCACATCAAACCGCACACACCAGCCGGAGCCATGTGCGGGCTGTTGTGCGGCCCGCACATCAGCCCGCACATAGGCTCCAGAAGGGTGTGCGGGCTGTGTGCAGCCCGCACACAGCCCGCACACAGCCATTTCAGCCCATTTTTCAGCAAAATTTCAGCATCTTCGGGGCTGATTTCTTCGCTTTCCTTTCACCCGATTTTTCTCCAATTTTTTTTTATGTTTCCTCTTAGATTACCTCCTCATTTGGCCAACCTTTCATTGATCTTAAAGTTCTCATCATTTTGAGTTTTAATTTTGTCGATCTATTGTTTTCATCGAGTTTTCACTGACATCTTTGAACTTTGTCATCTAGGTTTGGGTTTTTGCGTATCTCTCATCTTTGTTGATTTTCATTGTTTAAAATTGTTTTAAATCCCAAACTCTTTGATGTGAGAATGTCTTTAACTTGAATTTGCATGCTCTTATATCATTTATTTTCAAGTTTCGCCAAGCATTGAGTTGGAAAGAGCACCCACAGATTGTGTTTCATATTTCTTGTTTTCTTTTTTCTTAGCCTTACTTATTTGTGTGTTTGTTGTATGTTATTTTTGTGTGTGTGATGGATACCTTGAGATGATGTTCTTTTCTACCTTGCAGGTGGAATTGGAGCATCTAGTGTATTTTTCTCTCCCAACATCTACAAGATTCATCATTGGCCACCCTGATCTCATGGACTTCAAGATTATACTTGGAGACTCAGGGAAGTTCATGAAACCCTCTTATTTTTCTTTAATTGTATATACTTTTGCGGGCTGTTGATTTAGGTACATTGGGGACAATGTACTACTTTAAGTAGGGGGGGTGGACTTTGTGATTTTCATGAACTTTGAGAATTTTTTAAAATTATGCATGTTAGTAAACCAATGATGGCATGAATGATTCTAGTAGGTGTATGATAGTGTAGAACAATGATAGATGCTAAGCTACTCATAACCTTGCACTTTTAAGAATTTTGTGTCATTCTCAGCATTCCATTACTCACTCCCTATGTAGGACCTTGGAAACCTAGGTTTGGAAAGTAGTAACCTTCGTGACCCTCTTAGTTGCTAACCCATTTGAGTGGCTTCGAGCCTTGATGTGTTAGGCATTGCTTCTAATAGACTCTTAAGGACTTTTCTCTTTGTTTTCTCTCAACACGGTCAAAAAAAAAAAAGGGAAGTTTAATAAATAAAAAGGACAATGCTCCTCTGCCCTACTAGCAAAGTAACCTGGGGTTCTTGCTCCTAACCAGAGTGTTCCTCTCGCCAAAAGCTATAAGGGCATGAGCGCGTGTATATGAATGTGCAAAGCTCCAGGTAATGTGGATTTGCAGTTCATGTTAGTCCCGAAAAAAAAAAGTTGTGTATAGAACAAAAGAAAGCTTTATGACCAGTGGTTGTTTGAATAAAAGAGGAAATATCTTTAGGAGTCTACTAGGAGTATCTCTACCACCTCAAGGCCGAACTCCACTAAAGTGGTGTGAATTGCATCAAGATGTGGTCCTCGGGGTTCTGTCTACCTGACCTAAACTACAGGGTGTCGAAGTAGAGGGGTTACACACACACACCATTTCATTGCCGTTAAATGCATGAAATTTCTTAAGCGGTTCCTGCTTAGTATCTTAAGTTTTACCACTGCTATTGTACACCTATCTCTAAGCCGGAGGTTGTGTATTTAGCCACTTATCAATCCCTTTTGTTTTTCATGTTTGTTTGCTTGGGGACAAGCAAACGCTCAAGTAGGGGGTATTTGATAAGTGTCTAAATACATCACATTTATTATATATATTTTATACACTTTCATCCATTTTTCTATGACTCCGATGCCCTTTACGCACTTTTCTTGTTAATTATCATTTCAGGACATCGGAAGACCATCTAGTGCGTGTTTGAGCTTCTTTTGGCATCATCGAAGAATATATTGAAGCTCACATGTATCCTCAAGTTTCGGGCAAGAAAAGAGTGGATTTCAGGGCGTTCACTGTAGTGATTTTACTGTAGCACCATTACCGTAGTAGAGCGCGGGCACTGTGCGGCCCGCACACCACTCGCACAAGGCCGACATAAGGATGTGCGGGCACTGTGCGGCCCGCACAGTGCCCGCACACGCACGGGCTGAAGAGATGATTGTTTGGTTATTTAAGGCTTCTAGGGCTTGTTTTATGGTGTCTTTGGCCTCCATCCTCTCCACTCTTCTCCACCATTATTCCATCAGTTTTCTTCATCATCAATGGATTGGAGAGGCGATTTGAAGATCAAGAACTCAAAGGGAGAAGACGGAAGCACTCAAGGAACACATCAAGGGGCTCATCGGCGCGGATCCGGCGAGTCTTCGTCTCCACCTTCTAGCCTACATCTGAAGGAGTTTCTTATGAGCATTTTCATTGATTATATCTTGTATTTCTTCCTTTGATGTGGAACTAGCCTCCCAAGGTCTCCGGGCTCCGGTGAACCTTGGGAGAGGAACTTGTTTGTATGGATTGATGATCATTGTTAGTTTTAATTGATTGTTGGCATGTTTGTTGGTTTCAATCTATTGTTTTAATGTTCAACCTATAATGGATGGATTCCGTAGGTTTTGATTCTTGAATTGTATATGTATGGTGGGATGCTTGCATGTATTAGGTCACACAATGATTGAAAGGGGATTCAATGTGCCGGTACACTGGAGGTTTCGGGTGCCGGTAGCTCCCCGAGAGGTTAGGGTTGTTTTAGCCGAAAGCGAGCATTAGAATAACCCTAACCAAGACTCCCTGTTCCCAATGACATCATAGGGGTATCTTCTGGATAGAGGAACCTGTACTGGATTAGGGCTACACTACGGAGGTTCCGGGGTAGTTGACATCCGAGTCTAGCGGACCAACTCTAGCCAACATAGCACTTAATTTCCTAAGTTCATCCATTCTAACTTGTTCTTCTCCCGAGGGGATCCTTGCCTGAGGCCTCTAATCCTCATCGCAACTAGTCTTTCGAATTGTCTGTATGGTGTGGCTTAGTCCATTTTGTTTATAGTATTTATTTATATTTTCGTATTTGTGTTTTATTCAACAACTCTTGAATTGATCGACTAGATAGTGATATCTAGGAGGAAGTAATAGCAGATCTTGGGGCCTTTTGGAATACGACCCTCTCGTGCTCGCGCGAGAGGTTATTACTTGACGACCTGTGCATTTGTGGCCGGGGAGTCGCGTGCTCACTTCTTTATCGTGTTGCTATAGTGCCGGGACTCTAAAATGATGATTTCGGCATAGATTTCTTCTCAAATTGCGTCGTTGAGATCACTTAGGCATCTTTTGCACCTGAACAACAAAATAAACCAATTTGGACCTAAAAGGGCATTGATTCATTAATAAAATACCAAAACTATGTGCATGCATACGTATAAAATATGTACATTTAGACCTTTATCACTCGCGGCGCCCCCTGTAGCTCGTGATATTGCGAACCGGCCATGGCACATCAAGGTGGCTGCCGGTGAACCATGCGGACCTTGGTCGGGGGTCGGGCGACGCTGCCGATTTTGTGTTGGTGTCGCTCATCCCCCGGTCCCGCGGTTTAGCCGAGCTGTGCGCGTCGTGCCGCGCTACCCGTCAAGTTGGTGCCGCGATAACCCGCCCATTGCACAAGGGGCGGGCCACAACGGTGCCCTGTCATCTACGGCTAGGCACCGGTGTCCTCTTGGTTGGGTGTGGCGGGGACATTACGCGCACGGCCATGGCACGTCCGGGTGGCTGTCGGTAAGCCACTCGGACCTTGGCCGGGGGCAGGAGACGTTGCCGCTCTCGTAGTGGTGCTACCCATCCCCAGGTATGGACTCAAAACTGGTACAGACAAGGGGAATCTGACTATTTAATTAAAACAAAGCATTGCGATGGTCCACGGGGATGCTTACGCTATGTGATTTCTGCCCAATGCTTTGAATGTCAAAGTGAAGTAATTCAACCAAGCGCGGGTAAACGGCGGGAGTAATTATGACTCTCTTAAGGTAGCCAAATGCCTTGTCATCTAATTAGTGATGCTCATTAATGGATTAACGAGATTCCCACTATCCCTATCTACTATCCAGCAAAACCACAGCCAAGGGAATTGGCTTGGCGGATTCAGCGGGGAAAGAAGACCTTGTTGAGCTTGACTCTAGTCCGACTTTGTGAAATGACTTGAGAGGTGTAGGATAGGTGGGAGCCCTCAGGCGGAAGTGAAATACCACTACTTTTAATGTTATTTTATTTATTCCATGGACCGGATATGCATCCAATCATGGCGGAAGACGTTGTTAGGTGGGGAGTTTGGCTTGGGCGGCACATCTGTTAAAAGATAACGCAGGTGTCCTAAGATGAGATCAACAAGAACAGAAATCTCGTATGGAACAAAAGGGTAAAAGCTCGTTTGATTCTAATTTCCAGTACAAATACGAACCATGAAAGTGTGGCCTATCGATCCTTTAGCTCTTCGGGATTTGAAGCTAGACGTGTCAGAAAAGTTACCATAGGGATAACTGGCTTGTGGCAGCCAAGCGTTCATAGCGATGTTGTTTTTTGATCCTTTGATGTCAGCTCATCCTATCATTGTGAAGCAGAATTCACCAAGTGTTGGATTGTTCATCCACCAATAGGAGTTCGTCGGCACCAATCCATGGATTCCCATCATCATCTTCTAGTCTTCATCTTAGGGGAGTTGTTATGAACTTCATCTTGTATTTCTTGTTTTGTATGCATTCTCCTTTGTTGATGATGAACTAGACTCCCAAGGTCGCCAGGCATCCAGTGAACCTTGGGACTAACTAGCTTGTTTGGATGCTTTGAGTATATTTTTGGTATTTGGTTTGGTTGTGGTCTAAGCTTTGTGTTCTTTAGTATCAAATTGCATGAGAAGTCTATGGTTTGAATTCTAGGTTGTACTTGATTGCGTGACCATCGCCCTTGTACTAGACATGCTTGGCTTAGAAGGGATATATGTACGAATACGCCGTGACCATCGGATATTTGTATCCCTCTACCCATTGGGGACGAACCTAGATATTGAGTTTGACCCTAATTAGAGATTTCCCTAAGCGTGATGCAATCGTAGGAGGATTTGGGCGGAAGTGATTCCGTGTTCTAATACTCGTACCGGATTAGGGGTTGTCACGTTGACCATTTGGGTGACCTACCATTGGACGTCTCTTGGCCTAATCACCACTACCTTCGTTACTCTACCATCCTTCTAGCTTTAATAGCTCCAAGGGGATCCTCGCCCTGGGACCTTGAACTTTCATTGTTACTTGCTTTCTTATCATGCTTATGTGCTGAGCCTTAGTCCATGTGTTCATAGTTTTATCTTTGTTACTCTTATTATCTTGTTTTAAATCTATACTTGTTAGATTAGACAGTGTCGTCTAGGGGGAAGTAATAGCAGCTCTTGGGACCCCAGGGAATAAGACCCCTGTGTCACTCACAGGGTATTACTTGACGACCCGTGCTCTTACAGGACACATATCAAGAACAAGAGGCCTTGGGCGAGGATCCCCTGGGGAGAAGAACACATTAGGATGAATTTGGGAATTAAGGCTCAACGTTGGCTAGACTTGGTCCGCTAGACTCGGATGTCGACTACCCCGGAAACTACATAGTGTAGCCCTAATCCAGTACAGGTTCCTCCATCCCGAAGATACCCCTACGATGTCATTCGGAATAGGGAGTCTTGGTTAGGGTTATTCTAATGCTCGATTTCGGCTAAAACAACCCTAACCTCGAGGGGGGCTACCAATACCCAGAACCTCCGGTGTTTTGGTACACTGAATCCCCCTTCAAACATTATGCGACCTAATACATGCAAGCATCCCGCTATTCAAGCATCAAAACCTACGGAATACATCCATTGTAGGTTGAACATGAAAACAATAGAATGAAACCAACAAACTTGCCAACAATCAATCAAAACTAACAATGATCATCCATCCATACAAACATGTTCTTCTCCCAAGGTTCACCGGATGCCCGGACACCTTGAGAGGATAGTTCCACATCATAAAGAGGGAAAAAAAATATATAATCATTGAAAAAACTCATAAAAATCTCCCTTGAACGTAGGCTAGAAGGTGGTGATGAAAACTCACCGGATCTGCGCCGTCGAGCTCCTTGATGAGTTCCTTAAGTACAACCTTCTTCTTCCCTTGAGTTTTACTTTTCAAATTGCCGGGTGAACTATCATGCGCCCCAAATCTATCAACCGGCGCCATCGGGCGTGACGGCACCATCCCGGCCAGGTGTCCAGCCGCATCACTCGGAATCACATGAAATACCCCGCGCCATGCTTGGTCGAGTTTGCACGGCCGGATCACCGATTCTGTCAAAGCGTGCTTGTGTGATCGAGTGATCGACAGGCAGCGTCCCGGGCGACGTCGGCATCCCAGCCTGGTGCTCCCGCTGCATCACTCTGTTAGTGTTAACCCTAGCCCCAATGCGTTGATCTAAACCTTTATTAGTTATATGTTTTTAAATAAAACCTGGCTTGTTTTATCTTACTACATTTCTGTGCATGTATGCTTGGATAGAACTATCCCTGAGAGTTTGTTCCACACAAGTTGCCGAATACGTGATTAGGGCAGTAAAACCTTGGTGCGTAAAGGAACAACTTTCTAAACATCCCTAGTCATTTATTGTCATGGGAATGATAGTAAACTAAGACTAGTATGCCTATTGTGTGATGATCATGTTTTAGAGATTATAGGACATGTGATGTCAATCAATAGACATAAACACGTGTTAGTGAACAGCGTGTCTGGATCGATCCGCTCACGAGATCACTACATGGTTGCAAAGTCATAAGTGGTTCTCGTGTAACGCTTATACTGAATCCTTAGACTCAAGGTCGCTATGGAGCTTGGATGAATGTTGGTGTACTTTGACATACGCCTAACATCATTCATAACAGAGTGACAAGTGTGGGTATGATTGGGTGCATCGAGATTCATAGCGAGTAACATTTGCGATGCGAGGGGATTGCCACTCTCTGAGGAGAGAGAATATCACCGGCCACTTGATCGGTGAAACTGAGTAGCGCGTGGCCACGCCCAAGTGAAATGGTAAGGGTTATATTTATTTAACCAAGTCAGTTCATCGAGGATCAAGAAATCTATCAAAAAATAAGTAAGGGTGACTAAGCTCCATGCCTTATGTTGATCGAGATATTCAATTGGCAAAGGAATCATATAAGGTTACGAGGTTAGTTGATTACCCAGTCGACCTCCGTTTTAATTCGGGTAGTCACATTGTCATACTAGACGGCATTTGTCATTTATGGGCCTTAACGAGGTTAAAATCCCATTGCCGATTTTAAAACGGGCCTACAGGATCACACACGTAAAAGCCGTGAAATCCGGACTCAATCCAATGAGTCGAATAGCTAAATGGTGTATAGATAAATAAAGAGTTGATTTGGTCTAACCGCGAATGTGTAAGGATTGAGTTATGAGATAACTTAAAAATTGAGGGACTTAATTAGAAATTAAGTGTTAGCTTATTGGATCTAATATGATTAATATCCAATAAGAGGAATCAATGGTTGATATTGCATTGGGATTGGTTTTACGGTTTTATAAATACATGTGTATTAGAGAAAACCCTAACCCTAATCTTTCTTCTCCCTCTCTCCATCATGGAGGCCGCTGGTCCGCCCTAGCCAAGAGGACGCCGCCGCCGCCGGTCAAAGGTGTTGTCCGCCTTTTCCCCACCTTTTAGAGAAAGTTTTCTCCATCCGGATTACCATTACTCGGCTCCGGCAAAGGTATAGGTTGACACTCTTTTGATATTTCTTGTTTATTCATGTTTGTTAGTTGACACGACCCCTTGCGTGTATCCTGCAAATGCACGGGTTTGTCGAAGTAATAAAATTTACCCTGGTAAGAGGGTAGTCGAATCCATAGAGAATAGGGATTTAGAATACGAGATTTCACTAATAAAGCTATGCGGTGTATGAAAAAGCAATAATAGGATCAATGAGTGAATATAGAATCAAACAGAATAAAAGACAAGAAATTAAAGAGAAAGATGGAAGATAAGAAAGTGCAAGTAAAAGAGAATAGAGAGGAACTAGCAATGGATGAAATAAGGTATCCGAACAAGCTACCTCTAGGATCTATGCTTCTAGTGCAGGACTATGCTATTATACTTCCCTATTGCAGTTAATTAAGTCGAGGATATCCTAAAATTCACGGTCCTAAACCTAAGGACAACCGTGACTAATCCCAACACTATGCCCCGGTATTAGGATTCACGTCAACCCTTCACTCTATTGCTCGCACAACTAAGCCCCAGGGGAGTATATCTACCTAAACCTCACACTATGTGGGATTGCTTTAAGCTCTAGGGATTCCTAGTGGTAAAACCGGTTCCTATCTGTAGTTCTAACCCTTTGGTCCAGGTAGAAGAACCCTAGTCTAGATTAAGCCCCAGCGTGTAGGATTCACTTCAACCCTTCACTCTGTTACTCATGTAACTAAGCCCCAGCGGATTTTATCTGCCAAGCACTTCACTCTATTTCGACCGCTATGAAATCAAGGAAACAGAGGTAGGGAGAAACCACGTCGGAGGGGAAAGGGGTACATCGCTACCTCACAACTCTCCCTCTCAACCCTCTTCAATCTTAAGTAGTCTAACACTAAAGGAGTTGTCACACCTCCAAAGGGTAACCTAAATTGTTCTCAACCCTAGTGTCACATCTAAGGGAAAACATTAACAAGATGAAATTAAGATTGAAACTCAAATTTTATTCATCAATAATGGAAAAGCATAATAACAATGTCAAAGAAACATAAAAACCCTAGAGTTTACAAGTCCGAATACCCTCAAGGGGTTTAGCTCCTCATTGGGCTATACATGTTCATCAAAATAGAAAAGAAAGTACAAATCAAAGACATTGATGAAAACTCCCTTGTATATGGTGTGGCTGTGGTCTTGTGCGGCCGTCGAACGTCGGTGACGATGCCGATGACGCGCGCTAAACCTCCACGAAATCCTCTCCAAAACCTTAGCCGTACTCCCCAAGTTGAGGAGAAAGATAGGTCAAAAGATATCCCAAAAGGTCTCCAAAATCTAATTTTATAATGTTGAATCGCGGCTTTAAAATCGGACTTATCGGGGGATTCACACGGCCGTGTGGAATTTCCACACGCCCGTGTGAAGTTTCTGTCTGGCTGAAAAATCGATTCACACGGCCGTGTGGAATTTCCACACGCCCGTGTGAATCCTCTGAAACCCTGATTTTCGGCAGAAATTGAACAGTAGATTGCTACAGTGTTTAGCTACAGTAACAAAGCTACATTGCTGGTACAGTAACTTGCCTAAATGCTCCCGAATTCATTGTTCTTCATCGAGGCCATTGGTTAGGCATACAAACAATGGTAAGTCATGCCGATTACTTCAAGTCTCCTGACAGGATCCCCGAAAGTGCACAGGTTTGTCGAAGTAATAAAAGTTACCCCGGTGAGAGGGTAGTCGAATCCACAGGGAATAGGGAGTTAGAGTATGAAATTTCACTATTAAAACTATGCGAAGTACGAAAAAGTAATAATCGATTCGTGTGTGAATTGTGAGAACAACTATACTAAAAGACAGGAAATTAAATAGAGAGGGATGAAAGATTAGAGAGTGCAAGAAAAAGAGATTAAGGAGGATTTAACAATGAATGAAGTGGGGTATCCGGACAAGTTACCTCTAGGATCTATGCTTTTAGTGCAAGACTATGCTATTATACTGATAAGTGCTTGAATATACATGTTTTACCGACTTGTTTTACATACATTGAGCATCATTTTACCATTGATTATGTCTCATAAAGTGTATTTTGGTGTTCTTTTATACAATTAGGTTGTGGAAGTGTTAAAGGAGGAAAAGGAAGCAAAGATGGGTTATAAAGACGTATTGTTGGGAGCTTTTGTACAACACAAGTGGCAAGGCACAAGAGGGGATCATGCACATGAGGGTGTGTGCCAACTTCCTGAAGAATTCAAGATGATTTATGTGATGGAAGGGCACAAAGGCAGTCACACCTTCATGTCCCAACTTGTGTGAATATAGTTAAAGCTCTCAAATGATGATTCGAAGAAGGAGAAGTCTTATAACTCACCACATGGACGTGTGCCCGACCATGTGGCCTCAAGATGAGAGAGTTTGGATCATGGCTATGAAGAGTACTGTAGCAAAAACACTGTTCATTTCACTGTAGAATCACTGTAGCAGAATTACTGTTCACGCGACCGCGTCAAAATCCCACGCGATCGCGTGGGATCTCACGCGGTCGCGTGAAGACACGTGACTGGCGCGATTCAGACTTATAAATAGGCCGTTTCGTCGATTCTTTTGATATCTTGTGTGTGCCTTTTGAGAGAGGAAGCGGCTAGGGTTTGAGGAGGAGGTCTTTGCCGAATTGGAGGGCCGTTCTTCACCAACTTTGATAGTTCTTTCCTCCGTCATAGCATCGAGGGAGTCATTGGTAACCTAGCTTCGGAGAAGGATCCTTCAAGACGTTGAGCGACCCATCAAGGCCATCATCACGAATTCAAGGGGGTTTATTTCTGTGGTTTACATTGCTTTTCATTGTGTTATGTTTTGCTTTGTAATAAGCCCCATGGAGGGCTAAACCCTAGTAGATACTTGGGCATGTGAACCCTAGGTTTCGATTCATGTATTGACTTTCTTTATGCTTTCTTTTAAATCCGAGTTTATTTGAGTTTCAATCTTGTTTTATCATTGCTTGCATGCCTTATTGATTCGTATGGTTGTTTGGTATGCTTGATTTGTTGCCTTGGTGAGAGAGAGGTCTCCATTAGGGTTAGAACATATGAGATTGAAGAGGGTTGAGAGGGTGAGTCATGAGATAGTGGAGCGTCCCCTTTCCCTTCCGATTAAGTGTTTCCTATCTCCGTATTCCCTAAGATCTATGCAACCATATTTGGTGTGAGGTGTGAGTTTGAGAGATTTCTCCGCCGGGACCTTGTAGGGGGTTAGGGATCTTCCGCCTAGAAGTAGGGTTAGATCTAATTTTAGGAATCGGTTTCACTTTTAGGTATCCCTAAAGCTTATTGCGGTCATATG
This sequence comes from Dioscorea alata, assembly GCA_020875875.1. Lineage (NCBI taxonomy): Eukaryota > Viridiplantae > Streptophyta > Magnoliopsida > Dioscoreales > Dioscoreaceae > Dioscorea > Dioscorea alata. The sequence continues at coordinate 11,589,103 of CM037025.1, read as the reverse complement.
GGGTGTGAGGTGTTGAGATTGAGCGATTTCTCCACCGGGACCTTGTAGGGGACTAGTATCGGTGGCCTGGAAGCAGGGACCGATTATTCTTGTATTACCTCGACTCATAGAACTCGGTTTAGAAGCATTTAGTTAGTCTTGCACTTCATGATAGAGCCTAGGGGGAGCATTGCCCGGGTATCTCATCTTCATTGATTGAGATCTCCCTTTATTTACCTTTTGCCTATTCATCTCTGGTATTAATTTCTATGCACACTAGATCACCACAAAATCACATTGGTCATTAGGCTAGATTGCAGAGAAGAAGTTAGTACTAGTAGCCCTGTTCCCTGTGGATTCGACTACCCTACTCACCAGGGTAATTATTACTTCGACAACCCGTGCACTTGCGGTACACACACGCAAAGGGGTGTGTCAAGTTTTTGGCGCCGTTGCCGGGGAACAGGATACTAGGAACGCTAGGACTTTGTTGCTCTAGCCATTTATCATTTTCGTTATCTTATCTATTTCATACTTTCTTTTTCTTCCACCGTTCTAATTTGTTTTATTTTGACTTGTGTTAATTTTTCTTGCATGGTACTTGAATGATGATTGATCCAATTACAAAGTTATATTTTCAGATTGAAGATTTCAGTGGAAAACTTGATAGACTTATTTCTGCACAACAACAAAGCAACCAATATCGCAGCACATATCATCCAAATCAATGGAGCTACCCGAACCACTTGTGGAATATTGATGGATAGCAATGGGAAGCACCTATAGAAGAATTTCAGATGGATGAGAAGCATGAGGAGGATGTACTTCGGTTGGAAAGCGTATTACTCAAATTCATTGAAGCAACCGATGCCCGCTTCGAAAATGTTGAAGCCACCTTAAGATGTCATGAAATCTCCATCAAAAACATTGAGCATCACATAGGAGAGATTTTAGACACACTTGCTAGGGAAAAAGAAGAATTTGAACAAGCAAGTCAAGTTTCTTCCATGCATGACAAAGCCATGAACCACATTGATGAAGAAAGGCAAATTGAGTACATTGCTGCAGAAATTGAAAGGATAGGAGAAGAACATCATTTTCAGAATTTGGATTGCTTGAATGAAGATTATGCTTGTGTGCAACGAAATTTTCAAGGGGATTTGCTAACATCATGTTCCTTTCAAGCTGAAAATACACAAGAAGAAGCAAGTCCTAAGGTAATGGAGCAAGCACCTTTCTTTCGGATTGATCAACTCATTGAGTGCAAGAAAGAGATTTTGGGTTTGGGAGAAGATGTGAGTAGGATATTTAAACCATCCAATGACCCACCAATGCTAAGCTTGAACAATTCCCAACCCAAATTGTTTCCTTGGAGGCCAAAGGTAAGATGGTTGGACTCTCCAACGAAAATTCCACCCCGGCAAGTAAATTTTTGGTTTAAGGGAAGTAGCTATGCAATGTCTAGTCGGGAGGAACACACTCTTTTCAAGCCTCCATAAGGTAAGGAAGAGGTACGTCAAGCTTAGTGACGTAAAACAAGCGCTACTTGGGAGGCAACCCAAGTTTTAATTGCTTTCTAGTTTAGATTTTAAATTCTATAGTAATAATTAGCATGAGTGTGTGCCTTGATTAATTTTTGTTGGTGTTGAACTTTTTAAGGAAAATTTTTTGGTGATTTCAAGTGTTTTTCACATGTATGACATGATTCAGGGTGCAATGCATGAAAATTGTTGAAGAATAGGGTTAATTTTGAAGTTTGGAGAGCCGCGTGGACTGTCTGCAGAAATTCTGCAGCTCACGTGGTCGCGTGAGATTCTCACGCGACCGTGTACAGTACCCACGCGGGGGTGTGGAATTTCCACACCCCCATGTGGCCTATAAACAGAGATGAAGAGTCTTTTTCATTATCCATAACTTACAACTCTTCATTTTCTCATCTCTTCCTCTCCAAACTTCCCATCCTTAAGATTCCAAATCCATTTTTCTTCGACTTATTTGAGATTTAGAAGTGTTTTGCCGGCATTTGCATCAAGTTTTCTCCATCTATTCGCGTCGGTAAGGCCTCAACTACCCCTATCATGTCCATGCTTTCATGCTCAATTCCATCGAGTTTTCTTGTTTCTTGAATGATATTTTTCATGGAAAACGTTGTGAAAACACTTAGAAAACATGTAAACGAAGTTTAGTGAGGCGTTGGAGTCCAACTATGGCTCTTTGGCCATGGTTGGGCGCCCACGCGGGCGCGTGGCCTAGCCACACGGCCGCGTGGGCCGGCCAACAGTCCACGCGATCGCGTGGACCAGCCCACGCGACCGCGTGGGCTGGAGCTGGCCACGAGAAGCCAGCCACGCGACCGCGTGGCTAGGGTCACGCGGTCGCGTGGCCCTTGGCCGCGCGGTCGCCCCTCTGCCTGCGACCACGCGACCGCGTGGGGCAAGCCACGCGACCGCGTGGCCTGCCGTGGGTGCCAAACAAGCACCCACGCGACCGCGTGGCTGATCCACGCGGTCGCGTGGGTCTTCTGCCGAGCCAGGACACGGCCACGCGGGCGCGTGGCTCTCTCACACGCCCGCGTGGGCTGGAAACGTGGCAAATTAAGCCACGTGGGCGCGTGGCTTGCCCACACGCCCATGTGGATTCCTGCATCTAGCCATATCATGTAAATTTGCACTTCTTTGGCAATTTTCTTGCAGGTATGACACCAAGGATTGAAAAGCTTGCTCCAAAAATGCCTTGATCGTTTATAGCTGACCTTGGATGAGGATATGCCTTCTAACACACCAGCAGCACCAACAGATGATGCCAATGCTTGAGGCGTCCCACTCATGAGACTTTAGTTTTCTTTACTTCAGTTTTCATTTCTAGTTTTCTTTATTTTATCTTGAAGACTTTAGTTATCTTTATAGTTTGTTTTGATTGTGCGAGTTGTGCTTTATTTTGCTTCATTCGTAAGAACTCGTGCAACTTTTCTATTTTTATTGAGCTTCACTGAACCCGTTGAATCCGTGCAGATGGCCTTGAGAGTGATGATGATGATGTCATACGCACAACCATGTGACTTGGTCGTGTGCGCTTCACAACCCGTTGAACAACAACACACCCTCGAGTTAGCTTCACCGATCGATCAATAAGGAGTTCAGGGGAGTGTTGTTTTAATTGCATTTCCACCCACATCATGCTTTTATTGCTTATATTTTTATTGTGCTTACATGTGTACATTGAGGACAATGTACATCTTAAGTGTGGGGGAGGGTTCACCTTATACATGGCCTTTACTTGTGTTTTCATGATCATGCTCATGTTGCCCATGAAGGTTCACCTTAGGGTTGAGAGTTTAATTCTTAATTTTTGGAGGTTGTAAACATTAGGTTTTATCATGCTCTAGTTTTTATCCAATTTCCTTGAAATTTTTGTCCGATTGCTCTTTAATGCACTTTGCTCACTTATTAAACCTATGGAAACTTACTCTAGTTCATAATTGTGGGATTATCTAGTGTTAGTTTGATTTGAGTATGTAAAAAAAAAAAAAAAAAAAAAAAAAAAAATCAGAAAATTCAGAAAATTCAGAAAAATTCAGAATTTTAGTTTGTTTGTACATAGGGGGTGGAAAGAGCTACCACCTATGATGTATGAAGCTACTCTCATAAGTCGGATACTTGTTATGCCCTAATGAGAGAAAGAGCTATCTAATAGGATGTGTGAAAGCTACCACCTTCGGCAGAAAGAGCTACCACCTCAAAAGTGTGAAAGCCACTCGGGAGGCATCTCGGGAAAGGGCTACCTTCGAGGATGTGTGAAGCTACTTCCTATTCTTTTTGTTTATAAATAAGACCCATTGCTAATAAGAACTTTGAGTAGTGGATATAGTGTTGACATGAGTTGAGTCTTCACACACACACGCTTCCGGACTTTAGTACTTCATTTTTGATTGGATTATTTGCTAGAGTATTGATTGTTTCATCTAATGTTTGGTTTCCTCCATGGTTTTAGAATTTTATTCTTGTACCCTCTTGGTGAACCTAAGGCCAAGCACTTCTCTTTGCTTTTCATGAGTTTATGGTTAAGTTTGCTTGAGGACAAGCAAAGGTTTAAGTGTGGGGGAGTTTGATAAGTGCTTGAATATATATGTTTTACCGACTTGTTTTACATACATTGAGCATCATTTTACCATTGATTATGTCTCATAAAGTGTATTTTGGTGTTCTTTTATACAATTAGGTTGTGGAAGTGTTAAAGGAGGAAAAGGAAGCAAAGATGGGTTATAAAGACGTATTGTTGGGAGCTTTTGTACAACACAAGTGGCAAGGCACAAGAGGGGATCATGCACATGAGGGTGTGTGCCAACTTCCTGAAGAATTCAAGATGATTTATGTGATGGAAGGGCACAAAGGCAGTCACACCTTCATGTCCCAACTTGTGTGAAGATAGTTAAAGCTCTCAAATGATGATTCGAAGAAGGAGAAGTCTTATAACTCACCACATGGACGTGTGCCCGACCATGTGGCCTCAAGATGAGAGAGTTTGGATCATGGCTATGAAGAGTACTGTAGCAAAACACTGTTCATTTCACTGTAGAATCACTGTAGCAGAATTACTGTTCACGCGACCGCGTCAAAATCCCACGCGATCGCGTGAAGACACGTGACTGGCGCGATTCAGACTTATAAATAGGCCGTTTCATCGATTCTTTTGATATCTTGTGTGTGCCTTTTGAGAGAGGAAGCGGCTAGGGTTTGAGGAGGAGGTCTTTGCCGAATTGGAGGGCCGTTCTTCACCAACTTTGATAGTTCTTTCCTCCGTCATAGCATCGAGGGAGTCATTGGTAACCTAGCTTCGGAGAAGGATCCTTCAAGACGTTGAGCGACCCATCAAGGCCATCATCACGAATTCAAGGGGGTTTATTTCCGTGGTTTACATTGCTTTTCATTGTGTTATGTTTTGCTTTGTAATAAGCCCCATGGAGGGCTAAACCCTAGTAGATACTTGGGCATGTGAACCCTAGGTTTCGATTCATGTATTGACTTTCTTTATGCTTTCTTTTAAATCCGAGTTTATTTGAGTTTCAATCTTGTTTTATCATTGCTTGCATGCCTTATTGATTCGTATGGTTGTTTGGTATGCTTGATTTGTTGCCTTGGTGAGAGAGAGGTCTCCATTAGGGTTAGAACATATGAGATTGAAGAGGGTTGAGAGGGTGAGTCATGAGATAGTGGAGCGTCCCCTTTCCCTTCCGATTAAGTGTTTCCTATCTCCGTATTCCCTAAGATCTATGCAACCATATTTGGTGTGAGGTGTGAGTTTGAGAGATTTCTCCGCCGGGACCTTGTAGGGGGTTAGGGATCTTCCGCCTAGAAGTAGGGTTAGATCTAATTTTAGGAATCGGTTTCACTTTTAGGTATCCCTAAAGCTTATTGCGGTCATATGGGGTGTGAGGTGTTGAGATTGAGCGATTTCTCCACCGGGACCTTGTAGGGGACTAGTATCGGTGGCCTGGAAGCAGGGACCGATTATTCTTGTATTACCTCGACTCATAGAACTCGGTTTAGAAGCATTTAGTTAGTCTTGCACTTCATGATAGAGCCTAGGGGGAGCATTGCCCGGGTATCTCATCTTCATTGATTGAGATCTCCCTTTATTTACCTTTTGCCTATTCATCTCTGGTATTAATTTCTATGCACACTAGATCACCACAAAATCACATTGGTCATTAGGCTAGATTGCAGAGAAGAAGTTAGTACTAGTAGCCCTGTTCCCTGTGGATTCGACTACCCTACTCACCAGGGTAATTATTACTTCGACAACCCGTGCACTTGCGGTACACACACGCAAAGGGGTGTGTCATATACCTTCCTATTGATGCTAATTGAGTCGAGGAAATCCTTAGACTCACGATCCCAAACCTAAGGTCAACCGTGACTAACCCCAACATTATGCCATTGTATTAGGATTCACAACAACCCTTCACTCTATCGCTCGCACGATTAAGTCCCAGGGGAGTACATCTACCTAAACCTCACACTACGTGGGATTGCATTAAGTTCTAGGGATTCCTAGTGATTAAACCTGTTTCTATGTGTAGTTCTAACCCTTTGGTCCAGGAGGAAGAACCCTAGTCTAGATTAAGCCCCAGTGCATAGGATTCACTTCAACCCTTTACTCTGTTACTCGAGTAAGTAAGCCCCAGGGGAGTTTATCTACCAAGCACTTCACTCTATCTTGACCGCTAATAAATCAAGGAAACGGAGGTAGGGAGAAATCACATCGGAAGGGAAAGGGGTACATCGCTACTTCACAACTCTCCCTCTCAACCCTCTTCAATCTTGAATAGTCTAATCCTATAGGAGTTGTCACACCTCCAAAGGAAAACCTAGATTGCTCTCAACCCTAGTGTCACATCTAAGGGAAAACAATAGCAAAAGAAAATCAAGATTGAAACTCAATTCTTATTCATCAATAATGGAAAAGCATAATAACAATGTCAAAGAAACATGATAACCCTAGAATTTACAAGTCCGAATACCCACAAGGGGTTTAGCTCCTCATGGAGCTATACATGTTCATCAATGTATGAAATAAAACACAAAGTAAAGACATAGATGAAAACCCCCTTGCGTATGGTGTGGCCGTGGTCTTGTGCAGCCGCCGAACGTCGGTGACGATGCCGATGACGCGCTCTAAACCTCCACGAAGTCCTCTCCAAAACCCTAGCCGCACTCCCAGAAGTTGGGGAGAAGAATAGGTCAAAAGATATCTCAAAAAGTCTCCAAATCGGGCTTTTATAATGTGGAGTCGCGGCTTTAAATTTGCTGAAAACGGGATTTCACACGGCCGTGTGGAATTTCCACACGCCAGTGTGAAGTTTCTGGAAGTCTGATTTTCAGCCGACTGTGAACAGTAATTGTGCCGAAACGCTCCTAGATTCGTCGTTCTTCATCGAGGCCGTTGAATTGGGCACACAATCAACGGTAGATCGTGCCGATTGCTTCAAATCGCCTAATTGGTGAAGTTCTCATTGTTGGTATGAGTTAGACTTATTGTGAATGTGACTGCCTTTGTACCCCTCCAAAGGAGGTTGGCACACACTCATAAGTCTATGCTCACGCCTTGCTCCTTGCTTGGCCCAAAAATCTTCCCAATAATGCAAACACGACCTAACTTCATTCCTTTCCTTCATTTTATCTTCACAACCCTACAATGCACAAAAGTAAATAATTGCACACTTTTTAGTGATAAAATCTGATTAAATTAATGCTCATTGCAAGATAATAACACTTCGCATTACTATTACACGAGCACTTATCATCTCCTTCTTTGTGAAGTTCTTATAAGCTACACGAGTTAGACTTGTTGTGAATGTGACTGCCTTTGTGCCCCTCCAAAGGAGGTTGGCACACACTCACAAGTCAAGCTCCTGCCTTGTTCCTTACTTGGTCCGAAAACTTCCCAACATCGGCAAACACGACCTAATTTCGTTCTTCTTCTCCAATTTAGCTCCACAAACCTTCAATGCACAAGAGTACACAAATACACACCATTTAGTGATAAAAACTAATAAAAGATATGCTCAATGTAAGATAATAACGCTTCGCGGTACTATAACACAAGCACTTATCATTAGTTCACAGGCCGGCTTTTTCATTGATATTTCTTTATCAATGGAGATCGCTGGAGTGAGAACCTTTTGAGATTATTTCATAATGGTTGTGGAATTTTTCTCAAAAGTTTCTCACATGTGAAACATTCGCCGAGTGTCAGTTTTGGATTTACAATTCCTTACACATGTTTACGATTAGGTTTTTGAGATCTAATTTAATTGCTATTCGTATTTCTCGATAAGAGTTATCATTGGATACTAGCAATCCATGCCGGATTATTTCCGGCTTGTGTGTTTGTGAGAGTAGAGGGGAGTCGCGTATATGCAGTCCCTTTTTCGACTACACCCCTGGAATTGTATTTATTTATTTATTTTAGTATTTTATATCTTTATTCGCTTCCATAGCATGCTAGGGTCCATGCTAGTTTTGTTTGTTATCCGCTGTGCATTTTTTTGCTTCTAGCATGCTCGTAGACCCTTTTTGATCCCAACACACTCGGTATCATATGAAGCCCCCCTGGCCAAATTTTTTAGAGTTTGCACTGCGTGGTCACCGATTATGTCGTAGCGCGCTTATGTGATCAAGCGTCGTGCCCACGGGGCATCCCGGGCGATGGTACCATCCCGGCCCGACGCCCTTACTGCATCACATGAAACACCCCGGTGCAAGTTTCGTTGAGTTTGCACGGCCAGATCACCGATTCCGTCGGAGCGCGCTTGTGTGATCGATTAATCTACCGGCGGTGCCGGCGGGGCATCCCGGGCGATGTTAGCATCCCGGCCCGGCGCATTCACAGCAGCATTCGGCATCACACGAAACCCCCCGGGCCAAGTTTCATCTAGTTTGCACACTTCCCCTCCAAGTCACAATTCGGAACAACCAAAGGAAAAGGTCATATGCACTAATGCCAAGGAAAAAAGCAAAGAAAGAATCTATGTTGCAAAAAATTTGGTGGGAGGTCCGAGGGAAGAAAAAGAAAGGTACCAACCTCCATTGTTCAAAATCTCAAGGAGGGAAGGTATAATTCGAACCCCTCTTTACTCATGGAAAAAAATGATGTTTATTCTTTGATGTCTGACACACCCCTTGCGTGTGTACCCCGCAAGTGCACGGGTTGTCGAAGTAATAAAAATACCCTGGTGAGTGGGTAGTCGTATCCACAGGGAATAGTGTTCAGCAACAAGTGTTATCGCTATTTAGCTATGAAAGAAGTCGATGATGAAAGAATTATATATATATATATATATATATATAAATGTAAAAGAAAATAAAAGAGGGAAATAAGAATAATGAGGGTAGGAGAGGTAATCGATATAAAGATGGGGTACCCGGACAAAGCTCCCCCTAAGACTAATGCTTCTAGTGCAAGACTAGTATTATACCCTCTAATTGATGTCTAATTGAGTCGAGGATATCCTTAAACACACGGTCCCAAACCTAAGGTCAACCGTGACTGACCCCAATACTATGCCCCGGCATTAGGATTCACTACAACTCTTGACTCTCGTTGACCTGTCAACTAAGCCCTAGAGGAGTATATCTACCTAAGCCTCACACTACGTGGGATTGCATTAAGTTCTAGGGACTCCTAGTGGTAAAACCTATTCCTATGTGTAGTTCTAACCCTTTGGTCCAGGTGGAAGAACCCTAGTCTAGATTAAGCCCCAGTGCGTAGGATTCACTTCAACCCTTCACTCTGTTACTCGCGTAACTAAGCCCCAGGGGAGTTTATCTACCTAGCAGTTCACTCTATCTCGACCGCTAATAAATCAAGCAAACGGAGGTAGGGAGAAACCACACCGGAGGGGAAAGGGGTACATCGCTACCTCACAACTCTCCCTCTCAACCCTCTCCAACCTTGTGTAGTCTAATCCTATAGAGGTTGTCACACCCTCAAAGGATAACCTAATAGATTCTCAACCCTAGTGTCACGGCTAAGGGAAAATCTCATACAATCGTCATGCAAGATTGGAACTCAATAATAGAACATTAAATTAATAAAGCATAATAAAAGTCATAGAAACAATATCATCCTAGGGTTTACAAGTCCGAATACCCACTAGGGTTTAGCTCTCCATGGAGCAATACAAAGTCAATAAATAGTTTAAGAACATATGCATGAAAACCATAAAGAAAACCCCCTTGTAGATCGTATCGATGGTCTTGTGTAGTCGCGTGTCTTCTCCAACGAATTCCTTGTCAAGCCTAAGGCACACCTCGACAAATCAATGCCGATGAGAGCTTCCCCAATAGCTTTCTTCCAAAGGATGTCGATGTCGATGCCGTTTAATCGCCTCTAAAGACCTCCAAGAACCTCTCCCAACCCTAGCTGAAAACCCCCCAAAAGATATCCAAGTGATAGAATGGGAGGGTCCCCAAATAGATCTGAAAACGGGCTATTTATAGGCTGAAATCGGAGTTCCACATGATGAGCGAGCGCGCGACTAGCTACAGAGCTAGCACGCGACTCCCCGGCCGCAAGTGCACGGGTCGTCAAGTAATAAACCTCACGAGGAGGGTCGTATTCCCAAGGGCCCGAAATCTACTATTACTTCCTTTTGGGAGTCACTTTCTAGTCGATCGAAACAGGGTTGAAGCAATATTAAAATAATAAAAACAAGTAAAGGAATGCAAATAAGATAAAACTCAATCCGGAATAAAATAGAGATGAAGAATCCAATAATTATGGAAAGCCTCGGGCGAGGATTCCCCCGGGAGAAGACTAAATACGAATGACCAAGATAATTATAAAACTAGGGTTAGCTTGGTTTCGGTCCGCTAGACTCGGATGTCGACTACCCCGGAACCTCCGTAGTGTAGCCCTAATCCAGTACGGGTTTCTCTATCCAGAAAATACCCCTACGATGTCAATGAGAACAAGGAGTCTTGATTAGGGTTAATCTAATGCACGCTCTCGGCTAAATTAACCCTAATCGCGCGGGAGGCTATTAACACCCGGAACCTCCGGTGTATTAATACATGTTACCCTCTTTAACTCATCAAAGGACCTAATACAAGCTAGCATCCCGCCAAACAAGTATCATTCAAAATCAATTCTACGGAATCCATCCATTGTAGAATGAACAACATGATGATGAATTAAAACCAAACAATCAAACTAACACATTCATTTAAAGCAAAATATAGGTCATTCATACAAAGTCTCCTCCCAAGGTTCACCGGGAGCCCGGCGGCCTTGGGAGGTTTAGTTCAACATCACAAAACTAAGGAGCTCATCATACAACAATTCCATCCAATAAAAACAAGAAAAACCCCCTCGAAGATGTCGACTAGGGTTGATGGCGTAGCTCGTCGGATCCGCGCCGGCGAGCCCTATGAAGCTTCTCAACGTCTTCCCCTTCTTCTCTCCTTCGAATCTAGCCGAAAATCCTTCCAAAATCCCTCAAGAAATGGTGAAATGAAGTCTAGGACAAGTGGAGGCCGGATGAGAAAAAAAAGATCCCCAAAAACTCTTCAGAACAAGCATATATAGCCCGAAGGTGTGCGGCCACTGTGCGGGCCGCACAGTGCCCGCACAGCCTTCTGGCTGTGCTGTGCGGCCAGTGTGCGGGCCGCACACTGGCCGCACACTTCTCTGTCTCTCTTGTGCGGTCACTGTGCGGGCCGCACAGTGGTCGCACACCCTTCTGGCCAGGGTGTGCGGCCACTGCGCAGCCCGCACAGTGGCCGCACACGGCCGAGAAAAATGTGCCCGTGTGCGGCGCGTCGGCTTCCAGGGTGCTCCAACTCTTCGTTCCTTCTTCAATCATCCCCGGAATGACACGAATATGGTCAAAACTTGCGCACTTGGTCCTTGAAACCCTGAAATGAAAAATAAAACATCAAGTGCGCAAAAACTCATCGAAAATACACATAAGTTGCATGAATGTACAAGAACATCATAGCTATAACATGATGTATTTAGGCACTTATCAAATACCCCCTACTTAAGCATTTGCTTGTCCCCAAGCAAACGGACATGGAAAACCAGGGATACTGATAAGTGACTAAATACACAACCTCGGGCAAGAGATGAAAGTATCATAGCCAAAACGAAACTCAAAATACTAAGCAAAGACCACTTGAGATCATTCACGCATTCATTGGCCGTGTCGTGTTGTGTGTGTGCAAATCCCCTAGTTCGAAGCCCTGTAGTCCAAACAAGGTAGACAGGACCCCGAGGACCACTTCTTGAAGCAATTCACGCCACCTAGTGGAATACGGCCTTGAGGTGGTAGAAATACTTCTAGTAGAGTCGTAAGGATCCTTCCTCTTATTTTCGAACAATAACCAGTCGAAATTTATTTTTCTGTACGCAATATATTTATCTTTTTTCTTTTCCGGGACTAACATGAACTGCAAATCCACATTACCTGGAGCTTTGCACATTCATGTAAACGCGCTCATGTCCTTATAGCTTTTGGCGAGAGGAACACTCTGGTTAGGAGCCAGAACCCCAGGTTACTTCGCTATTAGGACAGAGGAGCACTGTCCACGTTTTTATTCACTTTGCCCCTTTTTTTTTTTTTTTTTTTTTATTATTTTTTTTTTATTTCGACCGTATTGCAAAAAAGAACAAGAAGAAGGTCCTTAAAACCCTATTAGAAGGTATTCTAACACGTCAAGGCGCGAAACCACTAGTATGGGTTAGCAACTAAGAGGGTCACGAAAGTGCTGTGGTTCCTCGCCTAGATGTCCAGGGTTCTACCTAAGGGAATAGTGCGAGAATTGCCTAGAATGACATGAAAATCTCAAGTGTGCAGGGTCATAAAAAGCTTAGCATTTATCATGATTTCGAGCTATAATACAATCACAATTAAGTACGCCATCCTAGGTTTACAATCATGCAACAAGTCAAGAATTACCAAAAGTTTTCATACAAGTTCACGAAACAAGTAACGAAGATCAGACATGCATAGCCACCCCCCACTTAAAGCAGTACATTGCCCTCAATGTACATTGATCAGCAGTACAGAAAAATTTATGCATGGAAAATAAAGAGGGTGGTGTCATGAACTTCCCCGAGAAATTGGTAATGAGCTTTGCAAGGCACGAGCTCGGGGTGACCATCACCATGGCTACAAGCGAAGTGGAGAGGAAGAAAAATGGACGTCTTGTTCTACCTACAAGGAGAAAAGACGTCGAGTCAAGCATCCATCAACCACACAAAAACAAAAAAAAAAAATAAAAAAAAATAAAGAAAAGAAACAAGGAATGAAAGAGAAAGTGAGCTCTCGGAGTGAAAGGACTGATGAAGCCGCTCAAGGTCTTCTGTGTCTCCTCCAACGGTGACCTTCGTCTCGAAAAATAAAGATCAAGTCATGGCAACACGCTAAGACGCGCGAACACGAGTTTAGAAAAAATGAGTGAAGTGGAAACAACGCGATCGCGATCAAAATCGAAAGCCATCGATAATCCCCCGAAGATCCAATTCGGATAGGAAAGTAAAAACCAAGAAATCACCTCGAAGGTATGCAAATAAATTGAGTTTTGAAAATATTTTTAATGTTGAAATGATGCGAGGGATGTGGTATGATCAAAACAAGCGCGAAAATGTGGAGAAAAGCCGGAAAGAAGAGGATTACAGCAGCAAAACTGGGGCCAGTGTGCGGATGGTGTGCGGGCGGCACACCAGCCGCACACCTCTTGTCTGGGGTGTGCGGGTGGTGTGCGGGCCGCACACCAGCCGCACACCCTTCTGCCAGGGGTGTGCGGCCTCTGTGCGGCCGCACAGTGGCCGCACAGAGCCCTGTAAATTTTCAGAAAATGGCTTTCTTCAAACCAAAGCAAGTCTCCGACATTAAAAACGTTACAAAACTCATCTCGGACAAAGGATACACATATGTAAACACAAAACAAATGGGAATTCACCGAGATGGGGAGGAAACAATGTCATACACGATAAACGCATACCAAGAACGAATGAAGTGAAGAGCTCACAACCCAAACATAGCATAACCAAAATATGAAAATTGAAAAGTACAGAATTGTAAAAATTTATGGGTTGCCTCCCATAAGCGCTTGTTTAGCGTCACGAGCCTGACGTTCAAGTTTCTCAACTCATGGTGGTTTAAAAGAAGAAGTTTTACCTGAGGTCCCAATGGATGCAAATGATGATCCAACCGGCAAATTTAAGGAGAGGAGGGAATCGATATTGTGCATACCTAGGTCGACGAAGCATGCCGTGTGTACCTCGTCATGAAAATTCTTGCTTGCTTTGTTGACCTTGGGGGTTATCTTTTTCCATGCTCGCTTCCACGAACGCTCTCCTTTGCTTCGCCCTTGTGACTTGACCGGGGATATAGGAGGAGGGTCTTCTTGTGCCTTCTTTGGTGCCTCTTCCTCCTCAAGAACAACATCTTGTAAGAATTCATCAAGGGGGTTCATCATAAGGACCTCATGCACACAATCTTGAACTAGTAATTCTGTATCATCAAGTGCATAAGAAGTGTCATCAAGCTCCTTGGGGTGTTTCATTGCCTCGGGAATTTTAAAAGTGGCTTCTTCATTCCCGGCCCGCAAGGTCATTTTCCCATCTTGAATATCCAGCAGGGCACGGGATGTGGCAAGGAAAGGCCGGCCAAGAATGATGGGGACCTCAGTAGCATCATCAACATCAAGAATGACAAAATCAGCCGGAAAAACCAGACCACCAACTTTCACAATCACATCGCTCACAATGCCACGCGGGCGTCTAACGGTTCGGTCCGCAAGTTGTATGGTGATCCGCGTCGGCTCTAAGTCTTGAAGGCCCAGTTTTAAGAAAAGCTTGTAGGGCATAACATTTATGCTTGCACCGGAATCGGCAAGGGCTTTCTCTACAAGCGAGTCCCCGAAATGACACTCCACAATTAGACCACCCGGGTCTTTGATTTTTTCGGGCAATTTGCTTTGGAGAATTGCCGAACAGCTCTCCCCTAGAGACACTGTAGATGCTTCTTCAAGTTTCTTCCTGTTTGTAAGCAATTCCTTCATAAATTTGGCATATTTTGGCATTTGAGAAAAGGCTTCTACAAGTGGAAGATTGATGTGAAGTTGCTTGATCATCTCCAAAAATTTTTTGAATTGAGTGTCCTCCTTGTCCCGATTGAGTCTTGCCGGATAGGGGACCTTCGGTTGGTGCTCTAGCAATTTTTTTTCTTTGTTTTGAGGTTCAATTGAATTGTCATGGTTGTCATTAGCTTCATCCCCACCTACGGAGGAAGTGCCTCTCACCACGTTCTTTTCCTTGTTATCAATTGGCCTAGGAGTCGGCCGAACCTCAACCTCTCTACCACTCCTCAAAGTGATAGCTTGCACATGTTCTCGTGGGTTAGTCTCAGTGTTGCTAGGGAGACTACCCGGTGTCCTTTCCGCCATAGATGCCGCGATCTGTCCCAAGTGTTTTTCGATGCCCTGGATTGAAGCTTGCATATTCCTCACTGTTGTCTCAAGTGTGTTCAACCTTGCATCGGTGATTTGCATGTATTTAGCTAGGACATCCTCAGTAGTGAATTTCCTTTCCGTTGGAGGTGCTTGTGATGATTGTGCCTGAAACCCTGGTGGTTGCGTAAATTTTTGTTGGCCTTGATTTCCCCAATTGAAATTTGGGTGATTTCTCCACCCGGGGTTGTATGTTCCACCATAGGGGTTTCCTTGAAATTTTTGCCCCTGATTCACATAGTCAACATGTTCGAGTGGGGTGACATCGGGGACTGAAATGGGGCAACTAGCAACATCATGCCCCCCTCCACAAGTTCCACAATTCATCACTTGCTTGACACTTGTGCTCGAACGCTCGGTTCGTTCGGACATAAGCAAGCTCACTTGCTTCGCTAGTGCTTCGAGCTTCGCATCTTGAGCGGATTTACTATCGATTTCATGAACCCCTCGAGCTTGAGTCAATTTTGCCCTTGAACCCCAATGTGATTCATTTCGTGCCATGTTCTCAATTAATTCTTCGGCATCTTCGGGGTATTTGCTACTCAAGGATCCACCGGCTGCGGCATCAATGAGTTGACGATTCTGGTAGCTCAAGCCATTATACAGTATCTGTACTCGCATCCAAGCTTCGAAACCATGATGTGGCCATTTTCTCAAGAGGTCTTTAAATCTCTCATGAGCTTCAAAGAGGGTTTCGGAATCTCTTTGACTGAAGGCCGAGATCTCTTGCCTTAATCTAGCAGCCTTGCTTGGAGGAAAATAGCGGCCCATAAACTTGTTTACCATCTCCTCCCATGTCTTTATGGAACCCGGGGCGAGTGATGTGAGCCACCTGTAAGCGGCGCCCCGCAAACTGAATGGGAAAAGACGGAGTCTAGCTGCATCATCAGATAGGCCATTGACTTTGAAAGTTGAGCACATTTGGAGGAATCGGGATAGGTGCTCATTCGGGTCCTCATCGGCCAAGCCATCGAACTGCACTGAATTCTGTATCATGCCGATTGGTCTAGCCAAATCAAAATTACTTGCACTGGCAGCCGGAGCTTGCACACTAAACCCTCCCCCAGTAAACTGTGGCCTCTCATAGTCAGACAAAGTTCTTCTCTCTTCGGCCATAGCTATAGGAACTGATTCAGGTGCATCAACTGATCCCGAGGAGGAACCCACTTGAGTTTCTCTCAACCGTTGGTGTATGACGCGTTCAATTTCTTCGTTCGGCTCTACAAACCCAGTGGGGTTTGCACGAGTCATGCACAGGACGCCTGAGAAAACAAAAGACAAAAGAGATATTAGTGAATATATAAAAAATGACGAAAACAAAAAACAATAAAAGATGGATAATTACAAATGAAAGCGAAATGACTAGAGCAATGATCCAAAAGTTTTCCTAGTATTCTCGGATGTTCCCCGGCAACGGCGCCAAAAACTTGATGAGCGAGCGCGCGACTAGCTACAGAGCTAGCACGCGACTCCCCGGCCGCAAGTGCACGGGTCGTCAAGTAATAAACCTCACGAGGAGGGTCGTATTCCCAAGAGCCCGAAATCTACTATTACTTCCTTTTGGGAGTCACTTTCTAGTCGATCGAAACAGGGTTGAAGCAATATTAAAATAATAAAAACAAGTAAAGGAATGCAAATAAGATAAAACTCAATCCGGAATAAAATAGAGATGAAGAATCCAATAATTATGGAAGGCCTCGGGCGAGGATTCCCCCGGGAGAAGACTAAATACGAATGACCAAGATAATTATAAAACTAGGGTTAGCTTGGTTTCGGTCCGCTAGACTCGGATGTCGACTACCCCGGAACCTCCGTAGTGTAGCCCTAATCCAGTACGGGTTTCTCTATCCAGAAAATACCCCTACGATGTCAATGAGAACAAGGAGTCTTGATTAGGGTTAATCTAATGCACGCTCTCGGCTAAATTAACCCTAATCGCGCGGGAGGCTATTAACACCCGGAACCTCCGGTGTATTAATACATGTTACCCTCTTTAACTCATCAAAGGACCTAATACAAGCTAGCATCCCGCCAAACAAGTATCATTCAAAATCAATTCTACGGAATCCATCCATTGTAGAATGAACAACATGATGATGAATTAAAACCAAACAATCAAACTAACACATTCATTTAAAGCAAAATATAGGTCATTCATACAAAGTCTCCTCCCAAGGTTCACCGGGAGCCCGGCGGCCTTGGGAGGTTTAGTTCAACATCACAAAACTAAGGAGCTCATCATACAACAATTCCATCCAATAAAAACAAGAAAAACCCCCTCGAAGATGTCGACTAGGGTTGATGGCGTAGCTCGTCGGATCCGCGCCGGCGAGCCCTATGAAGCTTCTCAACGTCTTCCCCTTCTTCTCTCCTTCGAATCTAGCCGAAAATCCTTCCAAAATCCCTCAAGAAATGGTGAAATGAAGTCTAGGACAAGTGGAGGCCGGATGAGAAAAAAAAGATCCCCAAAAACTCTTCAGAACAAGCATATATAGCCCGAAGGTGTGCGGCCACTGTGCGGGCCGCACAGTGCCCGCACAGCCTTCTGGCTGTGCTGTGCGGCCAGTGTGCGGGCCGCACACTGGCCGCACACTTCTCTGTCTCTCTTGTGCGGTCACTGTGCGGGCCGCACAGTGGTCGCACACCCTTCTGGCCAGGGTGTGCGGCCACTGCGCAGCCCGCACAGTGGCCGCACACGGCCGAGAAAAATGTGCCCGTGTGCGGCGCGTCGGCTTCCAGGGTGCTCCAACTCTTCGTTCCTTCTTCAATCATCCCCGGAATGACACGAATATGGTCAAAACTTGCGCACTTGGTCCTTGAAACCCTGAAATGAAAAATAAAACATCAAGTGCGCAAAAACTCATCGAAAATACACATAAGTTGCATGAATGTACAAGAACATCATAGCTATAACATGATGTATTTAGGCACTTATCACCACACGCCCCTGTGTTAATTCCACACGGCCCTGTGTAAAACCAGGAATTCCACACGCCCGTGTGGAAATTCTGAAATCGTGATTTTTCGGCAACAGTGAACAGTAACTGCTACAGTGCTTAGCCGAAATGCACCTGAATTCATCGTTCTTCATCGAGGCCATTGAATTGGGCACACAATCAACGGTAGATTATGTCGATTACTTCATTTCTCTTCATTGGCGAAGTTCTCCAATTCTACACGAGTTAGACTTTTGTGAATGTGACTACCCTTGTGCCCCTCCAATGGAGTTTGGCACACACCCACAAGTCTAAACTCATGCCTTGTTCCTTGCTTAGTCCGAAAACTCCTCAACAATGGCAAACATAACCTATTCTTGCTTCATTCTTCTCCAAATTGGCTCCACAACCCTACAATGCACAAAAGTAAACAAATGCACACTTTTTAGTGATAAAATCTGATTAAATCAATGCTCATTGCAAGATAATAACACTTCGCATTACTATAACACGAGCACTTATCAATGTCGTTAAATTTACCGGGAAACAATGAATCTTCAAGGTTAACCAGGGGTAACTTCAAGCCTTTTGAACCCCCGTGAGATAAGTGAGAAGATACTGATGAGCATCGCATGACAAGCTAATGAGCTAACATGCGACTCCCCAGCCGCAAGTGCACGGGTCATCAAGTAATAACCTATCGTGCGAGCACGAGAGGGTCGTTGTGATATTTCGGTCTCTTTGTCCTTGTTTGTTGTTTCGATTGCCTTTAGTGTTGTCGTCGTTTTCCCTTTTGAGCTTTCTTTGATGTTTCTTATCAAGCCTTTAGAGTTGTTTCCCGAGTGTTTGAGAGATTTTTGAGAGTGTTTGGAGGAGTTTAGAGAGGGTGTGGGCTGTGCGGCCTCTGTGCGGGGCTACACAGAAGCCGCACACCCCAGGCAGAGGGGTGTGCGGCTGGTGTCCAGGGCCGCACACCACCCGCACATCCTTCTGCCTGTGGTGTGCGGCTGGTGTGCGGAGCCGCACATAGCCCTCACACCGACCCGTGTTTGCTTATAAAACCTGAGTTCTAACTTCATTTCTTCATTTCTCTTCTTCCCAACTTCTCCATCTCTTTGTGCTCTCCTCCTCCATCATCTCTTGAGGTTCTAAGGCTGATTTAGAGTTGATTTTAGAGCTTGAAACTTGGATCATCAAGTTGCTCATCCTTAAGATCAAGGTATTGATAAACACCTAAACATACGTATTTTCCATGTATTCGGGTGTATGTATTACTTATTTTTCTATGAGTTGACGCCCGTTTTTGGTCTGAATTGGTTTCTTTCGTGTTACAGGTAATGATGTGACCCCTTCGAGCTCATTGATAGAATTTGAGAAGAAATCGGCGACGAAAATACTATTTCTGAGGGGGTACTGTAGCAGATACTGTAGCACGAACCCTTTGGCGAAATGGCTAAGTCTGGAGGTTCATGCGGGCTGTCATGCGGGCATTGCAGAGGCCGCATACGGTATTGTAGAAGTTCTACTGTAGCGGGTTTAATGTAGTGACACTGTAGCAACTTACGCGATTTCTGGATTTTCTCGGGAATTTTCTCTCCCCGCATGCGGGGCCGCATAGGGGGCCGCATAACCCACTGGAAAAGGTTTTTTAAGGGTTTTGGAGTTCATTTTGAAGGGGGAGGCTAGGTCTTGAAGAACACTACACTTCACCATCTTCTTTGGGAGCTTGAGGCCGGCTTTTGGAGGCATTTCTTGAGGAGAGGACGACGGGGAGAGCATGAGACGATGAATCCACGCCTTCGATTTGCATTTAAGAGGAAGTTTGACAAAGGAAGCCACTACTTGGGTGGCATCCTTGGAAGCATCATTCGGCCTTGATCTTTTCAGGGGGTGTTTTCATTATGCTTTTGGTTGTTTTTATGTATTTGCTTGCTTTCTTTGTGATCATGAACAACTAACCCCAAGGTCACCGGATGTAGGTGAACCTTGGGGGTGAACTTGTGTATTTTGGATGCTACTTTCTAGTTTATGTATTTGGTTTGGTTTGTGATCCTTGTTTGGTGGTTCTTGAATGCCTTGATATGTATGAGAACTCTATATGTCAATTCCTAGACAATGCTAGGTTGCATGACCATTGCCCTAGTATTAGGCTCACCAAGCTTGGAAGGGAATACATGTACGAATATGCCGTGACCATCGGGTATTTGTACCTCTCCAATTGTTAGGGTTGTCCTTGATTGTGTTTCAACCCTAGCTTAGGGAAATTCACTAAACCCTTTGCAATCGTACAAGGATTTGGGCGGAAGCAATTCCGTATTCCAATACTTGTATTGGATTAGGGACCAACGCCGTGACCATCGGGTTGGTCTAATCTAGGGTTTCCCGGTCCAAACCACCCACGTGCATGCTAGTTAGGGCATCCTTGGCACTTTAGTAGCCCCCGAGGGAAGCCTCATCCATGGCCATTCCCTCACCTTGATTTTTCCCCTCCGTATTTATATTTGCTTTTTGCATGCTCTTTGTTTTAGTAGGTTATTGGTAGTTCTTCTTTCAAGTGATTAATTAGGTCAAACAACATTGTGATAAGGAAGTAAGAATAGCTTCTCGGGCCCTTGGGGATACGACCCCCTCGTGTTCGCGCGAGGGGTATTACTTGGCGACCCCGTGCACTTGCGGGAGAGCGATTCAAGCCCGTTACCAGGTATGCTTCCATCCATTTGTTCCTTCTTCTTGGTTCTTTGATGAAGATGGTTAGGGTTGTTTGTGAACCCTTATGAGAGCATGATTTTTACCTCATTATCTTCATCTTTGATGGTTAATCTTGCGAGGATTTATTTTATTGAGTTGTATGGCTTTAACTTCATGAATTCCTTGAACCTTCATAACCCTAATCCCGGAATTACTGTATCACCGAACATGTTAGGTCATTCTTGCTTTCCTTGTTGGTTTTATGAGTTGTGAGAGGTCTTCTTCTTGCTAGAACTCTTTGTGATGGTGTTTAGCAAACCCTGGAAGCAACCATTCCCTATATTGAGCATTCTTTCTTCATCATAGTTAATCAAGTGTTTGATGATGTTTAGTTGCTTATTTTGGTTGTTTAATGGCTTCTAGGAGATGAGGCTTCGAGTAAGGTCAAAGACCCGGTGGAGATGTGACCTCGAGGCGTTTGCTCGCCAAGTTTGTGAGTGGGAATTTACCAAAGTTGGACTATGATTCATGCATGATATTTTCTTGATATTGAGTTGCTTGTTTTGAATTATAAAATCCTTATTGCTAAACTTCTCCAAAAACCTGAATTGATGTTTAGAATCATGATGATTTATGAGTTGGCTTATTGCATGACTATTTGCAAAGGATTCATATTGTTTTTGGTTTTGGAACTCTATGTTCGAGATATATGCTTTAAACTACGTATTTTCATGAGATGCTATATTCTCATTATGTTGAACAAAAAGCATGTGAAACCAAGTTGGTTTTCATTGTTTTGAGACAATGTTCGAAGCGTATTTTCAAAAGACACTCTTGTGTAATGCATTTGATGAAAATGACTTCATTATCAATATTATGATCAAATTAACCACTCTTGGGGTGAGAATTGCCATTGTGAACACTTATTATCTCTTATTGAGAGTTATGCTATCATGATGTAAATATTGAGCCTACGGGCTGAGTTATTGTTTAATTTCTTATTGGTGACATGGGAGCCGAGCTACAGAACTTGCTGCAGTAAGAAGTGGATGGTTTCCACGGGCCGACCTATATAGAGGTGGCGTGGAATACTGTAAAAAACGGTTATGCCATGTCAAGTGGGAGCGTAGATCCTTGACATGGATATAGTTGGGTTGTTCGGAGTCACCACACGAACTTCCCAGTGGCCAATGCCAAGATACGTGCATCTTGGTAGCTCCAGACCTAACCATGGCCACTATGTATTTGTTGAACCCTATCATGTCTTTCCATACTTGAGCACTTTGTATGCCAGTCTAGTCTATGTTTTGTAGGAGGAGTGTATCCTCTATTTGGAGTGGTTGTTATTAACTTCCTTATGCACTCCTTGTTATGAGTATCAGTGTGTGATACCTTGTATGGGTAATATAAGTAATTGTTGTTGAGTTATGTATTGTGATTATAGATGCATTGTACAGGGAACAGGTTAGCCTTACGGCTAGCTAGGGTTGAGGCAGTGTAGGACCTCCCCTGGGTTGTCGTGGCGGTATGTCGTGCTTGGGACCCGCGGGTCGGGGCGTGACAGTCGTATTCCCAAGGGTTCCGAGATCTACTATTACTTCCTTTTGGGGGTCACTGTCTAGTCGATAAAAGCAGGGTTGGTGCAATTATAAAATTGAAGATAATAAAATTAAATGAGAAAGTAAAAATAAAGTAACACTCGATCCGAAAAGAAATGGAGATGAAAAATCCAATAATTAAGGAAGGCCTCGGGCGAGGATTCCCCTGGGAGAATACTAAGTATGAATGACTTGGTTTTGGCCCGCTAGACTTGGTTTCGGCCCGCTAGATGATAAACGTCTAAATGTACGTATTTTATACGTATACTTGCGCATGCCTTTCATATTTTGATAATGAATTGATGCCCTTTTAGGTCTAAATTGGTTTATTCTGTGTTTCAGGTGCAAAAGATGCCTAGGTGAGCTCGACGACGCAATTTGAGAAGAAATCTACGTGAAAATCGTCGTTTTAGGGTCCGGCACTGTAGCAACACTGTAGCGGCCTGAAGCACGAACACTTGAAGAATTTTCTAAGTCTGGAAACCCTCACGGGCAACCTCACGGCCGTGAGGTCAACCGCAAGCAAATCGGAATGCAATGGTACTGTAGCAGATCTACTGTAGTGGGAGTACTATAGAGATTTACTGTAGCATATTTACTATAGCAGTACTGTAGCACTTATTCAGATTTTCGGCCCGTTTCCTGGGCAACCTCACGGCCCGTATATTGACCGTGAAGCCACCCGTGAGGCACCCCGAAGTCATCCTTTACAAGCTTCATTAGAGCATTCTTTTAGGAGGGGATTTTTTGGAGACACTTGGGCCGCCGCCCCACCCTTTTTTGGCGGCTATTTCTGGCGATCTACGGCACAAACCTTCACCAAGAGGGAGGCAACACCGGAGGAGGAGATAGGAGGGAAGATCCAAGACATCAAGGCATACTTTCAAGGTCTTCATCCCTCTAAGGGATTCCAAAGCTAGAGGGAGTCTTTCTTGCTTCATTTCTTGTTTTGTTATTCCTTGGAGTTGTATGAGTTTTCCTCTTTTATGAGGAACTAACTTATTTGTGATTTGGACATGATGAACTTTGGGGTTGTTTGTTTGTAGTTTGGATGATCATCTTCATTGATGTATTGTTTGATGTTGTATTTCTTTTATGGAATCTTGTAGTTTGTGGTTCAAGCCTTGTGTACTTTGATGTGTTGATTTGCATGAGAACTCTGTATTTTAACTTCTAGGTTGTACTTGGTTGCGTGACCATCACCCTTGTACTAGACACACTAGGCTTTGAAGGGATACATGTATGAATACGCCGTGACCATCGGGTATTTGTACCCCTCCAACCATTAGGGTTGAACCTAGATATTGTGTTTGACCCTAATTTGAGATTTCCCTAGGCGTAAGGCAATTGTCTGAGGATTTGGGCGGAAGTGATTCCGTATTCCAATACTCGCACCGGATTAGGGGTTATCACCGTGACCATCGGGGTGACCTAGTTTAGGAATCTCTTGGCCCAACTACCATCATAACATTTCATCCTGAATTCAGGGCTTAATGACAACCGTAGGGGGATTTGTTGTCCAAATTACACTTTCGCATGTTTGATTCTCCCTTGTTTGCTAAATGTGTGTAGTAGTAGCCCGGATTTCATTATAGTTATTTCTTTCTCCATTTTGTAATTATTGCTTGACAATCGAATTGCTAGGTTAGGAAATAGATGAAAGGGAAGTAATATTAGTTCCTTGGCCCTTGGGAATACGACCCCCTCGTGCTTGCGCGAGGGGTATTACTTGGCGACCCATGCACTTGCGGTCATTATCAAGTTTTTGCCGCCGTTGCCGGGGACCCATGAGAAATACTTGGAAAACTTTGAGCGTGTTGATTTGACCATCATCGTGTTTCGCTTTTACCATTTTTGTATATACTCCATCATTTCTTTGTTTGCTTAAAATTTTTTGTGATAATCTTCCTTCTAGTGTGTACATATTCTTCTTACCATGTTTTCAACAGTTAACTAGGATCATTTTGTTCGGCCATTGGAACCCTATCTTGGCGATCTTAACTCCAGCACTGCATCGATTCGTCCCAGCTTTTATGATGACCAGTGGAGAAGGAAGTTTTGTGATGATTCAACCAACTTAACCGTAGAAAATCACAGCACTGATTCTCTACTCCAGAAATATTTACGGTCAGAAAAGGTGAATCTTGTAGCGAAATCTTATCCACCGAGCTTTCAGCGTGACCCCATCAATGAATGGTCAAAAAAAATTCAGATGGATACTTTGAGTCATCAACTCCAGTTGAAAAAATGGACAAATCAAATAGGATCAAACAGCACCAACGGAACGGATTATGTATAGGAGGGGAACTTGAATTCTGTCAAAGCAGAAATACATGTGATGGAAGATAGCTTAGGGAGTGATAGTTCATCTGTTTTGGAAGATCAAACAATTGAGAAGCATGATTTGAGCAATTATGGAAGATTGATTTCATCACTTGAAGAACCTCCTGAGCTAAAGCTGAAGCCACTACCTGATCATTTGGAATATGGTTTTTTGGGGGAAGACTTTACACTCCCAGTTATCATTGCATCAGATTTGACAAAGCAACAGAAAAATAAACTTTTGGATGTACTCAAGAAGCACAAGAAGGAAATTGCTTGAAAAATCGCGGATATCAAAGGGATCAGT
Organism: Dioscorea alata; assembly: GCA_020875875.1. Taxonomy (NCBI): domain Eukaryota; kingdom Viridiplantae; phylum Streptophyta; class Magnoliopsida; order Dioscoreales; family Dioscoreaceae; genus Dioscorea; species Dioscorea alata. Next base: position 11,564,256 of record CM037025.1, on the reverse strand, counting down.
CCTTCGTTCTGTACTCACAAAATTCTTATGGAACACAATCACAAGCCTGTGGCAATACCCCAACGAAGACTGAATCCTAACATGAAGGAGGTAGTAAAGAATGAAGTCATTAAGCTTCTTGATGCGGGTATCATCTACCCCATTTCCGACAGTGCATGGGTGAGTCCAGTCCAGGTGGTACCTAAAAAAGGAGTTATGACAGTTGTGACTAATGAAAAAAATGAACTCATCCCTGCTAGAACAGTAACAGGTTGGAGGGTCTGCATTGACTACAGGAAACTTAATGATGCCACAAGGAAAAATCATTTCCCTTTGCCCTTCATCGATCAGATGCTTGAGCGGCTTGCAGGACACTCTTATTATTGCTTTTTAGACGGCTTCTCTGAATATTTTCAGATTCCTATTGCCCCAGAAGATCAGGAGAAGACTACTTTTACTTGTCCTTATGGCACCTTTGCTTATCGGCGGATGCCTTTTGGGCTTTGTAATGCACCGGCCACCTTCCAAAGATACATGATGGCTATTTTCGAGGACATGGTGGAAGACATTATGGATGTATTCATGGATGACTTCTCAGTTTTCGGTGATTCATTTGAGTTTTGCCTTAAAAACCTTGAACGGGTCCTAAGTAGATGTGAGGAGACAAATCTGGTACTGAGCTGGGAGAAATGTCATTTTATGATCAAGGACGGTATAGTTCTTGGGCATAAAATTTCGAAGCATGGGATTGAGGTAGACAGGGCAAAAATTGCCACTATTAAGAAACTTCCACCACCAACTTCAGTGAAGGCAAGCAGAAGTTTTTTGGGACATACCGGCTTCTACAGAAGGTTTGTTCAAGATTTCTCATCGATTGCCCGACCATTAACAAAGCTGTTGGAGAAGGATGCCCTTTTTGAATTCACTAGTGATTGTATGCACGCCTTCTTAACTCTCAAATAGAGACTAATTGAAGCTCCTATCATGGTTTCACCTAACTGGAATCTGTCATTCGAGCTGATGTGTGATGCAAGTGACTATGGTGTTGGTGCAGTTCTTCGGCAATGAAGGGACAAACACTTTCATCTTATCTATTATGCAAGCAAAACTTTGAATGATGCTCAAGAGAACTACACTACTACCGAGAAGGAATTACTTGCGGTAGTCTTCGCATTTGACAAATTCAGGTCCTATTTGGTGTTGTCCAAGGTGATTGTTTACACAGACCATTCTGCCCTAAAATATCTATTGAACAAGTCGGATGCCAAGCCTCGACTGATCCGCTGGGTGCTACTTCTTCAAGAATTTGATTTGGAGATAAAAGATAAGAAGGGGGCAGAAAATTTAGCTGCTGACCGCCTCTCCCACCTTGACGATCCCATTGATGACAAGCTAGAAAGAAGAGAGATAAATGATACATTTCTGGGGGAGCAACTTTGTAGTATTCAAGTGATAGTAGAAGATGAGACTCCATGGTTCGCCGATATTGCAAACTATCTTGCGGCGAAAACTTTCCCCAAGTGGCTCACTCAACAACAAAGGAAAAAGTTCTTTGCGTATTTGAAATACTATATCTGGGAGGACCCCCACTTGTTCAGGGTTTGCTCCATCAGATCGTCAGGAGATGTGTTTCAAAAGTGGAAGGTCTTGACATATTGAGGCATTGTCATTCTAGGCCGACAGGAGGCCACTATAGTGGATGCCGAATAGCTAAGAAGGCACTCTATGCTGGGTTTTATTGGCCAACAATATTTCAGGATGCCAGCGTACAAGAAACATCTCAAAAAGAGAAGAAATGCCACAGTCATGGAATCAAGCATGGGAAGTATTCGATGTCTGGGGCATCGATTTCATGGGCCCATTCCCTAGTTCTCAGGGAAACAAATATATTTTTGTCGCAGTGGATTATGTCTCCAAGTGGGTGGAAGTGCATGCCTCTCCGTTATGTGATGCAAGAGTTGTGGTGAAATTCTTAAAAAAAATATTTTCCCGGTTCGGGACACCCAGAACGATCATTAGTGACCGGGGCACCCACATCTGCAACTCTCAGTTCGAGAGAGTCTTGAAACGATATGGGGTGTCACACCATGTTTCAACTGCTTATCATCCCCAAACTAGCAGCCAAGTTGAAGTTTCAAATAGAGAGTTGAAGCGAATCCTAGAGAAAACAGTCAATCATCACCAACGGGATTGGGCTGACCAACTTGACGATGCACTGTGGGCATATAGAACAGCTTTCAAGACACCTATTGGGTCCACTCCCTATCGAATGGTCTATGGGAAGGCATGCCACCTACCGGTTGAATTAGAGCACAAAGTCTATTGGGCCATAAAGAAACTCAATTTTGATCCTCACTGATAAGTGCTTGTGTTATAGTATCGCGAAGCGCTATTATCTTACATTAAGCATACCTTGTATTAGATTTTATCACTAAATGTGTGCATTTGTGTTCTCTTGTGCATTGAAGGTATTGTGGAGCCTAATTGGAGAAGAAGAATGAAATTAGGTCGCGCTTGCCAATGTTGAGATGTTCTCGGACCAAGCAAGGAACAAAGCACGTATTTGGACTTGTGGATGTGTGCCAACCTCCTTTGGAGGGGCACAAAGGCAGTCACATTCACAACAAGTCCAATCCGTGTTACTTAGGAGAATTTCGCGAAAGAAGAAGACTTGAAGCAATTGGCGCGACCTACCGTTGCTTGTGTGCCCAAATAATGGCCTCGATGAAGAACAATGGACCCGGGAGGCGTTTCGGCAAAGTACCAAGCCTGTTCAGCTGAAGACTAGTGTTCCAGAGAAGTCACACGGGCGTGTGGAAATTCCACACGGCCGTGTGTTTTGCAATTTCAGCCATCCAGTGAAGACACACGGGCGTGTGGAAATTCCACACGGCCGTGTGAAATTAATTTTCCAGCCGAGACAGAAGCTTCACACGGGCGTGTGGAAATTCCACACGGCCGTGTGAAGCCCCCGATAAGTCCAATTTTAAAGCCGCGATTCAACATTATAAAAGGGGATTTTTGCAACCTTTTGGTGAATCTTTCGACCTAACTTTTCCCCAACTTTCTGGAGTGCGGCTAGGGTTTCGGAGAGGATTTCGTGGAGGTTCTAGCACATCGTCAGCATCGATTTCGAGGTTCGACGTTTGCACAAGACCACGGCCACACCAACTTCGAGGGGGTTTTCATCTATGTCTATGTTTTATGCTTTATTTTCCACATTGATGAACATGTATAGCTCTATGAGGAGCTAAACCCTTCGTGGGGTATTCGGACTTGTAAACTTTAGGGTTCTTATGTTTCTTTGACATTGATTATTATGCTTTCCATCGTTGATGAATAAAATTGAGTTTTAATCTTAATTATCTCTTGATATTGTTTTCCCTTAAACGTGACATTAGGGTTGAGAGCAATCTAGGTTTTCCTTTGGAGGTGTGACAACTCCTATAGGATTAGACTACTTAAGACTAAAGAGGGTTGAGAGGGAGAGTTGTGAGGTAGCAATGTACCCCTTTCCCTTCCGATGTGATTTCTCCCTACCTCCGATTCCTTGATTTAATAGCGGTCGAAATAGAGTGAAGCAATAGGTAGATAAACTCCCCTAGGGCTTAATTGCGCAAGTAATAGAGTGAAGGGTTGTAGTGAATCCTATATGCTGGGGCTTAATCTAGACTAGGGTTCTTTCACCTGGACCAAAGGGTTAGAACTATTGTTGTAGGAACAGGTTTAATCACTAGGAATCCCTAGAGCATAATGCAATCCCATATAGTGTGAGGTTTAGGTAGATGGACTCCCCTGGGGCTTAATCATCTAGGTGACAGTGTGAAGGGTGTTGTGAATCCTAATACCAAAGCATAGCATTGGGGTTAGTCACGGTTGTCCTTAGGTTTGGGACCGTGAGTCTTAGGATTTCCTCGACTCAATTGACATCAATAGGAGAGTATAATATCATAGTCTTGCACTTGAAACATAGACCCTAGAGGTAGCTTGTCCGGATACCCCCTTTTACTCATTGCAAGTCCTTCTCGATTTTCCTATTTGCATTTCTTACTTTCATCCTTCTATTTAGTTTATTGTTTTGAAATACATTCATTCATTAATATCACCATTGTTTTCCATATTTCGCATAGTTTAATTAGTGAATTCTTATACTCTATCTCCCTATTCCCTGTGGATTCGACTACCTTCTCACCAAGGTAAATTTATTACTTCGACAAACCCGTGCACTTGCGGGATACACGCAAGGGGTCGTGTCAAGTTTTTGGCGCCGTTGCCGGGGAATAGGTGTTTTAGATATTTGTTTTTCACTACTTTAGCTATTCACTTCGCGTTCTATTTCATAACTTCTTTACCTATCATTGTTCTTATTTTTCTTTTCTTTGTTTTCGGCTCCAGGTTATGACCCGTGGGAACCCTTCAATACTTGTTGAAGGAGACCCAGACATTGGAAGAAGAACACATCGTAAAGGGAAAGAACCTGCACAAGAAGCATCAAATCAAGCCGATATTGAGACAGAAGGGTCAGAGACAATGGCAGAACAGAACGAGCAGCAGCGAACGTTGTCCGATTTTGCTAGACCCGCAGTTATGGGGACCCAATCGAGCATTGTGAGGCCCCCAATTACAGCAATGAATTTCGAATTGAAGCCGTCGTTCATTCAGATGTTGCAACAGTCCGCACAGTTTAATGGGTTAGCCGATGAAGACCCTAATAGTCACATAGAAAATTTTTTGGAAGTGTGTGACATGTTGAAGATAAATGGAGTGACGGACGACGCAATTCGATTGAGAGCCTTCCCATTTTCACTGAAAGGAAAAGCAAGGCATTGGTTGCACTCATTACCGAGAGCCTCCATTACTACGTGGGAGGAAATGGCCGAGGCATTCTTGGCTAGATACTTTCCACCGGGGAAATCTGCAAGACTCCGGAATGAGATATCATCCTTTGTACAGATGGAATTGGAGTCTCTATTCGAGACATGGGACAGGTTCAAGGAGCTCCTCCGCAAATGTCCGCAACATGGATTTCCCGAGTGGATGATTATTCACACATTTTACAACGGGCTGAATCCGAGTACAAAGCAACTCTTAGATGCGGCGGCCGGAGGGACTCTTGGAAGCAAGACTCCCGGTGAAGCTCGGCACCTTGTAGAGGAGATGGCTATGAATAGCTATCAATGGAACTCAAGGGATAGAAAAAAGGTTGCCGGAATTCATGAGGTTGATGCGGTTACATCGTTGGCAGCACAAGTGGAATCATTAAGTAAGAAGCTAGATGCTCTAGTTTCGCCAAGAGTTGCGGCCATCACTACTTGTAACGGTTGTGGGGGAGGACATGCTTCAAGCGATTGTCCTATTGCTATTGGAGGCACTAGTACGGTGGAGCAGGCCGATTTTGTGGGGAACTCATATCGCGGACAAGGCCAAGGCAACCCGTATAGTGGTACATACAATCCGGGATGGAAGAACCATCCGAACTTCTCTTGGAGCAATCAAGGACAATCACAACAGAACAAAAATAGTGCACCACCGGGATTTCAAAGTCAACAAGCTCCGAATTTAGAAAGCCGAGTGACTGGGTTGGAGGGAAAGATGACTGACCTAGAGAGAGCCCTCACACGGTTCGTTTCTTCTTCGGATGCAAGGTTTCAATCGGTGGAAGCTACTCTTCGCAATCACACCGCCTCCCTACACAACTTGGAGAACCAAGTAGGGCAAATTGCGAAGACTTTGGCGGAGAGACCTCAAGGTAGTTTGCCTAGCAATACGGAGACCAACCCAAGAGAACAACTAAAGGCAATTACCTTGAGAAGTGGTAAGGAGGTTGAGGGACATCTCCCTCTTGAGAAGACTAAGGACTCACCCGAAGTCGTGGAAATAGAGGATGGAGCACCAAAGGAGAAAGAGGTGGTACCCCCACCTTACAAGCCGAGAATTCCCTATCCTTCACGATTGAAGAATGACCAAGACAATGAGCAATACAAGAAATTTCTGGGTGTCTTCAAGCAATTGCACATCAACATTCCATTCGCGGAAGCATTAGCCCAAATGCCCAAGTACGCGAAATTCTTAAAAGACCTCTTAACCAATAAGAGGAAATTAGAAGAAAGTGCATCCGTCATCCTCGATGCAAACTGTTCGGCAGTGCTACAGAAGAATATGCCATGCAAGAGGAAGGACCCCGGAAGTTTTATCATACCGTGCAATATTGGTGATATGGGTGAGGAGATGGCACTAGCCGACTCGGGGGCAAGCATCAATGTCATGCCCTACACGTTCTTCCAAAAGCTAGGCTTGGGCGAGCCTAGACCTACCCGGATGACACTTCAGCTTGCAGATAGATCGGTGAGGCATCCGAGGGGTGTTGTTGAAGATGTGTTGGTGAAAGTGGATAAGTACATTTTCCCGGTCGACTTTGTAGTGCTTGATGTAGACGAGGATGTCGAGGTACCGCTGATCCTTGGGAGGCCGTTCTTGCGCACTTCCAAGGCTTTGATAGACATGGACGGTGGAGAGCTCACACTTAGGGTTGGGGACGACAAGCTCACTTACCGCCTCGCCGAAGCCATGCGACATTCTCTTGATTTTGATGATGCTCTATATTATCTTGATGTCACTGATGATTGCATTGATGAATATATGCAGGATATGTTTAACCCGGATCCATATGAAGGGTGGCCGGACCAAGACATAGAGACTGAAGAGGAAGAAGTGCTCGCGCTTGTTTCAGTTGAGATAGACATCAAGAAGGAGAAGGAGCTTAGGAAGAAAGTCCTTCGGAGATTGAAGCGGTCGAGACATCGCCACAACAAGAACCCCAACAAGAAAGGGGATGAGCATTCACGGAGTAAGGGTGTTTCACCCGTGTGTGGTAACAAACTCGATAATTCTCCCTCTACCTTGCAACGATTATGCAATGCTTGCTTTCAAATTTTAGGGAAGAGGGCAAATTCCACTCATGAACCTCCGTAAGGTAAGACAGGTACGTCAAGCTAAGTGACGTTAAACAAGCGCTTCTTGGGAGGCAACCCAAGCGTTTTTATAGTTTTCTAGTACTTAGTTTAGTTTTAGGATTGAATAAAAGTCTTAGCAATGGTGTCCCAATTTTCATGTGCATATGCTGGGATTTCTTGTGGATTTTCGATTATTTGCATGTGCCTTAACGTTAATTGACGAAGTTTGAGTCGGTTGAGTGTGTTTTCGATAATCTCTGGTCATGTTTTTATGGTTTATCCAGGCTCTAAGTGTTTTAAAAGAGTTTCTGAATTTTTCTGAGAGTCTGTAAAATTTTCTAAGTAAACCAGAGAACACACACGGCCGTGTGGAATTAACACACGGCCGTGTGTTACCAATTGGAGCTCAACCAGAGAAGACACAGGGGCGTGACTTTGCCCCTGTGAAAAAACTTCTGAAGGGGCACACGGCCGTGTGGAATTTCCACACGGCCGTGCGAAATTCTGCAGAAAGAACCCCAAACTTCCCGAGAAACCACAGGGGCGTGTGTGAGCCCCTGTGGGAGAGCTTGTCAAGGCACACGGCCGTGTGGTTCATTCACACGGCCGTGTGAAACACTTAGTTTTCTCGGGCAATCCAGAGAGGTCACAGGGGCGTGTGACATGCCCCTGTGACCGGCCTTGTGTTCTTGGCCAGGTTGGGCACACGGGCGTGTGGAAATTCCACACGGCCGTGTGAAGTTTTTCAGAGACCTTTTGTGTTCTCCCGAGACTCCACAGGGCCGTGTACCAGCCCCTGTGGATATCTTTGTGAAGGCACACGGCCGTGTAGAATTAACACACGGCCGTGTGGGGTAGTCAGAGAACAAACAGAATGCACACAGGGGCGTGGGTTGGCCCCTGTGAACCCTAATTTGAGAGGCACACGGCCGTGGGGGATCGTGACACGGCCGTGTGAATCCCCAGAACTCCAAAAGCCGCGTGATTTCTTTTGGTTTTCACTCGTGCCTCTTCTATTTCCATTCTAAACTTTTCTCCTACCCTCTCCACTAGTTCGCCAACCATCTCAGAGGATTTTTGAGGCTTTTTATTGGAGTTTTCCGGCCGATTCTTAGTATTTCTTCATCCACTCCGTCGGTAAGAACTTCAAAGCCTTTTTCTTCGTCGATTCTCAATTTCATTCGTTCTTTTGATGATTTCGCCTTTATTAATTGATTTCTGAGTATGCAATGTTGCTTAAGAATGAATTAAAGCAAATTAGATTGTAAATTTTAAATTTTTCAACCCACGGCCGTTATACTCTGTCCGCCCGATGATCCACACGGGCGTGTGGAATTAACACACGGCCGTGTGGATTCCTGCAGATTGAGTATTTTAACTTGTTTTTGATCTCTTTCTCTTTCAATCTTGCAGAGATGTCTACTAGGCCTAGGAAATCGGTCGGCAAGCGTCCGCGGGCAGCTACTCCACCCCCCGAAGAAATGGAGTTTGATTTACCCGAGCACAGGGAGCGGTACAAGAAACTCTCGTCACTTCGATTTGGACAGTCGCGCTACCCTGATTTGAGCGTATTGAGAGACATACAGGGGGGTGACGCCATAGCTACAGAGGTGGAGGAGTTGCTGGCTGTGGGGAGTTGGGACCGATTGTTATCTATTCGAGAGCCAGCAACTCGAGACATCACCCTCGAGGTCCTATCGACATTCGAATTCAACCGAGGGTATGATAGCTTCACGGATAGCCAGACGATTCAGTTCCGTGTCCTCGGTAGACACTTCAGCATGAGTGTCACTCAGTTCTCAGTCCTGATGGGCTTGTACGATCAGGCATACACCGAGACAGAGGAGTATGTTTTGCTACCCACCGAGTATCCAGGTACCCTCACACCACAGACGATTTACGAGACATTATGCGGGGATGGTCAGTATGAGCCGGGGATTTCGAAAGCGACATTCCTTTCCCGGCCAGCATACAGGTACCTTCATGCTATCCTGAGCAGGTCTATTAGTGGCCGAGGGGACAGTACAGGGGTACTGAGCAGACAGGAGCTGCTATACTTGCACTCCATGGTGCAGAGTGAGCCACTTCACCTGGGGCACGTTCTAGCCGAGTACATTCGCCACCAGGGCCAGTACCCCAGGGTTGGAGTCATTTTTTCAGGGCCCTACATCACACGCCTCGTTATAGGCCTAGGGCTCAGAGATGGGGTGCGCGGGGCCGAAAAGATCGCTACACCAGCCCCGCTCACCAGAGAGACACTGAGACTGATGGGTATGGTCCGCAGATCAGGACCAGGAGTCTATACTATGATCATACCCCGGACAGTGCAGGCCGAGGGCTCCCAGGCAGCATTGGAGCCACCCCCGCAGGACACAGAGACAGGGGCAGAGGCTGAGGTACCCCCCACCGCACCGGAGCCACCTCCGGTGCGGATGTTTTCACCGTCTCGAGGCCAGGACAGACTGGAGAGCCTCGAGAGCGCAGTGGGGATCCTCCAGACCGAGGTGGCTGAGGTTAGGGCCACACAGATTTCACAGCACCAGGAGGTGATGGCGCAGTTCCAGAGCTTACGACAGACCTTCGAGCAGATTGCCTCCTCCTCCTTCGTGGTCCGACCTCGAGTTTCCACTCCACCACCTCCATCTCCCGCATCACCAGCAGATCCACCTGCACCGACATCAGCCGATCCACCAGCAGATACAGAGCCTCCAGCAGCACCAGAGGCCACCACTCAGGACACCGACGCTGAGGCGTCCTAGATTTTAGATTCTTTTCTTTTATTTGTCATTTCTGTATATCTTTACTTTATTTTGGACTTGTAGTACTCAGAAGGGATTCTCCCTCTGAGTATAGCTTTTATTTTGCTTTTTATTTTGTCTCGAGTTGTATTCATTGCTTTACATTTTATATACTCGAGTTTTATTGAGCTTTACTGAACCCTCGTTTATGTGTGCGCAGATGGTCTTGGATGTAAGGATTTTGAGGAATAGTCATTGACACGGTCATGGGATCGTGTGTGCTCCACAAACCATTGAGACTCAATTCTCAATGACTTAGCTCCATCAAACGCAACACTTGGGGTTCAGGGGAGTAATGTTTCAATTGCCACTTCCACACTAATTGCTTTTGTCGTTTTCACTTATTATTGTGCTTCTGTGCGTACATTGAGGACAATGTACATCTTAAGTGTGGGGGGGAGTTCACATTGCACACACCTTTACTTGTGCGTTCAATTGTTTATGCTCATGTAGCCTATGGCGGTTCACCTTAGTTGTAACGGTTGTATTCTTATAGTTTAGGAGAATTTTTAACATTGTATCCTATCATGCTCTAGTTCCACTTGAATTTTAGGGGATTTTTGCTCGATTACACCTTATTGCACTACTCACTCTTGAAATCTTTTGGAAACTCGATCTTGAAGTTTTAAAGGACAAGTTTATCATCGTTCTTAGTTTTACTTTGGAAAATGCATATATAAAAAAAAAAAAAAAAAAAAAAAAAAAAAAAAAAAAAGAGAAAAATGTGAGTTTGTGAATAGTTGCTTTCTTTTATGTATGCATTTGAGGTGGAAAGAGCTACCACCCATGAAGTATGTAGCTACTCTCATAAGTCGGATACAAGTTATGCCCTAATGAGAGAAAGAGCTATCTCATGGGATGCGTGAAAGCTACTACCCCGGTAGAAAGAGCTACCTCCTCGAAAGAGTGAAAGCCACCTTTGGCGGCCGCCTAGGAAAGGGCTACCTTCGAGGATGTGTGAAGCTACTACTTCCTCTCCTAATTTTTTTTTCCGTTCGTAAATAAGTCCTTGTAAATAAGAGTTTGAGGAGTACTCGTTGGTTCTCTTGAGTGAAGTCGCACACACTAACACGTTTTCGAGTTATTATCCTTTTTAATTCATGTTTTTAGCTAGAGCATTGATAACCTTATGCAATGTTTTGATTTCCCCTTACTTGTAGAATGCTTCTTTTGCACTTTTGGTGAACCTAAGGCCAAGCACTTTCAATTGTTCTTCCCAAGTACTTTCACGTTTTATTTTTGCTTGAGGACAAGCAAAAGCTTAAGTGTGGGGGAGTTTGATAAGTGCTTGTGTTATAGTATCGCGAAGCGCTATTATCTTACATTAAGCATACCTTGTATTAGATTTTATCACTAAATGTGTGCATTTGTGTTCTCTTGTGCATTGAAGGTATTGTGGAGCCTAATTGGAGAAGAAGAATGAAATTAGGTCGCGCTTGCCAATGTTGAGATGTTCTCGGACCAAGCAAGGAACGAAGCACGTATTTGGACTTGTGGATGTGTGCCAACCTCCTTTGGAGGGGCACAAAGGCAGTCACATTCACAACAAGTCCAATCCGTGTTACTTAGGAGAATTTCGCGAAAGAAGAAGACTTGAAGCAATTGGCGCGACCTACCGTTGCTTGTGTGCCCAAGTAATGGCCTCGATGAAGAACAATGGACCCGGGAGGCGTTTCGGCAAAGTACCAAGCCTGTTCAGCTGAAGACTAGTGTTCCAGAGAAGTCACACGGGCGTGTGGAAATTCCACACGGCCGTGTGTTTTGCAATTTCAGCCATCCAGTGAAGACACACGGGCGTGTGGAAATTCCACACGGCCGTGTGAAATTAATTTTCCAGCCGAGACAGAAGCTTCACACGGGCGTGTGGAAATTCCACACGGCCGTGTGAAGCCCCCGATAAGTCCAATTTTAAAGCCGCGATTCAACATTATAAAAGGGGATTTTTGCAACCTTTTGGTGAATCTTTCGACCTAACTTTTCCCCAACTTTCTGGAGTGCGGCTAGGGTTTCGGAGAGGATTTCGTGGAGGTTCTAGCACATCGTCAGCATCGATTTCGAGGTTCGACGTTTGCACAAGACCACGGCCACACCAACTTCGAGGGGGTTTTCATCTATGTCTATGTTTTATGCTTTATTTTCCACATTGATGAACATGTATAGCTCTATGAGGAGCTAAACCCTTCGTGGGGTATTCGGACTTGTAAACTTTAGGGTTCTTATGTTTCTTTGACATTGATTATTATGCTTTCCATCGTTGATGAATAAAATTGAGTTTTAATCTTAATTATCTCTTGATATTGTTTTCCCTTAAACGTGACATTAGGGTTGACAGCAATCTAGGTTTTCCTTTGGAGGTGTGACAACTCCTATAGGATTAGACTACTTAAGACTAAAGAGGGTTGAGAGGGAGAGTTGTGAGGTAGCAATGTACCCCTTTCCCTTCCGATGTGATTTCTCCCTACCTCCGATTCCTTGATTTAATAGCGGTCGAAATAGAGTGAAGCAATAGGTAGATAAACTCCCCTAGGGCTTAATTGCGCAAGTAATAGAGTGAAGGGTTGTAGTGAATCCTATATGCTGGGGCTTAATCTAGACTAGGGTTCTTTCACCTGGACCAAAGGGTTAGAACTATTGTTGTAGGAACAGGTTTAATCACTAGGAATCCCTAGAGCATAATGCAATCCCATATAGTGTGAGGTTTAGGTAGATGGACTCCCCTGGGGCTTAATCATCTAGGTGACAGAGTGAAGGGTGTTGTGAATCCTAATACCAAAGCATAGCATTGGGGTTAGTCACGGTTGTCCTTAGGTTTGGGACCGTGAGTCTTAGGATTTCCTCGACTCAATTGACATCAATAGGAGAGTATAATATCATAGTCTTGCACTTGAAACATAGACCCTAGAGGTAGCTTGTCCGGATACCCCCTTTTACTCATTGCAAGTCCTTCTCGATTTTCCTATTTGCATTTCTTACTTTCATCCTTCTATTTAGTTTATTGTTTTGAAATACATTCATTCATTAATATCACCATTGTTTTCCATATTTCGCATAGTTTAATTAGTGAATTCTTATACTCTATCTCCCTATTCCCTGTGGATTCGACTACCTTCTCACCAAGGTAAATTTATTACTTCGACAAACCCGTGCACTTGCGGGATACACGCAAGGGGTCGTGTCACTCACCTTTGTGGACGAAAAAGAAAACTCCAATTAAACGAGTTAGAGGAATGGTGATCCTTGGCTTATGACACATCGGTAAAATATAAAGAGCGGATGAAGGAATATCATAACCGGCACATTAAGCAAGCCAAGTGCTTCCAACCTGGGGACCAAGTATTACTATTCAATGCAAGATTGAAGTTATTCCCCGAGAAATTAAAATCACGATGGCATGGCCCCTACACCGTGACTTAAGTGTTTCCTCATGGCGTCGTCGAGACAACTCATCCACAAAATGGAACCTTTAAAGTCAATGGTCACCGCTTGAAGCACTACTTTTCGGGTAACAATGCATCACCAAAGAATGGAGGTAAATTCCCTCCTTTTGTCCCACCATGAACTTTGAGGTAAAACATGTCAAGCTAACGACGTTAACCAAGCGCTTCTTGGGAGGCAACCCAAGTTTTAAATAAATTGCAAATTCCTTTTTGTTGTAATTTGAATGCATGTCTTATTTCTTTTCCGTATTCTTGAAGTGTGTTAACATGTTAGTTGTCTAAGTCTTCTTCATGTTGTAGTTATCTTTTCATCAATTTTTGTTTCATCATTCATGCATGCTTGTGTGTTGTTGTGAGTTCTTTAATGATTTGATTCCATGAGATTCATGTTTTGAATGCTTTCATGCTTTGTTCGGCTTTATTTTGAGTGCTTTTAAGACTTAGAGGAGTGTTCTTCATTGCCAAATCGAGTTGAGAGACAATTTTTGCTCATGAGTATGCCTTTACATGAAGGAAAGAGCACTTGCGGGCAAGCTCACGCCCGTGAGCTTGCTCGCAAGCCAAACAGAGGCTACTCACAGCCGAGCTCACGCCCGTGAGCTCGGCCTATGAGCAAACCCAAGAGGGCTCACGGGTGAGCTCACGCCCGTGAGCTCACCCGTGAGGCCTTTCATGACTTGGAGTTTTTAAGGGCCTTTGGGCCCTTCTTGCTATTCATCATCCCTACACTTCCACCCCTCACTTCTACTTTATTTCTCCACCATTTTCTTTCATTTTTCTTGCTTTAAAACACTCTCCATCTCCTCTAAAATCATTTTGTGCTGAATTTTTGAAGAAAAACCACTCTTTTAGCCGGATTTAACCTAAGGATCACTCCATAAACCCTAGGGTTTGAGGTAAGCATGCTTTCTCATGAACTTGGTGTTCTCATGGTTGTTTGGGCTGATTATTCCATGGTGTCTTCTTTCCTTGGTTACTACAATGTTGTAATGATGTTTTGGAATGGTTGTATCTTTAGATTATCAAGTTTTCAAGAAAGACTCTTGCCAAAATTTCTTGGAATTACTGTAGCACTGCGTATTTTTCATCAATCTTTCATTTTTTCACTTATGCTTTGCTTGTAATTTGTTTAATGGTGGTTCCTTTGATCTTGTAGGATGAGGGTGAATAAGGTAGCATACAAAAGAGCCCGGAGGGAACCTTCTCCGCCCCCCGAGCAACCTAGGTTCAAAAAGGAAGAACATAGGAACCGATTCGCGCTACTCTCGCGCTAGAGTTTTGGGACGATCAAAAAAATCAATAGGGATGTTTTGAAAACCCTAGGGATGGACGGAGTGATCTTTGAACTCATCTCTGCGGTTGGGACAAGTTATTCTCCATTAATGAACCGACATATAAAGAATTGACTTTCGAAGTGTTGAGCACTTTCGAAATTTTTAACTACAATCCCGTCTCTCGCCAAACCGGCTACGTTACATTTCGTGCTTTTGGAAGAGCCACAGAATAACTCAAGATCAATTGGGAGTTCACATGGGATTCTTGACACACCCCTTGCGTGTGTACCCCGCAAGTGCACGGGTTGTCGAAGTAATAAAAATACCCTGGTGAGTGGGTAGTCGTATCCACAGGGAATAGTGTTCAGAAACAAGTGTTATCGCTATTTAGCTATGAAAGAAGTCGATGATGAGAAAAGTATATATATATAAATGTAAAAAGAAAATAAAAGAGTGCAAGAAGAATAATGAGGGTAGGAGAGGTAATCGATATAAAGATGGGGTACCCGGACAAAGCTCCCCCTAAGACTAATGCTTCTAGTGCAAGACTAGTATTATACCCTCTAATTGATGTCTAATTGAGTCGAGGATATCCTTAAACACACGGTCCCAAACCTAAGGTCAACTGTGACTAACCCCAACACTATGCCCCGGCATTAGGATTCACTACGACTCTTGACTCTCGTTGACCTGTCAACTAAGCCCTAGAGGAGTATATCTACCTAAGCCTCACACTGCGTGGGATTGCATTAAGTTCTAGGGACTCCTAGTAGTAAAACCTGTTCCTATGTGTAGTTCTAACCCTTTGGTCCAGGTGGAAGAACCCTAGTCTAGATTAAGCCCAGTGCGTAGGATTCACTTCAACCCTTCACTCTGTTACTCGCGTAACTAAGCCCCAGGGGAGTTTATCTACCTAGCACTTCACTCTATCTCGACCACTAATGAATCAAGGAAACGGAGGTAGGGAGAAACCACACCGGAGGGGAAAGGGGTACATCGCTATCTCACAACTCTCCCTCTCAACACTCTCCAACCTTGTGTAGTCTAATCCTATAGAGGTTGTCACACCCTCAAAGGATAACCTAATAGATTCTCAATCCTAGTGTCACGGCTAAAGGAAAATCTCATACAATCGTCATGCAAGATTGGAACTCAATAATAGAACATTAAATTAATAAAGCATAATAAAAGTCATAGAAACAATATCATCCTAGGGTTTACAAGTCCGAATACCCACTAGGGTTTAGCTCTCCATGGAGCAATACAAAGTCAATAAATAGTTTAAGAACATATGCATGAAAACCATAAAGAAAACCCCCTTGTAGATCGTATCGATGATCTTGTGTAGTCGCGTGTCTTCTCTAACGAATTCCTTGTCAAGCCTAAGGCACACCTCGACAAATCAATACCGATGAGAGCTTCCCCAATAGCTTTCTTCCAAAGGATGTCGATGTCGATGCCGTTTAATCGCCTCTAAAGACCTCCAAGAACCTCTCCAAACCCTAGCCGAAAGCCCCCCAAAAGATATCCAAGTGATAGAAAGGAAGGGTCCCCAAATAGATATGAAAACGGGCTATTTATAGGCTGAAATCGGGCTGAATTCGGGCTGAAATCGGACCTCTGTGAAAATCCAGAAATTCCACACGCCCGTGTGTTAATTCCACACGGCCGTGTGGAAATTCTTGAATCGTGATTTCTCGGCACCTGTGAACAGTGTTTCTGCTACAGTGTTTCTGCTGCAGTAATCCTGCTACAGTACACGGCCGTGTGGAATTTCCACACGCCCGTGTGAACTCTCTGGAATTCTGAATTTCGGCAGAATGTGAACAGTAGCTGCTACAGTATTATCTACAGTATTTTACTACAATGCCTGCTATAGTACTCCCCCGAAATACTCCCGAATCCATCGTTCTTCATCGAGGCCGTTGAATTGGGCACACAATCAACGGTAGATTATGTCGATTACTTCATTTCTCTTCATTGGCGAAGTTCTCCAATGCTACACGAGTTATAGACTTTTGTGAGTGTGACTGCCCTTGTGCCCCTCCAATGGAGGTTGGCACACACACATAAGTCTAGACTCGTGCCTTGTTCCTTGCTTGGTCCGAGAACTCCTCAACAACGGCGAACATAACCTATTCTTCCTTCTTTTTCTCTAGATCTTCTCCACAACCCTTCAATGCACAAAAGTAAACAAATGCACACTTTTTAGTGATAAAATCTGATTAAATTAATGCTCATTGCAAGATAATAACGCTTCACATTACTATAACACGAGCACTTATCAATTCTATACGGAAGCATTCACCCAAAGGTCGGAATTTAAGGATTTGGGCAAGGATTTCCCGTATCCTGTGACCGGTCCCACCTACTGGAAATTCATTGCCACTAGATCACGCACCAAGAAGGCCTCCCAGTTGAAGGACCCTAACCACAGATATATCCATGCCTTCCTGACACATGGCATTGGGGGTCGACTGGATTCCACCGGGTTAGTATCACGCACTGACCTACTCATGTTATACAGTATCATTCAGCGGTACCCCCTACATTTGGGCCACTTGGTCGCCGACGTTTTCGCTCATCAGGGGAAGTTTGTCCACCTTGGATCCATTTATGCCGGGCCCTACATCACTCGCTTGATTAAGGTTATGGAGCTTCTTGATAGAACCCATGGCATGACAGTTGTGGGTGCAGTTGTTCCACTCAGTATGAAGACACTGGTGTGTATTGGTGTGGTTGAGCGGCGGGGTAACACCCACAGGTTGGTGCGACACCAGACTGACCCCGGCCCATCTTATGGCACCGAGTTGAGTCTCAGTCCGAGTCAGAGCCGGACGATGTTGCTGCACCCAGGGAGCGTATACAGTCACTTGAGGAAAGATTTGACGCATTTCGTGCTGAGGTCTGCGAGCAGTTGTAGATGCTGACTGCCTCGGTGAGCCGTATTGAGACCACCACTGCCGACATTTTAGCGTTCTTGCGCAGTTCTTCATCGTCAGTCGGCACCATCTCTGCGGCCACCACCTGTGTAGCACCATCATTTCCTTCACGCCCCTAGACTCACCCTGTATGCTTGTTGCTTTACTCTGTTGCTTTTCTTTCTGTATTAGCTACATTTCTTGTGTTTTGTTGTATTGTGTACTGTTGAGTTAGTCAGGGTTTCGCCTTACTAAACTTTTTCTGGTTATTTTTGAGCTTTTTGTTTACTTGCTCTTTTCCACTATTTTGATTTCTGGAGTTGTGATCTGCGCTTTTCTTTTGTACTTTCAGGACTTTTGTACTGAGTTTCACACTCCATGCCCTCGTTACATTGTTTGCCCCAACCGACTAGAGGATCACATCACATACTTCATCAACTGTTTGGGGAAGTTTCTTTTACTCCATTTTCTTATCCTTAGCATGTTTGTCCCACCCTGTTCTGCTGACTTATGTACATTGGGGACAATGTACAGCTTTAGGTGTGGGGATGGATTTTTGGAGTATTCTTCATTAATGCATGTTTTGATTGCGTATGATAGCTACGATTTTATTGTTAAGGACTTCCTGGCTTGGTAGAATGATAGTTGTGAGCTGTACTTTACCTGTGCTTGAATGTAGTTCTGTTTCACCTTTAGTGCACCCCTATACCTGTGCATGATCACTTCTGCCTTGTGCACTCCAACCAACCCATCATGATGATTTTGGTATTAGATTGTTAAATTCTATTTTCAATACACTTTTAAGAGCTTTTGTGTTCCTTCATGGTTTTCTTTAGCCTAAAGTGAACTATTGTAGTGGGTTTAACTAGGGGATTTGAGAGTTAGTATGTACATATATTTATTAAAAAAAAAAAGGAGTCTATGACAGTATTCCTCTGCTAGTATAGAATGAATGCGTCTATGTAGACTGTAATCAAGTAGGATGGGTGGCTCTTGTGCCTGGCCATCATGTGCATCCATCTAAAAGATTTTTGCGCAGTCTATGTTAGTCGGGGAGTCAGGGAAAAAAAAAGAAAGATGAGTGTATGTCTGTATATATGTGAGAGTAATAAAGTTTTTTAATCCTCTGGTCCTCGCTGTGTAGTCACTTAAGTGCTAAGATTTTATTCAGGAACCAAAGGACTCTTAACTGAGTATTGAGGGTGCCTTTAACTTTTTAATGCCATTTTCATTGTGTGTGGGGTGAATGGTCATGCTGGGGTAATCTAGGATGTGGAGGTCAAGGTGGGAGTTCGCACACACTCACGGGGCACTCTAGGGTTCAGAGCTAGTATTACTTGACTATTCATTGAACAGCTCATTTCTTGATTTCTGTCCATTCGTGCTTGTGGAGTCCCTTACTATTGAGCTTGAGGTCATGCATTTAGCAGTTTATCTTCTTGCCCCTGTTCTTCATGTGTGTTTGCTTGGGGACAAGCAAACGCTTAGGTGTGGGGATGTTTGATAAACGTCTAAATGTACGTATTTTATACATATTCTTGTGCATACTTTTCATATTTTGTTAATGAATCGATGCCCTTTGGTGATCTAAATTGGGTTATTTCGTGTTTCAGGTGCAAAAGATGCTTTGGTGACCTCAATGACGCGATTTGAGAAGAAATCCACACCGAAATCGTCGTTTTAGGGTCCCAACACTGTAGCAATACTGTAGCATCCTGAAGCACACATATTTGGAGAAATTTTCTAAGTATGGAAACCCTCACGGGCAAGCTCACGGCCGTGAGGTCAACCACAAGGAATTTGGGGGCAGCCAGTACTCTAGCAGGTACTGTAGCAGTTTTTTTGCAACTTTGCAGATTCTTTCGTCCCACATTACAGGCTACCTCACGGGTCATATATGGACCGTGAGCTCACCCGTGAAGAGGCACGAATTTGCCCTTTTATGGGATTTGGAGGGTTTCTTTGAAGGATCTTGTGTGTTCTTCTTGGAGCCTCTCACCACCACCTTTGATCTGAGGAAGAAGAAGCTTTTGGAGGGCAACTTCGTGGAGAATTTGGCGAGGAGAGCAAGGTTTTGGGAAGGATCTATGATCTAGAGGTTACATTTGAAGGTTGAAGACTAGGGATGGCGTCTTTGGAACTTCTCCGGCCTTCATTCTTTGAGGGAGTTTCTTCTCATGCTTTTGTTGGTTGTTTTCATGCATTTCTTGTTGTATTTAGTGAACATGAGCAACTAAACCCCAAGGTCACCGGATGTAGGTGAACCTTGGGGGTGAACTTGTGATGTTTTGGATGTTTTGTTCTAATTAATGTTTGCGGCTTGTTTGTGATCCATTGTTTGGTGTTTTCACATGCTTGATATGTATGAGAACTCTATGTATCAAAAGACTTAGGAAATGCTAGGTTGCATGACCATTGCCCTAGTGTTAGACTCACCAAACTTGGAAGGGAAATACGTATAAATACACCGTGACCATTGGGTATTTGTACCCCTCCACTCCTAGGGTAAATACTCTTTTGTATCTTAACTCTAGTTTGAGAAAATCACTTCACCCATTGCAATCGTAGGGGTAATCTTGGGCGGTAGACGTACCGTATCCAATGCCCGTACCGGATTAGGGGTCAATTGCCGTGACCATCCGGTTGGCCTAATCTAGGGTTTTCTTGGTCCAATTAGCCACTTGCATGTTAGTTCAAGCATCCTACTCACTTTAGTAGCCCCTAAGAGAATCCTCATCCGTGACCACTCTTAACCCTAATTTATCCCGTATCTTGTCCTCGTATGTGACACGACCTTTTGCGTGTGTACCGCAAGTGCACGGCCTTGTCGAAGTAATAAAATTACCCTGGTGAGTGGGTAGTCGAATCCACAGGGAATAGGGATTTAGAACACAAGAATTCACTATTTAGTTATGCGGTGTACGAAAAGAAATAATCGGAGTGATGAGTGAATTTATGGAAACAATTAGAATAAACGACAAGAAAGTAAATAGAGAGATGAAAGACAAGAGAAAAGCAAGTAGAAGTTAAAAGAGAAAGACTAGCAATGGGTGAGATAGGGTATCCGGACAAGTTACCTCTAGGACTTATGCTTCTAGTGCAAGACTATGCTATTATACTTTTCTATTGATGTTAACTGAGTCGAGGATATCCTTAAACTCACGGTCCCAAAACTTAAGGTCAACCGTGACTAACCCCAACATTATGTCCCGGTATTAGGATTCACTACGACCCTTGACTCTTGTTGACCTGTCAACTAAGCCCAGGGGAGTCTATCTTCCTAACCCTAACACTACGTGGGATTGTTTTAAGCTCTAGGGATTCCTAGTGATAAAACCTGTTCCTCTATGTAGTTCTAACCCTTTGGTCCAGGTGGAAGAACCCTAGTCTAGATTGAGCCCTAAAACTCTATCTTGACCGCTAATTAACCAAGCAAATGGAGGTAGGGAAAAATCACACCGGAAGGGAAAGGGGTACATTGCTACCTCACAACTCTCCCTCTCAACTGACACACCACTTGCGTGTGTGTACCGCAAGTGCATGGGTTGTCGAAGTAATAATTACCCTGGTGAGTAGGGTAGTCGAATCCACAGGGAACAGGGCTACTAGTACTAACTTCTTCTCTGCAATCTAGCCTAATGACTAATGTGATTTTGTGGTGATCTAGTGTGCATAGAAATTAATACCAGAGATGAATAGGCAAAGGGCAAATAAAGGAAGATCTCAATCAATGAAGATGAGATACCCGGGCAATGCTCCCCCTAGGCTCTATCATGAAGTGCAAGACTAACTAAATGCTTCTAAACCGAGTTCTATGAGTCGAGGCAATCCAAGAATAATCAGTCCCTGCCTCCAGGCCACCGATACTAGTCCCCTACAAGGTCCTGGCGGAGAAATCGCTCAATCTCAACACCTCACACACCATATGACCACAATGAACTTTAGGGATACCTAGGAGTGAAACCGATTCCTAAAATTAGATCTAACCCTACTTCTAGGTGAAAGATCCCTAACCCCTATATAGGTCCCGACGGAGAAATCTATCAATCTCACGCCTCACACCCCATATGGTTGCATAAAACTTAGGGAATACGGAGATAGGAAACACTCATTCGGAAGGGAAAGGGGACACTCCTCTATCTCAAGACTCACCTTCTCAACCCTCTTTAACCTTGTATGTTCTAATCCCTAATGGAGACCTCTCTCTCACCAAGGCAACAAATCAAGCATACCAAACAACCATACGAATCAATAAGGCATGCAAGCAATGATTAAACAAGATTAAAACTCAAATTAACTCGGAATTAAAAGAAAGCATAAATAAAGTCAATACATGAATCGAAACCTAAGGTTCACATGCCCAAGTATCTACTAGGGTTTAGCCCTCCATGGGGTTTATTACAAAGCAAAACATAACACAATGAAAAGCAATGTAAACCATGGAAATAAACCCCCTTGAATTCGTGATGATGGCCTTGATGGGTCGCTCAATGTCTTGAAGGATCCTTCTCCGAAGCTAGGTCGCCAATGACTCCCTCGATGCTATGACGGAGGAAAGAACTATCAAAGTTGGTGAAGAACGGCCCTTCAATTCGGCAAAGACCTCCTCCTCAAACCCTAGCCGCTTCACCTCTCAAAAGCCACACAAAAGATACCAAAATAATCGGCAAAAAGGGCTATTTATAAGCCTGAAAACGTGCGAGTCACGTGTCTTCACGCGACCACGTGAGATCCCACGCGATCGCGTGGGCTGCAGAATTCCCACGCGGTCGCGTGGGATTTTGACGCGGTCGCGTGAACAGCAATTCTGCTACAGTTTATGAGATATAATCCTTTAACTCATCTTTGCTTCCAACAATATGATGCTCAATGCATGTAAAACAAGTAAGTAAAACATGTATACTCAAGCACTTATCATCAACCCTCTTCAATCTTAAGTAGTCTAATCCTATAGGAGTTGTCACACCTCCAAAAGATAACCTAGATTGTTCTCAACCCTAGTGTCACGGCTAAGGAAGAATAATAGCAAAAGATAATTAAAACTGAAACTCGAATTTATTCATCAATAATGGAAAAGCATAATAACAATGTCATAGAAACATAATGATCCTAGGGTTTTACAAGTCCGAATACCCACGAGGGGTTTAGCTCCTCATGGAGCTATACATGTTCATCAAAGTGTAAAATAAATTACAAAATAAGAACATCAATGAAAACCCCCTCGCGTGTGATGTGGCCGTGGTCTTGTGCTGCCGTCGGACGTCGATGATGATGCCGTTGGCGTGCTCCAATCCTCCACAAAGTCCTCTCCGAAACCCTAGACGAACCCTCTCAAAGTTGGAGAGAAAGATAGGCCCAAAGATGCTCAAAAAGTCTCCCCCTCGGGCTTTAAATAGGCTGAGTGCGGCTTTAAATTTGAACTTATCGGGGCTTCACACGGCCGTGTGGAATTTCCACACGCCCGTGTGAAAGTTTCTGTCTTCCTAAAAAATTACTTCACACGGCCGTGTGCAATTTCCACATGCCCGTGTGAAGTCTCTGGCTTACTGGAAAATGATTCACACGGCCGTGTGTTAATTCCACACGCCCGTGTGAATTCTTTGGAAACTTGATCTTCGGCAGAAAATGCACAGTAACTTGCTACAGTTGATTGGAACAGTAACAAAGCTATAGTGCTGCTACAGTACTCGCCAAAACGCTTCCGAATACGTTGTTCTTCATGGAGGCCATTGAATTGGGCACAGAATCAATGGTAGATCGTGCCGATTGCTTCAAGTCTAACGAGTTAGACTTGTTGTGAATGTGACTGCCTTTGTGCCCCTCCAAAGGAGGTTGGCACACACTCACAAGTCCAAGTTCGTGCCTTGTTCCTTGCTTGGTCCGAAAACCTCCCAACAATGGCGAACACGATCTAACTTTGTTCTTCTTTTCCAACTTGGCTCCACAAACCTACAATGTACAAGAATACACAAATGCACACTATTTAGTGATAAAATCTGATAAAAGAGATGCTCATAGTAAGATAATAACGCTTCGCGTCACTATAACACAAGCACTTATCAGTATGTTTGTACTGGTTAATTGTTTGTTTAGTTTATTTACATTTTATTCTCTCTCTTAAATTGTGTCGGTTGAACAATATTGTAAAAAAGGAAGTAAGGGTAGCTTCTCGGGCCCTAGGGAATACGACCTCTGTGTCACGCACAGGGTATTACTTGACGACCCGTGCACTTGCGGCAATCACCAAGTTTTTGGCTCCGTTGCTGGGGACTTCAAGGAATACTAGGAAAACCTGTAGTCTATTGCTCTAGCCACTTTTCTCTTGTTGTACATATTATTTTAGTATCTATTGTGTTTGTTTTGTTTTGCTTTGTTTCACTTTGTGTTTTCTTTTTCTTGTACATATTATTTTATTTTATTATCTATTTTCATTATCTTGTTTTCCTTTGTGTCACAATTGCCCTCAAAGTCCTCACCATGAAACACCACGAGAAAGGAAGTACACCACCGAGGATGTGTTGGCTAAATTCATGATCAATACTGAAGCAAGGTTTCAGGGTGTTGAAAAAAAGTTAGATGAGTTCGGTACTATATTGAGGAATGTCCACCTCTATTCACTCTCTTGAGAGGCAGGTTGGACATCTTGCTACAGCCCAATCTGAACAACACTCGGTCCTTGATGCCAAATATGAAGCTAGATTTGAGGTCATCCATGCCACACTTTTGGCTGTGCAAGCATCTCTTCACAGGCTAGAGAGCCGGGTTGAACAACATATTCGTAAACCAATAATGGAAGGCCCAACTACAACCTATAATGAAAAAGAAGAGAACTTTGGTATTTTGGATGTTGAAGGAGTCAAAAGAGCACCATTGATGGCACTTGAGCAAGCCATTTGCATAAAAGCTAACAAGAAAACCAAGCACAAGAAAGAATTATTTGGGACAAAAGAAATTGTGGGTTGGGGGTTGAAGCCATCCAATGACCCACCTATGCCGAGGTTAGACACGTCCCAACCAAAACTATTTCCTTGGAGGCCCAAACAATTTTTGTGGGTAATTAAAGGAAGATTGACATTGGTTGAAGAAGGAGATGTGGGTAGGAGGTTTACGCCCCCCAAGGACCCACCCATGCCGAGTTTAAATTTTTTTCAACCTTACTTATTCCCTTGGAGGCCAAAACAAGCTTTGTGGATGCTCCAAGGAAATTCAGCTGGGACCAAAGTAGAGGCGGGAAGGAGGTTCAAGCCATCCAAGGACCCGCCAAAGTTTAAATTGTGCAATTCCCGGCCCAAACTTTTTCCATGGAGGCCAAAAGTTAACTCATGCTTGGTCTCCACTTTGACACCATCCCGGAAGGTACGCTTCACTTTTCTTGGTAGTTCTTATGCCACTTCTAGCCGGGAGGAACACACCGTCTTCAAGCCCCCTTGAGGTAAAATACGTCGAGCTAATGACGTTAAACAAGTGCTTCTTGGGAGGCAACCCAAGTTTTTAAATTTGTTGCGATTTCATTTTCATGTTGTTTGAATGCTTGTCTTATTCATTTTCCGTATTCTTGGTGTGTTTGAAGTTTTAGTCTTCTTAGGTTTCTTGTTGTGTTAGTCAATTTTTATCATCATTTTTGTTTAATCATTCGTGCATGTTTGTGTGTTACCTTGAGTGATTTAATCAGATTTTATCACTAAAAAGTGTGCATTTGTTTACTTTTGTACATTGTAGGGTTTTGAAGATAAATTGGAAAAAAGGAATGAAGTTAGATCGTGCTCACCGCTGTTGGAGAGATTTTTGGACTAAGCAAGGAATACGGCATGAGTATAGACTTGTGAGTGTGTGCCAACCTCCTTCGGAGGGGCACAAAGGCAGTCACATTCACAATAAGTCTAGCTCGTGCTAACAAGGAGAACTTCACCAATTAGGAGATCTGAAGCAATCGGCACGATCTACCGTTGAATGTGTGCCCAATTCAATGGCCTCGATGATGAACGATGAAGAGAAGGTGCGTCTATTATTTGGAGAGGACTTGGTGGAGGTTTGAAGCGCGTCCTCGATGTCGACATCAACGTGCGACGGTGGCACAGGACCTCGGCAACATCGCACACAAGGGGATTTTATCTATGCATTCAATTTGTCTTCTTATTATTATTTTAATGGATCTGTATAGCTCCATGAGGAGCTAAACCCCTTGTGGGTATTCGGACTTGTAAACCGTAGAATTATTATGTTTCTTTGACTTTGCTATTATGCTTTTCCATTATTGATGAATAAAATTAAGTTTCAATCTTAATTTTTTCTTAATTATTGTTTTCCCTTAGCCGTGACACTAGGTTGAGAGCAATCTAGGTTATCCTTTGGATGTGTGACAACTCCTATGGGATTAGACTACTTAGGATTGAAGAGGATTAAGAGGGTGAGTCGTGAGGTAGCGGAACGTCCCCTTTCCCTTTCGATGTGATTCTCCCTACCTCCATGTTCCATGATTTATTCGCGGTCGAGATAGAGTATAGTGCTAGGAGATAAACATAACTAGGGCGTAGTTGTGCGAGCAACTAAGTGAAGGGTTGAAGTGAATCTTAGTGCTAGGGCTTGATTTAGACTAGGGTTCTTCCACCTGGACCAAAGGGTTAGGACTATACATAGGAACAGGGTTAATCACTAGGAGTCCCTAGAAATTAAAGCAATTCCACACAGTGTGAGGCTTAGGTAGATAGACTCCCCTAAGGTTTAGTTGACAGGTCAACCAGAGTAAAGGGTCGTAGTGAAACCTAATGACCGGAACATAGTGTTGGGGTTAGTCACGGTTGACCTTAGGTTTGGGACCGTGTGTTTAAGGATTTCCTCAACTCAATTAACATCAATAGGAAGGTATAATAATATTGTCTTGCACTAGAAGCATAAGTCCTAGGGGTAGCTTGTCCGGATACTCATCTTTTCCCATTGCTTGTCCTACTCTTTTACTCTTACTTGCACTCTCTCACATTCCACACTTCTATTTCAATTTTTCCTTTTATTGGTTACGTTTGTGCTCACTCATTGATTTCTTTTTACACATCGCGTTAGCTACATAGCGAGTCCTTATATCTTAAATCCCTATTCCCTATGGATACGACTACCCACTTACCAGGGTATTTTATTACTTCGACAACCTGTGTACTTTCAGGCCCCTGTCAAAGTTTTTGGTGCCGTCGCCGGGGAATAGGCGTATTTCAGATATTTATTTTTTGCTATTTTAGCTATTTCACTACGTTTTCTATTTCACACTTCTTTTATCTTCCGTCATTTTCACCATTTTTTCTTTTTTCTTTGATTTCAGCGTCCGAAAGGATGTTTGATACAAGTGAAGCCTTTGATACACTTATAGGGCTGGTTAAGGTTATGGAACAGAAAATGCAGTTATTCGCTATACAATCATTTACTAATCATACTGAGTTTGAGCAGAACTATTGGTATGGAGCAGAACATGAATTATGAATTTGGCAGTGTATTGGATGAATTTGATAAATCAGCCCTAGTTTTCTCAAGAGGAGACATAGAGGAGAACCTAGAAAAGTCCTTGCTCAATTTGAATCAGCTTATTGAGAGCACAGGCAAGAAGTCTTTTTAGTGGAAGTTGTAGATCTGACAGAGGGGGCTTGTGAGTTAGGGACTTTAGTGGGTTCTCAAGATTGACTCAATAAACATGGGTTGGAGAAGGTTTCGGATAGTGTCAATGAATAGCAAGCGAATCAATTTGAAGAAATTGATAGTTCAAAGGAAAGCCAACTTCGATTATCTATTGAAGAGCCACCTGATCTAGAGTTGAAAACACTTCCAGAGCACTTGGAATGGATTTTTGGCAGAAGAAAAGAAGTTACCCGTAATTATAGCATCAGATCTTTCCTAGGAACAAAAGACTAAGTTGGTGAATGTGTTAAAGAAGCACAAGTCTGCCCTTGCATGGAAAATTGCAGACTTAAAGGGAATTAACCCCTCGTTTTGTACACATAAAATTTTAATGGAGGACAACTTCAAGTCGGTGATCCAACCTCAAAGGAGACTAAACCCGAACATGATGGAAGTTGTAAAAGCAGAGGTTGTGAAACTATTGGATGCAAGGATCATTTATCCTATTTCTAATAGTGCTTGGGTGAGCCCAACGCAAGTGGTTCCGAAGAAAGGCGGGATGACAGTGATCAAGAATGAAAGAAATGAACTCATCCTAACTAGAACGGTCACAGGATGGAGGGTGTGCATTGATTACAGAAGGCTGAATGATGCAACCCGGAAGGATCACTTCCCACTACCTTTTATTAATCAAATGTTGGAGCACTTGGCAGGACATTAGTTTTACTATTTCTTAGATGGGATGTCGGGATATTTTCAGATTCCTATTGCTCCGGAAGATCAAGAGAAGACCACTTTTACTTGTCCGTACGGGACTTTTGCATACAGACGAATGTCGTTCGGGTTATGCAACGCACCTGCTACATTCCAACGTTGAATGATTGCTATCTTTGATGACCTTATTGAAGATATAATGGAGGTGTTTATGGATGACTTCTCTATGTTTGGTGATTCCTTTGACAAATGCTTGATGTATTTGGAGAAAGTACTTATGAGATGTGAGGAGACAAATCTTACGCTAAATTGGGAGAAGTGTCACTTCATGGTTCAGGAAGGTATTGTTCTCGTGCACAAGATCTCTCAAATGGGTTTGGAGGTGGACAAGGCAAAAATCGAAGTCATAGATAAAATTCCTCCACCAACAAATGTTAAGCGAATTTGGAGTTTCCTGGGGCATGCAGGCTTCTATAGACGGTTCATTAAGGACTTTTCGAAAATCACTCAACCGTTGACTAAGCTCCTTAAAAAAGATGCTCCATTTGATTTTGGGGAAGAATGTGCGACAGCTTTTAATGTGTTAAAAGAGAAACTAGTTCAAGTTCCAATTTTGATTACACCTGATTGGAATGAACCTTTCTAGCTTATGTGCGATGCAAGTGACTATGCAATTGGAGCAGTTTTGGGGCAAATAAAGGGCAAGCAGTTTCAACCAATATATTATGCTAGTAAGACTCTCACATGTGCTCAAGAAAATTATGCCACTATAGAAAAGGAATTGCTAGCAGTCGTGTTCGCCCTCGACAAATTCAGGCCGTATCTCATCTTGTCAAGGGTCGTTGTGTTCACAGATCACTCAGCTCTTCATTACCTCATGAACAAGGCTAATGCAAAACCACGATTAATTTAATGGATACTACTCTTGCAAGAGTTTGATAAGGAGATAAAGGACAAGAAAGGGACTGAAAACATGGTGGCAGATCATTTGTCTCAGTTAGAGGGCAGTATTGGGCAAGAGTCATCGAGCAAAGAGATTAATGATTCCTTTCCGGAGGAACACTTATACTCAATCCATAACTCAGCATCATCAGGTGATATTCCATGGTTCGCAGACATTACAAATTATTTGTCAAGGAAAATCCTTAAACAATGGCTCACGTTCCAACAAAAGAGGAAGTTCTTTAGCGACTTGAAGAACTATTTTTGGGATGATTCGTTCCTCTTTCTCATATGTGCAGATCATATAGTTCGAAGATGTATATCAAGAGAGGAAGGATGGGATATCCTTGCTCATTGTCATTCAGGGCCTGTTGGAGGACACTATGCATCAAGCAAAACTGCAGAAAAGGTTTTGGCTGCAGGTTTCTATTGGCCGACTCTTTTCTAGGACGCACATCAGTTTGTTCTTCGATGTGATAATTGTCAGAGGGCAGGAAATTTATCTCGGCGGGATGAGATACCTCAGAACCCTATGCAATTCTGTGAGGTATTCGATGTCTGGGGCATTAATTTCATGTGGCCGTTTCCGAAGTCCAACGGGAACCAATACATATTAGTGGCAGTTGATTATGTCTCCAAATGGGTTGAAGCTCAAGCATTGCCACTAATGATGCTAGAACTGTGGTAAAATTTTTGAAGAGGTTGATTACTCGGTTTGGAACTCCGCGAATCATCATTAGTGATCGAGGGACTCATTTTTGCAATGCCTAATTAGAAAAAGTGTTGAAGCGATACGGGGTATGACACCGCCTTGCCACTCCATATCATCAGCAAACTAGTAGTCAAGTAGAAGTCACAAATAGAGAACTCAAGCGAATCTTGATGAAGTCGGTGGAACAAGGGAAGCGGGATTGGTCTGAGCGGTTAGATGATACACTTTGGGCTCATCACACAGCGTACAAGACTCCAATAGGAACCAC
This sequence comes from Dioscorea alata, assembly GCA_020875875.1. Classification (NCBI taxonomy): domain Eukaryota; kingdom Viridiplantae; phylum Streptophyta; class Magnoliopsida; order Dioscoreales; family Dioscoreaceae; genus Dioscorea; species Dioscorea alata. Next base: position 11,534,658 of record CM037025.1, on the reverse strand, counting down.
TCCATACAATCTGGTCTGCAGAAAGTCATGTCATCAACCCGTGGAACTTGAACATAAAGCATATTAGGCAATCAAAGCAATGAACTTCGATTTGAGAAAAGCCGGTGAACAAAGATTACTTCATCTCAATGAGCTCGATGAATGGAGATTGAAAGCATATGAGAATGCTAGAATTTACAAGGAGAAGATTCGAAAGTGGCATGACAAGCATATCAAGTTGCCCAAAGAGTTCAAAGTAGGTGACCAAGTGCTACTATTCAATTCTCGGTTGCGACTCTTCCCTGGAAAACTGAAGTCTAGATGGTTTGGCCCGTACACAGTCACTCAAGTATCACCTCACGGGGCAGTTGAGATCACTCATCCGGAGAAGGGAACATTCAAGGTGAATGGGCATCAGTTGAAGCCATACTTTGGAGGCGAGGTTTGTAACAATGACAAGGAGATATTCTTTCTTCAGCCACTGTAAGGTAAGGCAGGAACGTCAAGCTAAGTGACGTTAAACAAGCGCTTCTTGGGAGACAACCCAAGGTTTTACTGCTTTTCTAGGACCTAGTTTAGTGTTAGCATGAATAAAAGTCTTAGGTTTGGTGTCTTAACTTTTCAATGCATGTGCTGCGATATTTTGTGGATCGTGATGTTTTTGTGTGCCTAAACGATTATTGATGAAGTTTAAGTTGCTTGAGCATGTTTTTCAATGATACTTGGTCGTGTTTTTATAGTATTCACAGGCTCTACCTATTGTGTTGATGTTTCTAAAGTTTTGTGTAAGTCTGTGAATTTTTCTAAGTTAACCAGAGAAAACACAAGGCCGTGTGGAATTACCACGCGGGCGTGTGTTACCATCTAGGGCTCAACCAGAGAAGGCACAGGGGCGTGTAGCTTCCCCTGTGAAAAATCTCAGAAGGGGCACACGGCCAAGTTGGGCACACGGCCTTGTGGAAATTTTCCAAAGACCTTCTGTGTTTCCCGTGAATCCACAGGGGCGTGTACCAGCCCCTGTGGAGTCCCCTGTGAAGGCACACGGCCGTGTGGGAGTCTCACATGGCAATGTTGGGTAGTTCAGAGAGTGACCAGAGTGCACACAGGGGCGTGTGTTAGCTCCTGTGAAAATTAATTTCAGAGGCACACGCCCGTGTGGATTCCCAGAACATCAAAAGCCGAATGTTTTCTTTTGGATTTCACTCGTGCCTCAATTGTTTTCGCTCCAAACTTCTCTCTGACTCTCTCTCTCCCTCTACCGACCTTCTCTTGGTGATTTGCTGAGGTTTTATTTGGGGGTTTCCGGCCGATTTCAAGTTTTTTTTTTCATCCACACCGACGGTAAGAACTTCAAATCCGTTTTCTTCATCAATCTATTCTTGATAGTTGATTGGATCTACTTACATGAATTTTACTGGCGTACTTAATTCTGCAAAAGATCTGGGAAGTTTCAGAACCACTTGGGGGTATTTTGTATGAGATTTTGTTTTCACGACCATGTGTTGACTACGCCCCTGTGGAAATTCCACACGGTCGTGTGGAATCCTGCAAACTAACCCTCCAACAAAGTCTTGATTAGTTCTATTTTTTGTTTCAGTAATGGCACCTGTACAAAAGCAAATAATTGGAAATTGGTCCCTCGAACCTCTAGATATGCAAGGTTGGCAAAGCTCAAGTTCGGACAATCTCGATGCATAGATTTGAGCTACCTAAGGCCAGCCTACTGGGGTGATGATATGGCAGACGAGATTGAAGAGCTCGTAGCAGCGGGGAATTGGAAGAGCTTGATGTCTATTCGAGATCCAGCCAACCACTTGCTTTCTTAGGAAGTGCTCGCATCCTTTGAGTTTGACAAATCACGTAAAATCTTGACAAGTGCAGATGCTATAAAGTTTAGGGATTTTGGGCATGATTACAGTATGTCGGTGAACCAATTCTCTGTTCGCATGGGTTTGTATGATGAAGCATTTACTAAGACAAAAGACTATGAGAACCTTCCGACTGACTACCCTAGTAGTTTGACCCCTCAAGGAGCTTACAGAGTGTTGTGTGGACAAGGACAATATGAGCCAGGGATATCGAAGGCTACTTGTCTATCACGGCCAGCTTATAGATACATTCATGCCATTCTGAGTTGGTCAGTGAGCGGCCGGGGTGATAGTACAGGGGTCCTTAGCCGACAGGAGCTCCTATACCTACATTCAATGGTACAGAGCGAGCCGCTCCATCTTGGTTATATTTCCATAGATTATATGCGTCATCAAGTCCAATACCATAGGCTTGGAGCTATCTTTGCAGGACCATATGTTACAATACTTATCAAGGGGATGGGCTTCGTGAGGCAATTAGAGGGATAGAGAAAATTGTCATACCCTCTACTATCAGCTTGGAGATGTTGAGACAGATGGGTATGGCCAAGAAACGTTATCAAACTTATACACTGAACTGGCCCCCATCTGGGCCAGCCGAGGGAGAACAGGCAGTATTAGAGGCACCACCCACAGCACCGGAGCCACCTCCAGTGCGTATCTTCTCTCCATCTCGAGGCCAGGATAGATTCGAGCGCCTCAAGAATGCTTTGGGTGTACTACAGATAGAGGTGGCCGAGCTGAGAGCCACCCAGACCACACAGCACGCAGAGACGATGGCACGGCTTGACATGATTCAGCGATTACTTGAGCAGGCCGTGTCATCACAATTTGTGGTCCAGCCTCGGGCCCTTACTCCACCACCTTCACCAGCTCCATCAGCAGCTGATCCACCCACACCAGTAGAGCCTACAACAGCACCAGAGGCTACTCCATAGGACACCGATGCTGAGGTATCGTAGTTTTATTTTATTTTGATTTTCAGTTGTATTTTCTTTTTATTTTGGACTTGTAGCACTCAGAAAGGATCCTCCTTCTGAGTTTATCTTTATGTTTCTTTATTTTGTCTCGAGTTGTATTTCATTGCTTTATCTTTATATACTCGAGTTTTATTTTTGTTATTCATTGAGCGTTACTGAATACCTTGTGTGTGTGTGCGCAAATGGTCTTGGATGTAAGAAATTTGAGGAACAATCATAAGTATGGTCATGGGACCGTGTGTGCTTCACAACCCATTGAGACTCAACTCTCAATACACCTAGCTCCATCAAACGCAACACTTGGAGTTCAGGGGAGTAATGTTTCAATTGCCTACTTTCACACTAATGGTTTTATAATTCTTCACTTTTATTGTGCTTGCATGTGTACATTGGGGACAATGTATGACTTAAGTGTGGGGGGGAGTTCACTTTGCACACACCTTTACTTGTGCGCTCAATTGCTTTTGCTCATGTAGCCTATGGCGGTTCACCGTAGTTGCAATGGTTGTATTCTTAGAGTTTAGGAGAATTCTTAACATTGTATCCTATCATGATCTAGTTTCACTTGATTTTTTAGGGAATTTTTGCTTGATTATCTCTTTTTGCACTACTCACTCTTGAAATCTTTTGGAAACTCGAACTCGAAGTTTTTAGGACTAGTTTAGTACTACTCTAGTAAGTTGTGAAGTTTTATGTAGCTAAAAACAAAAAAAAAACTTGTGAGCTTGTGAGTATTATTCTAGCTTTTATTTGTGCATTTGGGGTGGAAAGGGCTACCTCCTATGAAGTATGTAGCTACTCTCATAAGTCGGATACAAGTTATGCCCTAATGAGAGAAAGAGTTATCTCATAGAAAGTGTGAAAGCTAATACCCCGGTAGAAAGAGCTACTTCCTTACTTTGTGTATATAAATATGTCCTTGTAACAAGAGTTTGAGGAGTACTCGTTGGTTCTCTTGAGTGAATTCGCACACACTAACACATTTTCGAGTTGTTATCCTTTTCGATTCGAGTTTTTAGCTAGAGAATTGGTAACCTTATGTAATATTTTGATTTTCCCTTAATTGTCGAATGCTTCTTTTGCATACTTTTGGTGAACCTAAGGCCGAGCACTTTCAATTGTGCTTCCCAAGTACTTTCACGTCATATTTTGCTTGAGGACAAGCAAAAGCTTAAGTGTGGGGGGATTTGATAAGTGCTCGTGTTATAGTAATGTGAAGCGTTATTATCTTGCAATGAGCATTGATTTAATCAGATTTTATCACTAAAAAGTGTGCATTTGTTTGCTTTTGTGCAATGTAGGGTTGTGAAGATAAATTGGAAAAAAGGAACAAAGTTAGATCGTGTTCACCGTTGTTGGGGAGATTTTCGGACTAAGCAAGGAATACGGCATGAGTATAGACTTGTGAGTGTGTGCCAACCTCCTTTGGAGGGGCACAAAGGCAGTCACATTCACAATAAGTCTAGCTCGTGCTAACAAGGAGAACATCACCAATTAGCAGATCTGAAGCAATCAGTAAGATCTACCGTTGATTGTGTGCCCAATTCAACGGCCTCGATGAAAAACGATGAATTCGGGAGTGTCTCGGGGAGTCACTGTAGCAAGTACTGTAGCAAGCTACTATTCACTTTTAGCCGAAATTCAGAAATCCAGAGAATTCACACGGGCGTGTGGAAATTCCAGACGCCGTGTGAAATCCTGATTTCTGCCAAATTTAAGCCGCGACTCAACATTATAAAATCCGGTTTTGGAGATTGTTACGGGGATCTTTTGGCTCTTCTTTGCCCTAACTTCTGAGGAGGCGCGGTTAGGGTTTGGAGAGGACTTGGTGGAGGTTTGAAACGTGTCATCGGTATCGACATCAACGTCCGACGGCGACACAGGACCATGGCCACATCGCACACAAGGGGGTTTTTATCTATGCATTCAATTTGTCTTCTTATTATTATTTTGATGGATTTGTATAGCTCCATGAGGAGCTAAACCCCTTGTGGGTATTCGGACTAGTAAACCTTAGGATTATTATGTTTCTTTGACTTTGCTATTATGCTTTTCCATTATTGATGAATAAAATTGAGTTTCAATCTTAATTTCTTCTTGATTGTTGTTTTCCCTTAGCCGTGACACTAGGGTTGAGAGCAATCTAGGTTATCCTTTGGAGGCGTGACAACTCCTATATGATTAGATAACTTAGGATTGAAGAGGGTTGAGAGGGTGAGTCGTGAGTTAGCGGAACGTCCCCTTTCCCCTTCGATGTGATTCTCCCTTCGAGATGAGTCGTGAGGATAGAGTATAGTGCTAGGAGATAAACTCACCTAGGGCGTAGTTGTGCAAGCAACTAAGTGAAGGGTTGAAGTGAATCTTAGTGCTAGGGCTTGATTTAGACTAGGGTTCTTCCACCTGGACCAAAGGGTTAGGACTATACATAGGAACAAGGTTAATCACTAGGAGTCACTAGAACTTAAAGCAATTCCACACAGTGTGAGGCTTAGGTAGATAGACTCCACTAGGGCTTAGTTGATAGGTCAACGAGAGTAAAGGGTCGTAGTGAAACCTAATGACCGGAACATAGTGTTGGGGTTAGTCACGGTTGACCTTAGGTTTGGGACCTTGTGTTTAAGGATTTCCTCGACTCAATTAACATCAATAGGAAGGTATAATAGTATTGTCTTACACTAGAAGCATAAGTCCTAGGGGTAGCTTGTCCAGATACTCATCTTTTCCCATTGCTTGTCCTACTCTTTTACTCTTACTTGCACACTCTCACCTTCCACACTTCTATTTCAATTCTTGCTTTTATTGGTTACGTTTGTGCTCAATCATTGATTTCTTTTTACACATCACGTTAGCTACATAGTGAGTCCTTATATCATAAATTCCTATTCCCTGTGGATACGACTACCTACTCACCAGTGTATTTTATTACTTCGACAACCCGTGCACTTTCGGGCCCCTGTCAGCGGGCCCACACAATGGCCGGACATGCTTCGGCCCGCTGACAGGACAAGCTTCGGTCCATGGTCCATGCTTCGGTCCCACAAGTGCACAGGCTTGTCGAAGTAATAAATTTTACCCTAGTGAGTGGGTAGTCCTATCCACAGGGAATAGGGATTTAAGATGCGAGATTTCACTATTTAGCTAAGCGATGTACGGTGAGTGTGAAAGCAAATATAAAGAAATAAGAAATAAAATATAAAGATGGAAGGTAAGAGAGTGCAAGTAGGAGTAAATAGAGAAGGACAAGAAATGAGTAAAGTTAGGTACCAGGACAAGCTGCCCCTAGGACTTATGCTTCTAGTACAAGACAATGCTATTATACTTTCCTATTGATGTTAATTGAGTCGAGGATATTCTTAAACACACGGTCCCAAACCTAAGGTCAACCGTGACTAGCTCCAACACTATGCCCCGGCATTAGGTTTTCACTACGACCCTTGACTCTCGTTGAACTGTCAGCTAAGCCCCAGGGGAGTCCATCTACCTAAGCCTCATACTACGTGGGATTATTTAAGTTCTATGGATTCCTAGTGATAAACCTTGTTCCTATGTATAGTTCTAACCCTTTGGTCCAGGTGGAAGAAACCTAGTCCAAATTAAGCTCCAGCACTAGGATTCACTTCAACCATTCACTCCGTTGCTCGCGCAACTAAGCCCCCGGGGTGTTCCTTTCCTAGCACTTCACTCTATCTCGACCGCTAAGAAATCATGGAACATGGAGGTAGGGAGAATTACACCAGAGGGGAAAGGGGACGTTTCGCTACCTCACGACTCACCCTCTCAACCCTCTTCAATCTTAAGTAGTCTAACACTATAGGAGTTGTCACACCTCCAAAGGATAACCTAGATTGTTCTCAAGCCTAGTGTCATGGCTAAGGGAAAACAATTACAAGAAGCAATTAAGATTGAAACTCGAATTTATTCATCAATAATGGAAAAACATAATAACAATGTCATAGAAACATAACAATCCTAGGGTTTACAAGTCCGAATACCCACAAATGGTTTAGCTCCTCATGGAGTTATACAAATCAATCAAAATATAAAGATGAAAACAAATTGAAAGCATAGATGAAAACCCGATTGCGTATGGTGTGGCCATGGTCTTGTGTGGCTGCCGGACGTCGATGACGATGCTGATGATGCTCTCCAAACCTCCACAAAAGTCCTCTCCAAACCCTAGCCGCAACCCTCCAGAAGTTAGGAGAAAAGATTGGCAAAAAGATCTGTAAAAAGTCTCCAAAACGGGCTTTTATAACGTTGAGTCGCGGCTTTAAATCGGCTGAATGGGGATTTCACACGGCCTTGTGGAATTTCCACACGCCCGTGTGAAGTTGCTGGAATGCTGATTTTTGGCAGATAGTAAACAGTAACTTGCTACACAATCAATGGTAGATCGTGCCGATTGCTTCAATTCTTCTTATTGGTGAAGTTCTCCTAAGCTACACGAGTTAGACTTGTTGTGAATGTGACTGCCCTTGTGGCCCTCCAAAGGAGTTTGGCACACACTCACAAGTCTAGGCTCGTGCCTTGTTCCTTGCTTGGTCCGGAAACTCCCCAAAAATGACAAACACGATCTAACTTTGTTCTTCTTCTTCAAATTAGATCCACAAACCTATAATGCACAAAAGCACACAAATGCACATAATTTAGTGATAAAATCTAATAAAAGATATGCTCATTGTAAGATAATAACACTTCGCGTTACTATAACACAAGCACTTATCACCCGCACATGCTTCTGGAGGAGATGTGCGGCCCCACATAGTGGCCGCACACATGCTCAGTGTGAGCAATGTGCCCGCGATCCTTGCCGTCCGGAGCAATTAACTACTTCCTTTCTTCCTTATTTCTCTCTGAAACAACTCAAATACGTATCTTCCTCACAAAAGTGGCCCACGAAGCCCTGAAATAGAATAAATGTATCAAATGCACCAAATGTTATCAAAACTAATACAAGTTGTATGAAAGTGTATAAATTTTATAACTAAAACATGATGTATTTAGGAACTTATCAAATACCCCCCCACTTGAGTATTTGCTTGTCCCCAAGCAAGCAGACATGAAGAGCAATAAGGACTGATAACTAACTAAATACACAACCTCAGGCTAAAAGGTAATGCATCATAGTAGGATAAGACTAAAGATACAAAGCAAAGACCACTCAAGGCGCTTCATGCACTCAATGGCTGTATCATGATGCGTGTGTGCACCCCCCTATTTCGAGACCCTGTAATCCAGGCAAGGTAAACAGAACCCCGAGAACCACATCTAGAAGCAAGTCACACTACTTTGTAGAGTGTGGCCTTGAAGCGGTAGAGATGTCCCTAGTAGGCTCATAAAGATCTTTCCTCTTCTGTTCGAGCAACCATGGTTATAAACTTTGTTTTGTATGCACACACATGCATAAGAAATTTTCCTTTTCTTTTTCGGGACAAACATGAACTGCAAATCCACATTACCTGGAGCTTCGCACATTCATATAGATGCGCTCATGCCCTATTTGCTCATGCCCAGGTTACTTTGCTTATAGGGCAGAGGAGCACTGTCCCTTTTTTTTTTACCGTGTTGCGACAAAAGAAACAAAGAGGAAAGTCCTTAAGAGTCTATTAGGAGAAATATCTAATACTTCAAGGCGTACAACCCCACGAGTGGTTAGCAATAAAAGGGCTACGAGAGTCGTTGTTGTTCCTTACCTAGGTGTCCAGGGTTCTAGATAGGGGGTCAATGAGGGGGAATGCCGAGAATGACATGAAGTGCTTGAGAGTGCAAGGTCACTGGTTCATAAAATGATTAAGCATGCCTTCCTCGGTTCAACAATCATGCAAAAAGTCTAATCTACTCCAATTATGTTCACAAAATTTAAAATCATACACAACACACCCACCCCCCACTTAGAGTATTACATTGCCCTCAATGTACCTAATTCAGCAGTGTAAAAGGAATGAACAAGAAACATAAGGAAGGTGAGTACGTGAACTTCGCCGAAACATGTGGTGTGATTCATGTGGATGATAAGTTCGTGGTGGTCTTGCAAAATCATTAAAAAAGTGTTGGAGAAAAGAGATCATGTGACGTCTAATTCGACCTGCACGGAGAATAGACGTCGAGTCAAGCATCCACCATTCCCATAAAAGCAAAATACGGAATTGAAAAGCATTAATACAATTTCATAAAACAAAGTGGTACAACAAACAAGTGCTAGGGATAAGCCCAAACCCACTAGACTACAACAAAAAGCAAACAACAATAAAAAGGCACACCAAAGACAAGAAAAGGAAACTAAAGGAAAGTGAGCCCTAATACCAGTCATCACAAATGTTGGTGGAAGTAGGTGGTGCCGAGGAGTTTGGAGATGGGGGAGGCTACAATAAGGCAATGAGGCTCTGTTGGCCACGTATAAGTTCTTGCTACCCTTGGATAAGTCTGGTGATATCTTTCCCCTGGCACCGCTGTGTGTCGCGCAAGTGCTGTAGCTCGTGATGTAACTCGGTAAGGGTAAGTGAACGATCAGCACGTGGTCGTGCTTGCCCTCCCCACGGGGCTCCTAGTGTACTAGGTTCTTCCTCAGAATCAGATAAAGACCCCCACATGAGGCGCAAGGGTGTAGGTGGACCCATGGCGTTGCACAAGGCCTATTGCTCGAAGAGTCTAAATTCCGAACCCAAATGTTCCCCCGACTCTTTCCATCGAATGGATGCGGCCTAAAGCACCTAGGCCGCGCACTAGGCGAGTAATGTAAGGCCCGATGAAGATGACTCTAATTGGTGGATGATGATTATGGCGGGTAATACATTCGGCCACGACATAGGCCACATTGATGGTGTAGCGATTTATCATGCTGTACATGATTAATAAATACATACGAGATACTACCCCAGTGCTATCAGCCCGACCCGTCAAGGATCGGCTCATCAATGCCTGAATGTACCGGTGAGCCGGGTTGTGGAGAAGCGAAGCTTTTTTGGAGTCTTGGCCAGCAGCCATTGTGAGAGTACACCAAAAATACCTTGGTTTAACACGCGCAAGAAAATCGAGGGGGAGTCTAGGGTAGTGCATGCTATTAAGGAAGTTGTGGTCAGATATTCCCAAATAGTTGGCAAAATCTCGAAAGATGATGGATTTGGGTTCACTATGAACTTGTAATGTAATGCAATCCGGTTCACCTCAAATGTACTCAGGACCTCCAATGTTAGTTCGTGATACACTGGTTCATCAATATCAAAGACTGCGAGCAAACGATCGAACCCCACCAATTGTCGTACGTCATCGGCCAGCCCCAACTGCTGAAGTAACTCCCTATCAATGATACGGGTTTGGCCAAATGGTTTGGTACTGAGTGTGTCGTAGCGCTCTTGAAAAGTTTCATTGTCAAATTGAATCACGGATGACGTGCTCGCACTTACCCTCGCAAGTTTGCCTACCGCATGCATGGCCGACATGAATCCTACAATTATGTAAACAAAAGTCAATCTTTGGCATAACTTCTCAAGCATGTAGGTAATTAGGGCTTAGTAAAAGTCTACCAATTTGGAAGATAAACCAAAGGCATTGCAACCAAGATCTTATAACTAACTCATACTTCCAAGAACAAAGAAATCTCACAACACCAAAATCCAACACCACACAACACATAACAAAGTAAAAATACAACATCAAGTGCAAGATAAACAAAGATATAGGAGGAATGAACATACCTTGCAAGTGGTAGGAGAAACTAATCAAAAGAGAATAAGTAGAGCTAGTAGGGAGAGGATGAAGGCTAGGGTACCAAGTGAACCGGTTGAGTATGTAAAATAGGAGGAGAAAAGAAATTAGGGAGAGGCTTTAAAGGATGGAGAAGAGTGGACAAGTGGCAAAATTTTTACCACTTGTCACTCAATGGGGACGGGTGGCACACCAAAGTGTGTGGTTGGTGTGCAGCTACACACCAGCCGCACACCGTTCTGGAAATGGTGTGCGGGTGGTGTGCGGAGCCGAACACCAACCGCACAATGCTCTATCAATGGTGTGCGGGTGGTGTGCGGGACCGCACACCAACCGCACATCGTTCTGCCAATAGCATGCGGATGGTGTCCAGGGCCGTAGACCAGCAGCACAAAGCTTAGATGATGCGAAAAAAACTTAGCTCAAGCTCTCAAAAAAAGTAAACAACTAAAAACAAGCATCACACACATGACTTGGCCAAAGAGATGATGAAGCAATGACAAACAAATAAGGCAAACATGGAAAGGATGAGAGGAAGAGATCAAAGTCCGACAACACAAACGAGCAACGAAAATACGGATAATGAAAGAATAAGAAAATAAAATAAAATAAAACTTGGGTTGCTTCCCAAGAGCGCTTGTTTAACATAATGAGCTCGACAATCAAGTTTCGTAGAGTTAGTGTGGGTTAAAAGGAAAGATTTTACCTAATGCACTGGAAGGTGTAGAATTCTTACCAAAATACGGCTTGAGGCGATGCCCGTTTACCTTGAACTAACCTTTTTCTGGGTGAAAAATTTCAATTACTCCTTGAGATGAGACACTAGTGACAGTGTACGGTCCTGACCATCGTGATTTAAGCTTCCCCAGAAATAGATGAAGTCGGGCGTTGTATAGCAATACTTGATCTCCTTCCTCGAATTTCTTGCCCTGTTTTATGTTTTTATCATGGTACTGTTTCACTTTGTCCTTGTATAATCTTGAATTTTCATAAGCCAGCGCCCGCCATTCATCAATCTCATTCAATTACATTTTTCTCTTTTCCCCAACCAAGTTGCAATCAAAATTTATGAACTTGGTTGCCCAGTATGCCTTGTGCTCAAGCTCTACCGGAAGGTGCCATGCCTTGCCATAGACTAAGCGATACGGACTACTCCCATTAGGTGTTTTGTATGCTGTGTGATAGGCCCATAGTACGTCTTCCAAATGATCTGCCCAATCCTTACGATGATGAGTGACGGTTTTTTCCAAGATTCTTTTGAGCTCTCTATTAGAAACTTCGGCTTGGGCACTGGTTTGTGGATGGTAGGCTGTAGACATGTAATGAGAGATGCCATATCTTTTTATAATCTTCGCAAATTGAGAGTTGCAAAAATGCGCTCCCCTGTCACTGATGATTGTCCATGGTGCTCCAAATCTCGAGAATAACTTCTTCAAGAATTGCACAACAATTCGAGCGTCACTAGACGGTAGTGACTAACCTTCCACCCAAAGGGATACATAATCCACTGCGAACAAAATAAATTTATACCCCCAAGAGTTTAGGAATGGCCCCATAAAGTCTATTCCCCACATGTCAAAGACTTCACACACTTGGATAGCACTCTAGGGCATCTAGTCCCGACGTGAAATGTTCCCAGTTCTTTGGCAATGGTCACAAGCTTGTACATATTTTTGTTTATCCTGAAAGATAGTAGTCCAGAAAAATCCAGCATCCAGGATTTTTTTAGCTGTTCGGTTGGTGTTGTAATGTCCCCCAGTCGGCCCTTCATGACAATGTTTTATGATGTCCAGCCCTTCCGCCTGTGACACACACTACCTAACCATCTGATCAGCACAGATAGGAAACAAGTAAGGTTCTTCCCAAATGTGATGCTTAAGATCAGAGAAAAACTTCTTCTTCTGTTGGTAGCTGAACCATTTTAGGAGAATACCAGCTGCTAAGTTGATAAATGCTTGTGTTATAGTAACGCAAAGCGTTATTATCTTACAATGAACATATCTTTTATCAGATTTTATCACTAAATTGTGTGCATTTGTGTATTCTTATGCATTATAGGTTTGTGGAGCTAATTTGGAGAAGAAGAACGAATTTAGATCATGTTCACCATTGTTGCGGAGTTTTCGGACCAAGTAAGGAATAAGGCACGAGATAAGACGTGTGAGTGTGTGCCGACCTTCTTTGGAGGACACAAAAGTAGTCACATTCACAACAAGTCTAACTCATGTAGCTTAGGAGAACTTCACCAAGAAGGAGACTTGAAGCAATCAGCACTATCTACCATTGATTGTGTGCCCAATTCAATGGGCTCAGTGAAGAACATCGAATTCGGGAGCATTTCGGCGAGTTACTGCAGCAACAATGTAACTCGATACTGTAGCGAGACACTATAGCAAGCTACTGTTCACTTTCAGCCGAGGATCAGCATTCCAGAGAGTTCACACGGGCGTGTGGAATTAACACACGGCCGTGTGAACAAAAATCCAGCAGTACAGAAACTTCACACGGGTGTGTCGAAATTCCACACGGCCGTGTGAAGCCCCGTTAAGTCCGATTTTAAAGCCGTGACTCAACATTATAAAAGCCCGATTTGAAGACTTTTGAGACATCTTTAGACCTATCTTTCACCCCAACTTCTAGAGAGTGCGACTAGGGTTTTGGAGAGGACTTCGTGGAGGTTCGGAGCGCTTCATTGGCATCATTATCGACGTCCGATGGCCGCACAAGACCACGGCCACGTCATACGTAAGGGGGTTTTTCATCAATGCTTTCAATTCGTGCTTTCTTTTATATTTTGATGAACATGTATAGCTCCATGAGGAGCTAAGCCCCTCGTGGGTATTCGGACTTGTAAACCCTAGGATCATTATGTTTCTATGACATTGCTGTTATGCTTTTCCATTGTTAATGAATAAATTCGAGTTTCAATTTTAATTATCTCTTGCAATTGTTTTCCCTTAGCCATGGCATTAGGGTTGAGAACAATCTAGGTTATCCTTTGGAGGTGTGACAACTCCTATAGGGTTAGACTACTTAAGATTGAAGAGGGTTGAGAGGGTGAGTCATGAGGTAGCGAAGCGTCCCCTTTCCCCTTCGGTGTGATTTCTCCCTACCTCCGTATTCCATGATTTCTTAGAAGTCGAGATAGAGTGAAGTGCTAGGAGAGGAACTCCACTGGGGCTTAGTTGCGCGAGCAACAGAGTGAAGGGTTGACGTGAATCCTAAGAACTAGGGCTTAATTTAGACTAGGGTTCTTCCACCTGGACCAAAGGGTTAGAACTATACATAGGAACAGGTTTTATCACTAGGAACCCCTGGAGTTTAAAGTAATCCCACGTAGTGTGAGGCTTATGTAGATAGACTCCCCTGGGGCTTAGTTGCGTAAGCAACAGAGTGAAGGGTTGACGTGAATCCTAATGTTGGGACATAGTGTTGGGGTTGGTCACGGTTGACCTTAGGTTTGGGACCGTGTGTTTAAGGATATCCTCGACTCAATTGACATCAATAGGAAAGTATAATAGCATAGTCTTGCACTAGAAGCATAAGTCCTAGAGGTAGCTTGTCCGGATACCCTATTTCATCCATTACTAGTCCTTCTTTATTCACTTCTACTTGCACTTTCTTGCCTTCCATCTCTCTATTTAATTTCTTGCCTTTTATTATATTTGCTCCCATATTACTCATCGATCCTATTATCACTTTTCGTACACCGCATAGCTAAATAGTGAAATCTTGTGTCTTAAATCCCTATTCCAAGTGGATTCGAATACCCACTCACCAAGGTAAATGTTATTACTTTGACAAGCCCGTGCACTTGCGGGACACACGCAAGGGGTCGTGTCATAAGTAATTAGCGATTTCTGCAAACCAAGGTGGCTCTTCCTCTTGTACCACATGAACTCAGAAGAGTTGCTCCTCAGGGAAGGAGTCATTAATTTCAATGTCCACCGCTGATGACGAGCTACTGTTCTCTAACCGAGATAAATGATTTGCAGCTAAGTTTTTAGCGCCCTATTTGTCTTTAATTTCCAAGTCAAATTCCTGAAGCAATAACACCGAACGGATTAGGTATGGTTTGGCATCTGTTTTACTTAGGAGGTACCGAAGGGCCAAATGATCTGTGTACACCACCACCTTAGAAAGCACCATGTATGGTCTGAATTTGTCGAAAGCAAAAACCACGGCAAGGAGTTATTTTTCTATAGTAGTGTAATTCTCCTGTGCTCCTGTGAGAGTTTTGCTTGCATAATAAATCGGATGAAAGTGATTGTTCCTCCTTTACCCCAACACTGCTGATGATTATCCGCAAGAGCATGGGTCGCCAAGTAATACCCCTCGCACAAGCACGAGGGGGTCATATTCCCTGGGGTCCCAAGAGCTGCTATTACTCCCCTCTAGATGACACTGTCTAGTCTACCAAATATAGATTTAAAACAAGATAAGAAAATAAACAAAAGAAAAAGCTATAAACAAGTGGACTAAGGCACACCATAAAAGCATACTAAGGAAGCAAGTAACACTGAAAGTTCGAGATCCCCGGGCGAGTATCCCCTCGGGACTACTAAAGCTAGAAGGATACTCGAATTACATAGGCAAAGGTGGTTAGGCCAAGAGATGTCCAAAGGTAGGTCTCCCCGATGGTCACGGTGATAACCCCTGATCCGGTACGAGTAGTGGAATACGGAATCACTTCGGCCCAAATCCTCACATAATTGCAATGCGCCTAGGAAAATCCCTAATTAAGGTCAAACACAACATCCAGGCTCAACCCTAATGGTTGGAGGGGTACGAAATACCTTATGGTCATGGCGTATTCATACATGAATCCCTTCCAAACTTGGTGTGTTTAATACTAAGGCGATGGTCACGCAACCTAGTATAACCTAGAAATTGATACACAGAGTTCTCATGCATACCAATACATCAAAGTGCACCAAACTTGAACCATAAACCACACAAATACCATACATGTAAATCAAGTATTCATACAAGCAAGTTCATCCTAAGGTTCACCGGATGCCCGGCGACCTTGGGAGTCAAGTTCAACATCAATAAAGGAGAAAGTATAAAGAACAAGAGATACAAGCTAAAGCACATAACAAACTCCCCTAAGATGAAGACTAGAGGTGGTAATGAGAACTTGATGGATCCGCGCCAACAAGCTCCTAGATCTTCTCCTTGATAGTGTTCCTCTTCTCCCCTTCGATTTACACCCTAGATCAGCTTTCTCCCGCATTCTTGAAGCTCTTGAAACCCTAGATAGTGGTGGAGGAGAAGTGGTGGCCCAAAAGACCCCAAGAGAAATGCCCTAAAGACCTTTAAAATCTAATTTCGGGATGCCATGCGGCCTGGCATACGGTCAGGATACAGGCACTATAGCACCCCGAATTTTGTGTAAGTTGTTGTAGTGGAGTGCTACAGTGAAAACGCTACAGTACCCCCCCCCCCCCCCCCCCCTCCCCCCCCCCCAACCCCCTCCCCCTTTACAGTAACTCAGCTACAGTGCCACTGCTACAGGACTGTATGCGGCCGTTTATGCGCCCATATGCGTGCTCGCCTGGAGTTCCAAACATAGCCATTTCTCCAAGTTTTCGTGCTATAGCTCTGCTACAGTGCTTCTACAATACCGATCTCGAAAATAGTCTTTTTCCTACCGATTTCTTCTAAAATCTCATTGTCGAGCTCCCTGATAAATGCCTAAACATACATATTTTCTATGTATTCAGGCGTATGTATTGCGTATTTTTCTATGAGTGGACACCCGTTTTTGGTCTGAATTGGTTTCTTTCGTGTTACAGGTACAAATGAGACCCCTTCGAGCTCGTTGACAGAATTTTCGAAGAAATCGTCATAAAAAACACTGTTGCTGAGCCGGGGGGTACTGTAGCGATCACGGTAGCACGAAAACTTGGAGAACTTGGTCAGGAGATCCATGCGGGTGCTGTTGAGGCCGCATACGGTACTGTAGAAGTTTTACTGTAGCAGTTTCACTGTAGAATTTTTCTCTAGTTTTACGCATTTGACTTGGTTTGTGATCCTTGTTTGATGGTTCTTGTTTGCCTTGATATGTATGAGAACTCTATATATCAATTCCTAGACAATGCTAGGTTGCATGACCATTGCCCTAGTATTAGGCTCACCAAGCTTGGAAGGGAATACATGTACGAATACGCCGTGACCATCGGGTATTTGTACCCCTCCAATTGTTAAGGTTGTCCTTGATTGTGTTTCAACCCTAGCTTGGGGAAATCCACTAAACCCATTACAATCGTACAAGGATTTGGGCGGAAGCAATTCCGTATTCCAATACTCGTACCGGATTAGGGACCAACACCGTGACCATTGGGTTGGTCTAATTTAGGGTTTCCCGGTCCAAACCACCAACGTGCATGCTAGTTAGGACATCCTTGACACTTTAGTAACCCCCGAGGGAATCCTCATCCGTGACCACTTCGTTACCTTGATACTTTCCTCTATATTTATACTTGCCATTTGCATGTTCTTTGATTTAGTAGGTTATTTTTAGGTCTTCTTCCAAGTGATTGATTAGGTTAAACAACATTGTGATAAGGAAGTAAGAATAGATTCTCGGGCCCTTGGGAATACGACCCCCCCTCTTGTTCACGCGAGGGGTATTACTTGGCGACCTCGTGCACTTGCGGGTGAGCGATTCAAACGCGTACCAAGTTTTTGGCGCCGTTGCCGGGGACCCACGAGGAATATTCTGAAAACTTAAAGCGTGTTGATTTGACCATTTTTATTTTATTCTCTTTTACCATTCTTGTTTCTTTTTCGTCAGTACTTTGTTTGTATTGTATTTTCTTATTTCTTTTCTTCTCTTTAGGTTATGGCCTCGACTAACATTTGGGGCTACAATTGTTTTCCACAGGAACCATATTTCTTTCCTTCTTGCGCACCATTCAGGTCGGACGTGATGCACCCTAACAATGATTAGTGGATAGGACTGCAAGTGGATGCCACGCCCGTTGCGATTCACGAAGAACTAGGTACTCAGGCCATTTTTGATCGATTTATGGAATCTATTAAAGAACAAACAGTGACAGAGGCGTGCCCACCAAATCACCAACCTGCTACACTCACTCGTGAGCCAAGAGACGACGTTGCTTCTCTGGCCGATTCTTTGGTGCCTACAGGGTGTGTGGTAGATCAAGCTTGGGCTGGCAATTCTGAGGCAATCGCCCATATACCTACGAGTAATGCTAGTGCGGTTGGAAGTGTGCTTCAGTGTGTGGACAACGTAGTGGACATTGATGGCCCAGCAGTGGGGGCGGTAGTGACACTGAACAGTCTAGCCTGGGGAATTATGGGAGGCCTTGAGGACTTTGGGCCTCGACAGTACCATACGGGACTCCATCTCTCATGACGTGTGGGATAGCGTATTTGAGATTGATGAGCCTATCTATCGGGAGCTAACCTTAGAAGTCTTGAGCACAATTGAGGTTACCGGGTATGGTCAATTTGCTCACCAAACAAGTACTATATCTTTTAGAGCTTTCGGCAAGAGGCATAGGATCAATCAAAACCAGCTGGGTGTTTATCTTAGGCTATACACTGATGAGGTCACCCGAACTTCAGACTTCGCAGATTTGCCTCGTGATTTCCCACGCTCGGTCTCCCCTGGTTCTTTTTGGAGGTCGATTGCTCGCTCACCTTCGATGAAGGCTTCTATGATGACAGACCCCGTTCACAGATACATTCAGGCCTTGCTATCTAGAAGTGTGAACGGTTGCGCTGATTCTACTGGGGTGGTTTCTCGTACCGACTTGCTTATGATGTACAGTATCCTTGAGCGGTACCCCATCCACCTGGCCAATCTTTTTGCCGGACTTATTGCACATCAGGGGACCTCTACTCGCCTTGGCGCTATATTTGCCAGACCGTATATTACGCGCATTATCAGGGGCCTAGGATTGATTGAACTCACCCAAGGCATGAGGGTTGTGAGCACCGTCGCACCACTTAGTCTGTCGATCCTGCTTCATATTGGGATAGTTGAGAGGTCGGGAGACACTTATCGCCTCCCGCGCAGTGGAGGCAAGAGCACCCATGATCCCGACACCTCTCGGGATTCTGAGACAGGATCCGAGTCTGATTCAGAGTCTGCCCCTGTACCCGACGCAGCACCTAGCGGGAGTCGACCATCACTTGAGGATAGTTTCGTGGAGTTCCGCATCGAGGTCCGTCAGCAGTTGCAGACCCTTGGGACATCTCAGGAGGCGCTGGCAGCATCAGTGAGAGATTTAGCCACATCACAGGGCCGCATCGAGAGCAGCATGGCCGAGATCTTATCATACATGCGCGACACTTCATCATCTGTCGGCATCTCCTCCACAGCTACCACGTGCTTTGCACCATCACTCCCTCCAGATCTCTAGACTCACATCACCATTTTTAGTTTTCTGTTGTTTGTACTGGTTTTTATTTTTAGACTTGTTTGTTTGTATTGTTGTACTTTTAAGTTAGCAAGGGTCCTGACCCTCCTAAACTGTACTTTCCCATTTTTGATTCGTGCTTACTTTTCTCCCTCTCTATTTATTCCTTGGGGTGTGATTTGCTTTCTTTCTATTTTCAGGACTGATCACTGTAGAAGCTCCACGACCACTTGGGGAAGTTTCTTTACCTCATTCATTTATTTTTCTGGCATGTCTCGCACCTTACTCTGCTGATCTATGTACATTGAGGGCAATGTACAACTTTAGGTGTGGGGATGGGGTACTTTACTTGTTTTGCATGCATGAATACCGATGATAGCTATGATTTTAGTGTTTAGCACTTCCTAGCTTAAAAGAATGATAGAAGTGAGTTGTATTCTTATACTGTGCTTGAATGATGCCCTGTTTTATTTTTAGTGCTTTTTCATGCTCTATCATGATTGCTCCAACCTTGTATACTCTAACCAACCCATTATGATGATTTTGGCATTAGACTGTTAAATTCTTTCTTCAATAGTCTGTTAAGAGCTTTTGAGTTCCTTCATTGTTTTCTATAGCCTTAAGTGAACTATTGTGACATGTTACCAAGGGACATGAGATACAGTATGTCAGTGCATAAAAAAAATGTGGAGTCTATGGCAGTATTCCTCTGCTAGTACAACATGAATGCGTCTATGTACACTGTAATTGAGTAGGTTGGGTGGCTCTTGTGCCTAATCAGCATGTCCATCCTTCTGAAAGATTTGTTGTGCAGTCTATGTTAGTCGGACTCAGAAAAAAAAAAAAAAAAAAAAAAAAAAAAGAGAATTTTGGTATCTCTACTTCGTCCCCTGGGACTTGTTGCCCGGTCACTTAAGTGTTAGAGTTTTGTTTAGGAACCCAAAAGACTCTTAACTGAGTATTGAAGATGTATTTAACTGTCTCATGCCACTCTCACCATATGTGGGGTGAATGGGCCCCTGGGGTAATCCAGGGTGTGGAGGTTAAGGTTGGGACCCAGCACACACTCACGGAAGCACTTTAGATAAAACAGGGCTACCATTACTCGATCACTCACTGTACAGCTCACTTTCTAGATTTCTTTTCACCTGTGCTAGTGGGGTACTTTATAGTTGAGCTTGAGGTCGTATGTTTAGTCGTTTATCATCACGCCCCTGTTCTTCATGTGTGTTTGCTTGGGGACAAGCAAATGCTTAGGTGTGGGGATGTTTGATAAATGCCTAAACATATGTATTTTCTATGTATTCGTGTGTATGTATTGCGTATTTTTCTATGAGTGGACGCCCGTTTTTGGTCTGAATTGGTTTCTTTCGTGTTACAGGTACCAATGAGACCCCTTCAAGCTCATTGACAGAATTTTAGAAGAAATCAGCATCAAAAATACTGTTGCTGAGCCGGGGGTACCCTAGTGATCACTGTAGCCATCGCTGTGGCACGAAAACTTGGAGAACTTGGTTAGGAGATCCATGCGGGTTACCATGCGGGCGCTGTTGAGGCCGCATATGGTACTATAGCAGTTTACTGTAGCAGTTTCACTGTAGCATTTACGCGACTTTCGGAGACTTTCTCTCCCCGCGTGGGTGGCCGCATAACTCACTGGAATTCGTTTTTAAGGGCTTTTGAGAGCATTTTGAGAGGAGAACCTAGGTCTTGGGGAGAGCTTGACTTCACCACCTTTTTTGGGAGCTTGAGGCCGGGTTTTGGAGGTGATTCTTGAGGAGAGGACGACGGGGAGAGTACGACACGACGAGTCCACACCTTCGATTCACATTTGAGAGGAAGATTGACAAAGGAAGCCACTCCTTGGGTGGAGTGGTTGGAAGCGTCATTCGTTCTTGATCCTTTGAGGGAGTGTTCTTGTTATGCTTTTGGTTGTTTTCATGTATTTTATTACTTGTTTTGCGACCATGAGTAACTAAACCTCAAGGTCACCGGATGTAGGTGAACCTTGGGGGTGAACTTGTGTATTTTGGATGCTTTTGCTAGTTTTATGCATTTGACTTGGTTTGTGATCCTTGTTTGGTGGTTCTTGTTTGCTTTGATATGTATGAGAACTCTATATATGAAGTCCTAGACAATGCTAGGTTGCATGACCATTGCCCTAGTATTAGGCTCACCAAGCTTGGAAGAGAATACATGTACGAATACGCCGTGACCATCAGGTATTTGTACCCCTCCAATTGTTAGGGTTGTCCTTGATTGTGTTTCAACCCTAGCTTGGGGAAATCCACTAAACCCATTGCAATCGTACAAGGATTTGGGCGGAAGCAATTCCATATTCCAATACTCGTACCGGATTAGGGACCAACACCGTGACCATCGGGTTGGTCTAATTTAGGGTTTCCCGGTCCAAACCACCCACGTGCATGCTAGTTAGGGCATCCTTGACACTTTAGTAACCCCCGAGGGAATCCTCATCCGTGACCACTTCCTTACCTTGATACTTTCCTCTGTATTTATACTTGCCATTTGCATGTTCTTTGCTTTAGTAGGTTATTTTTAGGTCTTCTTCCAAGTGATTGATTAGGTTAAACAACATTGTGATAAGGAAGTAAGAATAGATTCTCGGGCCCTTGGGAATACGACCCCCTCGTGTTCGCGCGAGGGGTATTACTTGGCGACCCCGTGCACTTGCGGGTGAGCGATTCAAACGCGTACCACTCCCCACGATATCTTTTGTACCTATAACACGAAATACACTAATTCAGACCGAAAACGGGCTTCCACACATCCAAAATACTCTATTAATACGCACACATACATAAATAATACATACATTTAGGCGTTTATCAAACATCCCCACACCTAAGCGTTTGCTTGTCCCCAAGCAAACAAACATGAAGAACAGGGGCAAGAAGATAAACGGCTAAATGTACGATCTCAAGCTCAATAGTAAAGAACTCCACAAGCACAAATGGGCAGAAATTAAGAAGTTAGGTAATATTAGTTCTGTTTCTCCTAGAGTGCCACCGTGAGTGTGTACTAACTCCCACCTTGATTCCACACCCTGGATTACCCCAGGATGACCATCCACCCCACGCACAATGAAGACGCCATTAAAGTGTTAAAAACACCCTCAATACCCAGTTAAGAGTCCTTTGGATTCTAAATAAAACTCTAGCTCTTAAGTGATCATTTAACAGATTTCAGGGGACACAAACGAGATGCTTTATTCCTTACTTACATATTACATTCTATCTTCTACCTTCTTTTTTTTTCTCTCTTTTTTTTCTGAGTCCGACTAACGTAGACTGCACAAAAATCTTTCAGACGGATGCACATGCTGGCCAGGCACAAGAGCCACCCATCTTACTTGATTACAGTCCACATAGACGTATTCATGCTATACTAGCAGAGGAATACTGTCATAGACTCCACTTTTTTTATCTCGTTTTTTTTTTTTTTTCACAAACAAGTATCTCGTATCCCTTGGTATAAAACCTATTAAACAATCTCACTTGAGGCCAAAGAAAACAACAAAGGACCTCAAAGGCTCTTAAAAGTACATTGAAAGTAGACTTTAAGAATTTAATGCCAAAAACATTGCAATGGGTTGGTTGGAATGTACAAGGTGGAAGTGATCGTGAACAAGTATAAGGGTGCACTAAAGATAAAACTGAACTACATTAATGCACAGGTAAAGTACAGCTCACAACTATTATTCTACCAAGCTAGGAAGTCCTTAACAATAAAATCATAGCTATCAAAGGTAATTCAAGCATTCAATTGCAAAAATTTTCAAAGTGCACGAAAATCCAACTCCACCCCCCACTTAAAGATGCACATTGCCCTCAATGTGCCTAAGCAATAGAACGCAAAAATATAGACAATAAAACATAGTAGGAGAGTTTCGTGAACTTCCCCGAGTCTCAAAGCATGAGTCTTGAAGTCCATGAGATCGGGGTGACCACCAACGGTTCTTGTACAAACTGGAGAAAGAAAGTGTGCTTGATGCCCTAATTCCACCCTGCAAGGTAGAAAAGAACATCAACTCAAGGCATCTAATCACACACCCAAAAAGAAAATACAAAAAGAAACAAGAACAAACACAAACACAACAAACAACTAACAAAAGAAAAATAATGAAACAAAACATCATCCAAGCAAGTCCATGTGCAATCAATGTTATGATGTTCAATTCTCTCTTATTGCAAGTGTTGCCAAGGGGTAACATATATGATACAAGATCAGTCCAAAATACAAGAAAATCAAGGGCATCTAATGATGGAGTGTGAAGGAATTCAAGAAATACCCAAGAAAAATTTGCAAGAGCTTCCCTTGGACATGGAGCATAAAAATTTTTACAAAGCTTTTCAATTTATCCAAAAACCCACAAAAACAACAAACAACCAATCTTACACAACATTGGCATCCATTCAACTTGAAAAAATAGGATAAAGGATGAAGAAATATTCATGCTCAACAATTAGGGTTTAGAAAGGGGTACCTTGGAAGATCGGTGAAGATGATGGAGACACTCCCAATAAATCATGCAAATTTAGTCCTTGGAAGCAGAAGATTCATGTAGAGGAAGAAAAATAGAGAAAAACGGTGAAAGAATGAGGGAAAACGGATGAGAAATGAGAGAGATATGAAGAAAATGGTGAAGGGG
Organism: Dioscorea alata; assembly: GCA_020875875.1. Taxonomy (NCBI): domain Eukaryota; kingdom Viridiplantae; phylum Streptophyta; class Magnoliopsida; order Dioscoreales; family Dioscoreaceae; genus Dioscorea; species Dioscorea alata. Next base: position 11,511,062 of record CM037025.1, on the reverse strand, counting down.
TACACATCTTATCAAACAACCCGAGCATCCATGCGGGCATGCATATGCCCGCATGGATGCCCGCATGACTCTCAGGTTTGGCATTCTGAGCACTCATGTGGGCGCATGCATGCTGATGATTACCGCAAGCACATGGGTCGCCAAGTAATACCCCTCGCGCAAGCACGAGGGGGTCATATTCCCAAGGGCCAAGGAACTACTATTACTTCCCCTTCATCTATTTCCTAACCTAGCAATTATATGATAAAAGTAAGATAAGAAGAATAACAAAGAGAAAACTATAAACACATGGACTAAGGTTCACCACATAAGCATACTAAGGAAGTAAGTAGGAATGAAAGTTCGAAGTCCCCGGGCAGGATCCCCTCGGAACTAATAAAGCTAGAAGGATACTCGAATAACATAGGCAAAGTGGTTAGGCCAAGAGATGTCCAAAGGTACATCACCCCGATGGTCACGGTGATAACCCCTAATCCGGTACGAGTATTGGAATACGGAATCACTTCCGCCCAAATCCTCACACGATTGCAATGCGCCTAGGGAAATCCCTAATTAAGGTCTAACACAATATCTAGGATCAACCCTAATGGTTGGAGTGGTACGAAATATATGATGGTCACAGCGTATTCATACATGAACCCCTTCCAAACTTGGTGTGTCTAATACTAAGGCGATGGTCACGCAACCTAGTATAAACTAGAAATCGATACACAGAGTTCTAATGCATACAAATACATCAAAGTGCACCAAGCTTAAACCAAAAACCACACAAATACCATACATGTAAACCAAGTATTCATACAAGCAAGTTCATCCCAAGGTTCACAGGATGCCCGGCGACCTTGGGAGTCTAGTTCAACATCAATAAAGGAGAAAGTATAAAGAACAAGAGATACAAGCTAAAGCACATAACAAACTACACTAAGATGAAGACTAGAGGGTGGTGATGAGAACTTGTTGAATCCGCACCGGCAAGCTCCTAGATCTTCTCCTTGATAGCACTCCTCTTCTCCCCTTCGATTTGCACCATAGATCGGCCTTCTCCCACAACCTTGAAGCTCTAGATGACAATGGTGGAGAATGGTGGCCAAAAGACAACCAAGATGATGCCCTAGAAACCCTTTTAAAGATGATCTCGTGCCTCTTCACGGGTGAGCTCACGGTCCATATGTGGCCAGTTAGGTAGCCTGTAATGTGAGTCGAAAGAATCCGCAAAGTCGTAAAATTGCTACTGTTCTGCTACAGTACAACTGTTGCAGTAACGTCACTATAGTAACAATGCTACAGTACTGTCTGCCTTTGAATTGCTTGCGGTTGACCTCACAGCTGTGAGCTTGCCCATGAGGGTTTCCAGACTTTGAAAATTCCTCAAATGTGTGTGCTTCATGCTGCTACAGTGTTGATACAGTGCCCGGGACACTAAAACGACGATTTTGGCGTAGATTTCTTCTCAAATTGCGTCGTTGAGCTCTCCTATGCATCTTTTGCACCTGAAACACAAAATAAATCAATTTAGACCACAAAAGGCATCGATTCAACAATAAAATACGGAGAGGCATGCGCAAGTATACGTACATTTAAACATTTATCACATGCCCGCATGAGTTGCTAGAATTTTACATGGGCATGCATGCGGTCAAGAAACCGCCATTTTCCAGTTTTACATCAACTTAACCTCCTCAAAGCCTTAAAAACACTCAAAACAAAGCCGAAGAAAGAATGGAAACACTCAGAACATGGATCTCATGATATCTAATCATTAAATCACTCAAGGCAACACACAAACATGCATGAATGATTAAACAAAAAGGACGATAAAAATGACTAACACAAGAAGAAACCTAAGAAGACTAAAACTTCAAACACACCAAGAATACGGAAAATGAATAAGACAAACATTCAAAAAACATGAAAATGAAATTGCAACAAATTTAAAAACTTGGGTTACCTCCCAAAAAGCGCTTGTTTAACGTCATTAGCTCAACGTACCTTTTTCTTACCTAAGGAGGCTTGAAAACGGTGTGTTCATCCCGGTAAGAGGTTGCATAGGAACTACCAAGAAATACGAAACATACCTTCCGGGATGATGCAAATTTGGAGGCAATGCATGAGCTACCTTCTGGCCTCCATCGAAAAAGCTTGGGCCGGGAGTTGTGCAACTTAAACTTGGGCGGATCCTTAGATGGCTTGAACCTCCTCCCCGTTTCTTCTTTGTTCCCGGCAAGAAGTCCTTTGAGTACCCCACCACAAAGTTGCTTGGGCCTCCAATGAAAAAGTTTGGGTCGAGAGTTATTTAAGCTCGGCACGGGTGGGTCCTTGGACGGTTTCCATCTCCTACCCACATTTTCTTCCTCGACACTTATTAGATGTCCTTGAACTACCCATGAGAGTTGTTTGGGTCTCCAAGGGAACAAGTTGGGTTGATAACTTGTCAATCATTGCATAGGTGGATCAATTGGTGGCTTTAACATCCTTTCCACAATTTTTTTCTCAACCCCTCTTGAATGATTAAAAATTGCCCACAAAATTTGCTTGGGCCTCCATGGAAAAATTTTTGGTTGGGAGTTGCCCAAGCCCGGCAATGGTGGGTTCAAGGATGACCTTTGCTTTCTACCCACGTCATCAAATACAATTCCCGGAATTTTCTCTCGGCACTTGAAAATTATTGATTCGTTAATGGAGTGGTCGATATGAAGATGAGTAGTGTCTTCAAATGTGGTCGATTGAGCTTCTTCGACTTCCTCACATTTTTCCATAGCCATGACGACCTCCACATTGTCGTGCTTTACCACGTCTTCCAAAACACTTGGGCAATCTTCGGTCCCCATCTCTATTTGTTTCCCACTCAAGTGCTCAATTGGGTTATTTTCGATATTGCTCAATGGGCTACTCGAAGAGCTCGGAATTTGAAATAACAAGTTGCCCGACTTGGTTCTCGAGGGACTGAATAGAAGCTTGTACATTCCTCAGTATGGGGCCAAATTCATCAAGTCTCTTTTCGCTGCTCTGAAACCTTGCTTCTGTATTGATCATGAATTTGGCCAAGATATCTTCAGTGGTATACTTTCGCACTTGTTGTGGTTGGGACTGAAATTGGAGAACTTGGGGTTGTGGAAGATTGCTTGGGAATGCTTTCATGCCAAGGAAATTTTCTATTTTCGTCTTAAGAGCATAGATATTTTGAAAGCTCTTGGCCATCTGTTCCTCAAGTGCATAAATCTTTGCGGCAAAAAGTTTTTCTTGAAAATCCATGGCCCTGTGTAATTAAATTAAACAAAAATTAATAAGCTAAAAAAGAACTTAAAAGAAAAAGAAAACAAACAAGTATGCACAAAAAGATACAAAACACATAGAAAGACAAATATTTACAAAAGGAAATAAAAAGGACTAGATCAATGAACTAAAGGTTTTCCTAGCATCCTTGGAGGTCCCCGGCAACGGCGCCAAAAACTTGATGATTATCCGCAAGCAAATGGGTCGCCAAGTAATACCTCTCGCACAAGCACGAGGGGGTCGTATTCCCTGGGGTACCAAGAGCTGCTATTACTCCCCTCTAGATGACACTGTCTAGTCTGCCAAATATAGATTTAAAACAAGATAAGAAAACAAACAAAAGAAAAAGCTATATACAAGTGGACTAAGGCACACCACAAAAGCATACTAAGAAAGCAACTAACAATGAAAGTTCGAGATCCCCGGGCGAGGATCCCCTCGGGACTACTAAAGCTAGAAGGATACTCGAATTACATAGGCAAAGGTGGTTAGGCCAAGAGATGTCCAAAGGTAGGTCTCCCCGATGGTCATGGTGATAACCCCTAATCCAGTACGAGTATTGGAATACGGAATCACTTCGTATATGTATTCCCTTCCAAGCTTGGTGAGCCTAATACTAGGGCAATGGTCATGCAACCTAGTATTGTCTAGGAATTGATACATAGAGTTCTCATACATACCAAGGCATTCAAGAAACACCAAACAAGGATCACAAACCAAGCCAAATGCATAAACTAGCTTAAACGTCCAAAATTACACAAGTTCACCCCCAAGGTTCACCTACATCCGGTGACCTTGGGGTTTAGTTACTCATGATCACAAAATGGGCAAGAAAATACATGAAAACAACCAAATGCATAATGAGAACACTCCCTCAAAAGATCAAGGCCGAATGACGCTTCCAAGGACGCCACCCAAGGAGTGGCTTCCTTTGTCAATCTTCCTCTCAAATGCAAATCGAAGGCGTGGACTCGTCGTGTCGTGCTCTCCCCGTCGTCCTCTCCTCAAGAATTGCCTCCAAAACCCGGCCTCAAGATCCCAACGAAAGTGGTGAAGTGAAGTCCTCCAAGACCTAGGTTCCTTCTCCCAAAAGAATGCAGCAAAAAGCCCTTAAAACCAATTCCAGCGAGCTATGCGGCCTCCCATGCGGCCCTGCATGCGGGGAGAGAAAGTTTTTGAGAAAGCCCGAAAACCGCGTAAGTTGCTATAGTGCCACTACAGTAAAACTGCTACAGTGGAACTACTACAGTACTCATGCGGCCTGCTATGCGCCCGCATGGTAGCCCGCATGAATCTCCTGACCAAGCCGTTCTTCAAGTCTTCGTGCTACAGTGCTTGCTACAATACCCCCGGCACAAACACAGTGTTTTCGATGCCTATTTCTTCTCCAATTCTGTCATCTAGCTCGATGGGGTCTCATTGGTAACTGTAATACGAAAGAAACCAATTCAGACCAAAAACGGGCGTCAACTCATATAAAATACGCAATACATACGCCGTATATGAAGAAAATATATATATTTAGGCGTTTATCAAACATCCCCACACCTAAGCATTTGCTTGCCCCCAAGCAAACACACATGAAGAACAGGGGTACGATGATAAATGACTAAACATACGATCTCAAGCTCCACTGTAAAATACTCCACTAGCATAGGTGGAAAGAAATCTAGAAAGTGAGCCGTACAATGAGTGATCGAGTAATGGTAGCCCTATTTTATCCAAAGTGCTTCCGTGAGTGTGTGCTGTCTCCCAACCTTAACTTCCACACCCTGGATTACCCAAGGGGTCCATTCACCCCACATATGGTGAGAGTGACATTAGACAGTTAAATAAATCTTCAATACTCAGTCAAAAGTCTTTTGGGTTCCTAAATAAAACTCTAGCAATTAAGTGACTGTGCAACAAGTTCCAGGGGATGCAGTAGCGATACTTATTTCCTTTTTCACAAACGAACAGAATATATATATATATATATATATATTTTTTTTTTCTGAGTCCGACTAACATAGACTGCACAACAAATCTTTCAGAAGGATGCACATGCTTATTAGGCACAAGAGCCACCCAACCTACTCAATTACAGTCTACATAGACGCATTCATGCTGTACTAGCAGAGGAATAATGTCATAGACTCCACTTTTTTTTTTTGACTGTAGAAACTGTATCTCAAGTCCCTTGGCAACCTGTCACAATAGATCACTTAAGGCTACAGAAAATAATGAAGGAACTCAAAAGCTCTTAAAAGAATATTGAAGAAAGAATTTAATAGTCTAATACCAACATCATCATAATGGGTTGGTTGGAGTGTATAAGGTGGAAGTGATCATGATAGAGCAAGGAAAAGCACTGAAGATAAAACAGGGCATCATTCAAGCACAGTATAAGAATACAACTCACTTCTATCATTCTTTCAAACTAGGAAGTGCTAAACACTAAAATCATAGCTATCATTAGTACTCATGCATGCAAAACAAGTAAAGTACCCCATCCCCACACCTAAAGTTGTACATTGCACTCAATGTACATAGATCAGCAGAGTAAGGTGCGAGACATACCATAAAAATAAAGGGATGAGGTAAAGAAACTTCCCCAATTGGTCGATGAGATGAACTCTAAATGTGCATGAATCGGGGAAAGTTGTGAGGTGCAAGGGGCGTGAAGCATCTACAATGATCAGCCCTGAAAGTAAAAAGAAAATATATCACACCTGACACGACCTTTTGCGTGTGTACCGCAAGTGCACGGTCTTGTCGAAGTAATAAAGTTACCCCGGTAAGTGGGTAGTCGAATCCACAGGGAATAGGGGTTTAAAATACGAGAAATTGCTATTGAGTCGTGCGATATACGAAAAGAAACAATGATTGGAGTGATGAGTGAATTTATGGAATTAGAGTAGAAGCAAGACAAGTAAATAAAAAGATGAAAGAGAGAAAAGTGCAAGCAATGAGTAAAAAGAGAGAAACTAGCAACAAGTGAGAATAGGGTATCCGGACAAGTTACCTCTAGGACTTATGCTTCTAGTGCAAGACTATGCTATTATACTTTCCTATTGATGTCAATTGAGTCGAGGAAAATCCTTAGACACACGGTCCCAAATCTAAGGTCAACCATGACTAACCCCAACACTATGTCCCGGTAATAGGATTCACGTCAACCCTTCACTCTGTTGATTGCTCAACTAAGCCCCAGGGGAGTATTTCTACCTAAGCCTAACACTACGTGGGATTGCTTTAAGCTCTAGGGACTCCTAGTGATAAAACCTGTTCTTATGTGTAGTAGTCCTACCCCTTTGGTCCAGGAGGAAGAACCATAGTCTAAATTAAGCCCCAGTGCGTAGGATTCACGTCACCCCAAAACCTTGGGGGAGTTTTTCTACCTAGCACTTCACTCTATTTTGACCTCTAATAAATCAAGGAATCGGAGGTAGGGAGAAATCACATCGGAAAGGAAAGGGGTACGGTGCTACCTCACAACTCTCCCTCTCAACCCTCTTCAATTTTAAGTAGTCTAATCCTACAGGAGTTGTCACACCTCCAAAGGATAACCTAGATTGTTCTCAATCCTTAGTGTCACGGCTAAGAGAAAACAATAGCACAAGAAATCTAAAATTGAAACTCGAATTTATTCATCAATTAATGGAAAGCATAATAACAATGTCAAAGAAACATAATTATCCTAGAGTTTTACAAGTCCGAATACCCACGAGGGGTTTAGCTCCTCATGGAGCTATACATGTTCATCAATGTATGAAATAAAACAAAAACTAAAGACATCAATGAAAACACCCTCGCGTATGGTGTGGCCGTGGTCTTCTGCGGCCGTCGAACGTCGGTGACGATGCCGATGGCGCGCTCCAATCCTCTACAAAGTCCTCTCCGAAACCCTAGCCGCACTCTCCAAAAGTTAGGGAGAAAGATAGGTTGAAAGATGCTCAAAAAGTCTCCAAATCCGGCTTTAAATAGGTTGAGTGTGGCTTTAAATTTGAAGTTATCGGGACTTCACACGGTCGTGTGGAATTTCCACACGCCCGTGTGAAGTTTCTGTCTTTCCTGAAAAATTACTTCACACGGCCGTGTGTTAATTCCACACGCCCGTGTGAAGTCTCTGGCTTGCTGGGAAATCAATTCACACGGCCGTGTGTTAATTCCACACGCCCGTGTGAATTCTCTGGAATCTTTATTTTTCGGCAGAAGTGTACAGTAACTTGCTACAGTGATTTGCTACAGTGCTGCTACAGTGCTCTCCCGAACTGCTCCCGAATACGTTGTTTCTTCATCGAGGCCATTGAATTGGGCACACAATCAATGGTAGATCGTGCCTATTGCTTCAAGTGCCCTTCTTGGTGAAATTTTCCTAAGCTACACGAGTTGGACTTATTGTGAATGTGACTGCCTTTGTGCCCCTCCAAAGGAGGTTGGCACACACTCACAAGTCTAACCTCGTGCCTTGTTCCTTGCTTGGTCCGAAAACCTCCCAATAACGGTGAACACGACCTAACTTCGCTCTTCTTTTCCAACTTAGCTCCATGAACCTACAATGCACAAGAACGCACAAATGCACACTATTTAATAATAAAATCTGATAAAAAGTATGTTCATTGTAAGATAATAACGCTTCGCGTTAGTACAACACAAGCACTTATCAACACCCCAAGAAATAAATAGAGAACCGGACAAGTAAGCACGAATCAAAAATGGGAAAGTACAGTTTTGGAGGGTCAGGACCCTTGCTAACTGAAAAGTACAACAAAACAAACTAATAAGTCTGCAAATAAAACAAACACAAACAACAGGAAACTAAAGAGTGGTGCTGCGAGTCTAGAGATCTGGAGGGAACGATGGTGCGAAGCATGTGGTAGCCGTGGAGGAGGTGCCGACAGATGATGATGAGCTGCGCAAATAGGATAGGATCTCGGCCATGCTACTCTCGATGCTGTCCTGTGATGTGGCCGAGTCCCTCACTGATGTCGCAAGTGCCTCCTGTGATGTTCCAATAGTCTGCAACTGCTGATGGACCTCGATGTGGAACTCCGCGAAACTGTCCTCAAGTGATTGTCGACTCCCGCTAGGTGCTGCGTCGGGTACAGGGGAAGACTCCGAATCAGAATCGGATCCTGTCTTAGAATCTCGAGAGGTATCGGGATCATGGGTGTTCTTACCTTCACTGCGCGGGAGGCGATAAGTGTCTCCCGACCTCTCAACTATCCCAATGTGAAGTAGGATCGACAGACTGAGCGGTGCGATGGTGCTCACAACACTCATGCCTCAGGTGAGCTCAATCAATCCTAGGCCCCTGATAATGCGCGTAATGTACGGTCCGGCAAATATAGCTCCAAGGCGAGTAGAAGTCCCCTGATGTGCAATAAGTCCGGTAAAAAGATGGCCCAGGTGGATGGGGTACCGCTCGAGGATACAATACATCATAAGCAAGTCTGTACGAGTAACAACCCCTATATAATCGGCGCGACCGTTCACACTTCTGGATAACAAAGCCTGAATGTATCTTTGAACAGGGTCCACCATCGTAGAAGCCTTCCTCGATGATGTGCGAGCGATTGACTTCCAAAAAGAACCAGGGGTTTGGGTGTCCTCATCAGTGTAGAACCCAAGATAAACACCCAACTGGTCTTGATTGATCCTATGCCTCTTGCCAAAAGCCCTAAAAGATATAGTACTCGTATGGCGCGCAAATTGACCATAACCGGTAACCTCAATTGTGCTCAACACTTCCAAGTTTAACTCTCGATAGGTGGGCTCATCAATCTCAAATACCTTATCCCACTCGTCATGAGAGATGAAGTCCTGGACAGTACTGTCGAGGCCCAAAGCCCTCAAGGCCTCCCAATCGATAATTCTTACGGTGCCAAACCTCCTTTTCGACAAGAACGCGAATCTTGTCTTGTAGGCATCGCTCTTGAAGGTAGGCTCAGAAACGGGTGGTGGAGTGCTTCTCCTCACTCGCTTGGAAGCCACGTGTTTGGTCGGCATCCCTACAAGACAAGAGAACCTTCATCAAGCCAAGAATTGATGAGAAAATTGCTTAATGAAGAACAAAGGCTGATTTTTGCTCAGTGCTACAGTAATATCGGGAAAAAATTGGTAGAGTTTCTCCTTGTAAAAGTGAAAATCTAAATGTACAAAGCTTTGAATTCAAGACGAACAATTACAAGAAGCATTCACCACAACAACAACAAAGATTTCCCATCATTTAAACCAAGAAAAACCCTAGAATGAGTGAGAAAGGAGGATTACCTTGAACTAGGGCACCAAGTAGAAAATGAAGTGAAATTCTGCTAAAAGCTTGATAAAACCTCGAAAATCTCCCAAAAACTCGTTTGCTAGGTTGAGGAGAGTGTTTTGATGCAAAAAGAATGAAGGAAAATGGTGGGGAGATGGAGGGGAAAAGAGAAGAAGAAGAATGAAAAATAGGCCATTCCTACAGTACTCATGCGGCCTGCTATGCGCCCGCATGGTAGCCCGCATGAATCTTCTGACCAGGCCGTTCTTGAAGTCTTCGTGTTAAAGTACTCCCGGCACAGATACAGTATTTTCGATGCCGATTTCTTCTCCAATTCTGTCATCTAGCTCGATGGGGTCTCATTAGTACCTGTAACACGAAAGAAACCAATTCAGACCAAAAACGGGTGTCTACTCATATAAAAATACGCAATACATACACCCGCATATGAAGAAAATATGTATATTTAGGCATTTATCAGTCTGATACAGTGCTTCTACAGTACCGGGCTCGAAATAGTCTTTTTCCTACTGATTTCTTCTAATATCTCATTGTTGAGCTCCCCACGGTATCTTTTATACCTGTAACACGAAATAAACTAATTCAAACCGAAAATGAGCATCCACACATACAAAATACTCTATTAATATGCACACATACATAAATAATACATACATTTAGGCATTTATCAACTGCTCCCACAGCATGGTCGCTAGCATCACACTGACACGACCCCTTGCGTGTATCCCGCAAGTGCACGGACTTGTCAAAGTAATAAAATTACCCTGGTGAGTGGGTAGTCGAATCCACAGGGAATAGGGATTTAGAACACAAGAATTTGCTATTTAGTTATGCGGTGTACGAAAAGTGATAATCATTTTGATGAGAGAATTATGGAATCAGTTAAAATAAAAGACAAGAAAGTAAATAGAGGGATGAAAGACAAGAAAGTACAAGTAAAAGTAGAAGGAGAAATACTAGCAATGAATGAAATAGGGTATCCGGACAAATTACCTCTAGGACTTATGCTTCTAGTGCAAGACTATGATATTATACTTTTCTATTGATATTAATTGAGTCGAGGATATCCTTAAACACACGGTCCCAAACTAAAGGTCAACCGTGACTAACCCTAACACTATGTCCCAGCATTAGGATTCACGTCAACCCTTCACTCTGTCGCTCACGCAACTAAGCCCCAGGGGAATATTTCTACCTAAGCCTAACACTACGTGGGATTGCTTTAAGCTTTAGGGATTCCTAGTGATAAAACCTGTTCCTATGTATAGTTCTAACCCTTTGGTCCAGGTGGAAGAACCCTAGTCTAAATTAAGCCCAGTGCATAGGATTCACGTCAACCCTTCACTCTACTGCTTGCGCAACTAAGCCCTAGGGGAGTTTATCTACCTAGCACTTCACTCTATCTCGACCGCTAATAAATCAAGGAAACGGAGGTAGGGAGAAATCACACCGAAAGGGAAAGGGGATACATCGCTACCTCACAACTCTCTCTCTCTCAACCTTCTTCAATCTTAAGTAGTCTAACCCTATAGGAGTTGTCACACCTCCAAAGAATAACCTAGATTGTTCTCAATCCTTAGTGTCACGGCTAAGAGAAAACAATAGCAAAAGATAATTAAAATTGAAACTCTAATTTATTCATCAATAATGGAAAAGAATAATAATAATGTCACAGAAACATAATAATCCTAGGGTTTACAAGTCCGAATACCCACAAGGGGTTTAGCTCCTCATGGAGCTATACATGTTCATCAAAATATGAAAGAAAGAATAAAACGAAAGCATTGATAAAAACCCCCTTGTGTATGGTGTGGCCGTGGTCTTGTGCGGCCGTCGAACGTCGATGTCGATGCTGATGACGCGCTCCAATCCTCCACAAAAGTTGAATGGCTTGTCTTTCTCAAGGAGCTTAGTCAATGGTTTTGCTATATTCTAGAAATCTCGAATAACCGGGCATGCCCGAAGAAACTCCTAGTGGCCCAAACAGATGACGGAGGAGGAAGCTTCTCAATAGCAGCAATCTTTGCTTTATCTACTTCAATACCCCCGCTTGAAATTTTATGTCCTAAAACTATCCCTTTTTTTACCATGAAATGGCACTTCTCCTAACTCAAAACTAAGTTTGTCTCTTCACATCGCTTTAGCACACACTCCAAATTCCTCAAGCATAAGTCAAAGTGTTGCCATACACCAAAAAATCATCCATGAAGACTTCCATGGTGTTATCAACCATATCCTCAAAAATTACGAGCATGCATCTTTGAAATGTGGTAGGGGCATTGCATAGCGCAAAGGGCATCCTACGATAGGCGAAGGTGCCGTACGGATAGGTGAATGTTGTTTTCTCTTGATCCTCTGAAGCTATGGGGATTTGAAAATACCTAGACAAACCATCTAGGAAGCAATAGTACTCATGGCCGGCCAGCCTTTCAAGCATCTGATCAATGAAATGTAGAGGAAAATGATCTTTACGAGTGGCATCATTAAGCTTTCTTTAGTCAATACAAACTCGCCAACTAGTGACTTGTCGAGTGGGAATAAGCTCGTTCTTTTCATTGGTCACTACAATCATACCCCCTTTTTTCGGCACCACCTACGTTGGGCTAACCCATGCACTATCAGAGATTGGCTAAATTATACCAGCATCCAATAGCTTAATGAATTCAGCTTTCACCACTTCTTTCATATTTGGATTTAACCTCCTTTGTGGTAAGGCCGAAGGCTTGTGGTTGTCTTAAATTAAGATCTTGTGGGTGCAGAAAGACGGATTTATCCCCCTGATGTCGGAAATTTTCCAAGCTAAGGCTCTCTTATGCTTCCCCAACACTTTCAAAAGCTCACGCTTTTGTCCTGTTCACAGATCAGAGGATATTATTACAGGTAGCCTTGAATTCGTCTCAAGAAATGCATACTCGAAGTGGTGCAGTAATTCCTTCAATTCTAACTCCGATGGTTGATAAGTACTCGTGTTATACTAATATGAAGTATTATTATCTTACATTGAGCATTACTTTTCTCAGATTTTATCATTAATTTGTGTGCATTTGTGTGCTTTTGTGCATTGTAGGGTTGTGGAGCCAATTTGGAGAATAAAAAAGCAAGAATAGGTTATGTTCACCATTGTTAGAGAGTTCTCGAACCAAGCAAGGAACAAGGCACGAGTCTAGACTTGTGGGTTTGTGCCAACCTCCATTGGAGGGGCACAAGGGCAGTCACATTCACAAAAGTCTAACTCATGTAGCATTGGAGAACTTTGCCAATGAAGAGAAATGAAGTAATCGACATAATCTAACATTGATTATGTGCCCAATTCAAAGGCCTCGATGAAGAACGATGAATTCGGGAGCATTTTGGTGAAGTATTGTAGTAGTTACTGTAGCTAATTGCTATAGCAAAACACTATAGCAAGTTACTGTTCACAGTCTGCCGAAAATCAGCAAAACAGAATTACCACAAGGGCATGTGGAAATTCCACACGGCCGTGTGGAAATTCTGCAGGCCCATGTGGAAAATCAACAGGGGCGTGTAGAACTCCGATTTCAGCCCGATTTTAGCCTATAAATAGCCCGTTTTCAGATCTATTTGGGGACCCCCTTTCTATCTCTCACCTATCTTTTGGGGGGCTTTCGGCTAGGGTTTGAAGAGATTCTTGGAGGTCTTTGGAGCCGATTATATGGCATCGGCATCGACATCCATTGGAAGAAAGCTATTGGGGGAGCTTTCGTCGGTATCGATTCGGCGAGGTGTGCCCTAGGCTTGACAAGGGATTCATTGGAAAGACGTGCGGCTCCACAAGACCATCGATACGATCTACAAGGGGGTTTTCTTTATGGTTTTCATGCATATGTTCTTAAATTCTTTATTGACTTTGTATTGCTCCATGGAGAGCTAAACCCTAGTGGATATTCAGACTTGTAAACCATAGGATGTTTGTGTTTCTATAACTTTTATTATGCTTTATTAATTTGATTTTTTCTTATTGAGTTCCAATCTTGCATACCGATTGTATTAGATTTTCCCTTAGCTGTGACACTAGGGCTGAGAATCTATTAGGTTATCTTTTGAGGGTGTGACAACCTCTATAGGATTAGACTACACAAGGTTGGAGAGGGTTAAGAGGGTGAGTCGAGAGATAGCGGAACGTCCCCTTTCCCCTTCGGTGTGAATTTCCCTACCTCGGTATCCTAAGAGTTAATCACGATCGAAGTTGAGTGAATCCTAGGACTGGGGCTTAACTTAGATTAGGGTTCTTCCACCTGGACCAAAGGGTTAGAACTATAATTAGGGATAGAGTCTTTCACTTGGAATACCTAGAACTCTATGCAATTTCACATGGTGCTAGGAATTAGTATGATGTACTCTCCTGGGGATTAGGTGACAGGTCATCGAGAGTCAAGGGTCGTAGAGAAGTCTAGAGCCGGGTATAGTATGGGATTAGTTACTGTTGACCTTAGGTTTGGGACCGTGTGCTTAAGGATTTCCACGACTCAGAGTACCCCATCTTTATATCGATTACCTCTCCTACCTTTATTGCCCTTCTTGGTCTCTTTTACTTTCTTATATATATATATATATATATATATATATATACATAATGATTTCTTCTACCATCAATTCCATTTATAGCTAAAATAGTGATAGTGCTTACCCACTCACCATGATAGTTTATTACTTCGACAACCTGTGCACTTGCGGGGTACACACGCAATTGGTGTGTTAAGTTTTTGGCGCCGTTGCCGGCGAATAGGCATTTTAGAGACATTTGTACTTTGCTATTTTAGCTATTCATCATTCATTCTATTTCACCCTTTCTTATTCTTTCGTCCTTTTTATTTGTTTTCTTTTGTTTTGTCTTACTTTTTCTTGCAAGGGGCCTAAATGGAAATTGATCCAGTTATTGAGCTATATTTTCAAGTTGAAGCTCTAAGTAAAAAGGTTGATAGAACTTTTGCTTCAGAACAACAAAGAAATCCATGCTACAGCACATATCATCCAAATGAAAGGAGCTACCCAAACTTTTTATGGAATAGTGATTGCTTCCCCGCAAGTGTACGGGATCGCCAAGTAATACCCTGTGAGTGACACAGGGGTCGTATTCCACTGGGGCCAAGGAAGTACTATTACTCACCCTTCATCTATTTTCTAGCCTACCATTCAATATAAGTGGATAAGAAATAAAACAAATAAACTAATGTAAACTAATCCTATGGCCGGGTCACTAGCACACGGATGTAAGCAAACAAGGGAGTGTCAAGCATGAAAAGGGTGTGTTTGGATAAGGAATCCACCTAGGGTTGTCATTAAGTCCCAAACTAGGATGATATAAAGATGCATTGATGATAGTTGAGACCTAGAGACTTCATGAATAGATTAGCCCCAATTTCTCGGCAACTAACCCCTAATCCCATACGAGTGTTAATCGGAATCTCTTCCAGATTAACCCACCTACGATCGCAATGAGTTCAAGGAAATCTCAAATAGGAGTAAACCTACTATCCTTCGGCTTAAACCTAGTAAAGGAGGGCTACCAACACCCAATCTCTCGGCAATGTCGGCACAAGAATCCCCTTTCAATCTCTCCTAGATCTAGTACACGTGAGTAGGTCACATCTACGCGCACAACTCATAAAAGAATCACGGATTTCTCCACAAATGCGATTCTAGACATGAAGCATGAAAGATTGAACCTCAAACAACCATCAAATTAGATTAACAACAACAATCCAAAGTTCATGCACAAGATAAACCCTAGGGTTCATCCAAATCCAAACACAACAATAAGTTAATCCCTCATGACAAGGGATACATGAACAACATACAAGGAAGATAAAAACATAAAAGAAGCAATGAAAACCCCCTCTAGGTGATGATCTCCTTGAATGGATGAAGCTTCAAAGGTTTGTCAATGGTGGCTTAGATCTTCACTCCAACACCTTCTCCTTTGCTCCTCTCCCTCTTGGTGATGATGTGTGCTTGTTTCCCACTTGGATCCCCGCCAAAAGGTGGCCGGAAAGCCTCAAGATGAAGTGGTGGCGGCGGCCCAAAAGGCCAAGGAAAAGTCCCCCTTGTGTGCCCTAAAAACAACCTTAAATATGCCCGCAATATCCCGGGGTGGATAGATCCATCCCGGGGTGGATAGGTAGGCAAAACTTGGCTTATGTGGGGGTGTATCCCGGGGTGGAAGAATGGATCCCGGGGTGGATAGGGGGCCGTGAACCCTAGTATAAAATCACTGTCTTTTGATGCTCACGGCCCCTTATACGGCCCCGTATGATGCACTGTTTACTCTTATGCACTTCCATCATTTCCAGCCCAAAACTCCTTAGGTGCAACAGCAACTGCTACAGTAAGAATGCTACAGTGCTTCAGCTACAGTAAATACGCTACAGTGCTGCGACGCCTGAATTTCATCCTTTTTCGCCCAAATTGTATTCTCGTGCTCCTCATGGCTCCCCCGTGTCCTACAACATAAATAATAGTCGATTAAGCACAAAACGGGCATCAATTTTTAACAAAATACATGCTAAGTGTATAGAGTACGTATATTAAAACATTTACATTTAGACACTTATCAAATATCCCCACACCTAAGCGTTTGCTTGTCCCCAAGCAAACAAATCATGAAGAATAAAGGGAATGATAAGTGGCTAAATGTACATCTCCGGCTCAAATGAATACAAGATTATACAAGTATAGAATAATGATATACAAATGTTGAGTTATAGTCAATACGTACAACAAATAGATCCTGTCTCACCTCTTATATGTCTGTACAGTGTAAGTGAATCTTTCATCTCATTTGCCCTGACATGGCCTAGCCCTATGACTTCAATTAGTACAGCTCTAGATGCTAATCACTCCACAAGTACAGAGTACCAAGTCTTAAAATGCTAAGTGCCACTTCAATGAACAAATAAGATGCTTCTAAGTCTATACTTGAAACTAAATCCCCTTTCTTCTCAAAACACCAGGTAGGCAGTCTAAGTGATCACTAGGGTTTTATTTACATGTATGAACAATTTTTTTTTTTTTTTTTTTTTTTTTTTTTTTTTTTTTTTTTTTTTTTTTTTAAGTCCGACTAACGTAGACTGCACAAAAATAATCTTCAGACGGATGCACATGCTGGCCAGGCACAAGAGCCACCCATCCTACTTGATTACAGTCTACATAGACGCATTCGTGCTATACTAGCAGAGGAATACTGTCATAGACTCTTTTTTTTTTTTTTTTTTTCATTTTCACCATAGATCATGTCTTTAGACTGCACTACAAGTCACAAAACTAGGACTAGCTCACCAGGCTTAGAAGTTCTTAAGAGTTCATTGAAGGATAGAACTTAGTCTCCTAAGGCCAAGTACTCAAGGTTGTGTGTTAAGCATACAAGAGAGTTAAGAAAGTCAAGCAGGCTATTCCCAGGGCATCAACAAAAGACTCAGTGCACAGAACAATACTAGAGGTGAAACAAGATTCAATAGAGCTCAAAAATATGTAACTCACATCAATCATTAGTTCATGCTTGAAGAATATAACAAGAATGAACAAAGCCATCATTGATAACCCTAGCATGCAAATATGGCACTAAACATGTAATACACCCATCCCCACACTTAGTGTTGTACATTGCCCTCAATGTACACTATTCATGAATAACATGGCAATATAACCAACAAAAACAATAGAGGAGGGTGAAAATGAACTTCCCCGGTTTATCTTGTGCAACTAGCGATGTGTGACCCGAACATAGAGTACGGCGAGTTATACATGTCGGGTCCAATCTCCATTGTTTTCGGAGAAGCTCACCAAATTTCCCTTAATGCCCTACAAGGCAAAAAGGGCACATCATCATTCCAAAAAATTAACAAAGGAGAGATGGGGAGTAGTCATGCAAAGACTCAAACAAAACACAAAAATAAAACAAAAGCTACAAACTAAAGTCTAAGACAACAAAACAAAGTGTCCATGCTAGTCCTTGTCGTTGATTTCTTGTCGATTCCTTCTTCCTCTACATTCCTACAAATCATGAAAAATCTAATCAAGCATAGAGGAAACCAAGACAAACCAAAATGTGGTGCAAAGGATGGAGAAAAATTCGGGTAAAATGATGAATAGTACCTATACGGCCGTATGGGGGCCGTATGGGTACTGTTCACTCCGAAAGAACCTCCCCAAAAACATGAAAATCCAAAATTTTTTACATAAAATCAATGGAAAACTCATCCATAACCATCACACCACCAAAATCAAGCAAAATTCTTGAAAACATTCACACACAAGCTCCAAGAATGCAAGAAAAATGAAAAACATAAAGTTAGGGCACCAAAGAGCTAACCGACGAAAACTTGAGAAAACTAGAGTTAAGCTCGAAGAAAACCATTAGATCGAAGTCTCAAAGTGGTTAGGAGGTGATCTAGGAGAAGAAATGAGGAGATTTGGCCAAGAATTGGTGGAGAAAGAAAAGAGAAAATCGTGTGGGAAGAAGGAGAAATGAAGAGAAAGAGAGAGGGAGGGAGAGAGAGAGAGAGAGATAATATGATGAGGATGAACAGTGTCTATCCCCCCCCCCCCTCATGGGCCGTATGGGGGGCCGTATACCCTAGGCAAATCTCACTGGTTTTTGCAAAATGGCCTCTCATACGGCCCCATTGAGGCCGTGAGAACCTGGGAAGCTTCAAAAACTCAGAAATTACTTCTCCAATTGACTAAGTAAGGCAATGAAGTGATTTAGAACACCTCCAACTTGAAAGAAATGCTTAAAAACACGATCTAAAACATGACATAACATCAAAAATATGCTTCTCAAGATGGTTAATAATTAAAACACAAAAACGATGATGAGAAAAATGTACAAGGCAAACAAGCATGGACTTATTCAAACAAACAAAAATACGAAAGAAACACAAATACACAAAACACACTCAACTAAAAACACAAAAAGAAAAAAAAAATGAAGAAATTTAAGCTTGGGTTGCCTCCCAAGAAGCGCTTGTTTAACGTCATTAGCTCGACGTACCTTATTCTTACCTAGGGAGGCTTGAAGAGGGTGTGTTCATCCCGGCCACATGTAGCATAGCTACTTCCATGAAAGAAAAGAATTACCTTCCGGGATGATAAGCTTGTGGAGACCAAGAACATGTTACCTTTAGGCCTCCATGGGAAAAGCTTGGGCCGGGAGTTGTGCAATTCAAACTTGGGCGGATCCTTAGACGGCTTGAACCTCCTCCCCGCTTCTTCTTTGTTCCCGGCAAAAATTCCTTTGAGTACCCAACCACAAAGTTGCTTGGGCCTCCATGGAAAAAGCTTTGGTTGAGAGTTATCTAAGCTCGGCATTGGTGGATCATTGTGTGACATCAACATCCTATCCACATCCTTTTTCTCAACCCTTTGTAAATGGCCTTGAACTACCCATAGTAATTGTTTGGGTCTCCAAGGAAACAAGTTTGGTTGAGAACTTGTTAATTTTTGCATAGGTGGATCAATTGAAGGCCTCAACATCCTATCCACAATTTTTTTCTCAACCCCTCTTGAATAGTCACAAATAGCCCATGAAATTTGCTTGGGCCACCATGGGAATATTTTTGGTTGGGAATTGTCCAAGCCCGGCATTGGTGGGTTTAAGGATGACCTTAGCCTTTCCCCCACATCTTCAAATACAATTCCCGGAATTTTCTCTCGGCACTTGAAGATTATTGATTCGTTCGTTGAATGATCAATATCGAGGCAAGTAGCGTCTTCAAATGTTGTCGATGGAGCTTCTTCCACTTCCTCACATTCGTCCATGGCCATGATGTCATCCTCCTCTCTTTCTTCTTCAACTTCACCTTGAGATGGAACATCTATCATTTGCTCACAAGGTATTGATGCAACATCATTTGCTTTAACGTCCAATACCTCAAAATACAATTCCACCTCAAGTTCACCTTTGTGCTCTTCCCTTCTAGTGTCATTCTCAGATAGGTCTTCTAAAATGTATGGCAACTTGGTTGATGTACTAGAAGACACTCCTATCTGGCTTTCCATGCTTTGAAGAGATGGTTGGGCATTAAAATTTGCGGCAGTCAAGGCTTCAGGTTCAGCATCCGCATTCATCATGAATCTCTCAAGCACATCTTGTGTATTGAGATCCCATCCAATAAATGGTTTACTTTGAAATACTGGAAGGGGGTGATGCCATGGTTCTTGAAAGGAGGGCTCTTGTGGCAATCCTTGGTAAGGGTGCTCCCATTGTTGAGTATGATGATGTGTCGAAAAATTTTGGTACCCTTGCCAATATGGATTGTAGTCATTTTGGGGTGGATTGCATTGGCGTGCTTTCATGGCAATGAACTTTTCTATCTTCTCTTCAAGTGCAAAGATTTTGGCGGCCAAAAGCTTTTCATGGAAATCCATGGGCCTGTATAAATAATCAAAACTAAAAACAATAAGCTAACAAAGAAAATAAGAAAGAAGTAAAATAAATAAATATGCACAAAATGGTAAAAGATACATACAAAGACAAATATTTACAAAGCAAATGACTAGAGCAATAGACTACAAGCTTTCCTAGTATTCCTTGAATAGTCCCCGGCAACGGCGCCAAAAACTTGGTTGCTTCCCCGCAAGTGTACGGGATCGCCAAGTAATACCCTGTGAGTGACACAGGGGTCGTATTCCACTGGGGCCAAGGAAGTACTATTACTCACCCTTCATCTATTTTCTAGCCTACCATTCAATATAAGTGGATAAGAAATAAAACAAATAAACTAATGTAAACTAATCCTATGGCCGGGTCACTAGCACACGGATGTAAGCAAACAAGGGAGTGTCAAGCATGAAAAGGGTGTGTTTGGATAAGGAATCCACCTAGGGTTGTCATTAAGTCCCAAACTAGGATGATATAAAGATGCATTGATGATAGTTGAGACCTAGAGACTTCATGAATAGATTAGCCCCAATTTCTCGGCAACTAACCCCTAATCCCATACGAGTGTTAATCGGAATCTCTTCCAGATTAACCCACCTACGATCGCAATGAGTTCAAGGAAATCTCAAATAGGAGTAAACCTACTATCCTTCGGCTTAAACCTAGTAAAGGAGGGCTACCAACACCCAATCTCTCGGCAATGTCGGCACAAGAATCCCCTTTCAATCTCTCCTAGATCTAGTACACGTGAGTAGGTCACATCTACGCGCACAACTCATAAAAGAATCACGGATTTCTCCACAAATGCGATTCTAGACATGAAGCATGAAAGATTGAACCTCAAACAACCATCAAATTAGATTAACAACAACAATCCAAAGTTCATGCACAAGATAAACCCTAGGGTTCATCCAAATCCAAACACAACAATAAGTTAATCCCTCATGACAAGGGATACATGAACAACATACAAGGAAGATAAAAACATAAAAGAAGCAATGAAAACCCCCTCTAGGTGATGATCTCCTTGAATGGATGAAGCTTCAAAGGTTTGTCAATGGTGGCTTAGATCTTCACTCCAACACCTTCTCCTTTGCTCCTCTCCCTCTTGGTGATGATGTGTGCTTGTTTCCCACTTGGATCCCCGCCAAAAGGTGGCCGGAAAGCCTCAAGATGAAGTGGTGGCGGCGGCCCAAAAGGCCAAGGAAAAGTCCCCCTTGTGTGCCCTAAAAACAACCTTAAATATGCCCGCAATATCCCGGGGTGGATAGATCCATCCCGGGGTGGATAGGTAGGCAAAACTTGGCTTATGTGGGGGTGTATCCCGGGGTGGAAGAATGGATCCCGGGGTGGATAGGGGGCCGTGAACCCTAGTATAAAATCACTGTCTTTTGATGCTCACGGCCCCTTATACGGCCCCGTATGATGCACTGTTTACTCTTATGCACTTCCATCATTTCCAGCCCAAAACTCCTTAGGTGCAACAGCAACTGCTACAGTAAGAATGCTACAGTGCTTCAGCTACAGTAAATACGCTACAGTGCTGCGACGCCTGAATTTCATCCTTTTTCGCCCAAATTGTATTCTCGTGCTCCTCATGGCTCCCCCGTGTCCTACAACATAAATAATAGTCGATTAAGCACAAAACGGGCATCAATTTTTAACAAAATACATGCTAAGTGTATAGAGTACGTATATTAAAACATTTACATTTAGACACTTATCAAATAGTGATGGACAACATAGGGAAGCACCTCAAGAGGAATTTCAAAAGGATGAGGTACTTGAAGAGGATGCACCTCAGTGGAAAAAGGTGCTAGCTAACTTTATTGATGCATCCGATGCCTCTTGCCAAAGTATGGAAGCCACTCAAAAATGTCATGAAGCCTCCTACAAGAACCTTGAACATCAATTAGGATGGATACTTGGTACACTCTCCAAGGAACATGAAGTATTTGAGCAAGCTACGGAAGACCCTTGTAGAGATGATGTGGTGGTGAATGATAATGAAAAAATAGGGCAGACAGAGTACATTGCTGTAGAAATTGAAGAGGAAAAAGAAAAACATTATTTGGAGAAGTGGGATTTCTTGAATGAAGATTCTGCTTGTGATCAAGAAAATTTTCAAGGGGATTTGCTGGTGTCATCTTCCTTTCAAGCTGAAAATACACAAGATGAAGCAACCCCTAAGGTAATGGAACAAGCACCGTTCTTTAGGATTGATCAACTCATAAAAAGCAAGAAAAATATTTTGGGAAGGGAAAAAGATGTGGATAGGATATTTAAACCATCCAATGACCCACCTATGCTAAGCTTGGACAATTCCCAACCCAAATTGTTCTCTTGGAGGCCAAAAGTAAGATGGTTGGACCTTCCAACAAATATTCCACCCCGGCAAGTAGATTTTTGGTTTAAAGGAAGTAGCTATGCAATGTCTAGTCGGGAGGAACACACTCTTTTCAAGCCGCCATAAGGTAAGAAAGAGGTACGTCAAGCTTAGTGACGTTAAACAAGCGCTTCTTTGGAGGCAACCCAAGTTTTTATTGCTTTCCTAGGCTTAGTTTAGTTTTAGCATAAATAATTGCCTAGTGTTGGTGTTTTCATTTTATTATGCGTGTGTTGTGAATTTCTCATGGATTATTGGTGTTGTAGTGTGCCTAATTGTGATTGTCAAAGATTTGGGTCGCTTGAGTGTGTTTTCATGGATCTCTGGCCGAATTTTTTATCGTATATGCAGGCTTTGGATGTTGTATTTAAGTTTCTAAAATTTTCTGCAAAGCCTGTAATTTTTTCTAAGTCATCCAGAGAAGACACACGGATGTGTGGAATTTCCACACAGCCGTGTGTCACCTTTCAGAGCTCATCCCGATAAGACACAGGGGCATATGACTGCCCCTGTGAACGACCTTGTGAAGGGCACACGGCCGTGTGGGATTTCCACATGGCCGTGTGGATCTTTGCAGAGCTACAGCTCTCCATCCCAAGAGTCACAGGGGCCATGTGAGTGCCCCTATGAATTCCCATGTGAATAGCACACGGCCGTGTGGATGTTCTGCAGAACAAGAATTTCATCCAGAGGCTTACAGGGGACATGCGAGTGCCCCTGTGGGTGAGCGTATGCATGGCACACGGCCGTGTCAAACACTTGATGATTTTCTTGAGATCCAGAGAGGACACAGGGGCATGTGGGTGCCCTTGTGGCCGGCCTTTTGTCTGCCAGGTTGGGCACACGGCCGTGTGGATGTTCTAGAAAGCAAATAAAGGAAACATAGGGCGTGTCAGTGCCCCTGTGACTGATTCCAATGGAGGCACACGGCCGTGTGGAATTTCCACACGACCGTGTGGATGCGCGAAACACAAAAGGTTGTGATTTCTTTTAAAATCTATTTGTGCCTTTTCGATTCTAAATGCCTCCACACTCAAGGGATGTTTCCTCCTATCTTTCCAACCCTCTCTTCGTCCTTTTAAGGAGTTTTTAAGTCGTTTTCTGGCACATTCGATGTTTTTGATTTCCATTTCGTCGGTAAGCATCTTTTCTCCTTTTCTTCATCAATCTTTTCTTTTCTTTTTTAACACCAGGATCACCATCAATAGCAGCAACAGCATCGGTACCAATAGCAGACAACACCGACGCTTGAGGTGTTTTTAGCTTTATGTTTCTTTTGTGTTATTTTACTTTTATTGAGCTTAACTGAACCCCCTTGTGTATACGTGCAAATGGTCTTGGATGTAAGGAATTTGAGTACTAGTTATAGGCAAGGTCATGGGACCATGTGTGCTCCACAACCCATTGAGACTTAACTCTCAATGAACATAGCTCCATCAAACGCAACACTTGGACTTCAGGGGAGTATTGTTTTAATTGCCCACTCCTACTTATTTTTCTTGGATTGTTATACTTTTATTGTGCTTGCATGCGTACATTGGGGATAATGTACATCTTAAGTGTGGGGGGGAGTTCACTTTGCACACACCCTTACTTTTGCGTTCAATTGCTTATGCTCACGTAACCTATGGCGGTTCACCTTAGTTGCAACGTTTGTATTTTTAGAGTTTAGGAGAATTTTTAACATTGTGGCCTATCATGCTCTAGTTTTTACTTGAATTTTAGAGAATTTTTTTCTCGATTATCATATATTGCACAACTCACTCTTGGAAACTTTTGGAAACTCAAGCTTGAAGTTTGTAAGGACAAGTTTATCATCATTCTTAGTAAGCTTTTAGTTTTACTTTGGAAAATGCATATAAAAAAATGGGAAAATGAAAAAAAATGAAAAAAATTATGGAAAAAGAAAAAAAATGAGTTTGTGAATATTTTCTTTGTTTTATTTATGTATTTGGGGTGGATAGAGCTACCACCTATGAAGTATGTACCTACTCTCATAAGTCGGATACAAGTTATGCCCTAATGAGTGAAAGAGCTATCTCATGGGATGTGTGAAAGCTACTACCCTGGTAGAAAGAGCTACCTCCTTGAAAGAGTGAAAGCCACCTTTGGCGGCCGCCTAGGAAAGGGCTACCTTCGAGGTTGTGTGAAGCTACTACTTCCTTTCTTGCTTTTCATATATAAATAAGTCCTTTTTAACAAAAGTTTGAGGAGTACTTTTTGGGTTATCTTGAGTGAGTTCACACACACTTACACATTTTCGAGTTGATTGACCTTTTTGATTCTTGTTTTTAGCTAGAGCAATGATATCTTTATGTGATGTTTTGATTTCCCCTTACTTGTAGAATGCTTCCTTTGCATACTTTTGGTGAACCTAATGCCGAGCACTTTCAATTGTTCTTCCCAAGTACTTTCACATTTTATTTTTGCTTGAGGACAAGCAAAAGCTTAAGTGTGGGGGAGTTTGATAAGTGCTCATGTTATACTTATACGAAGTATTATTATTATCTTACACTGAGCATTACTTTTCTCAGAGTTTATCATTAATTTGTGTGCATTTGTGTGCTTTTGTGCATTGTAGGGTTGTGGAGCGAATTTGGAGAATAAAGAAGCAAGAATAGGTTATCTTCGCCATTGTTGGAGAGTTCTCGGACCAAGCAAGGAACAAGGCATGAGTCTAGACTTGTGGATGTGTGCCAATCTCCATTGGAGGGGCACAAGGACAGTCACATTCACAAAAGTCTAACTCGTGTAGTATTGGAGAACTTTGCTAATGAAGAGAAATGAAGTAATCGACATAATCTAACGTTGATTGTGTGCCCAATTCAACGGCCTCGATGAAGAACGATGAATTCGGGAGCATTTTGGCGTGAAGTACTATAGCTAATTGCTGTAGCAAAACACTGTTCACAGTCTGCCAAAAAATTAGCAAAACGGAATTTCCACACGGGCGTGTGGAAATTACACATGGCCGTGTGGAAATTTCGCAGGCCCGTGTGGAAAATCCACAGGGGCGTGTCGAACTCTGATTTCAGCCTATAAATAGCCCGTTTTTAGATCTATTTGGGGACCCTCTTTCTATCGCTTGCCTATCTTTTGGGTGCTTTCTGCTAGGGTTTGGAAAGGTTCTTAGAGGTCTTTGGATGTGATTATACGGCATTGGCATCGACATCCTTTCGAAGAAAGCTATTGGGGGAGCTTTCGTCGGCATCGATTCGGCGAGATGTGCCCTAGCCTTGACAAGGAATTCGTGGAAAAATTAGGCGGCTCCACAAGACCATCGATATGATCTACAAGGGGGTTTTCCTTATTATTTTTATGCATATGTTCATAAGCTCTTTATTGATTTTGTATTTCTCCATGGAGAGCTAAACCCTAGTGGGTATTTGGAGTTGTAAACCCTAGGATGATATTGTTTCTATGACTTTTATTATGCTTTCTTAATTGATGTTTTCTTATTGAGTTCAAATCTTGCATGCCAATTGTATGAGATTTTCCGTTAAACGTGACACTAGGGTTGAGAATCTATTAGGTTATCTTTTGAGGGTGTGACAACCTCTATAGGATTAGACTACATACTGTTGGAGAGGGTTGAGAGGGTGAGTCGAGAGGTAGCGGAACGTCCCCTTTCCCCTCCGGTGTGAATTTTCCTACCTCTATATCCCAAGAGTTAAACGTGATCGAAGTTGAGTGAATCCTAGGACTGGGGCTTAACTTAGATTAGGGTTCTTCCACTTGGACCAAAGGGTTAGAACTATAATTAGGGATAGGGTCTTTCACTTGGAATCCCTAGAACTCCATGCAATTTCACACGGTGCTAGGCATTAATATGATGTACTTTCCTGGGGCTTAGGTGACAGGTCATCGAGAGTCAAGGGTCGTAGAGAAGTCTAGAGCCGTGTATAATGTGGGATTAGTCACGGTTAACCTTAGGTTTGGTACCGTGTGCTTAAGGATTTCCATGACTCATTAGACATCAATTAGATGGTATAATACTAGTCTTGCACTAGAAGCATTAATATTCCTAGGGGGAGCTTTGTCCGGGTACCCCATCTTTATATCGATTATCTCTCCTACCTATATTGCCCTTCTTGGTCCCTTTTACTTTCTTATATATATATATATACATATTGATTTCTTTTACCATCAATTCCATTTATCGCTAAAATAGTGACAACGCTTGTTTCTGAACACTATTCCCTATGGATATGATTACCCACTCACCAGGATATTTTATTACTTCGACAACCCGTGCACTTGTGGGGTACACACGCATGGGGTGTCTCAGTGGTTCTTCAATGGAAGGCTTCAACCTGTTCATGTTGTCGCATTGTATTCTTTTGAATTCTTCAATTTCATCTGTGGAGCTATCCGACTCGGATTCTTCTTGGATTTCATAAACAAATTCCTCATGCTCTAACAAGCTTCCCTTCTCAACGGCTTGGTTAGTCTATAAGTTGTGGACCCCACTCTGTGCAACATCAGTGTAGCTGGCCTTACCCATGAGTTGGAAAAAGATTTTATTATTACTGAGGTTTTTTCTTTCCCGATCCACGGGTGCCCAAATCAAATATCTCCTCGTGAATCAAAAACTGCTTTGTCCATCGATCTAAATAATGAGAAGTGGGTTCTCTCAGATGTGATTCCATTGATGTGGGGATTTATAATAGAATATCTGGAAAACAGGAGTGAAGAGGTAAATTAATTGCTATGTGAAAAAGATAAAAATGAAAACAATAAGCGTTGAATAATTACAAGTAAAAGTGAAGTGACTAGATCATTGATCCAAAAGTTTTCCTAGTATTCTCGAAGTCCCCGACAACGGCGCCAAAAAATTGATGGGCGTTGTGCGATAAGTTAAAGAGCTAGCACGCGACTCCCCGGCCGTAAGTGCACGGGTCGTCAAATAATAACCTCTAGTGCGAGCACAAGAGAGTCGTATTCCCAAGGGTTCTGAGATCTACTATTACTTCCTTTTGGGGGTTATTATCTAGTCGATTAACACAGGGTTGTTGCAATTATAAAATTTAAGAAAGAAAAATAAATAAGAAAATAAAATAAAGTGACACTCGATCCAAACAAGAATGACGAAGAAGAATCCAAGAATTAAGGAAGGCCTAAGGCGAGGATCCCCCTGGGAGAAAACTAAGTATGGATGATGGTAATAAACTTAAAGACAAGGTTGACTTGATTTTTGTCCGCTAGACTCGGATGTCGACTACCCCGGAACCTCCGTGGTATCATCCGGATGGAGGAACCCATACTGGATTAGGGCTACACCACTAAGGTCCGAGGGGTAGTCGACATCCGAGTCTAGCGGACCAACTGTAGTCAACCTTGAGGCTTAATTCCCAAATTCATCCTAGCATGTTCTTCTCCTGAGAGGATCCTCGCCCGAGGCCTCTAGTTCTCATTACTACTTGCTCCTTAGATTACTTGTATGGTGTGCCTTAGTCCATTTTATTTATAGTCTTTCTTTGATTTATTTTTATATTTATGTCTTATGCAACAACTCTTGATCTGTTAGACTAGATAGTGATACCTAGGAGGAAGTAATAGCATATCCTGGGGCCCTTGGGAATATGACCCTCTCGTACTTGCACGAGAGGTTATTACTTGACGACCCGTGTACTTGCGACAGGGGGAGTCGAGTGCTAGCTCCATAGCTTGTTGCGCACTCGCTCCATCAAGTTTTTGGCGCTGATGACTTGACCGCAAGCGCACGGGTTGCCAAGTAATACCCCTCACACACACGCGAGGGGGTCGTATTATCTAGGGTCCCAAGAGCTGCTATTACTTTCCCTTAGACGACACTGTCTAGTCTACCAATTATACGATAAAACAAGATAAGAAGAATAATAAAGAGAAAACTATGAACAGGTGGACTAAGGTGCACCACACACACACATTAAGGAAACAATTAGCAATAAAAGTGCGAGGTCCCCGGGCGAGGATCCCCTCGGGACTACTAAAGCTAGAAGGATGCTAAAGTAATGAAGGTAATGGTGGTTAGGCCAAGAGACGTCCAAAAGTAGGCCACCCCGATGTTCACGGTGATAAGCCCTAATCCAGTACGAGTATTGGAATACGGAATCTCTTCCACCCAAATCCTACTACGATTACATTACGCTTTGGGAAATCTCTAATTAGGGTCAAACTCAATATCTAGATTCTTCGCCAATGGGTGGAGGGGCACAAATACCCGATGGTCATGGCGTATTCATACATGTATCCCTTCTAAGCCAAGCGTGCCTAGTACAAGGACGATGGTCACGCAACCAAGTACAACCTAGAATTCAAACCACAGAGTTCTCATGCAATTTCATACAATAAAGAACACAAAGCTTAGACCACAACCAAACCAAATACAAAAAATATACTCAAAACATCCAAACAAGCAAGTTCATCCCAAGGTTCACGGATGCTCGGTGACCTTGGGAGTCTAGTTCATCATCAACAAAGAAGGATGTATACAAAACAAGAAATACAAGATGAAGCTCATAACAACTTCCCTTGAATGAAGACTAGAAGGTGGTGATGAGAACTTGTCGGATCCGCGCCAGCAAGCTCCTAGATGCTCTCCCTTAAGTATGATCTCCTGCTCCTCAAAAATGCCTTCTCCCACAGCCTTGAGTCCTAGATGATGATGGAGGAGAAGAGGTGGCCAAGGAACCCAAGAAAAGTGCCCTAATCCTCTTTAAAAACAAGTTTTGAGATGCCATGCAGCCCCTCATGCAGTCGGCATGCGGGCAGAGAAGAATTCAGAGAAATCTGGAAAATCACGTAAGTTGCTACAGTGAAATACCAAAGTGACTGCTACAGTAGAATTGCTACAGTGCTGTAAGCGTTGTTCGCTGCGCCCGCATGAGCCTCCAGACCAAGCTATTTCTTCAAGTGTTCATGCTACAGTGTTTGCTACAGCCCCCCACCCCCCGCGTGCGCGCGCTCAGAAACAGTGTTTTCGATGCTGATTTCTTCTCCAATTCTGTCATTGATCTCGTAAGGGCCACATTGGTACCTGTAACACGAAAGAAACCAATTTAGACCGAAAACGGGCATCCACGCATATAAAAATACTCTATTTATATGCAAACATACATGTATAATACGTACATTTAGGCGTTTATCAAACATCGCCATACCTAAGCGTTTGCTTATCCCCAAGCAAACAAACATGAAGAACAGGGGTAAGACGATAAACGGCTAAATGTACGACCTCAAGCTCAATAGTGAAGAACTCCGCGAGCATAAATGGATAGAAAATAAGAGGTGAGTTGTTCAATGAATAGTCAAGTAATATTAGTTCTGTTTCTCCTAGAGTGCCCCCATGAGTGTGTGCAAACTCCCACCTTGACCTCCACATCCTGGATTATCCCAGGATGACCATTCACCCCACGCACAATGAAGATGCATTAAAATGTTAAAGATACCCTCAATACCCAGTTAAGAGTCCTTTGTGTCCTAAATAAAACTCTGGCTCTTAAGTGATCATACAACAGGTGTCAGGGGACACAAACGAGAAGCTTTATTCGTTACTTGCATATATACATTCTTTTACATTACTTTTTTTTTCTTTTTTTTTTCTGAGTCCGACTAACATAGACTGCTCAAAAATCTTTCAGACGGATGCACATGCTGGCCAGGCACAAGAGCCACCCATCCTACTTGATTACAGTCCACATAGACGCATTCATGTTGTACTAGCAGAGGAATACTGTCATAGACTCCACTTTTTTTTTATTATATATATATATAGTATCTCGTATCCCCCGAAATAAAACCTGTTAAACAATCTCACTTGAGGCCAAAGAAAACAATGAAGGGCTTCAAAAACTCTTAAAAGAGAATTGAAAGTAGACTTTAACAATCTAGTGCCAAAATCATTATGATGGGTTGGTTGGAATGTACAAGGTGGAAGTGATCGTGAACAGAAATAAGGGTGCACTAAAAATGAAACAAAACTGCATTCAAGCACATGTATAGTACAGCTCACAACTATCATTCTACGGAGTTAGGAAGTCCTTAACAATAAGATCATAGCTATCATAGGCATTTCAAGCATGCAATTGCAAAAATTTTCAAAGTTCACGAAAATCCAACTCCACCCTCCACTTTAAGATGCACATTGCCCTCAATGTGCTTAAGCAGTGAAATACAACCATATATACAATAAAAACATAGTAGGAGGGTTTTGTGAACTTTCCTGAGTCTCAAAGCATGAGTCTTGAAGTCCATGAGATTGGGGTGACCACCAAAGCATCAGGTAGATAATGGAGAAGAAAGCGTGCTTTATGTCCAAATTCCACCCTGCAAGGTAGAAAAGAACATCAACTCAAGGCATCCATCACACACAAAGAAAATAAAACACACAAATAAACAAACAACTAACATCACAAGAACAACTAGACAAGAAATGATCAAAGCAAGTCCTTTGTGCAATAAAAAACATGAAGTCCAATTTTCTTTAATGCAAGTATTGTGGGAGATAAGAGTTTACAAGGATGCAACAAAATCAGGACAAATACAAGAGAATAAATGGTTTCTCATGATGGGATATGAATAAGATCAAAAAGTGCTACAGTAATTCCCAAAAAAAAAAAAATTGCAAGAGCTTCTCTTGTACATGGAGCATAAAAATTTTTACAAAGCTTTCAAATTGATCCAAAAACACACAAAAACAACAAACATGCAATCTGCCATAACATTGGCATCCATTCAACTTGAAAAATAGGAGAAAGGAAGAAGAAACATTCATGCTCAACAACTAGGGTTTAGAAAGGGGTACCTTGGAAAGTCGGTGAAGATGATGGAAAAACTCCCAAAAGAATCATGCAAATTAAGTCCTTGGAAGTAGGATATTCATGTAGAGGAAGAAAAATGGAGAAAAATGGTAAAAGAATGAGGGAAAACAGATGAGAAATGAGAGAGATATGAAGAAAATGGTGAAGGGGTACCCACTTTAAAGTTCTGCCCGAGGGTCATGCGGGCTCTTGTGCGGCCGCATAGCAGGCCGCACCAGTCTCTGGATTGGTCATGCAGCCTACTATACCGACACATAACAGGCCGCATGGATGGCTGGAGAGCCCCCACGCACTAAAAATGCTCACAAACAAACCCGAAAAAACAACATACTCATCCTAGCACTCAAGAATCACATGAAAACAAAGCCGAATTCACCCACAACAACTAAAACATGATATTTGATGCATGAAGATGAATGATAACACAAACAACTCATAAGTACCATGAATGAACATAAGTAAACAAATTATGAAAAACGACTAACTAGCCACAATCACACACACTTGAAAACAAAGAACACTCAAGCAAGCGAACACGCCAAAAATACGAAAACGCACATGCAATGAATTTTTATGCTTGGGTTGCCTCCCAAGAAGCGCTTGTTTAATGTCATTAGCTCGATGTACCTTTTTCTTACCTAAGGAGGCTCGAAAATGGTGTGTTCATCCCGACAAGAGGTTGCATAAGAACTACCAAGAAATACGAAACATACCTTCCGGGATGATGTAAATTTGGAGGCAATGCATGAGCTACCTTTTGGCCTCCATGAAAAAAGCTTGGGCCGGGAGTTGTGCAATTTAAACTTGGGCAGATCCTTAGATGGCTTGAACCTCCTCCCCGCTTCTTCTTTGGTCCCGGCAAGAATTCCTTTGAGATGCCCTTGAACTACCCATAAGTGTTGTTTTGGTTTCCAAGGGAACAATTTGGGTTGAGAACTTGTCAATCTTTGCATAGGTGGATGAATTGGTGCCTTTAACATCCTTTCCACAATTTTTTTCTAAACCCCTCTTGAATAGTCAACCATTGCCCAGAAAATTTGCTTGGGCCGCCATGGAAAAATTTTTGGTTGGGAATTGTCCAAGCCCGGCATTGGTGGGTTCAAGGATGACCTTAGCTTTCTACCCACATCATCAAATACAATTCCCGGAATTTTCTCTTTGCACTTGAAAATTATTGGTTGGCTTGTTGAATAATCAATGTTGAGGCAAGTAGCGTCTTCAAATGTTGTCGATGGAGCTTCTTCCACTTCCTCACATTCTTCCATGGCCATGATGTCATCCTCCTTTATCTCTTCTTCAGCTTCAGAAAAAAAAGAGATGTTTGATACAACTGAGATGTTTGATACACTTACAGGGTTAGTGGAGGAAGTGGACAAGAAATTTCATTCGTTCACAGCACAGTCGGTTATAAACTGCATTGAGTATGGGCACCCGGTTAACACTCCTTCCATAAAAGAAGACACTGATGTTGATCATTCTTGTGAAGAACAGCTCATGGGTTGTGAATTGGATGAGGTGTTAGATGAATTTAAAAGATCAGCCCTAGCTTCTTCAGGGGAAGATGCAGAAGAAAATCTAGAGAGAGTTCTTGCTCAGTTTCAATCATACCATCAGGAACAGAGACAAGAAGTCTTTCAGTGGGGATAGTGGACTTAACCAGGGAAGCATGTGAGATAGGAGTTGCAATGGGATCCCAAGATCATCTTAACAGCCAGGTTTTACAGAACAATGCAGAAAGTGTTGAGAAACAATAACCATTTCAATTTGACGAGATTGATCGATTGAAGGAAAGCCGTCTGCGGCCGTCCATTGAAGAACCACCTGATTTGGAGTTAAAAACCTTACGAAAACATTTGGAGTATGCATATCTAGCAGAAGGAATGAAACTTCCCATTATCATAGCTTCCGATCTCTCCCTGGATTACAAGAAGAAGTTGGTAAGCATGCTGAAGAAGCACAAATCTGCCATTGCTTGGAAAATTTCAGATTTGAAGGGAATAAATCCTTCGTTTTGTACACATAAAATATTAATGGAGGATAATTTCAAGTCGGTGATCCAACCTCAAAGGAGACTGAACCCAAATATGAAGGAGGTTGTCAAGGCAGAGGTGGTGAAGTTGTTTGATGCAGGGATTATCTATCCCATTTCTGATAGCACTTGGGTGAGCCCAACGCAAGTGGTTCCAAAGAAAGGAGGAATGACGGTGATAAAAAATGTAAAGAATGAACTCATTCCAACTAGAACAGTCACAGGCTAGAGGGTGTGTATTGATTACAGAAGGTTGAACGATGCGACCCGGGAGGACGATTTCGCATTGCCTTTAATTGATCAGATGTTGGAGCGGCTGGCTGGGCATCAGTTTTACTGCTTCCTAGACGGGATGTCAGGGTATTTTCAGATTCCTATAGCTCCGGAAGATCAAGAGAAGACAACCTTCACCTGCCCTTAAGGAATGTTTGCATATAGACGAATGCCATTCGGACTGTGTAATGCACCCGCAACGTTCCAATGGTGTATGACTGCTATTTTCGATGATCTTTTGGAAGATATAATGGAGGTGTTCATGGATGACTTTTCAGTGTTTGGTGACTCCTTTGATCTGTGCTTGAAAAATTTGGAGAAACTACTAATGAGGTGTGAAGAAACAAACCTTATTCTTAATTGGGAGAAGTGTTATTTCATGGTGCAAGAGGGTATTGTTCTAGGGCACAAGATCTCCCGGAAAGGCATGGAGGTGGATAAAGCCAAGATTTAAGTTATAGACAAGCTTCCTCCACCAACAAATGTAAAGGGGATTCAGAGTTTCTTGGGTCATGCGGGTTTTTATAGACGGTTTATCAAAGATTTTTCAAAAATCACACAACCGTTGACCAAACTCCTTGAAAAAGATGCCCCGTTCGACTTTGGGGAAGAATGTACGGTGGCATTCAATGTGTTAAAAGAAAATTTGGTTCAAGCTCCAATTTTTATCATGCCCAACTGGAATGAGCCGTTTGAGCTCATGTGCGATGCAAGCGACTATGCTATCGGGGCAGTGTTGGGGCAAAGAACGGGTAAGCAGTTTCAACCCATTTATTATGCTAGCAAGACTCTCACGGGTGCACAAGAGAATTACACCACCACAGAGAAGGAGTTATTAGCAGTTGTGTTTGCTCTAGACAAATTCAGGCCATATCTTATCTTGTAGAGAGTCATTGTTTATACAGACCATTCAGCTCTCTGTTACCTCATGAACAAAGCTGATGCAAAGCCAAGGTTAATTCGGTGGACATTGTTAGTGCAAGAATTTGATATGGAGATAAAGGACAAGAAAGGGACTGAAAATGTGGTGGCAGACCATTTATCTCGGTTAGAGGGGAGTATTGGACAAGAGCCGTCGAGTAGGGAGATCAATGATTCTTTCCCGGAAGAACATCTATACTCGATTAAGGACTCAGACTCATCATCAGGTGATGATCCATGGTTCGCAGACTTTGCCAATTACTTGTCCGGAAAGGTGCTCAAACAAGGACTTACACTCTAACAGAAGAAGAAATTCTTTAGTGACCTGAAGCATTACTTCCGGGATGATCCATTCCTTTTCCGTATTTGTGCAGACCATGTGGTTCGGAGATGTGTCTCAAGGCAGGAAGGATGGGATATTCTTGCTCATTGTCATTCTGGACCAGTTGGAGGCCATTATGCGTTAAGTAAAACTGTAGAAAAGGTTCTGGCTGCGGGATTCTATTGGCCGACTTTATTTTAGGACGCCCTACCAATTTGTTCTTCGATGTGATAGTTGCCAGAGGGCAGGAAACCTATCAAGAAGGGATGAGATGCCTCAGAATCCTATGCAATTTTGCGAGGTTTTTGAAGTTTGGGGCATTGACTTCATGGGACCATTTCCGAAGTCCAATGGGAACCAATACATATTGGTGGCAGTTGACTATGTGTCCAAATGGGTCGAAGCTCAAGCATTGCCGACTAATGATGCTAGGACCATGGTGAGGTTTTTGAAGAGGTTATTTGCTCGATTCGGAACTCCACAAGTTATCATTAGTGATCGAGGAACACATTTCTGTAACTCCCAATTGGATAAGGTGTTGAAAAGATACGGAGTACACCATCGCCTTGGAACTCCGTACCATCCACAAACTAGTGGACAAGTTGAGGTAACCAACAGAGAACTTAAGAGGATTCTGGCAAAATCTGTAGAGCAAGGGAAGCGAGATTGGTCTGAGAGGTAAGATGATACACTCTGGGCTCATCGAACAGCATATAAGACTCATATAGGAACTACACCATACAATTTGGTTTATGGGAAGTCCTGCCACGTGTCGGTGAACAAAGACTGCTCCATCTTAATGAGCTTGATGAATGGAGATTGAAAGCATATGAGAATGCCAGAATCTATAAAGAAAAGATCAGGAAGTGGCATGACAAACATATTAAGCCACCTAAAGAATTCAAAGTGGGCGATAAAGTACTATTATTCAATTCAAGATTACGGCTCTTTCCTGGTAAACTAAAATCAAGATGGTTTGGCCCGTATACAGTTATGCACGTATCCACCGATGGGGCAGTTGAGATCACTCATCCGTAGAAGGGTACATTTAAAGTGCATGGGCATCGGTTGAAGCCGTACTTTGGTGATGAAGTTTGTGGTGATAACAAGGAGGTATTCTTTCTCAAACCGCCATGAGGTAAGACAGGTACGTCATGCTTAGTGATGTTAAACAAGCGCTTATTGGGAGGCAACCCAAGTTTTTATTGCTTTTCTAAGGTTTGGTTTAGTGTTAGCATGAATAAGGGTCTTAGTGTTGGTGTCTTGATTCATACATGCTTGTGTTATGATTTTCTTGTGGATCTTTGATGTTTTCGTGTGCCTAAATGCTGATTGACGAAAGTTTTGGGTCGTCTGAGTGTGTTTTGATGGATCTCTGGTCATATTTTTATCGTCTATACAGGTTCTAAGTGTTATGAATGTGTTTCTAAAATTTTCTACAGAACCTGTAATTTTTCTGAGTCATCCAGAGAGAACACACAGCCGTGTGGAATTTCCACACTGCCATGTGAACCATCTCAGAGCTCATCCCGAGCGTCACAAGGGCCGTGTTTATGCCCCTGTGAGCGACCCTGTGAAGGGAACACGGCCGTGTGGAAATTCCACACGACCGTGTGAAGTCCTACAGAACGTAAACTCAGATCCCCGAGAGTCCACAGAGGCGTGTGGATGCCCCTGTGAGTGCTCAGGTGGTAAGGCGCACGGCCGTGTGGTATACCCACATGGCCGTGTGAAATTCTGCAGAAACTTCCCCTTCTTTCCCGAGAAAACACAGGGGCGTGTGGCTGCTGCTGTGGGAGAGCTTATGAAGGCACACGGCCGTGTGGAACAATTAGGGTTTCTCGAGACAAGTCAGAGAGATCACAGGGGCGTGTGTTAGCCCCTGTGAACCCAAAGTTCAGAGGCACACGGCCGTGTGGAAGTGCAGAACTTTAAAAAAAATCGCGATTTCTATTTAGGTTTTACTCGTGCCTCTGAACGCCTATTACCTTCAAGCACTCTCTAGATCCCTCTCCCACTCTTCTGACTCTCCCTTATTGAATTGCTGAGGTTTTGTTGAGTTTTCTGGCCGATTCTAAGATTTCACGTTTCATACCGTCGGTAAACTTCCTCTCCCTCTTCCCCTCCGTCAATCTTGAATTACTTTGTTCTGGCAGCGGATTTGTTTGGTTTACACGATTTACCTGCTTGCGGACTTATTTAAACAGGGATTCGAAACAATCTGAGTATGAAACCTTGAGTATTTGGTCCCTCAGTCGTGTCTCTCTGGTATCCCGATAATCCACACGGGCGTGTGGAATTAGCACACGGCCGTGTGGATCCCTGCAGAGATGTTTTTGAAACATTGATCTGATCAGTTTTTACACTCTTGCAAAAATGGCACCTAAAAAGAAGCAAGAAGCTAGTAAGAGGCCCCTTGAACCTTCTACCGAACGGTTGAGGTTCGCCACAATGGAACACCGAACAAGATATGCAAGGTTGGATAAACTCAAGTTCGGATAGTCTCGATACATAGATTTGAGTTGCATAAGGCCGGCCTATTGTGGTGATGATATGGCGGACGAGATTGAAGAACTCATAGAGACAGGGAATTGGAAGAGCTTGCTTTCTATTCGAGATCTAGCCAACCACTCCCTCTCTTTAGAGGTGCTCGCATCCTTTGAGTTTGACAGATCGAGTACGGGTTTAGCAAGTGCAGATGCTATCCGGTTCAGGGTCTTTGGGCAGGACTACAGTCTGTCAGTAATGCAATTCTCTATTCACATGGGGCTCTATAATAAGGCATTCATTGAAACAGAAGAGTATGAGAGCCTACAGACCGATTACCCTGGTAATTTGACTCCTCAAGGAGTTTACCAAATTTTGTGCGGGCAGGGGCAGTATAAGCCAGGGATATCGAAGGCTACTTGTCTATCACGACCAACTTATAGATACATTCATGCCATTCTGAGTAGATCAGTGAGTGGCCGAGGTGATAGTACAGGGGTCCTTAGCCGACAAGAACTACTGTACCTACATTCAATGGTGAAGAAAGAGCCTCTCCATCTTGGTTATATTCTCGCAGATTACATGCGTCATCAAGGTCAATACCCCAGATTGGGAACTATCTTTGCAGGACCATATGTTACGAGACTGATCAAGAGGATAGGCCTTCGTGCGGAGATTAGAGGGATGGAGAAGACTATCATACCGTCTCCGATCAGCTTGGAGATGTTGAGACAAATGGGTATGGCCAGGAAACGTTATCAGACTTACTCGCTGATCTGGCCCGAAGCTTATCTAGCCGAGTGGTCCCAGGCAGCCTTGGAGCCACCCACAGTAGATACAGAGGCAGAGGCACCACCCACCGCACCGGAGCGACCTCCGGTGCGCATATTCTCACCCTCTCGAGGCCAGGATCGACTGGAGCGCCTCGAAAGCGCAGTGGGTGTGCTACAGTCAGAGAAGGCCGAGGTTAGGGCTACACAGGCTGCGCAGCACTTAGAGACCATGGCACTGCTTGACACTATACAGAGACTCCTTGAGCAGGCCGTATTAGCACCATTTGTGGTCCAACCCTAAGCTTCTACCCCTCCACCACCATCTCCTCCAGCAGCAGTAGATCCACCTGGCATCTTCAGAGCATCCAGCAGCAACAGAGGCTACTACTCAGGACACCGACGCTGAGGCATCGTAGTTTTAGTTTTTATATGCTTTTGATTTTCATTTTTGTACTTTTTATTCTATTTTGGACTTGTAGTACTCAGAAAGGATCTCCCTTCTGAGTTTATCTCTTATTTTGCTTTTTTTTTATCTCGAGCTGTATTCATTGCTTCATATTTTATATACTCGAGTTTTATTTTATCTTTGTTGAGCTATACTGAACCCTTGTATATGTGTGCGCAGATGGTCTTGGATGTAAGGATTTTGAGGAACAGTCATTGGCACGGTCATGGGACCGTGTGTGCTCCACAAACCATTGAGACTCAACCTTCAATGACCTAGCTCCATCAAACGAAACACTTGGAGTTCAGGGGAGTAATGTTTCAATTGCCTACTCCCACACTAATTGTTTTTATTTGTTTACTTATTATTGTTCTTGCATGCGTACATTGGGGACAATGTACATCTTAAGTGTGGGGGGGAAGTTCACATTACACACACCTTTACTTGTGCGCTCAATTGTTTATGCTCATGTAGCCTGTGGCGGTTCACCTTAGTTGCAACGGTTGTATTCTTAGAATTTAGGAGAATTTTTAACATTGCATCCTATCATGCTCTAGTTTTCACTTAAAATTTTAGGAGAATTTTTGCTCGAAGTTTAAAGGACCAGTTTAGCATTACTCTAGTAAGTTGTGAAGTTCTATGTAGTTTCAATCTTAAAAAAAAAAAATTTTGAACTTGTGAACTTTAATCTAGCTTTTATCTTTGCATTTGGGGTGGAAAGAGCTACCTCCTATGAAGTATGTAGCTACTCTCATAAGTCGGATACAAGTTATGCCCTAATGAGAGAAAGAGCTATCTCATGAGAAGCGTGAAAGCTACTACCCCGGTAGAAAGAGCTACCTCCTCGAAAGTGTGAAAGCCACCTTTGGCGGCCGCCTAGGAAAGGGCTATCTTAGAGGTTGAGTGAAGCTACTACTTCCTTACTTTGTATATATAAATAAGTCCTTGTAACAAGAGTTTGAGTAGTACTCGTTGGTTCTCTTGAGTGAATTCACACACACTTTCACGTTTTCGAGTTGTTATCCTTTTTTATTCGAGTTTTTTTAACTAGAGCAATGATAACCTTATGCAATGTTTTGATTTCCCCTTACTTGTAGAATGCTTCTTTTGCATACTTTTGGTGAACCTAAGGCCGGGCACTTTCAATTGTTCTTCCCAAGTACTTTCACATTCTATTTTTGCTTGAGGACAAGCAAAAGCTTAAGTGTGGGGGGATTTGATAAGTGCTTGTGTTATAGTACCGCGAAGCGTTATTGTCTTACATTGAGCATATCTTTTATCAGTTTTTATCACTAAATGGTGTGTATTTGTGTACTCTTGTGCATTGAAGGTTTGTGGAGCTAAATTGGAGAAGAAGAATGAAATTAGGTCGTGTTCGCCGATGTTGGGAAGTTTTCGGACCAAGTAAGGAACAAGGCACGAGCTTGGACTTGTGAGTGTGTGCCAACCTCCTTTGGAGGGGCACAAAGGCAGTCACATTCACAACAAGTCTAACTCGTGTAGCTCAGAAGAACTTCACCAAGAAGGAGACTTGAAGCAATTGGCACGACCTACCATTGTTTGTGTGGCGGATCAATGGCCTCGATGAAGAACAATGGATTCAGGCGCATTTCGGCGAGTACCGTAGCAGTAATGTAGCTTGTTGACACAACCCTTGCGTGAGTGTACTGCTAGTGCATGGGTTGTCGAAGTAATAATTATACCCGGTGAGTAGGGTAGTCGAATCCACAGGGAATAGGGCTAATAGTACTAACTTCATCTCTGCAATCTAGCCTAATGACTAATGTGATTTTGTGGTGATCTAGTATGCATAGAAATTAATACCAGAGATGAATAGGCAAAGGGTAAATAAAGGGAGATCTCAATCAATGAAGATGAGATACCCGGGCAATGCTCCCCTAGGCTCTATCATGAAGTGCAAGACTAACCAAATGCTTCTAAACCGAGTTCTATGAGTCGAGGCAATCCAAGAATAATCGGTCCCTGCCTTCAGGCCACCGATACTAGTCCCCTACAAGTTCCCGGCGGAGAAATCGCTCAATCTCAACACCTCACACCCCATATGACCGCAATGAACTTTAGGGATACCTAAGAGTGAAACCGATTCCTAAAATTAGATCTAACCCTACTTCTAGGTGAAAGATCCCTAACCCCTTACAAAGGTCCCGGCGGAGAAATCTATCAATCTCACGCCTCACACCCCATATGGTTGCATAAAACTTAGGGAATACGAAGATAGGAAACACTCAATCGGAAGGGAAAGGGGACACTCCTCTATCTCAAGACTCACCCTCTCAACCCTCTTTAACCTTGTATGTTCTAATCCCTAATGGAGACCTCTCTCTCACCAAGGAAACAAATAAAGCATACCAAACAACCATACGAATCAACAAGGCATGCAAGCAATGATTAAACAAGATTAAAACTCGAATTAACTCAGAATTAAAAGAAAGCATAAAGAAAGTCAATACATGAATCGAAACCTAAGGTTCACATGCCCAAGTATCTACTAGGGTTTAGCCCTCCGTGGGGCTTATTACAAAGCAAAACATAACACAATGAAAAGCAATGTAAACCATGGAAGTAAACCCCCTTGAATTCGTGATGATGGCCTTGATGTGTCACTCAACGTCTTGAGGGATCCTTCTTCGAAGCTAGGTTACCAAAGACTCCCTCGATGCTATGACGGAGGAAAGAACTATCAAAGTTGGTGAAGAACGGCCCTCCAATTCGGCAAAGACCTCCTCCTCAAACCCTAGCCGCTTCGCCTCTCAAAAGCCACACAAAAGATACCAAAAGAATCGGCAAAAATGGCTATTTATAAGCCTGAAGTGCGTCAGTCACGTGCCTCCACGCGACCACGTAAGATCCCACGCGGTCCCGTGGGATTTTGACGCGGTCGCGTGAACAGTGATTTCTGCTACATTACTGCTACAGTGAAATGAACAGTTTTTTCCTGCAGTACTCTTCATGAAACGCGATCCAAACTCTCTTATCTTGAGGCGACATGGTCGGGCACACGTCCATGTGGTGAGTTACAAGACTTCTCCTCCATCAAGCCATCATTTGGAAGCTTTGGATATCTTCACACAGGTGGGGACATGAAGGTGTGACTGCCTTTGTGCCCTTCCATCACACAAATCAGCTTGAATTCTTCTGGAAGTTGGCATACACCCTCATGTGCATGACCTCCTCTTGTGCCTTGACACTTGTGTTGTACAAAATCCCCCAACAATGTGTCTTTATAACCCATCTTTGCTTCCTTTTTCTCCTCCAATACTTCCACAACCTTATTGCACAAAAGAACACCAAAATACACTTTATGAGACATAATCCATGGTAAAATGATGCTCAATGCATGTAAAACAAGTAGGCAAAACATGTATACTCAAGCACTTATCAAACTCCCCCACACATAAGCCTTTGCTTGTCCTCAAGCAAAATTAACCATAAACTCATGAAAAGCAAAGAGAAGTGCTTGGCCTTAGGTTCACCAAGAGGGTACAAGAATAAAATTCTAAAATCATGGAGAAAAACAAACACTAGATGAAACAATCAATACTCTAGCAAATAATCCAATAAAAAATGAAAGTACTAAAGTCCGAAAGCGTGTGTGTGTGGAAGCTCAACTCATGTATCCACTACTCAAAGTTCTTATTCATAATGGGACTTATTTATGCACAAAAAGAATAGGTAGTAGCTTCACACGTCCTCTAAGGTAGCCCTTTCCCGAGATGCATCCCGAGTGGCTTTCACACTTTTGAGGTGGTAGCTCTTTCTACCGAAGGTGGTAGCTCTTTCTACCAAAGGTGGTAGCTTTCACACATCCTATGAGATAGCTCTTTCTCTCATTAGGGCATAAAAAGTATCCGACTTATGAGAGTAGCTTCATACAACATAGGTGATAGCTCTTTCCACCCCCTATATACAAACAAACAAAACTAGAATTCTTAATTTTTTTTTTTTGTTTTTGTTTTTGTTGTTTTTTTTTTTGTTTTTTGAATAAAACTAACACTAGAAAATCCGACAATAATGGACTAGAGTAAGTTTCTATAGGTTTAATGAGTGAGAAAAAGTGCATTAAAGAGCAATCGGACAAAAATTTCAAGAAAATTGGATAAAAACTAGAGTATGATAAAACCTAATGTTTACAACCTCCAAAAACTAAGAATTAAACTCTCAACCCTAAGGTGAACCTTCATGGGCAACACGAGCATGATCATGAAAACACAAGTAAAGGCCATGTATAAGGTAAACCCTTCCCCACACTTAAGATGTACATAGTCCTCAATGTACACATGTAAGCACAATAACAATATAAGCAATAAAAGCATGATGTGGGTGAAAATGCAATTGAAACAACACTCCCCTGAATTCCTTATTGATCAATCAGTGAAGCTAACTCGAGGGCGTGTTATTGTTCAACGGGTTTGTGAAGCTCACACTAGCAAGTCACATGGTCATGTGTATGACAAAAACATCATCATCATCACTCTCAAGGCCGTCTGCACAGATTCAAGGGGTTCAGTGAAGCTCAATAAAAATAGAAAAGTTACATGAGTTCTTACGAATGAAGCAAAATAAAGCACAACTCGCACAATCAAAACAAAGTATAAAGATAACTAAAGTCTAAAAGATAAAATAAATGAAACTAGAAATGAAAACTAAAGTAAAGAAAACTAAAGTCTCATGAGTGGGATGCCTCAAGCATTGGCATCATCTGCTGGTGCTGCTAGTGTGTTAGAAGGCATGTCCTCATCCAAGGTCAGCTATAAACGATCAAGGCATTTTTGGAGCAAGCTTTTTAGTCCTTGGTGTCATAACTGCAAGAAAATTGCCAAAGAAGTGCAAATTTACATGATATGGCAACATGCAGGAATCCACATGGGCGTGTGGGCAAGCCACGCGCCCACGTGGCTTAATTTGCCACGTTTCCAGCCCACGTGGGCGTGTGGGATAGTCACGTGCCCGTGTGGGCGCGTCCTGGCTCGGCAGAAGGAACATGCGACCGCGTGACCCAGCCACGTGGTCGCGTGGCTTTTCGGTCGAAGGTTGGTGAGCTCCACGCGGTCGCGTGGGCTGTTGGCCGGTCCACGCGGCCGTGTGGCTAGGCCACGCGCCCGCGTGGACGTCCAACCATGGCCAAAGAGCCATAGTTGGGCTCCAACGCCTCACTAAACTTCGTTTACATGTTTTCTAAGTATTTTGACAATGTTTTCCATGAAAAATATCATCCAAGAAACAAGAAAACTCGATGGAATTGAACATGAAAGCATGGACATGATAGGGGGAGATGAGTCCTTACCGACGCGAATCGATGGAGAAAACTTGATGCAAATGCCGGCAAAACACTTCTAAATCTCAAATAAGTCGAAGAAAAATAGATTTGGAATCTTAAGGATGGGAAGTTTAGAGAGGAAGAGATGAGAAAATGAAGAGTTGTAAGTTATGGATAATGAATAATGACTCTTCATCTTTGTTTATAGGCCACATGGGGGTGTGGGAATTCCACACCCCCGCGTGGGTACTGTACACGGCCGCGTGAGAATCTCACGCGGCCACGTGAGCTTCAGAATTTCTGCAGACAGTCCACGCGGCTCTCCAAACTTCAAAATTAACCCTATTCTTCAACAATTATCATGCATTGCACCCTGAATCATGTCATACATGTGAAAAGCACTTCAAATCACCAAAAATTTTCCTTGAAAAGTTCAACACCAACAAAAATTAATCAAGGCACACACTCATGGTAATTATTACTATAGAATTTAAAATCTAAACTAGAAAGCAATTAAAAACTTGGGTTGCCTCCCAAGTAACGCTTGTTTTACGTCACTAAGCTTGACGTACCTCTTCCTTACCTTATGGAGGCTTGAAAAGAGTGTGTTCCTCCCGACTAGACATTGCATAGCTACTTCCTTTAAACCAAAAATCTACTTGCCGGGGTGGAGTTTTTGTTGGAGAGTCCAACCATCTTACCTTTGGCCTCCAAGGAAACAATTTGGGTTGGGAATTGTCCAAGCTTACCATCGGTGGGTCATTGGATGGTTTAAATATCCTACCCACATCTTCTCCCAAACCCAAAATCTCTTTCTTGCATTCAATGAGTTGATTAATCCGAAAGAAATGTGCTTGCTCCATTACCTTAGGGCTTGCTTCTTCTTGTGTATTTTCAGCTTGAAATGAACATGATGTTAGCAAATCCCCTTGAAAATTTCGTTGCACACAAGCATAATCTTCATTCAAGCAATCCAAATTCTGAAAATGATGTTCTTCTTCTGTCCTTTCAATTTCTGCAGCAATGTACTCAATTTGCCCT
The DNA here is from genome assembly GCA_020875875.1 of Dioscorea alata. Classification (NCBI taxonomy): domain Eukaryota; kingdom Viridiplantae; phylum Streptophyta; class Magnoliopsida; order Dioscoreales; family Dioscoreaceae; genus Dioscorea; species Dioscorea alata. The sequence continues at coordinate 11,466,372 of CM037025.1, read as the reverse complement.
ACTTCATCAATGTGGTTCATGGCCTTGTCATGCGTATAAGAAACTTGCCTTGCTTGTTCAAATTTTTCTTTTTCCCTAGCAAGTGTGTCTAAAATCTCTCCTATATGATGCTCAATGTTTTTGATGGAGATTTCATGCCATCTTAATGTGGCCTGAACATTTTTCGAAGCGGGCATCGGTTGCTTCAATGAATCTAGATAATATGCTTTCCAACTGAAGTACATCCTCTTCAAGCTTCTCATCCATCTAAAAATTCTTCTTGAGGTGCTTCCCATTGTTGTCCATCAATATTCCATAGGTGGTTTGGGTAGCTCCATTGATTTGGATAATATGTGCTGCGATATTGGTTGCTTTGTTGTTGTGCAGAAATAAATCTATCAAGTTTTCCACTGAAATCTTCAATCTGAAAATATAACTTTGTAATTGGATCAATCATCATTCAAGTACCTTGCAAGAAAAAAGTAACACAAGTCAAAATAAAACAAATGAGAACGGTGGAAGAAAAAGAAAGTATAAAATAGACAAGATAACGAAAATGATAAATGGATAGAGCAGCAAAGACCTAGCGTTCCTAGTATCCTATTCCCCGGCAACGGTGCCAAAAACTTGACACACCCCTTGCGTGTGTGTACCGCTAGTGCACGGGTTGTTGAAGTAATAATTATACCCGGTGAGCAGGGTAGTCGAATCCACAGGGAACAGGGCTACTAGTACTAATTTCTTCTCTGCAATCTAGCCTAATGACTAATGTGATTTTGTGGTGATCTAGTGTGCATAGAAATTAATACCAGAGATGAATAGGCAAAGGGTAAATAAAGGGAGATCTCAATCAATGAAGATGAGATACCCGGGCAATGCTCCCCCTAGGCTCTATCATGAAGTGCAAGACTAACCAAATGCTTCTAAACCGAGTTCTATGAGTCGAGGCAATCCAAAAATAATCGGTCCCTGCCTCCAGGCCACCGATACTAGTCCTCTACAAGGTCCCTGATAAGTGCTCGTGTTATAGTAACGCGAAGCGTTATTATCTTGCAATGAGCTTTAATTCAATCAGATTTTATCACTAAAAAGTGTGCAATTGTTTACTTTTGTGCATTGTAGGGTTGTGAAGATAAAATGAAGGAAAGGAACGAAGTTAGGTCGTGTTTGGCATTGTTGGGAAGATTTTCAGACCAAGCAAGGAGCAAGGCATGAGCATAGACTTGTGAGTGTGTGCCAACCTCCCTTGGAGGGGCACAAAGGCAGTCACATTCACAATAAGTCTAACTCATGCCAACAAGGAGAACTTCACCAATTAGGTGATTCGAAGCAATCGGCACGATCTACCGTTGATTGTGTGCCCAATTCAACGGCCTCTATGAAGAATGATGAATTCGGGAGTGTTTCGGCACAATTACTGTAGAAGTACTGTAGCGAAGACACTGTATCAATTACTGTTCACAGTCGGCCGAAAATTAGAATTCCAGAAACTTCACACGGGCGTGTAGAATTTCCACACGGCCGTGCGAAATCCCGTTTTCAGCAAATTTAAAGCCCCGACTCCACATTATAAAAGCCAGATTTTGAGACTTTTTGAGACATCTTTTGACCTATTCTTCTCCCCAACTTCTGGGAGTGCGGCTAGGGTTTTGGAGAGGACTTCGTAGAGGTTTAGAGCGCGTCATCGGCATCATCACCGACGTCCGGCGGCCGCACAAGACCACGGCCACACCATACGCAAGGGGGTTTCCATCTATGTCTTTATTTTGTGTTTTGTTTCATACATTGATGAACATGTATAGCTCCATGAGGAGCTAAACCCCTTGTGGGTATTCGGACTTGTAAATTCTAGGGTTATCATGTTTCTTTGACATTGTTATTATGCTTTTCCATTATTGATGAATAAGAATTGAGTTTCAATCTTGATTTTATTTTGCTATTGTTTTCCCTTAGATGTGACACTAGGGTTGAGAGCAATCTAGGTTTTCCTTTGGATGTGTGATAACTCCTATAGGATTAGACTATTCAAGATTGAAGAGGGTTGAGAGGGAGAGTTGTGAGGTAGCGATGTACCCCTTTCCCTTCTGGTGTGATTTCTCCCTACCTCCGTTTCCTTGATTTATTAGCGGTCAAGATAGAGTGAAGTGCTAGGTAGATAAACTCCCATGGGGCTTAGTTACGCGAGTAACAGAGTGAAGGGTTGAAGTGAATCCTATGCACTGGGGCTTAATCTAGACTAGGGTTCTTCCTCCTGGACCAAAGGGTTAGAACTACACATAGGAACAGGTTTAATCACTAGGAATCCCTAGAACTTAATGCAATCCCACGTAGTTTGAGGTTTAGGTAGATATACTCCCCTGGGACTTAATCGTGTGAGCGATAGAGTGAAGGGTTGTTGTGAATCCTAATACCGGGGCATAATGTTGGGGTTAGTCACGGTTGACCTTAGGTTTGGGACCGTGAGTCTAAGGATTTCCTCGACTCAATTAACATCAATAGGAAGGTATAACAACATAGTCTTGCACTAGAAGCATAGATCCTAGAAGTAACTTGTCCGGATACCCCACTTCATTCATTGTTAAATCCTCCTTAATCTTTTTTTCTTGCACTCTCTAATCTTTCATCTCTCTCTATTTAATTTCCTGTCTTTTAGTATAGTTGTTCTCACAATTCACGCACAAATCGATTATCACTTTTCCATACTCCGCATAGTTTTAATAGTGAAATCTCATACTCTAACTCCCTATTCCCTGTGGATTCGACTATACTCTCACCGGGATAACTTTTATTACTTCGACAAACCCGTGCACTTTCGGGGAGCCTGTCAAAGTTTTTGGCGCCGTTGCCGGGGAATAGGCGTTTTAGATATTTTTTTTTTCACTATTTTAGCTATTCACTTCACTTTCTATTCCATATTTTCTTTATCTATCATTGTTCTTACTTTTCTTTCTTTTGTTTTTTGTCTCAGCTTGAGAAGAAAGGGGATGCTTGATGCAACTGAAATTTTTGACACACTTACAAGAATGGTGGAGGTTGTGGAACAGAAAATTCAATTGTTCCCAGTACATGTGGTTGTAGATAGCATTGAATACGGGCAATCATTTAACAGTTGTCGATCATCCTTGCATAGGACAGGCCATGGAGTGTGAGTTTTTGCAATGTGTTAGATGAATTATTTAACAGTACCTCCGGGCAATCGAACAAAGTCAAGAGATCTTTTCGGTGGGAATCATAGACTTAACTAAGGAAGCATGTGAGATAGAGGCTATGAAGGGAACCCAAGAACATTTCAACAGCTAGGTTTTACAGAACATCACAGAAAGTATTAAGGAACAAGGAACGATTCAGTTTGAAGAAATTGATCGATTGAAGGAAAGCCGTCTGCGGCCATCTATTGAAGAACCACCTGATTTGGAATTAAAGGCATTACCAACACATTTGGAGTATGCATATCTAGCAGAACAAATGAAACTCCCCGTTATCATAGCTTCTTCTCTCTCCCCGGATCAGAAGGGAAGGTTGGTTGAAATGTTGAAGAAGCACAAATCTGCCATTGCTTGGAAAATTTCAGATTTGAAGGGAATAAATCCTTCGTTTTGTACACATAAAATCCTAATGGAGGACAATTTAAAGTCAGTAATTCAACCTCAAAGAAGACTAAATCCAAATAAGAAGGAGGTTGTTAAGGCAGAAGTGGTGAAACTGTTGGATGCAGGGATTATCTATCCTATCTCTGACAGCGCTTAGGTGAGCCCAACGCAAGTGGTTCCAAAGAAAGGAGGGATGACAGTGATCAAGAATGAACGAAATGAACTCATTCCAACGAGAACAGTCACCGGATGGAGGATGTGCATTGATTACAGAAGGTTGAATGACGCAACCCGAAAGGATCATTTTCCACTGCCTTTTATTGATCAAATGTTGGAGCGGCTGGCCGGACATCAATATTACTGCTTCATAGATGGGATGTCAGGTTATTTTCAGATCCCTATAGCTCCAGAAGATCAAGAGAAGACAACTTTCACTTGTCCCTACGGGATGTTTGCATATAGAAGGATGTCGTTCGGACTGTGTAACTCGCCCGCAACATTCCAACGGTGCATGACTGTCATTTTTTATGACTTTTGGTGAAACGCGCTTGAATCGCTCACCCGCAAGTGCACGGGGTCGCCAAGTAATACCCCTCGCGCGAACACGAGGGGGATGTATCCCCAAGGGCCCGAGAAGCTATCCTTACTTCCTTATCACAATGTTGTTTGACCTAATCGATCACTTGGAATAAGAACTACTAATAATCTACTAAAACAAAGAGCATGCAAATAGCAAGAATAAATACGGAGGGGAAAAATCAAGGTGAGGGAATGGCCACGGATGAGGATTCCCTCGGGGGCTACTAAAGTGCCAAGGATGCCTAACTAGCATGCACGTGGGTGGTTTGGACCGGGAAACCCTAGATTAGACCAACCCGATGGTCACGGCGTTGGTCCCTAATCCAATACAAGTATTGGAATACGGAATTGCTTCCGCCCAAATCCTTGTACGATTGCAAAGGGTTTAGTGGATTTCCCCAAGCTACGGTTGAAACACAATCAAGGACAACCCTAACAATTGGAGGGGTACAAATACCCGATGGTCACGGCGTATTCGTACATGTATTCCCTTCCAAGCTTGGTGAGCCTAATACTAGGGCAATGGTCATGCAACCTAGCATTGTCTAGGAATTGACATGTAGAGTTCTCATACATATCAAAGCATTCAAGAACCACCAAACAAGGATCACAAACCAAACCAAATACATAAACTAGAAAGTAGCATCCAAAATACACAAGTTCACCCCCAAGGTTCACCTACATCCGGTGACCTTGGGGTTACTTGTTCATGATCACAAAGTAAGCAAGCAAATACATAAAAACAACCAAAAGCATAATGAAAACACCCCCTGAAAAGATCAAGGCCGAATGACGCTCCCAAGGACACCACCCAAGGAGTGGCTTCCTTTGTCAAACTTCCTCTCAAATGCAAATCGAAGGCGTGGATTCGTCGTCTCGTGCTCTCCCCGTCGCCCTCTCCTCAAGAAATGCCTCCAAAAGCCGGCCTCAAGCTCCCCAAAGAAGATGGTGAAGTGTAGTTTCTCTCAAGACCTAGCCTCCTTCTTCAAAATGGACTCCAAAACCCTTAAAAACCTTTTCCAGTGAGTTATGCGGCCCCCTATGCGGTCCCGCATGCGGGGAGAGAAAATTTCCGAGAAAATCCCGAAATCGCGTAAGTTGCTACAGTGTCGCTACAATACTGCTACAGTACCGTATGCAGCCTCTGCAGTTCCCGCATGAAGCTCCAGACTTAGCCATTTCGCCAAAGGGTTCGTGCTACAGGATCTGCTATAGTAGCTGCTACAGTAACCCCCCTATGAAATAGTGTTTTCGTTGCCGATTTCTTCTCAAATTCTATCAATGAGCTCGAAGGGGTCACATCAGTACCCTGTAACACGAAAGAAACCAATTCAGACCAAAAACGGGCGTCAACTCATAGAAAAATACGTAATACATACACCCGAATACATGGAAAATACGTATGTTTAGGCGTTTATCAAACATCCCCACACCTAAGCATTTGCTTGTCCTCAAGCAAACACACATGAAGAACAGGGGCACGATGATAAACCACTAAACATACGACCTCAAGCTCAACGGTAAAGCACTCCACTAGCACAGGTGGAAAGAAATCTAGAAAGTGAGCTGTACAGTGAGTGATCGAGTAATGGTAGCCCTGTTTTATTCAAAGTGCTTCCGTGAGTGTGTGCCGGCTCCCAACCTTAACCTCCACACCCTGGATTACCCCAGGGGTCCATTCACCCCACATATGGTGAGAGTGGTATTAGGCAGTTAAAGACCTCTTCAATACTCAGTTAAAAGTCTTTTGAGTTCCTGAATAAAACTCTAGCACTTAAGCGATTGTGTAAGAAGTTCCAGGGGACGCAACAGAGATACTTATTTACCAATTTACAAATATACATTTTTTTTTTCTGAGTCCGGCTAACATAGGCTGCATAAGAAATCTTTCAGAAGGATGCACATGCTGATTAGGCACAAGAGCCACCCAACCTACTCAATTACAGCCTACATAGACGCATTCATGCTGTGCCAGCAGAGGAATACTGCCATAGACTCCACTTTTTTTTTCAACTGTACACACTGTATCTCAGTCCCTTGGAAACCTGTCACACAAGTTCACTTAAGGCTACAGAAAACAAAAAAAAAAGGAACTCAAAAGCTCTTAAAAGAATATTGAAGAAAGAATTTAACAGTCCAATACCAAAATCATCATAATGGGTTTGGTTGGAGTGTATAAGGTAGGAGCAATCATGATAGAGCATGAGAAAGCACTAAAAATAAAACAAGGCATCATTCAAGCACAGTATAAAAATACAGCTCATTTCTATCATTCATTTAAGCTAGGAAGTGCTAAACATTAAAATCATGGCTATCATCGGTATTCATGCATGCAAAACTAGTAAAGTACCCCATCCCCACACCTAAAGTTGTACATTGCCCTCAATGGACATAAATCAGTAGAATAAGGTGCGAGACATGTCAGAAAAAATAAAGGAATGAGGTAAAGAAACTTCCCCAAATGGTCGATGATATGAACTCCAAATACGCATGAACTGGGGAAAGCTGAGGGGCGCAAGGGGTGCGGAGCTTCTACAGCGATCAGTCCTGAAAATAGAAAGAAAGCAAATCACACCCCAAGAAATAAATAGAGAGCGGGACAAGTAAGCACGAATCAAAAACGGGGAAGTACAGTTTAGGAGGGTGAGGACCCTCACTAACTGAAAAGTACAACAATACAAACCAATAAGTCTAGAAATAAAAACTAGTACAAACAACAGAAAAAACTAAAGTGGTGCTGCGAGTCTAGAAATCTGGCGAGAGTGATGGCGCAAGGCACGTGGTAGCTGTGGAGGAGGTGCCGACAGAAGATGAAGCGCCGCGCATGTATGATAAGATCTCGGCCATGCTGCTCTCGATGCGGCCCTGTGATATGGCTAAATCTCGCACTGATGCTGTCAACGCCCCCTGAGAGGTCCCAAGGGTCTGCAATTGCTGACGGACCTCGATGCGGAACTCCGCGAAAATCTCCTCAAGTGATGGTCGACTCCCGCTAGGTGCTGTATCGGGTACAGGGGCAGACTCTGAATCAGACTCGGATCCTGACTCAGAATCCCGAGAGGTGTCGGGGTCATGGGAACTCGTGCCTCCACCGCGCGGGAGGCGGTAAGTGTCTCCCGACCTCTCAACTATCCCAATATGAAGCAGGATCGACAGACTAAGTGGTGCGACGGTGCTCACAATGCTCTTGCCCTGGGTGAGCTCAATCAGTTCTAGGCCCCTAATGATGCGTGTAATATACGGCCCGGCAAATATAGCCCCAAGGCGAGTAGAAGTCCCCTGATGCTCGATAAGTTCGGCGAACAGATGGCCCATGTGGATGGGGTACCGCTCAAGAATACTGTACATCATAAGAAGATCGGTACGGGAAACCACTCCAGTAGAATCAGCGCGACCGTTCACACTTCTGGATAGCAGGGCCTGCAAGTACCTGTGAACGGGGTCTGCCATCAAAGAAGCCTTCTTCGATGATGATGAGCGAGCAATAGACTTCCAAAGGGAACTAGGGGACACCGAGCGTGGGAAGTCACGAGGTAAATTCCTGAGCTCCGAATCGGCGAGGGACTCATAAGTGTGAAACCCAAGGTAGATGGCCAACCGGTCGTCGGTGATCCTGTGCCGCTTACCAAAGGCTCTAAAAGTAATGGTGCTAGCCTGGCGTAAATGAGGAGCATGCCCGGATTGTTGTACCCTGTCCCGATTTTAGACCTCAGGCCTATTTAAGTTCTTGTGCATGCATCATGGGTAAAATAGTCATTTAGCACTAATGGCATCCTTGCATAACTGCATAATAGCTATAGTGTGAAGCTAGTCGAAAACGAGGGGCAATTCGGTCTTTTGGACTCATTTTGATTTAACTCTTCTATAGGAGGGGCATTTAAGTCTTTTGGCTTTAAAAAAATAAATTAATCTTAATGAGAAAGATAAGAGACCAAGACTTGACTTCTTTCCTTCTCATTTTCCTTCTTCTTCTCCATTTTGCTCTCATCGCCCGACCACTCAAATTAAAAAAATAAGTACTTTCCGACGGAATTCCGGCGAACCGAGCAACATTTCCCTTCCTCCTTCACTTCTAGGTTCGGTGAGGCCTTGATCTTTGCATTTCATTCCGTATTTTCATTTTATTCCTTGTTTTTAGATTTTTTTCGAAAAACTTAGATTTCTACTTGGATCTTGGTGTTTTTAGGCTCAAATTGAAGTCATTGCTTGATTATGGTCGTATGAGAAGGTATTTGGTGAAATTTCTAAATTTTAATGCTGTATCTGGAGAGAAAACTCTTGTTTAGGGTTCGGGATTACTGTAGCATGGTCTTAATTACTGTAGCAATTCCCGAAATTACTGTAGCACCGGGAAATTTTGATGTTTTCTCATATTTTCTTGATCCACATCGAAGCTCTTCTTGTTTGGAATTCATTGGTACTAGATTTCCTCCAGTTTGAGTCCGTTTGGGTCCAAATGACGTCGTTTTGCCCTAAAACCCTAGGATTTCATGTCCAGTTGCATTCGCATGCATTTTAGTCCTCATTCATGTGTTCATTGGTCTTAGAATTCCTGCTTGTGTTTAGGTGACGAAGCACCCTTCAAGGGTAAGGAAGTCGCCGACCTGTGAGCGCGTCTCGAGACGAGACGACTGGTTCTGTGAGTAGTTTTAATTCTTCAATGCATAGATTTAATGTGAGTATTATAGTATTTCTTTATGTGTTTTGTAACCTAAATTTGATAATTTGGTATTTATCCTGAAAGGGACATGTTTTCATGTTTAAACTTAGTATGATGAAATCCCTGAATTGGGAATTTGAAACAATTTTATTATTGCACTTGATTTTGATGGTGACTACGGACTTTAGTCCGACACTGCAGTGGGGGTCCCACGGTCCGGCCTGATGGGAGGCGGTGTGGTTAACCCTGAGTTTACCATGATCAAGAGGTGCGTAGAGCCATTGACAGGGGTTCTTTCATGTGAGAAACCCGGGGTCACCACACGGGGAATCTCAGTGGCTAACACCAAGGAAGGAAACATTTTACAGTTTTAAAATGGTTTTAAAATCACCTTAGTGGTCCCGTAGCTAGTCGCGGCCACGATTAGCTTGGCAGTTGTTTGAGGCCAGCTTGTGTTTACTTGAATACTTGGAACTACTTTTACATGTTATTACTATTGTGATAATTCGGAAATTGAAATATCTTATTACTCTATTTTATCTATGCTGTCACCACTCACTGGGTAACACATGTTACTCACCGCTCTCTTTTTCTCCCTTCTCAGATTGCGACGTTGGACTAGTTTGTGCTGGACAGCCAGTAGAGTGACATGTCGGTTCTCCTTGTCTAGGTCTGTTCGCAGTGTGCATGTGAACCTTATGGATCCACTAGACTTGGTCTTTTATATTTTGTTCTGGTATTTGTATTTTCTGGTTGTATTTGCAACCCTGGTTTATGTGGTTGTTAAATTTCTGCTGGATTTAGGGTCCCTAGTGTAAGGGAACCCTACTACTGTTTTTATTATCGGTATTGTCTTGCCCTTCAGTTTATTGTGTTTGCATGTTTGTGTTGAGCCTTACGGCAACCTGAAGGTGGGGCCGTTGTGAGACCCACACTGTAGCAAACACTGTAGCAAGTACTGTTCACAGTCGGCCGAAAATCAGAATTCCAGAAACTTCACACGGGCGTGTGGAATTTCCACACGGCCGTGCGAAATCCCGTTTTCAACAAATTTAAAGCCGCGACTCCACATTATAAAAGCCCGATTTGGAGACTTTTTGAGACATCTTTTGACCTATTCTTCTCCCTAACTTCTGGGAGTGCGGCTAGGGTTTTGGAGAGGACTTCGTGGAGGCTTAGAGCGCGTCATCGGCATCGTCACCGACGTCCTGCGGCCGCACAAGACCATGGCCACACCATACGCAAGGGGGTTTTCATCTATGTCTTTACTTTGTGTTTTGTTTCATACATTGATGAACATGTATAGCTCCATGAGGAGCTAAACCCCTTGTGGGTATTCGGACTTGTAAATTCTAGGGTTATCATGTTTCTTTGACATTGTTATTATGCTTTTCCATTATTGATGAATAAGAATTGAGTTTCAATCTTGATTTTATTTTGCTATTGTTTTCCCTTAGATGTGACACTAGGGTTGAGAGCAATCTAGGTTTTCCTTTGGATGTGTGACAACTCCTATAGGATTAGACTATTCAAGATTGAAGAGGGTTGAGAGGGAGAGTTGTGAGGTAGCGATGTACCCCTTTCCCTTCTGGTGTGATTTCTCCCTACCTCCGTTTCCTTGATATATTAGCGGTCAAGATAGAGTGAAGTGCTAGGTAGATAAACTCCCCTGGGGCTTAGTTACGCGAGTAACAGAGTGAAGGGTTGAAGTGAATCCTATCCACTGGGGCTTAATCTAGACTAGGGTTCTTCCTCCTGGACCAAAGGGTTAGAACTACACATAGGAACAGGTTTAATCACTAGGAATCCCTAGAACTTAATGCAATCCCACGTAGTGTGAGGTTTAGGTAGATGTACTCCCCCGGGACTTAATCGTGTGAGCGATAGAGTGAAGGGTTGTTGTGAATCCTAATACTGGGGCATAATGTTGGGGTTAGTCACGGTCGACCTTAGGTTTGGGACCGTGAGTCTAAGGATTTCCTCGACTCAATTAGCATCAATAGGAAGGTATAACAGCATAGTCTTGCACTAGAAGCATAGATCCTAGAAGTAACTTGTCCGGATACCCCACTTCATTCATTGTTAAATCCTCCTTAATCTCTTTTTCTTACACTCTCTAATCTTTCATCTCTCTCTATTTAATTTCCTGTCTTTTAGTATAGTTGTTCTCACAATTCACGCACGAATCGATTATCACTTTTCCATACTCCGCATAGTTTTAATAGTGAAATATCATACTCTAACTCCCTATTCCCTGTGGATTCGACTACCCTTTCACCGGGGTAACTTTTATTACTTCGACAAACCCGTGCACTTTCGGGGAGCCTGTCAGTCCCGGCGGAGAAATCGCTCAATCTCAACACCTCACACCCCATAGACCGCAATGAACTTTAAGTATACCTAGGAGTGAAACCGATTACTAAAATTAGATCTAACCCTACTTCTAGGTGAAAGATCCTAACGCCCTACAAAGGTCCCGGCGGAGAAATCTATCAATCTTACGCCTCACACCCTATATGGTTGCATAAAACTTAGGGAATACGGAGATAGGAAACACTCAATCGGAAGGGAAAGGGGACACTCCTCTATCTCAAGACTCACCCTCTCAACCCTCTTTAACCTTGTATGTTCTAATCCCTAATGGAGACCTCTCTCTCACCAAGGAAACAAATAAAGCATACCAAACAACCATACGAATCAACAAGGCATGCAAGCAATGATTAAATAAGATTAAAACTCGAATTAACTCAGAATTAAAAGAAAGCATAAAGAAAGTCAATACATGAATCGAAACCTAAGGTTCACATGCCCAAGTATCTACTAGGGTTTAGCCCTCCGTGGGGCTTATTACAAAGCAAAACATAACACAATGAAAAGCAATGTAAACTATGGAAGTAAACCCCCTTGAATTCGTGATGATGGCCTTGATGGGTCGCTCAACGTCTTGAAGGATCCTTCTACGAAGCTAGGTTGCCAAAGACTCCCTCGATGCTATGACGAAGGAAAGAACTATCAAAGTTGGTGAAGAACGGCCCTCCAATTCGGCAAAGAGCTCCTCCTCAAACCCTAGATGTTTCGCCTCTGAAAAGCCACACAAAAGATACCAAAAGAATCGGCAAAAAGGGCTATTTATACGCCTGAAGTGCGTCAGTCACGTGCCTCCACGCGACCACGTGAGATCCCACGCGGTTGCGTGGGCTGCAGAATTCCCACGCGGTCGCGTGGGATTTTGACGCGGTCACGTGAACAGTGATTTCTGCTACAGTGCTGCTACAATGAAATGAACAGCGTTTTCCTACAGTACTCTTCATGAAACGCGATCCAAACTCTCTTATCTTGAGGCCACATGGTCGGGCACACGTCCATGTGGTGAGTTATAAGACTTCTCCTCCATCGAGCCATCATTTGGAAGCTTTGGATATCTTCACACAAGAAGGGACATGAAGATGTGACTGCTTTGTGCCCTTCCATCACACAAATTGGCTTGAATTCTTCTGGAAGTTAGCACACACCCTCATGTGCGTGACCCCCTCTTGTGCCTTGACACTTGTGTTGTACAAAAGCTCCCAACAATGTGTCTTTATAACCCATCTTTGCTTCCTTTTTCTCCTTTAACACTTTCACAACCTAATTGCATAAAAGAACACCAAAATACACTTTATGAGACATAATCCATGGTAAAACGATGCTCAATGCATGTAAAACAAGTGGATAAAACATGTATACTCAAGCACTTATCACTTGTACTGTAGTAAAACACTGTAGCAAGCTACTGTTTATTTTCTGCCTAAAATCAGGGTTACAGAGGATTCACACGGGCGTGTGGAAATTCCACACGGCCGTGTGAATCGATTTTTCAGCCAGACAGAAACTTCACATGGGCGTGTGGAAATTCCACATGGCCGTGTGAAGCCCCCGATAAGTCCGATTTTAAAGCCGCGATTCAACATTATAAAAGGGGATTTTGGAGACCTTTTGGGATATCTATTGACCTATCTTTCTCCTCAACTTGGGGAGTGTGGCTAGGGTTTTGGAGAGGATTTCGTGGAGGTTTAGCGCGCGTCATCCGCATTGTCACCGACGTTCGACGGCCGCACGAGACTACGGCCACACCATATACAAGGGGGTTTTCATCAATGTCTTTGATTTGTACTTTCTTTTGAATTTTGATGAACATGTATAGCTCCATGAGGAGCTAAACCCATTGAGGGTATTCGGACTTGTAAACTCTAGGGTTATTATGTTTCTTTGACATTGTTATTATGCTTTTCCATTATTGATGAATAAAAATTGAGTTTCAATCTTAATTTCATCTTGTTAATGTTTTCTCTTAGATATGACACTAGGATTGAGAACAATTTAGGTTACCCTTTGGAGGTGTGACAACTCCTTTAGGGTTAGACTACTTAAGATTTAAGAGGGTTGAGAGGGAGAGTTGTGAGGTAGCGATGTACCCCTTCCCCTCCGACGTGGTTTCTCCCTACCCCCATTTCCTTGATTTCACAACGGTCGAAATAAAGTGAAGTGCTAGGCAGATAAACTCCCCTAGGGCTTATTTACGCGAGTAACAGAGTGAAGAGTTGAAGTGAATCCTACGTGCTGTGGCTTAATCTAGACTAGGATTCTTCCACCTGGACCAAAGGGTTAGAACTACACATAGGAACAGGTTTTACCACTAGGCATCCCTAGAGCTTAAAACAATCCTACGCAGTGTGAGGTTTAGATAGATATACTCCCCTGGGACTTAGTCGTGTGAGCGACAGAGTGAAGGGTTGACGTGAATCCTAATACCAGGGCATAGTGTTGGGGTTAGTCACGGTTGTCCTTAGGTTTGGGACCGCGAGTTTTAGGATATCCTCGACTCAATTAATATCAATAGGGAAGTATAATAGCATAGTCCTGCACTAGAAGCATAGATACTAGAGGTAGCTTGTCTGGATATCCTATTTCATTAATTGGTAGTTCCTCTCTATTCTCTTCTACTTGCACTTTCTTATCTTCCATCTTTCTATTTAATTTCTTGTCTTTTATTCTGTTTGCTTCTATATTCACTCATTGATCCTATTATTACTTTTCCATACGCCGCATAGCTTTATTAGTGAAATCTCGTATTCTAAATCCCTATTCCCTGTGGATTCGACTACCCTCTCACCAGGGTAAATTTTATTACTTCGACAAACCCGTGCACTTACGGGATACACGCAAGGGGTCGTGTCAGGTGTACGAAAAAGTGATAATCGAATTGATGAGTGGATTATGGAATCAAATAAAATAAAAGACAAGAAATTAAACAGAGAGATGAAAGACGAGAAAGTGTAAATAGAAGTTAAAGGAGAAAAACTAGCAATGGATGAAATAGGGTATCCGGGCAAGCTACCTCTAGGACTTATGCTTCTAGTGCAAGACTATGCTATTATACTTTCCTATTGATATTAATTGAGTTGAGGATATCTTTAAACTCACGGTCCCAAAACTTAAGGTCAACCGTGACTAACCCCAACATTATGTCCCGGCATTAGGATTCACTACGACCCTTGACTCTTGTTGACCTGTCAACTAAGCCCAGGGGAGTCTATCTTCCTAACCCTAACACTATGTGGGATTGCTTTAAGCTCTAGAGATTCCTAGTGATAAAACCTGTTTCTATATGAAGTTCTAACACTTTGGTCCAAGTGGAAGAACTCTGGTCTAAATTAAGCCCTAACACTCTATCTTGACCGCTAATTAACCAAGGAAACGGAGGTAGGGAGAAATCACACCGGAAGGGAAAGGGGATACATCGCTACCTCGCAACTCTCCCTCTCAATCCTCTTCAATCTTAAGTAGTCAAATCTTATAGGAGTTGTCACACCTCCAAAGGATAACCTAGATTGCTCTCAACCTTAGCGGTTGTTTGTTCGCAAGGAATGGAGTTGGGGAGGAATGTGATAGGAATGAGATAGGAATGAGAATAAGGGGGAATAGATTGGGAATGATAGAAAAACTGTGTTTGGTTGGAGGGTATAGGAGAGTAATTCATTGGGAAAGGGAAAAATATATAGAAGAAATATGTGGAAAATGACTTTTATGCCCTTATAGTGTAAATATTAAATAAATAAATATATTAAACAATAATATTATTTTATTTGTAATATGTTGTCATAATTGTTATAATTATTTTTTATAATTAATTTTACAATTAATTTTCATTATTAATATTGTAGTTTCGTTACAATATTATCATTTTATTTTTATTAGTTTAGAATTAATTTAATTTAATTTAATTTAATTTTATTATTTTAGAATTAATTTAATTTAATTTAATTTATTATTATTATCATCATTTTATTTTTATTATTTTAGAATTAATTTAATTTAATTTATTATTATTACAATGTTATCAATTAATGGTTGTTATAATTATTTTTTATAAGTAATTTTACAATTTAATTTATTGTTGCAATGTTATCATTTTTATTATTTTAGAATTAATTTAATTTATCATTTTATTTTATTATTTCATTATTTATTTATTTTTTACATACCAAAAAGTAGATAAATTGGATGGAAATACAATTAAAGTAAGGGGTAAGATGGTCATTTCTTGATCCGGATTCGCCATTCCGGATGAAAATGGGAGTAATCCCAATCTACCCTCACCCCTCATCTCATTCCGCACACAATCCTCCCTCATTCCTGTGCTTGCCAACCAAACAAGGGATTAAAGCCCATTCCCAATCCAAGCCTTGGAACCAAACAGCCCCTTAGTGTCATGGCTAAGGGAAAGAACAAAACAAAAGCATTGATGAAAGCCCCCTTGCGTATGGTGTGACCGTGGTCTTGTGCGGCCGTCGAACGTCGATGTTGATGCCGATGACGCGCTCCAATCCTCCACAAAGTCCTCTCTGAAACCCTAGCCGCACTCCCAAAAGTTGGAGAAAAAGTTCGGTCCCCAGCTCTCTCAAAAGCCTCCAAAGTCCCCTTTTTTAATGTTAAGTGCGGCTTTTAAATATGAACTTATCGGGACTTCACACGGCCGTGTGGAATTTCCACACGGGCGTGTGAAGTTTCTGGCTTGCTGAAAAATTAATTCACACGGCCGTGTGGAATTTCCACACGCCCGTGTGAATTCTCTGTAATTCTGAATTTCGGCAGAAAGTGAACAGTAGCTTGCTATAGTAACAAATCTACAGTGCTGCTATAGTAACTCGGCGAAACACTCCCGAATCCATTATTCTTCATCGAGCCCATTGATTTGGGCACACAATCAATGGTTGATCATGCCGATTGCTTTAAGTCTCCTCTTTGGTGAAGTTCTCCTAAGCAACACGAGTTAGACTTATTGTGAATGTGACTGCCTTTGTGCCCCTCTAAAGGAGGTTGGCACACACTCACAAGTCTAGGCTCGTGCCTTGTTTCTTGCTTGGTCCGAAAACCTTCCAACAACGGCAAACACGATCTAACTTCGTTTTTTTTTTCTCCAAATTAGCTCCAGAAACCTACAATGCATAAGAATACACAAATGAACACAATTTAGTGAATCTGATAAAATATATGTTCATTGTAAGATAATAACGCTTCGCGTTACTATAACATGAGCACTTATCAAACATCTATCATTTGCTCATAAGGTATAGATGACACCTCAATTGCTTCTTCAATCTCCCACACTTCAACATCAACTTCCACCTTAATTTCACCTATGTTCTCTTCCAAACTAGTGTCAATCTGAGGTAGGTCTTCTCTAGTGCGTGGCAACTCCGTCAATATATTAAAAGACACTCCTATCTTGTTTTCCATGCTTGGAAGAGATAGATGGGCACTAAAATTTTTGGAATTCAGGGCTTCAAGTTCATCGTCCGAATTCATCATAAATCTTTCAAGCACATCTTGTGTATTGAAACCCCATTCATTAAGTGGCCTACTTTGAACGACTGGAGGGTGGTAATGCCATGGTTCTTGAAAGGAGGGTTCTTGTGGCACTCCTTGGTAAGGGTGCTCCCATTGTTGAGTATAATGAGCTGTCGAATAATTTTTGTGCCCTTGCCAATATGGATAGTAGTCATTAGGGTGTGGATTGCCCTGACTTGCTCTCATGGCAGAATATTCTTCTATCGCTTCCTCAAGTGCATAGTTTCTTGTGGCCAACAATTTTTCTATGAAGTCCATGGCCCTGCGTAAATGAATAAAACAAAAATCAATAAGAAAACAAAGAAACTAAAAGAAAAATAAAACAAACAAGTATACACAAAAGGACAGGAAACACATAGAACGACAAATATTTATAAAAGGAAATAAAAATGACTAAATCAGTGAACTAAAGGTTTTCTAGCATCCTTGGAAGTCCCCGGCAACGGCGCCAAAAACTTGATGACTTGACCGCAAGCGCACGGGTCACCAAGTAATACCACTCACGCACCCGCGAGGGGGTCGTATTCCCTGGGGTCCCAAGAGCTGCTATTACTTCCCCTTAGACGGCACTGTCTAGTCTACCAATTATATGATAAAACAAGATAAGAAGATTAATAAAGAGAAAACTATGAACAGGTGGACTAAGGTGCACCACACACGCACATTAAGGAAACAATTAGCAATAAAAGTGCGAGGTCCCCGGGCGAGGATCCCCTCAGGACTACTAAAGCTAGAAGGATGCTAAAGTAATGAAGGTAATGGTGGTTAGGCCAAGAGACGTCCAAACGTAGGCCATCCCGATGGTCACGGTGATAACCCCTAATCCGGTACGAGTATTGGAATACAGAGTCTCTTCTTCCCAAATCCTCCTACGATCGCATTATGCCTAGGGAAATCTCTAATTAGGGTCAAACTCAATATCTAGGTTCTTCCCCAATGGGTGGAGGGGCACAAATACCCGATAGTCACGGCGTATTCGTACATGTATCCCTTCTATGCCAAGCGTGTCTAGTACAAGGGCGATGGTCACGCAACCATGTACAACCTAGTATTCAAACCATAGAGTTCTCATGCAATTTCATACAATAAAGAAGACAAAGCTTAGACCACAACCAAACCAAATACCAAAAATATACTCAAAACATCCAAACAAGCAAGTTCATCCCAAGTTTCACCGGATGCCCAGTGACCTTGGGAGTCTAGTTCATCATCAACAAAGGAGGATGTATACAAAACAAGAAATTCAAGGTGAAGCTCATAACAACTCCCCTTGAATGAAGACTAGAAGATGGTGATGAGAACTTGTCAGATCCGCGCCGGCAAGCTCCTAGATGCTCTCCCTCGAGTATGATCTCCTTCTCCCTTTGATTTGCTCCTCAAAAATGCCTTCTCCCTCATGCGGTCTTCGCTGTGCCCACATGGTTGCCCGCATGAGCCTCCAGACCAAGCTATTTCTTCAAGTGTTCATGCTACAGTGGTTGGTACAGTGTCACTACAGTACCCCCGGCTCGGAAACAGTGTTTTCGATGCTGATTTCTTCTCCAATTTTGTCATCGAGCTCGCTAGGACCTCATTGGTACCTGTAACACGAAAGAAACCAATTTAGACTGAAAACGAGCATCCACACATATAAAAATACTCTATTTATACGCAAACATACATGTATAATACGTACATTTAGGCGTTTATCAGGCGCTGTTACCGGGGACATGCAAGAATGCTAGGAAAACTTCTAGCTCGCTACTCTAGTCATTTTTCTTTTCTTTTGTAAAAATTCTTGTTTTCTTTTATACCTTAATTTCTTTTATTTTGTTTTGTGCACAGGGCAATGGGTTTTCGAGAAGCCTCAGCAGGTTTCAATTTTCATCTTAAAGAATGGCAAATCAATGAGTACGAGGCCTTGAAAGAAAGTTGTAGCAATCAATTAGAACATGTGTATAATCCTTATTGGCAAAGGCACATAGATTATTTGATGCATTATCACACTCAAAAGTGGAAGCCCTCTTACCATGGATTTCTACAAAAATCCCCATAATCACCAACGAAAAAGGAAATATACGACTGAAGATGTCTTAGCCAGGTTCATGCTGGTCACAGACTCTCGTTTAAAAGTGTTGGAAGCAAGCTTGCTGATTGTTCAAGCATCTATACACAAACTTGAGGAACAAGTGGTAGAACTTCTCAAGATAATTATTGAGAGCAAAAAGAGCAATAAACAAGCAATTGAGGTTCCACCTAAAGATGCTATGGGAGAAGAAAGGGGGATAGAAGAAAACCTAGACATAGAAAAATGTGAGGAGGTAGAATCTAGTCCATTAATCACAATTGAAGAAGCTAATTATCTCAACATCAATCATTCCATCCATCTGCCGATTTTGATCTTATGCACTCAAAAAATTCCGGGAATTGTATTTGAAGATGTGGGCAGAAAGATAAAGCCATCAATGAATCCACATATGCCAGGCTTGGACAATTCCCAACAAAAAATGTTTCCTTGGTGGCCTAAACACATTCTTTGGGCAATTGGAGATTATCCCACCATTGTTGAGGAAGGAAATGTGGATAGGGTGTTGAAGCCGCCCAAGAACCCACTGGTCCCAAGCTTAGATTGTTCTCAACCAAAGCTCTTTCCCTGTAGACCCAAACAATTTGGTGGGACACTCAAAGGAAGTATGGCCGGGAATCAAGAAGAAGTGGAGAGGAGGTTCAAGCCATCCAAGGATCCGCCCAAGTTCAAATTGCACAATTCTCGGCCCAAGCTATTTCCTTGGAGGCCAAAAGGTAGTTCATGCATGCTCTCCACACTTGCACCATCCCGGCAGGTACGTTTTTTTTTCCATGGTAATAGTTATGCCACATTTGGCCGGGAGGAGCACACCATCTTCAAACCTCCATGAGATAAGAGAGGTTTTAAATTTTGTATGTTCAAACCTCAATAGTCAAGCTCGTGATGTTAAACAAGCACTTCATGGGAGGCAACCCAAGGTTTTAAATTTTGTATTTTACTTCGGTTGTTTGTGTGTTTTTCATTTTTCTTAGTTTTGTGTTTGTTTTTGTGTTAATCTTTGTGTGGATGTCTCAATTTCATGATTTTACTGCTTCGATGCTTGGATGAGTATTTTAATTCATGTACGTAATTCTCGATGTATCCTTCATTTTCTAGTGATCATCTTTATGTTTTGATGAGTTTTATGGATGTAGGGCTGAGAATGTTAATTTTTGGAGGAGGTTCATAGCATTTCAAAGCGGGAAACACACATTTTGTGGGTGTGCTGGCTATATGCAGCCCGCACGCACCAGGCAGAGCAATGTGCGGGTTGTTGTGCAGCCCGCAAATCAAGCCGCATGCACCAAACAGAAGGGTATGCGGCCTGGTGTGCGGGACACACACCAGGCCGCACACGGGCCCCAGAAGGGTGTCCGGACTGTATACAGCCCGCACATAGCTATTTCAGCCTCTTTTTAGCCAAATTTTAGCATCATTGAGGGATGATTTCTTCAACATCCTTTTTCCCGATTTTTCTCCAATTTTTTTTTTATATTTCCTCATAGATAACCTCCTCATTTGACTAAAATTTCATTGATCTTAAAGTTCTCATTATTTTTGAGTTTTAATTTTGTCGATCTATTGTTTTTCATCGAGTTTTCACCAACATGTTTGAGCCTTGTCATCTAGCTTTGGGTTTAAGCCTATCTCTCATCTTTATTGATTTTCATTGTTTAAATTTGTTTTAAATCCCAAGAGTTTTGATGTGAGAATGTTGTAAACTTGAAAATGCTTACTCTTATATAATTTTTCTTCAAGTTTTACCATGTATTGACAATTTGTAAATGTTTCACTTGGGCACGCACATATCGTGTTTCATATTTCTTGTTTTCTTTATTGTTGGCTTTATTTGTTTTTGTTTGTTTGTTTGTTTTTATTTTCTTTTTGCATGTGTGATGGGTACCTAGAGATGATGTTCCTTTTTACCTTGTAGGTGAAATTGGGGCCTCAAAAACACCTTTCACCCTCGACATCTACAGGAATCATCGGTGGACACCCCGATCTCATGGACTTCAAGACTCATTATTTGAGACTCAGGGAAGTTCACGAAACCCTCTCACTTTGCTTTAATTGCATATATTTTGTCAAGCTGCTGATTTAGGTATATTGGGGACAATGTACTACTTTAAGTAGGGGGTGGACTTTTATGATTTTCGTGAACTGCTAGAATTTTTGAAAATTTTGCATGTTAGTACCAAGGATGGCATTAATGATTGCAATAGGTGTATGATAGTGTAGAACCATGATAGATCCTAAGCTATCTACAACCTTGCACTCTTAAGAATTTTATGTCAGCCTTGGCATTCCATCACTTACACACTGATAAGTGCTTGTGTTATAGTAACGCGAAGCGTTATTATCTTACAATGAACATATCTTTTATCAGATTTTATCACTAAATGGTGTACATGATGACTTCAACCGCAAGCGCACGGGTCGCCAAGTAATACCCCTCACGCACGCGCGAGGGGGTCGTATTCCCAAGGGCCAAGGAACTACTATTACTTCCCCTTCATCTATTTCCTAACCTAACAATTTTGTGATAAAAGAAAGATAAGAAGAATAACAAAGAGAAAACTATAAACAAGTGGACTAAGGCTCACCACAATAGCATTCTAAGGAAGCAAGTAACAATGAAAGTTCGAGGTCCCCGGGCGAGGATCCCCTCGGGACTACTAAAGTTAGAAGAATACTCGAATTACACAGGCAAAGGTGGTTAGGCCAAGAGACGTCCAAAGGTAGGTCACCCCGATGGTCACGGTGATAACCCCTAATCCGGTATAAGTATTGGAATACGGAATCACTTCCGCCCAAATCCTCACACGATTGCAATGGGCCTAGGGAAATCCCTAATTAAGGTCAAACACACATCTAGGCTCAACCCTAATGGTTGGAGGGGTACAAATACCCGATGGTCACGGCGTATTCGTACATGTATCCCTTCCAAACTTGGTGTGTCGAATACTAAGGCGATGGTCACGCAACCTAGTATAACCTAGAAATCGATACACAGAGTTCTCATGCATACCAATACATCAAAGTGCACCAAGCTTGAACCATAAACCACACAAATACCATACATGTAAATCAAGTATTCATACAAGCAAGTTCATCCCAAGGTTCACCGGATACCCGGCGACCTTGGGAGTCTAGTTCAACATAAATAAGGAAGAAGTCTCAAAATATAATACAAGAATGATCAAAACCAAAGAAAACCCCCTTAATGTTGACTAGATGAAGATGCTGATGGGAACTCGCGGATCGATGCCGACGAACTCCTAGATGATCTCCCTTGCGTGTGATCTTCTTCTCCCTTTGATTTGCTCCTCTAAAGTGCCTCCTCCAGCCCCTTGAAGCCCTTGAAAACCTAGATGGTGGTGGAGGAGAATGGTGGCCAAAAGACAAGAGAAATGATGCCCTAAAAGTCCTTAAAAACCCATTCCAGCGAGCTATGCGGCCTCCCATGCAGCCCCGCATGCGGGAAGAGAAAGTCATCGAGAAATCCCGAAAGTCACGTAAATGCTACAGTAAACTGCTACAGTAAATATGCTACGGTAAATCTTCTACAGTAAAACTGCTACAGCCCGTATGCGGCCTCAACAGCACCCGCATGAATCTCCTGACCAAATTCTTCGAACTTTCGTGCTACAACGATTGCTACAGCGACTGCTACAGTACCCCCTGGCTCAGGAACAGTGTTTTCGATACCGATTTCTTCTAAAATTCTGTCAACGAGCTCAAAGGGGTCTCATTGGTACCTGTAACATGAAAGAAACAAATTCAGACCAAAAACGGGCGTCAACTCATAACAAAATACACAATACATACGCCCGAATATATATAAAATACGCACATTTAGACGTTTATCAAACATCCCCACACCTAAGCGTTTGCTTGTCCCCAAGCAAACAAACATGAAGAACAGGGGCAAGAAGATAAACGACTAAATGTACGACCTCAAGCTCAATAGTAAAGAACTCCGCAAGCACAAATGGACAGAAATCAAGAAGTGAGCTGTTCAGTAAATAGTCAAGTAATATTAGTTCTGTTACTCCTCAAGTGCCCCCGTGAGTGTGTGCAAACTCCCACCTTGACAGACACCCTGGATTACCCTAGGATGACCATTCACCCCACGCACAATGAAGACGGCATTAAAGTGTTAAAGGCACCCTCAATACCAAGTTAAGAGTCCTTCGGTTCCTAAACATGACTCTAGCGCTTAAGTGACGACGCAGTAAGCACCAGGGGATCAAGACATTTTATTACTCTCACATATGTACAAACACACTTTTTTTTTTTTTTTTTTTTTTGTGAGTCCGACTAACGTAAACTGCACAAAAATCTTTCAGACGGATGCACATGCTGGCCAGGCACAAGAGCCACCCATCCTATTTGATTACACTCTACATAGACGCATTCGTGCTACACTAGCAGAGGAATACTGTCATAGACTCCTTTTTTTTTTTTTTTTTTTTTTTTTTTTTTAACATACATATATGTACAGACTAACTCTCAAATCCCCTGGTTAAACCCACAATAGTAGTTCACTTTAGGCTAAAGAAAACCATGAAGGAACACAAAAGCTCTTAAAAGAGTATTGAAAATAGAATTTAACAATCTAATGCCAAAATCATTATGATGGGTTGGTTGGAGTCTACAAGATAGAAGTGATCGTGAACAAGTATAAGGGTGCACTAAAGATGAAACAGAACTACATTCAAGCACAGGTAAAGTACAGCTCACAACTCTCATTCTACCAAGCTAGGAAGTCCTTAACAATAAAATCATAGCTATCATAGGTAATTCAAGCATGCAATTGCAAAAAATTTTAAAAGTTCACGAAAATCCAACTCCACCCCCCACTTAAAGATGCACATTGCCCGCAATGTGCCTAAGCAATAAAATGCAACAAGATAGACAATAAAAAACATAGTAGGAGGGTTTCGTGAACTTCCCCGAGTCTCAAAGCATGAGTCTTGAAATCCATGAGATCGGGGTGACAACCAACGGTTCTTGTACAAAATGGAGGAAGAAAGTGTGCTTGATGCCCCTATTCCACCCTGCAAGGTAGAAAGAAACATCATCTCAAGGCATCCAATCTCACACACAAAAAGAAAACACAAAAAGGAAACAAGAACAAACAAAAACACAAACACAAACACTAACACAAGAAAAACAAAGGAACAAAACATCATCCAAGCAAGACCATGTGCAATCAATATCATGATGGTCAATTCTCTCTTATTGCAAGTGTTGCCAAGGGGTGACATAGATGAGACAAGATCAGTCCAACATACAAGAAAATCAAGGGCATCTCATGATGGAGTGTGAAAGAATTCAGGAAATGCTACAGTAACTCCTAAAAAAAATTTGCAAGAGCTTCCCTTGGACATGGAGCATAAAATTTTTTACAAAGCTTTCAAATTTCTCCAAAAACCCACAAAAACAACAAACAACCAATCTCCCACAACATTTGCATCCATTCAACTTGAAAAATAGGAGAAAGGAAGAAGATACATTCATGCTCAACAAATAGGGTTTAGAAAGGGGTACCTTGGAAAGTCGGTGAAGATGATGACAAAACTCCCAATAAATCATGCAAATTAAGTCCTTGGAAGTAGGAGATCCGTGTAGAGGAAGAAAAATGGAGAAAAATGGTGAAAGAATGAGGGAAAACGGATGAGAAATGAGAGAGATATGTGGAAAATGGTGAAGGGGTACATAACTTATCATTCAGCCCGAGTGTCCATGCGGCCCCTTGTGCGGCCGCATGGTACCCCGCATCAGGCTCGGGAAAATTCATGCGGTTCCTTGTGCGGCCGCATGACAGGCCGCACAAGGCTCGGGAAAAAACATGCGGCCTGCTATGCGGCCGCATAGCAGGCCGCACAACTCTCTGCATGCAAATATGGGTACCAAACACCCCAAAATCGCATAAAAACAATGCCGAAATCACCCACAACACCCAAAACATGATGTTTGATGCATGAAGATGAATGATAACACAAAGAACTCACAAGAACAATGAACAAACACAAGTAAATAAATTATGAAAAACGACACATGCAATGAATTTTTATGCTTGGGTTGCCTCCCAAGAAGCGCTTGTTTAACGTCATTAGCTCGACGTGTTTTACCTCAAGGGGGCTTGAAGACGGTGTGTTCCTCCCGGCTAGAAGTGGCATAAGAACTACCAAGAAAAGTGAAGCGTACCTTCCGGGATGGTGCCAAAGTGGAGACCAAGCATGAGTTACCTTTTGGCCTCCAATGAAAGAGCTTGGGCCGG
Organism: Dioscorea alata; assembly: GCA_020875875.1. Classification (NCBI taxonomy): domain Eukaryota; kingdom Viridiplantae; phylum Streptophyta; class Magnoliopsida; order Dioscoreales; family Dioscoreaceae; genus Dioscorea; species Dioscorea alata. The sequence continues at coordinate 11,441,341 of CM037025.1, read as the reverse complement.
GCATTACACAATTTAAACTTTGGCGGATCCTTGGATGGCTTGAACCTCCTCCTCGCCTCTACTTTGGTCCCGGCTGAATTTCCTTGGAGCATCCACAAAGCTTGTTTTGGCCTCCAAGAGAATAAGTAAGGTTGAAAAAAACTCAAGCTTGGCATGGGTGGGTCCTTGGGGGGTGTAAACCTCCTACCCACATCTCCTTCTTCAACCATTGTCAATCTTCCTTTAATTACCCACAAGAATCGTTTGAGCCTCCAAGGAAATAGTTTTGGTTGGGACGTGTCTAACCTCGGCATAGGTGGGTCATTGGATGGCTTCAACCGCCAACCCACGATTTCTTTTGTCCCAAGTGGTTCTTTCTTGTGCTTGGTTTTCTTGTTAGATTTTATGCAAACGGCTTGCTCAAGTGCTATCAATAGTGCTCTTTTGACTCCTTCAACCTCCAATATACCAAAGTTCTCTTCCTTGTCATTATAGGTTGTAGTTGGGCCTTCCATTATTGGTTCACGAATTTGTTGTTCAACTCGGCTCTCTAGCTTGTGAAGAGAAGCTTGCATAGCCGAAAGTGCGGCATGAACGACCTCAAATCTAGCTTTATATTCGGCATCAAGGACCGAGTGTTGTTCAGATTGGGCCCTAGCAAGATGTCCAACCTGGCTCTCAAGGGAATGAATAGAGGCTTGGACATTTCTCAATACGGTGCCAAATTCATCAAACCTTCTGTCTATCCTTTCAAACTTTGCCTCCGTGGTGATTATGAATCGCGCCAAGACCTCCTCAGTAGTATATCTCCTTTCTTGCGATGCTCCATGGTTAGGACTTGGAGGGCAATTTTGAGCTTGCATTTGTCAAGAATAGTGTACCTCGCACAAAAAAGAAAGAAAGCACAGAGTGAAACAAAGAAAAACTAAACAAACAAAATAGATAACAAAACAGTATGTACAACAAGAAAAAACAAAGTGGCTAGAGCAATAGACTACAGGTTTTCCTAGTATTCCTTGTGAGTCCCCGGCAACGGCGCCAAAAACTTGATGACTTCAACCGCAAGCGCACTGGTCACCAAGTAATACCCCTCACGCACGCGCGAGGGGGTCGTATTCCAAAGGGCCAAGGAACTACTATTACTTCCCCTTCATCTATTTCCTAACCTAACAATTTTGTGATAAAAGAAAGATAAGAAGAATAACAAAGAGAAAACTATAAACAAGTGGACTAAGGCTCACCACAATAGCATTCTAAGGAAGCAAGTAACAATGAAAGTTCGAGGTCCCCGGGCGAGGATCCCCTCGGGACTACTAAAGCTAGAAGAATACTCGAATTACACAGGCAAAGGTGGTTAGGCCAAGAGACGTCCAAAGGTAGGTCACCCCGATGGTCACGGTGATAACCCCTAATCCGGTATAAGTATTGGAATACGGAATCACTTCCGCCCAAATCCTCACACAATTGCAATGGGCCTAGGGAAATCCCTAATTAAGGTCAAACACACATCTAGGCTCAACCCTAATGGTTGGAGGGGTATAAATACCCGATGGTCACGGCGTATTTGTACATGTATCCCTTCCAAACTTGGTGTGTCTAATACTAAGGCGATGGTCACGCAACCTAGTATAACCTAGAAATCGATACACAGAGTTCTCATGCATACCAATACATCAAAGTGCACCAAGCTTGAACCATAAACCACACAAATACCATACATGTAAATCAAGTATTCATACAAGCAAGTTCATCCCAAGGTTCACCGGATACCCGGCGACCTTGGGAGTCTAGTTCAACATAAATAAGGAAGAAGTCTCAAAATATAATACAAGAATGATCAAAACCAAAGAAAACCCCCTTAATGTTGACTAGATGAAGATGCTGATGGGAACTCGCGGATCGATGCCGACGAACTCCTAGATGATCTCCCTTGCGTGTGATCTTCTTCTCCCTTTGATTTGCTCCTCTAAAGTGCCTCCTCCAGCCCCTTGAAGCCCTTGAAAACCTAGATGGTGGTGGAGGAGAATGGTGGCCAAAAGACAAGAGAAATGATGCCCTAAAAGTCCTTAAAAACCCATTCCAGCGAGCTATGCGGCCTCCCATGCGGCCCCGCATGCGGGGAGAGAAAGTCATCGAGAAATCCCGAAAGTCGCGTAAACTACTACAGTAAACTGCTACAGTAAACCTTCTACAGTAAAACTGCTACAGCCCGTATGCGGCCTCAACAGCACCCGCATGGTAACCCGCATGAATCTCCTGACCAAATTCTTCGAACTTTCGTGCTACAGCGATTGCTACAGCGACTGCTACAGTACCCCCTGGCTCAGGAACAGTGTTTTCGATACCGATTTCTTCTAAAATTCTGTCAACGAGCTCAAAGGGGTCTCATTGGTACCTGTAACATGAAAGAAACAAATTCAGACCAAAAACGGGCGTCAACTCATAACAAAATACACAATACATACGCCCGAATATATATAAAATACGTACATTTAGACGTTTATCAGTACATTTGTGTATTCTTATGCATTGTAGGTTTATGGAGCTAATTTGGAGAAGAAGAACGGAGTTAGATCGTGTTCGCCGTTGTTGGGAAGTTTTCGAACCAAGCAAGGAAGAAGGCATGAGCCTAGACTTGTGAGTATGTGCCAACCACTTTTGGAGGGGCACAAAGGCAGTCACATTCACAACAAGTCTAACTCGTGTAGTTTAGGAGAACTTCACCAAGAAAGAGACTTGAAGTAATCGGCACGATCTACCATTGATTGTGTGTGTGCCAACATCCTTTGTGAGTGTAGCAGCACTGTAGGGGTTACTGTAGCAAAACACTGTTCACTTTCGGCCGAATTTCAGAATTCCAGAGAATTCACACGGGCGTGTGGAATTAACACACTGCCGTGTGAATTAATTTTTCAGCATACAGAAACTTCACACGCCCGTGTGTTAATTCCACACGGCCGTGTGAAGTCCCGATAAGTCCAAAATTTAAAGCCACACTCAGCATTATAAAAGCCCGATTTGGAGGCTTTTGAGATATTATCTTTTGACTGATCTTTCTCCCCAACTTTTGGAGAGTGCGGCTAGGGTTTCGGAGAGGAATTTGTGGAGGATTGGAGAGCGCCATCGGCATCGACATCGACGTTTAACGGCCGCACAAGACCACGGCCACACCATACGCAAGGGGTTTTCATCAATGCTTTTGTTTCATTCTTTCTTTCATATTTTGATGAACGTGTACAGCTCCATGAGGAGCTAAACCCCTCATGGGTATTCGGACTCTTAAACCCTAGGATTTTTATGTTTCTATGACATTGCTATTATGCTTTTCCATTATTGATGAATAAATTCGAGTTTCAATTTTAATTTTCTTTTGTTATTGTTTTCTCTTAGCCAGGACACTAAGGATTGAGAACAATCTAGGTTATCCTTTAGAGGGGTTGATGAGCTTGCGCGCGACTAGCTACAGAGCTAGCACGCGACTCCCCGGCCGCAAGTGCACGGGTCGTCAAGTAATAAACCTCACGAGGAGGGTCGTATTCCCAAGGGCCCGAGATCTACTATTACTTCCTTTTGGGAGTCACTTTCTAGTCGATCGAAACAGGGTTGAAGCAATATTAAAATAATAAAAACAAGTAAAGAAATGCAAATAAGATAAAACTCAATCCGGAATAAAATAGAGATGAAGAATCCAATAATTATGGAAGGCCTCGGGCGAGGATTCCCCCGGGAGAAGACTAAATACGAATGACCAAGATAATTATAAAACTAGGGTTGGCTTGGTTTCGGTCCGCTAGACTCGGATGTCGACTACCCCGGAACCTCCGTAGTGTAGCCCTAATCCAGTACGGGTTTCTCTATCCAGAAAATACCCCTACGATGTCAATGAGAACAAGGAGTCTTGATTAGGGTTAATCTAATGCACGCTCTCGGCTAAATTAACCCTAATCGCGCGGGAGGCTATTAACACCCGGAACCTCCGGTGTATTAATACATGTTACCCTCTTTAACTCACAAAGGACCTAATACAAGCTAGCATCCCGCCAAACAAGTATCATTCAAAATCAATTCTACGGAATCCATCCATTGTAGAATGAACAACATGATGATGAATTAAAACCAAACAATCAAACTAACACATTCATTTAAAGCAAAATATAGGTCATTCATACAAAGTCTCCTCCCAAGGTTCACCGGGAGCCCGGCGGCCTTGGGAGGTTTAGTTCAACATCACAAAACTAAGGAGCTCATCATACAACAATTCCATCCAATAAAAACAAGAAAAACCCCCTCGAAGATGTCGACTAGGGTTGATGGCGTAGCTCGTCGGATCCGCGCCGGCGAGCCCTATGAAGCTTCTCAACGTCTTCCCCTTCTTCTCTCCTTCGAATCTAGCCGAAAATCCCTCCAAAATCCCTCAAGAAATGGTGAAATGAAGTCTAGGACAAGTGGAGGCCGGATGAGAACCCAAAAATCCCTCAAAAACTCTTCAGAACAAGCATATATAGCCTGAAGGTGTGCGGGCACTGTGCGGGCCGCACAGTGCCCGCACAGCCTTCTGGCTGTGCTGTGCGGCCAGTGTGCGGGCCGCACACTGGCCGCACACCTCTCTGTCTCCCTTGTGCGGCCACTGTGCGGGCCGCACAGTGGCCGCACACGGCCGAGAAAATGTGTCCGTGTGCGGCGCGTCGGCTTCCAGGGTGCTCCAACTCTTCGTTTCTTCTTCAATCTTCCCCGGAATGACACGAATACGGTCGAAACTTGCGCACTTGGTCCTCGAAACCCTGAAATGAAAATAAAACATCAAGTGCGCAAAAACTCATCGAAAATACACATAAGTTGCATGAATGTACAAGAACATCATAGCTAAAACATGATGTATTTTGGCACTTATCAAATACCCCCCACTTAAGCATTTGCTTGTCCCCAAGCAAACGGACATGGAGAACCAGAGATAATCATAAGTGACAAAATACATAACCTCCGGCCAGAGATGGAAGTATCATAGCCAAAGTGAAACTCAAAATATTAAGCAAAGACCACTTGAGATGATTCACGCATTCATTGGCCGTGTCGTGCTGTGTGTGTGCAAATCCCCTAGTTCGAAGCCCTGTAGTCCAAACAAGGTAGACAGGACCCCGAGGACCACTTCTTGAAGCAATTCACGCCACCTAGTGGAATACGGCCTTGAGGTGGTAGAAATACTTCTAGTAGAGTCCTAAGGATCCTTCCTCTTATTCTCGAACAAATACCGGTCGAATTTTATTTTTCTGTACACAATTCTTTACCTTTTTCTTTTTCTGGGACTAACATGAACTGCAAATCCACATTACCTGGAGCTTTGCACATTCATGTAAACGCGCTCATGTCCTTATAGCTTTTGGCGAGAGGAACACTCTGGTTAGGAGCCAGAACCCCAGGTTACTTCGCTATTAGGACAGAGGAGCACTGTCCACGTTTTTATTCACTTTGCCTCTTTTTTTTTTTTTTTTTTTTTTTTTTTTTTTTTTTTTTTTTTTTTTTTTTTTTTTTACCGTATTGCAAAAAAGAACAAGAAGAAGGTCCTTAAAACCCTATTAGAAGGTATTCTAACACGTCAAGGCGCGAAACCACTAGTATGGGTTAGCAACTAAGAGGGTCACGAAAGTGCTGTGGTTCCTCGCCTAGATGTCCAGGGTTCTACCTAAGGGAATAGTGCGAGAATTGCCTAGAATGACATGAAAATCTCAAGTGTGCAGGGTCATAAAAAGCTTAGCATTTATCATGATTTCGAGCTATAATACAATCACAATTAAGTACGCCATCCTAGGTTTACAATCATGCAACAAGTCAAGAATTAAAAATTTTCATACAAGTTCACGAAACAAGTAACGAAGATCAGACATGCATAGCCACCCCCCACTTAAAGCAGTACATTGCCCTCAATGTACATTGATCAGCAGTACAGAAAAATTTATGCATGGAAAATAAAGAGGGTGGTGTCATGAACTTCCCCGAGAAATTGGTAATGAGCTTTGCAAGGCACGAGCTCGGGGTGACCATCACCATGGCTACAAGCGAAGTGGAGAGAAAGAAAAATGGACGTCTTGGTCTACCTACAAGGAGAAAAGACGTCGAGTCAAGCATCCATCAACCACACAGAAATTGAAGACAAGAAACACGGTTTACAAGAGCAACAAGAGTTTTTAAGCGATAGAATAAAACAACACTCAACAAACTAAGTTGTAAGGATAAGCCCTAGACAACTAGATTAATACAACAAACGCAAGCACACAAGAGACAACAATAAAAAGAACAGAAACGGAAATAGCAATAAAAAGAACAGGAACAGAGGAGAGCCTGGGAGCCTCAATCCCAGTCATCCCAGTCGTCAGTAGAAGCTGGTGGTGCAGAAAATGGTGGAGAGTGGGGTTGATGCTGCAAGAGGGCCAGGATGTCCTGTTGGCCCTGCAAAAGGTTAAGTTGCCCCTGGATGATCCGAGAAATATCTTCTCCCTGACGCCGCTGTATGTCTCGCAAATCTTGTATATCACGCTGTAACTCTGCAGGGGAAACAGTGCGATTGGAACTCGATTGAGCTTGGTCACCCTGAGGAATATCCGGTGTACTCTGGTTGTCGTCGGAATTGAGGAGGCTCTCATGAGAAACGACAAAATAGGATGGAAATGTTTGTCTTTCCTTTGCCCCAGAACTGCTCCCACTGCAAAATCACTAGCGTCACACATTAATTCGAATGGTAGCTCCCAGTTTGGTGCGATGAGGATAGGTGCCCGGATAAGTTGATTCTTTAGTGTAGTGAAGGCAGTCAAACACTCCGGGGTGAAATTGAACGGCACATCCTTCTCAAGGAGCTTAGTCAACGGTTTTGCAATCTTAGAAAAATCTCTTATAAATCTCCTGTAAAACCCGGCATGCCCCAGAAAACTTCTAATTGCCTTGACACATGTTGGAGGAGGGAGCTTCTCAATGGCAGAGATTTTTGCCTTGTCTACTTCAATGCCATCACCTGAAATTTTATGTCCCAGAACTATACCCTCCTTTACCATAAAGTGGCATTTTTCCCAGCTCAGCACCAAGTTGGTTTCCTCACATCGTTCCAGAACACGCTCCAAGTTTTTCAAACACAAGTCAAATGAGCTCCCATACACTGAGAAGTCATCCATGAACACTTCCATCGTGTTTTCAACCATGTCCTCGAAGATAGCAAGCATGCATCTCTGAAATGTGGCAGGGGCATTGCACAACCCGAAAGGCATTCTGCGGTAAGCAAATGTACCATAAGGGCAGGTGAAAGTGGTTTTCTCTTCAGGGGCAATGGGAATTTGAAAGTACCCGGAAAAACCATCAAGAAAGCAATAGTATTCGTGTCCGGCCAACCTTTCGAGCATCTGATCAATGAACGGAAGAGGGAAATGATCCTTGCGAGTGGCGTCATTGAGCTTTCTATAATCAATACAGACTCTCCAACCAGTGACCTGCCTAGTAGGGATGAGCTCATTCTTCTCGTTAGTCACTACTGTCATGCCCCCTTTCTTTGGTACCACCTGGGTGGGACTGACCCAAGCACTATCGGAGATTGGGTAGATTATGCCGGCGTCTAGCAGTTTGATCACTTCAGCTTTTACCACTTCTTTCATATTCGGGTTTAACCTCCGTTGCGGGAGGGCCGACGGCTTGTGGTTGTCTTCCATTAGAATTTTATGAGTGCAGAAAGATGGATTTATCCCCCGGATATCTGAAATCTTCCACGCCAACGCCCGCTTGTGCCTCTTTAACACCTTTAAGAGTTCATTCTTGTGCTCTGTTGACAGGCTAGAGGAAATTATCACTGGTAACTTAAGATTTCCATCAAGAAATGCGTATTCAAGGTGTGGGGGTAATTCCTTCAACTCCAATTCTGGTGGTTCATCGACAGATGGCTTTAGTCTGTTCATGTTATCACGTTGTATTCTCTCAAATTCTTCCATCTCATCATCAATAGAGTTGTCAGATTCAGATTCATCTTGCACCTCGCACACAGACTACTTAGGAGGCAAAAAAGTGGTAAACTCGTGATCTGTGGTCGGCTGCCGGTTGTGAGCTCCGTTCTGAACAGAATTTACATACTCGGCTCCACTCATGAATCGCGAAAAAAATTCGTTGTTGCTGAGAGTACAATCATCCTGATCCGTAGTCTTCAAATTAGAGCCTTCATTATGAACCAGAAACTGCCTTTTCCATTGATCCAAGTAGTGAGAAGTAGGTTCACTCAAGTATTGATCCATCGATGTGAAGGTTTAAAATGGGGTACCTGGAAATGCACAAGAGACAAAGAGAGAGATATTAGTGAATAATTACAAATGAAAGCGAAATGACTAGAGCAATGATCCAAAAGTTTTCCTAGTATTCTCGGATGTTCCCCGGCAACGGCGCCAAAAACTTGATGAGCTTGCGCGCGACTAGCTACAGAGCTAGCACGCGACTCCCCGGCCGCAAGTGCACGGGTCGTCAAGTAATAAACCTCACGAGGAGGGTCGTATTCCCAAGGGCCCGAGATTTACTATTACTTCCTTTTGGGAGTCACTTTCTAGTCGATCGAAACAGGGTTGAAGCAATATTAAAATAATAAAAACAAGTAAAGAAATGCAAATAAGATAAAACTCAATCCGGAATAAAATAGAGATGAAGAATCCAATAATTATGGAAGGCCTCGGGCGAGGATTCCCCCGGGAGAAGACTAAATACGAATGACCAAGATAATTATAAAACTAGGGTTGGCTTGGTTTCGGTCCGCTAGACTCGGATGTCGATTACCCCGGAACCTCCGTAGTGTAGCCCTAATCTAGTACGGGTTTCTCTATCCAGAAAATACCCCTACGATGTCAATGAGAACAAGGAGTCTTGATTAGGGTTAATCTAATGCACGCTCTCGGCTAAATTAACCCTAATCGCGCGGGAGGCTATTAACACCCGGAACCTCCGGTGTATTAATACATGTTACCCTCTTTAACTCATCAAAGGACCTAATACAAGCTAGCATCCTGCCAAACAAGTATCATTCAAAATCAATTCTACGGAATCCATCCATTGTAGAATGAACAACATGATGATGAATTAAAACCAAACAATCAAACTAACACATTCATTTAAAGCAAAATATAGGTCATTCATACAAAGTCTCCTCCCAAGGTTCACCGGGAGCCCGGCGGCCTTGGGAGGTTTAGTTCAACATCACAAAACTAAGGAGCTCATCATACAACAATTCCATCCAATAAAAACAAGAAAAACCCCCTCGAAGATGTCGACTAGGGTTGATGGCGTAGCTCGTCGGATCCGCGCCGGCGAGCCCTATGAAGCTTCTCAACGTCTTCCCCTTCTTCTCTCCTTCGAATCTAGCCGAAAATCCCTCCAAAATCCCTCAAGAAATGGTGAAATGAAGTCTAGGACAAGTGGAGGCCGGATGAGAACCCAAAAATCCCTCAAAAACTCTTCAGAACAAGCATATATAGCCCGAAGGTGTGCGGGCACTGTGCGGGCCGCACAGTGCCCGCACAGCCTTCTGGCTGTGCTGTGCGGCCAGTGTGCGGGCCGCACACTGGCCGCACACCTCTCTGTCTCCCTTGTGCGGGCACTGTGCGGGCCGCACAGTGGCCGCACACGGCCGAGAAAATGTGTCCGTGTGCGGCGCGTCGGCTTCCAGGGTGCTCCAACTCTTCGTTTCTTCTTCAATCTTCCCCGGAATGACACGAATACGGTCGAAACTTGCGCACTTGGTCCTCGAAACCCTGAAATGAAAATAAAACATCAAGTGCGTAAAACCTCATCGAAAATACACATAAGTTGCATGAATGTACAAGAACATCATAGCTAAAACATGATGTATTTTGGCACTTATCAGGGGTGACAACTCCTATAGGGTTAGACTACTTAAGATTGAAGAAAGTTGAGAGGGAGAGTTGTGAGGTAGCGATGTATGCCCTTTCCCTTCCGGTGTGATTTCTCCCTACCTCCGTTTCCTTGATTTATTAGCGGTTGAGATAGAGTGAAGTGCTAGGTAGATAAACTCCCCTGGGGCTTAGTTGCGCAAGCAACAGAGTGAAGGGTTGACGTGAATTCTATGCACTGGGGCTTAATTTAGACTAGGGTTCTTCCACCTGGACCAAAGGGGTAGAACTATACATAGGAACAGGTTTTATCACTGGGAATCCCTAAAGCTTAAAGCAATCCTGCGTAGTGTTAGGCTTAGACAGAGTGAAGGGTTGACGTGAATCCTAATGCCGGGACATAGTGTTTGGGTTAGTCACGGTTGACCTTAGGTTTGAGACCGTGTGTTTAAGGATATCCTCGACTCAATTAACATCAATAGGAAAGTATAATAGCATAGTCTTGCACTAGAAGCATAAGTCCTAGAGGTAAATTGTCCGGATACCCTATTTCATTCATTGCTAGTCCTTCTCCTTCTACTTTTACTTGCACTTTCTTGTCTTACATCCCTCTATTTACTTTCTTATCTTTTATTTTAATTGATTCCATAATTCTCTCATCAAACCGATTATCACTTTTCGTACACCGCATAACTAAATAGCGAATTCTGGTGTTCTAAATCCCTATTCCCTGTGGATTCGACTACCCACTCACCAGGGTAATTTTATTACTTCGACAAGCCCGTGCACTTGCGGGATACACGCAAGGGGTTGTGTCAAGCACTCTAGCTTGTTAATGTAGCTAAACACTGTAGTGAGCTACTGTTCACTTTCTGCCGAAAATCAAGATTCCAGAGTGTTCACATGGGCGTGTGGAAATTCCACACGGCCGTGTGAATTAATTTTCCAGCAACCTGAATCTTTACACAGGCGTGTGGAAATTGGACACGGCCGTGTGAAGCCCAATAAGTCAAATTTTATAGCCGCGACTCAATATTATAAAAGCCCGAGTTGGAGACTTTTTGAGGATCTTTTTGACCTAACTTTCTCTCCAACTTATGGAGAGTACGGCAAGGGTTTTGGAGAGGACTTTGTGGAGGTTTGGAGCGTGTCATCGACATCGTCATCGACGCTCGGCGGCCGCACAAGACCACGGCCACACCATCCGCAAGGGGGTTTTCATCAATGTCTTTAATTTGTGCTTTCTTTCATATTTTGATGAAGATGTATAGCTCCATGAGGAGCTAAAACCCTCGTGGGTATTCGGACTTGTAAAACCCTAGGATTATTATGTTTCTATGACATTGCTATTATGCTTTTCCATTATTGATGAATAAATTCGAGTTTCAATTTTAATTATCTCTTTCAATTGTTTTCCCTTAGCCATGACACTAGGGTTGAGAACAATCTAGGTTGTCCTTTGGAGATGTGACAACTCCTATAGGATTAGACTACTTAAGATTGAAGAGGGCTGAGAGGGTGAGTCGTGAGGTAGCGAAGCGTCCCCTTTCCCCTCCGGTGTGATTTCTCCCTACCTCTGTATTCCTTGATTTCTTAGCGGTCGAGATAGAGTGAAGTTCTAGGTAGATAAACTCCCCTAGTGCTTAGTTGCACAAATAACAGAGTGAAGGGTTGACTTGAATCCTAAGCACTGTGGCTTAATCTAGACTAGGGTTCTTCCGCCTGGACCAAAGGTTTAGAACTACACATAGGAACATGTTTTATCACTAGGAATCCCTAGAGCTTAAAGCAATCCCACGTAGTGTAAGGCTTAGGTAGATATACTCCCCTTGGGCTTAGTTGCGTGAGCGACAGAGTGAAGGGTTGACGTGAATCCTAATGCCGGGTCATAGTCTTGGGGTTAGTCACGGTTGACCTTAGGTTTGGGACTGTGAGTTTAAGGATATCCTCGATTCAATTAACATCAATAGGAAAGTATAATAGCATAGTCTTGCACTAGAAGCATAAGTCCTAGAGGTAGCTTGTCCGGATACCCTATTTCATTCATTGCTAGTCTTTCCCTAATTCACTTCTACTTGCACTTTCTTGCCTTCCATCTCTCTATTTAATTTCTTGCTTTTTATTATATTTGCTTCCATAATTCACTCATCAATTCTATTATCACTCTTTCATACACCGCACAACTAAATAGCGAAATCTTGTGTCTTAAATCCCTATTCCTTGTGGATTCGACTACCCACTCACCAGTGTAAATTTAATTACTTCGACAAGCCCATGCACTTGCGGGATACACGCAATGGGTCGTGTCAAGTTTTTGGCACCGTTGTCGGGGAATACGCGTATTTTTTATACTTTTTTTTGCTACTTTAGTTATTCACTTCATTTTCTATTTCACACTTTCTTTATCTATCATTGTTCTTATTTTTCTTTTTCTTTGTTTTGGCTTCAGGTTATGACCCGTGGGAACCCTTCGATTCTTGTTGAAGGAGACCCGGATATTGGTAGAAGAATGAATCATAAAGGGAAAGAACCTGTGGAAGAGCATTCCAAGCAAGCTAGTATAGATTCAGATGGGTCAGAAGCAATGGCAGAACAGAATGAACAACAGAGGGACATTGTACGATTTTGCTAGATCTGCGATAATGGGGACCTAATCAAGCATTGTGAGGCCCCCAATTACCGTGAACAACTTTTAGTTGAAGCCGTCGTTCATTCAAATGTTGCAACAGTCAGCACAATTTAATGGGTTGGCCGATAAAGATCCCAACAACCATCTAGAGAACTTCCTCGAAGTGTGTGACATGTTGAAGATTAACGGAGTAACGGACGACAGGATTCACTTAAGAGCCTTCCCATTTTCATTGAAGGGAAAAGTAAGGCATTGGCTATATTCATTACCGAGAGCATCTATCACTACATGGGAGGAGATGGTCGAGGCGTTCTTGGCTAGGTATTTCCCTCCGGGAAAATCAGCAAGGCTCCGTAATGAGATCTCATCCTTCATACAGATGGAATTTGAGTCTCTATTCGAGACATGGGATAGGTTCAAAGAGCCACTTCGGAAGTGCACGCAACATGGATTCCCCGAGTGGATGATCATCCATACCTTTTACAGCGGGTTAAATCCGAGTGCCAAGCAACTTTTAGATGCGGCGGCAGGAGGAACTCTAGGAAGCAATACTCCCGGTAAAGCCCAGCACCTTATTGAAAAGATGGCTATCAATAGCTATCAATGGAACACAAGGCACCGAAAAAAGGTGGTCAGAATTCATGAGGTTGATGCAGTTACATCATTGGCGGCAAAGGTGGAATCACTGAGTAAGAAGTTGGATGCTCTAACTTCACCAAGAGTTGAGGCCATTACTACTTGTAACGGTTGTGGGAGGAGGTCACGCTTCGAGTGATTGTCCGATTGCTATTGGAGGCACTAGTACGGTGGAACAGGCTGATTTTGTGGGGAATGCTTATAGAGGACAAGGCCAAGGCGACCCGTACAGTGGTACTTACAACCTGGGGTGGAAGAACCACCCAAATTTCTTAGGGAGCAACCAAGGGCAGTCACAACAAAAGAACAATGCACCACCGGGATTTCAAGGTTAACAAGCATCGAACTTAGAAGGCCGAGTGACCGGGCTAGAGGGGAAGATGACTGATCTTGAGATAGCTCTCACAAGGTTTATTACTTCGTCGGATGCTAGATTCCAATCAGTAGAACCTACACTTCGCAATCACACCGCCTCCCTACACAACTTGGAGAATCAAGTGGGGCAAATTGCGAAGACATTGGCGGAAAGACTTCAAGGTAGTTTGCCTAGCAACACGGAGACCAATCTGAGAGAGAAACTGAAGCCAATTACCTTGAGGAGTGGAAAAGAGGTCGAGAGAAATCTCCCTCTAGAGAAGACACAAGAGACACTCGAGGTCGTGGAGATAGAGGAAGGAACGACAAAGGAAAAAGAGGTGGCACCCCCACCCTACAAGTCGAGGATTCCCTATCTTTCATGATTGAAGAATGACCAAGAGAACGAACAATACAAGAAATTTTTGGGAATTTTCAAGCAATTGCACATCAACATACCATTCGCGGAAGCATTGGCCCAAATGCCAAAGTACGTGAAGTTCTTGAAGGACCTCTTGACCAATAAGAGGAAATTGGAGGAGAGTGCATCGGTCATCCTTGATGCGAATTGCTCGACTGTATTGCAAAAGAACATGCCGAGCAAGAGAAAAGATCCCCGAAAGTTTCATCATACCATGCAACATTTGCAACTTCGGTGAAGAGATGGCATTAGCCGACTCGAGGGCAAGCATCAATGTCATGCCCTACACTTTCTGCCAAAAGCTAGGCTTGGGCGAGCCTAGACCCACTCGGATGACACTTCAACTTACAGATCGATCGGTGAGTCATCCGAGAGGAATTGTGGAAGACGTGTTGGTGAAAGTCGACAAATACATATTTCCTGTTGACTTCGTGGTGTTAGATGTCAATGAGGATGTCGAGGTTCCATTGATCCTTGGAAGGTCATTCTTGCGCACTTCTAAGCCTTTGATTGACATGGACGGTAGGGAGCTCACATTGCCAGTGGGAGAAGACAAGCTTACATACCGCCTTGCCGAAGCCATGAGACACTCTCTTAACTTTGATGATACTTTATATTTTCTTGACACCACCGATGAACTAATTGATGATTATGTGCAGGAAATGTTAAACCCAGATCCATATGAAAGGTGGGTGGACCAAGAAGTGGAGATTGAAGAAGAAGTACTTTCGCTTGGTCTAGTCAAGACAGACATCAAGTTGGAGACGGAGCGTATGAAGAAGATGCTTCAGAGGATGAAGAGGTCAAAAAGATGCCACAAGAAGAACCCCAACAAAAAGGGGGATGAGCATTCAAGGAGTAAGGGTGTTTCACACTTTTGTGGTAACAAATTCAATAACTCTCCCTCTACTCTACAAAGGTTATGTAATGCATGCTTTCAGGTTGTAGGGAAGAGGGCAACCTCCATTCATGAACCTCCATAAGGTAAGGCAGGTACGTCAAGCTAAGTGATGTTACACAAGCGCTTCTTGGGAGGCAACCCAAGGTTATACAGCTTTTCTAGGATCTAGTTTAGTTTTAGCATGAATAAAAGCATTAGTTTTGGTATCCTAAATTTTTAATGCATGTGCTGTGATATTTTTGTAGATTGTTGAAGTTTTCATGTGCCTAAATGATAATTGATGAAGTTTGAGTCTGTTGAGCATGTTTTCCATGGTATCTGGTCGTGTTTTGATGGTTTTCACAGGCTCCAAGCATCGCAATTGTGTTTCTAAATTTTTCTGTGAGTCTGTGAATTTTTCTAAGTAAACCAGAGAACACACACGGCCTTGTGGAATTAACACACGGGCGTGTGTTTCCATTTAGGGCTCAACAAGAGAGGGCATAGGGGCATGACCTTGCCCCTGTGAAAAACCTCAGAAGAGGCACACGGCCGTGTGAAATTTCCACACGGCTGTGTGACATCCTGCAGAACTTAAACTCTTGTTCCAGAGAGTCCACAGGTGCGTGATACTGCCCCTGTGAGTGCCTATGTCTTCCATGACACGGCCGTGTGGCAGCTTCCCACGGCCGTGTAAAATTTTGCAGAGAGTCCCTTTCAATCCTGAGAACACACAGGGGCGTGTGGCTGCCCCTGTCAGAGAACTTGTGAAAGGCACATGGCTGTGTGGATACTTTACACGGCCATGTGAAACACTTAGAGTTCTTGGGACGAACTAGAGAGGCCACAGGGGCGTGTGGGAGCGCATGTGGCCGGCCTTGTGTTCTTGGCCAGGTTGGGCACATGGGCGTGTAGAATTTCCACACGGCCGTGTGATAATTACCAGAGACCTCAGAAGTTTTCCCGAGAGTCCCCAGGGGTGTATTTCTGCCCCTGTGAGCTCCCATGTGAAGGCACATGGGCGTGTAGGGTAGTTCAAAGAGTAACCCTAGTGCACACAGGGGCGTGTACCGGCCCCTGTGAACCCTAATTTCAGAGGCACACTGCCGTGTGGGATTTCCACACGGTCGTGTGGATTCCCAGAACTTCAAAAGCCGAGCGTTTTCTTTTGGATTTCAGTTGTGCTTCTTTACCTTTCCACTCTAAATACTCTCTGACTATTTCTATCGCTTTCCCGATCTTCTCTGATTTTTCTAGATGTTTTATTTGGAGTTTTCCGGCCGATTTCAAGGTTTTCTTCATCCACACCTTCGGTAACAGACTTGAACATTTTTTCTTCTTCAATTCTTGATTTATTTGTTCTTCTTAGTTATTTCGCTTGTATTGAATGATTACACTATAGGTGAGCATGTTTAGAAAGAATCTATAATGAATTAGAGTGTAAAAACAAGATTTTTAGCCCCACGGCCGTGGAGCTCTGTCCGCCTGATGACCCACATGGGCGTTTGTAATTTCCACACGGCCGTGTGGATTTCTGCAGATTGAGCATTTCAATTGCTTTCGATCGTTTCTTTTTCTCAATCTTGCAGATATGGCTTCTAGGCCTAAGAAATCGGCAGGGAAGCATCCTCGTGAGCAGGCTCCATCCCCTGATCAACCTGAATTCAGCGTTACTGAGCACCAGACGCGATTCGAGCGGCTATCGCGACTCAAGTTTGGTCAGACACGTTATCCAGATTTGAGCACGGTCAAGGAGATACAGGGGGAACAGAGCATCGCCGATGAGATTAAGGAGATGCTCGCTGTGGGTAGCTGGGGCCGTTTATTATCCATTCAAGTGCCAGCTATCAGATCACTTACACTTGAGGTTCTTTCATCCTTTGAGTTCGACCGAGGGTATGACAGCTTTACAAATACAGATACTATCTAGTTCCGTGCACTTGGTTAGCACTTCACATTGAGTGTGACTCAGTTCTCGATCAGGATGGGCCTCTATGACGAGGTTTTCACTAACACAGAGGAGTACGCGGTGCTACCTACAGACTATTCGGGTACCTTGACCCCCCCATCACGCGTACAGTAGATTATGGTGTCAGGGATAGTATGAGCCAGGGATGTCCAAGGCCACATGTTTGACCAGGGCTTAGGTACCTCCATGCCATTCTGAGCCGATCAGTGAGCGGCCGGGGAGACAGTACAGTGGTCTTGAGCCGTCAGGAGCTTCTGTACCTGTACTCGATGGTGGAGAGCGAGCCACTTCACCTGGGGCACATCATTGTCGAGTAAATCCGCTACCAGGGCCAGTACCCCATGGTCGGAGTCATCTTTGCGGGCCCGTATATTGCCCGTTTGATCATTGGCCTGGGACTACGAGACAAGGTGCGCAGGGACGAGAAGATTTCCGTACCGGTTCCGCTCAGTAGAGAGACTCTGAGGATGATGGGGATGGTCCGTAGATTAGGACCAGGAGTTTACACTATGATCATCCCCCACTCAGAATCTATAGAGGAGGAGCAGGCCGAGGGGTCCAATACAGCATCAGAGCCACCCCTAGGGCAGACAGAGACTAAGGCACCATCCACGGCACCGGAGCCATCTCCAGTACGGATATTTTCTCCTTCTCGAGGCTAGGACAGGTTTGAGCTCCTCGAGAGTGCTGTAGGCATTATGTAGGTAGAGTTGGCCGAGATGAGGGCCACACAGGTAGCAGAGTTCACCAAGATGAGGACCACACAGGCGACACATTTCGCGAACATATCGGCACAGCTTGCCACTGTTATGCAGTTCTTCAAGCGATCTGTGGTGCGGCCCCGACGGATCCCATCACCATCTCCATCACCATCAGCTGATCCACCAGCGACTGTAGAGCCCGCAGCGGTAGCAGCAGCACCTGAGTCATCGACACAGGACACCGACACTGAGGCGTCGTAGTTTATTTTAGTTTTTCTTTCTTTTGCACTTTTATTTTCTTATGTTGGACTTGTAGTACTCAAAAAGGACTCTCATTCTGAGTTTATCTTTTATTTTTCGTTTATTTGTCTCGAGTTGTATTTCATTTCTATATCTTTATATACTCAAGTTATAGTTTTTGATTCTTCTTGAGCTATACTGAACCCTTGTGAATGTGTGTAGATGGTCTTGGATTTAAGGAATTTGAGGAATAGTCATAGGCACGGTCATGGGACCGTGTGTGCTTCACAAAACCATTGAGACTCAACTCTCAATGTACCTAGCTCCATCAAACGCAACACTTGGAGTTCAGGGGAGTAATGTTTCAATTTCTTACACTTGGAGTTCAGGGGATACAACCCGCAAGTGCACGGAGTCGTCAAGTAATACCCCTCACGCACGCGCGAGGGGGTCGTATTCCCAAGGGCCCGAGAATCTACACTTACTCTTTGTATGATTGTTTGGCCGATTTCGACGATCCCTTGCGTGTATCCTGCAAGTGCATGGGCTTGTCAAAGTAATAAAATTACTTTGGTTAGTGGGTAGTCGAATCCACAGGGAATAGGGATTTAAAACACAAGATTTCACTATTTAGTTGTGTGGTGTACGAAAAGTGATAATAAGATTGGTGAGTGAATTATGGAAGCAATGAGAATAAAAGACAAGAAATTAAATAGAGAGATGGAAGACAAGAAATTGCAAGTAGAAGTGAATTAGAGAAAGACTAGCAATAGATGAAATAGGGTATCCGGACAAGCTACCTCTAGGACTTATGTTTGTAGTGCAAGACTATGCCATTATACTTTCCTATTGATGCTAATTGAGTCGAGGAAATCCTTAAACTCACGGTCCCAAACCTAAGGTCAACCGTGACTAACCCCAATACTATGTCCCGGCATTAGGATTCACGTCAACCCTTCACTCCGTTGCTCACGCAACTAAGTCTCAGGGGAGTCTATCTACCTAAGTCTAACACTACGTGCGATTGTTTTAAGCTCTAGGGATTCCTAGTGATAAAACTTGTTCCTATATGTAGTTCTAACCCTTTGGTCTAAGTGAAAGAACCCTAGTCTAGATTAAGCCCCGAACTACGACGCCTCATCTCGACCGTTAATAAATCAAGGAAAACGGAGATAGGGAGAAATCACACAAAAGGGGAAAGGGGACGCTTCGCTATCTCACGACTCACCCCCTCAACCCTACTCAATCCTAAGTAGTCTAACCCTATAGGAGTTGACACACCTAGAGATGGGCACGGGCCGGTTAACCGGGCCCGCCGGGTCCGGGTCGGTTTTTAGCCGGCTCCTAACCGGCCCGTGTAACAGTAGTAACCCACCGGGCCGGGTTGACCCGGCGGGCCCGGCGGGTCACGGGTCGGCCGAAAGCAACCCGGACCCGGCCCGTGAGGTTTTTTAACCCGCCGGGCCCGACGTTTTTTTTTTTTTGATTTTTTTTAATTATTATATTAAAATTAAAAAATTAAAGTTGTTGATGGGATTCGAATCTTGGTAACTTTATAAAATACTTCATCTACTAACCATCCTTTCAAACATTTCTTTTGAGTATAAATATTAAAAAAATATATAAAATTTGAAAACTGGTTTGGAACAGGGCTTGACCCGCCGGGTCAAGCCCAGTTCCAAACAAGGTTTTGACCCGGCGGATTGACCCAGAGGGTTGACCCTCCGGGTCACGGGTTGGGGAACCCCAACCCGTAACCGGCCCGTCTACAGTACGGGCCGGTTACGGGTCATTGAACCGGCGGGCCGGTTTTTTTTTGGGCCCGTGCCCACCTCTTGTCACACCTCCAAAGGGTAATCTAGATTGCTCTCAACCCTAGTGTCACGGCTAAGGGAAAACAATAGCAAAAGATAATTAAAATTGAAACTCAAATTTATTCATCAATAATGGAAAAGCATAATAATAATGTCATAGAAACATAATAATCCTAGGGTTTTACAAGTCCGAATACCCACAAGGGGTTTACTTCTCATGGAGCTATACATGTTCATCAAAGTATAAAATAAAGCACAAATTAAAAACATTGATGAAAACTCCCTTGCGTATTGTGTGGCTGTGGTCTTGTGCGGCCGCCGGTCATCGGTGACGATACCGATGACGCGCTCTAAACCTCCACGAAGTCCTCTCCGAAACTCTAGCCACACTCTCCCGAAGTTGGGGAGAAAGTTAGGTCAAAAGATGTTTTGAAAGTCTCCAAATCGCGCTTTTATAATGTTGAGTGCGGCTTTAAATTCGAACTTATCATGACTTCACACGGCCGTGTGTAATTTCCACACGCCAGTGTGAAGTTTCTGGCTTGCTTGAAAATTAATTCACACGGCCGTGTGGAATTTCCACATGCCCGTGTGAACTCTCTGAAATCCTGATTTCCACAAGCTACAGTGCTGGTGTAGTAACTCGCCGAAACGCTCCCGAATCCGTTATTCTTCATCGAGGCCATTGATTTGGGCACACAATCAATGGTTGATCGTGTCGATTGCTTCAAGTCTCCTCCTTGGTGAAGTTCTCCTAAGAAACACGAGTTAGACTTATTGTGAATGTGACTGCCTTTGTGCCCCTCCAAAGGAGGTTGGCACACACTCACAAGTCTAGGCTCGTGCCTTGTTCCTTACATGGTCTAAAAACTTTCCAACAACAGCGAAGATGATATAACTTGGTTCTTTTTCTCTAAATTAGCTCCACAAACCTACCCTGCATAAGAATACACAAATGCACACAATTTAGTGATAAAATCTGATAAAAGATATGTTCATTGTAAGATAATAACGCTTCGCGTTACTATAACACGAGCACTTATCAAATCCCACCACACTTAAGCTTTTACTTGTCCTCAAGCAAAATAGAACATGGAAGTACTTGGGAGAAGCAATTGAAAGTGCTCGGCCTTAGGTTCATCAAAAGTATGCAAAAGAATCATTCTACAAGTAAGGGGAAATCAAAACATTGCATAAGGTTATCATTGCTCTAGCTAAAAACTTGAATAAAAAAGGATAACAACTCGAAAACGTGTAAGTGTGTGCGAATTAACTCAAGAGAACCAACGAGTACACCTCAAACTCTTGTTACAAGGACTTATTTATATACACAAAGTAAGGAAGTAGTAGCTTCACTCTACCTCTAAGTTAGCCCTTTCTTAGGCGGCCGCCAAAGGTGGCTTTCACACTTTCGAGGAGGTAGCTCTTTCTACCGGGGTGGTAGCTTTCACGCTTCCCATGAGATAGCTCTTTCTCTCATTAGGGCATAACATGTATCCGACTTATGAGAGTAGCTTCATACTTAATAGAAAGTAGCTCTTTCCACCCCAAATGTAAAGCTTAAACTAATATTCACAAGCTCACAAGTTTTTTTTTTTTAGCTACATAGAACTTCACAACTTACTAAAGTATTACTAAACTAGTCCTTAAAACTTCGAGTTCGATTTTCCAAAAGATTTCAAGAGTGAGTAGTGCAATAGGGTGTAATCGAGCAAAAATCCCCTAAAATTCAAGTAAAACTAGAGCATGATAGGATACAATGTTAAAAATTCTCCTAAACTATAAGAATAGAACCGTTGCAACTAAGGTGAACCGCCATAGGCTACATGATCATAAACAATTGAACGCACAAGTAAAGGTGTGCGTAATGTGAATCCCTCCCCCCCCACTTAAGATGTATATTATCCCCAATGTACACATGTAAGCACAATAAAAATAAAGCAATGAAAAACAATTAGTGTGGAAGTTGGCAATTGAAACAATACTCCCCTGAACTCCAAGTGTTGCATTTGATGGAGCTAGGTTCATTGAGAGTTGAGTCTCAATGGTTTGTGGAGCACACACATTCCCATGACCGTGCTTATGACTATTCCTCAAATTCCTTAAATCCAAGACCATCTGCACACATACACAAGGGTTCAGTATAGCTTAAGAGAAATCAAAATAAAGCTCGAGTATATAAAGATATAAAAATGAAATACAACTCGAGACAAAATAGAGAAAATAAAAGCAACCCCAGAAGGAGAGTCATTTCTGGGTAACACAAGTCCAATAGAATACGAAAATAAAAAGTACAACTGCAACAAAATAAAAATAAAAATAAAACTAAGACACCTCAGCGTCGGTATCCTGCTGTGGATCCTCTGGTGCTTCCGTTGCTGCTTCTGGCTCTGTGGGTAGATCTGCTGCTGGTGGAGATGGAGAAGGTGGAGATGGGGTGATGGGATCCGTCGAGACCGCACCACAGATCGCTTGAAGAACTGAATAACCGTGGCAAGCTGTGCCGATATCTGAGCAAACTGTGATGCCTGTGTGGCCCTAATCTCTGCGAACTCTGTCGCCTGTGCGGCGCTCATCTCGGCCAACTCTGCCTGCATGATACCCATAGCACTCTTGAGGCGCTCGAACTTGTCCTGGCCTCGAGAAGGAGAAAAGATGCGCACTGGAGGTGGCTCCGGTGCTGTGGGTGGTGCCTCGGCCTCTGCCTGCCCTGGGGGTGGACATCACGCTGCCTGTGACCCCTCAGCTGGATAAGCTTCGGGCTAGTTCAGTGCATAAGTTTGATAATGTTTCTTGGCCATGCCCATTTGTCTCAACATCTCCAGGCTGATAGGAGAAGGTATGACAGTCTTCTATATCCCTCTAATCGCCGCCCGAAGGCCCATTCCCTTCATAAGTCTTGTAAAGTATGGTCCTGAAAAGATAACTCCAAGCCTTGGGTACTGCCCCAGATAATGTATATACTCTGTGAGAATGTAACCAAGATGAAGCGGCTCGTTCTGTACCATCGAATGTAGGTAGAGGAGCTCCTGCCGGCTAAGGACCCTTGTACTGTCACCCCGGCCGCTTACTGACCTACTCAGAATAGCGTGAATGTATCTATAGGCTGGCCGCGATAGACAAGTAGCCTTAGATATCCCTGGCTCATATTGCCCCTGTCCACATAATACTTGGTAAGCTCCTTGAGGTGTCAAATTGCCGGGGTAGTCAGTCGGAAGGTTCTCGTATTCCTCTGTCTCAGTGAAGGCTTCATTGTACAAACCTATATGGATGGAAAACTGCGTCACTAACATACTATACTCGTGCCCAAAACCCTGAAACTGTATAGCATTGTCACTCTTCAACCCTCTACTTGATTTGTCAAACTCAAAAGACGATAGCACCTCCAAAGTAAGCATACGGTTAGCTGGGTCTCGAATAAACAGCAAGCTCTTCCAACTCCCTACTGCGACAAGCTCTTCAATCTCATCCGCCATATCATTACCCCATTCAGCTGTTCTTAAGCAGTCTATGTCCAAGTATCGAGATTGCCCAAACTTGAGTTTCGCCAATCTTCTATATCTTTCTCGGTGCTCAGACGTAATGATGTTTGTCGGTTCTGGAGAGTGTTCTCATGCCCTCTTGTTGGTTTCTTTCTTTGACCTGGGTGCCATTCTTTAAAAGAATTCAAAAGGAAATCAATCAATTTATCATGAAAATTCATTCTACTAGGATCGACACGGCCGTGTGGATTGTCGGGCGGACATGGTTGCAAGGATGTGGACTCAAATCTCCATGTTCACACAAAAATTCGTTTTAACACCTTTGTAATCTTATTCGCAAATGGTTTGATCATGCAAAACAAGCGAAATAATTAATATGAACGAATTAAATCCGGATTGATAAAGAAGAAGGGTTTGACGTTCTTACCGACGGTGTGGATGGGGAAAACTTCGAAATCGGTCGGAAAACTTCAAATAAAACCTCAAAAACGCTCAGAGATGGTCGGAATATCTATAGCGAGGATCGGAGAGTTTTTCTGAGTGGAGAAAACTAGAGGCACAAGTGTAAATCAAAGAAATATTGCGATATTTGAAGTTCTGGGTTTTCACACGGCCGTGTCGTAGTTACACATGACCGTGGGTCTCTGAATTAAGGGTTCATATGGGCCAGCATATGCCCCTGTGTGCAATCTGTTTTCTTTTTGGACTAACCCACACAGGCGTGTGTTAATTCCACACGCCCGAGTGCCTTCACAAGAGACTCCACAGGGGCTGGTACGCGCCCCTGTGGATTCACGGGAAACACAGAAGGTCTCTGGAAAATGTCAAACGACCGTGTGAAAATTCCACATGCCCATGTGCTCAACCTGGCCAAGAACACAAGGCCGGCCACAGGGGTTCTCACACGCCCCTGTGGCTTCTCTGGTTTGTGAATACGCCACACAGCCGTGTGCCTTTCACAGCCGTGTGCCTTTCACAAGCTCTCCCACAGAGGCAGCCACACGCCTCTGTGTATTCTTTGGAAAAAGAGGATTCTCTGTAGAATTTCACACGGCCGTGGGAAGATGCCACACCGCCGTGTCTCGGAAGACATGGGCACTCACAGGGGCACTAATACGCCCCTGTGGATTCTCTGGAATGAGAGTGTAAGTTCTGCAGGTTCTCACACGGCCGTGTGCCCTTCGGAGATTTTTCATAGGGGCAAGGTCACGCCCCTGTGCCCTCTCTGGTTGAGCCCTAAGTGATAACACATGCTAGTGTGAAAATTCCACACGGCCGTATGTTTTCTCTCGTTTACTTAGAAAAATTCACAGGCTTATAGAAAAATTCAGAAACATAAATACGATGCTTAAGGCCAGTGAAAACCATAAAGACACGACCTGATACCATGGAAAACATGCTCAACCGACTCAAACTTCATCAATTTATCGTTTAGGCACACGAAAACATCAACAATCCACAATAAAATCACAGCATATACACATGAAGATCAGGACATCAAAACTAAGACTTTTATTCATGCTAAAAGTAAACTAACTAGAAAAGCATGTAAAAACCTTGGGTTGTCTCCCAAGAAGCTCTTGTTTAATGTCACTTAGTGATATGAATCGATCCGCAAGCGCACGGGTCGCCAAGTAATACCCCTCACGCAAGCGCGAGGGGGTCGTATTCCCTGGGGTCCCAAGAGCTGCTATTACTCCCCTCTAGATAAAGAAAACAAACAAAAGAAAAGCTATAAACACTTGGACTAAGGCACACAATAATAGCACATTAAGGAAACAAGTAGCAATGAAAGTTCGAGGTCCCCGAGCGAGGATCCCCTCGAGACTACTAAAGCCAGAAAGATGCTTGAATGACACAGACAACGGTGGTTTTGAGCCAAGACATATCCTAAGATAGATTAACCCGATGGTCACGGTGAAAACCCCTAATCCGGTATGAGTATTGGAATACGGAATCACTTCCGCCCAAATCCTCACACGATTGCATTAAGAATAGGGAAACCTCAAATTAGGGCCGAACACAACCTAGGTCTAGCCCTAATGGTTGGAGGGGTATGAAATACCCGATGGTCACAGTGTATACATACATGTATCCCTTCTAAGCCTAGTGTGTCTAGTACAAGGGCGATGGTCACGCTACCAAGTACAACCTAGAAGTTGAAATACAGAGTTCTCATGCAAATCAACACATTAAAGATCACAAGGCATAGACACAAACCACACAAATGCCATAAATGCAATCAAAACATCAATACAAGCAAGTTCATCCCAAGGTTCACCGGATCCCCGGTGACCTTGAGAGTCTAGTTCATCATCAATAAAGGAGAATGTATACAAAACAAGAAATACAAGATGAAACTCATAACAACTCCCCTCAAATGAAGACTAGAAGGTGGTGATGAGAACTTGTCGGATCCGCGCCGGCAAGCTCCTAGATGCTCTCCCTCGAGTATGATCTCCTTCTCCCTTTGATTTGCTCCTCAAAAATGCCTTCTCCCGCAGCCTTGATGTCCTAGGTGATGATGGAGGAGAAGAGGTGGCCAAAGACCCAAAGAAAAGTGCCCTAATCCCCTTTAAAAACAACTTTCGGGATGCTATGCGGCCTCCTATGCGGCCCCGCATGCGGGGAGAGAAAGTTTCCGAGAAATCACAAAAATCGTTTAAGTTGCTACAGTGCCGCTACAGTAAATTGCTGCAGTACCGTATGCGGCCTCTGCAGTGCCCACATGGTAGCCCGCATGAACCTCCAGACTTAGCCGTTTCGCCAAAGTTTTCGTGCTACAGTGGTTGCTACAGTCGCTACAGTGCCAGGGCTCGAAAATAGTGTTTTCCTTGCTGATTTCTTCTAAAATCTCGTTGTCGAGCTCCCCACGGTGACTTTTGTACCTGTAACACGAAATAAACCAATTTAAACCGAAAACGGGCATCGACACATATAAAAATACTCGATAAATACGCAAACATACATAAATAATACGTACAGTTAGGCGTTTATCAAACATCCCCACACCTAAGCGTTTGCTTGTCCCCAAGCAAACAAACATGAAGAACAGGGGCAAGAAGATAAACCACTAACTGTACGACCTCAAGCTCAATAGTAAAGAACTTCACAAGCACAAATGGACAGAAATTAAGAAGTGAGTTGTTCAATGAATAGTTAGGTAATATTAGTTCTGTTTCTACTCAAGTGTCCCCATGAGTGTGTGCTAACTCCCACCTTGACCTCCACACCCTGGATTACCCACGGATGACCATTCACCCCACGTACAATGAATACGGCATTAAAGTGTTAAAGGTACCCTCAATACCCAATTAAGAGTCCTTCGGGTCCTAAATAAAACTCTGGCTCTTAAGTGATCATGCAACAGGTTTCAGGGGACACATACGAGATGCTTTTATTCCTTACTTGCATATATACATTCTTTTACTTTACTTATTATTTTTTTTTCCTCTGAGTCCGACTAACGTAGACTGCACAAAAATCTTTCAGACGGATGCACATGCTGGCTAGGCACAAGAGCCACCCATCCTACTTGATTACAGTCCACATAGACGCATTCATGCTGTACTAGCAGAGGAATACTGTCTTAGACTCCACTTTTTTTTTCTCTTTCTCTTTTTTTTTTTTCACAAACAAGTATCTCGTATCCCCTGAAATAGAACCTGTTAAACAATCTCACTTGAGGCCAAAGAAAACAACGACGGACCTCAAAGGCTCTTAAAAGTGCATTGAAAATAGACTTTAACAATTTAATGCCAAAAACATTGCAATGGGTTGGTTGGAATGTACAAGGTGGAAGTGATCGTGAACAGGTATAAAGGTGCACTAAAGGTGAAACAGAACTACATTCAAGCACAGGTAAAGTACAGCTCACAACTATCATTCTACCAAGCTAGGAAGTCCTTAACAATAAAATCATAGCTATCATAGGCAATTCAAGCATGCAATTGCAAAAATTTTCAAAGTTCACGAAAATCCAACTCCACCCCCCACTTAAAGATGCACATTGCCCTCAATGTGCCTAAGCAATAAAATACAACAATATAGACAATAAAAACATAGTAGGAGGGTTTCGTGAACTTCCCCGAGTCTCAAAGCATGAGTCTTGAAGTCCATGAGATCGGGGTGACCACTGACGCTTCCTGTAGAAAATGGAGAAAGAAAGGGTGCCCGATGTCCAAATTCCACCCTGCAAGGTAGAAACGAACATCAACTCAAGGCATCTGATCACACACCCAAAAAGAAAATACAAAAACAAACAAGAACAAAAACAAACACAACAAACAACAAACAACTAACAAACAACTAACAAAAGAGAAACAATGGAACAAAACATCATCCAAGCAAGTTCTTTGTGCAATCAAGATCATGAAGTCCAATTCTTTTTATTTCAAGTGTTGCCAAGGGGTGACATAGATAGATACAAGATCAGTCCAACATACAAGAAAATCAAGGGCATCTCATGATGGAGTGTGAAAGAATTCAGGAAATGCTACACTAACTCCAAAAAAAAAATTTGCAAGAGCTTCCCTTGGACATGGAGCATAAAAATTTTTACAAAGCTTTCAAATTTCTCCAAAAACAACAAACAACCAATCTCCCACAACATTTTCATCCATTCAACTTGAAAAATAGGAGAAAGGAAGAAGATACATTCATGCTCAACAACTAGGGTTTAGAAAGGGGTACCTAGGAAAGTCGGTGAAGATGATGGAAAACTTCCCAATAAATCATGCAAATTAAGTCCATGGAAGTAGGATATCCGTGTAGAGGAAGGAAAATGGAGAAAAACAGTGAAAGAATGAGGGGAAACGGATGAGAAATGAGAAAGTTATGAAGGAAATGGTGAAGGGGTACCCAATATAAAGTTCTGCCCGAGGGTCATGCGGGGTCTTGTGCGGCCGCATAGCAGGCCGCACCAGTCTCAGGATTTTTCATGCGGTTTCTTGTGCGGCCGCATAGCAGGCCGCACCAGTCTCTGGATGGGGCATGCGGCCTGCTATGCGGGCGCATAACAGGCCGCATGGATGGCTATAGAGCCCCATGCACTAAAAATGCTCAAAAACCAACCCGAGAAAAGCTCGTACTCATCCTAGCACTAAAAAATCACATGAAAACAAAGCCGAATTCACCCACAACAACCAAAACATGATATTTGATGCATGAAGATGAATGATAACACAAACGAATCACAAGTACCATGAATGAACACAAGTAAACAAATTATGAAAAATGACTAACTAACCACAATCACATACTTGAAAACAAAGAACACTCAAGCAAACGAACACACCAAAATATGAAAACACACATGTTATGAATTGTAATGCTTTGGTTGCCTCCCAAGAAGCGCTTGTTTAACGTCATTAGCTCGACGTACCTTTTTCTTACCTAAGGAGGCTTGAAAACGGTGTGTTCAACCCGGCAAGAGGTTGCATAAGAACTACCAAGAAATACGAAACATACCTTCCGGGGTGATGTAAATTTGGAGGCAATGCTTGAGGTACCTTTTGGCCTCCATGGAAAAAGCTTGGGCCGGGAGTTGTGCAATTTAAACTTGGGCGGATCCTTAGACGGCTTGAACCTCCTCCCCGCTTCTTCTTTTGTCCCGGCAAGAATTCCTTTGAGATGCCCTTGACCTACCCATAAGTGTTGTTTGGGTTTCCAAGGGAACAAATTGGGTTGAGAACTTGTCAATCTTTGCATAGGTGGATCAATTGGTGGCTTTAACATCCTTTCCACAATTTTTTTCTCAACCAAGTCATAATGAACTTCAATTGCCCATAAAGTTTGCTTTGGCCGCCAAGGAAAAATTTTTGGTTGGGAATTGTCCAAGCCCGGCATTGGTGGGTTCAAGGATGACCTTAGCCTCTCCCCCACATCTTCAAATACAATTCCCGGAATTTTCTCTTTGCACTTGAAAATTATTGATTGTCTTGTTGAATGATCAATGTTGAGGCAAGTAGCGTCTTCAAATGTTGTCGATGGAGCTTCTTCCACTTCCTCAAATTCTTCCATGGCCATGATGTCATCCTCCTCTCTCTCTTCTTCAACTACACCATGAATTGGAACATCTATCATTTGCTCACAAGGTATAGATGATACCTCAACCGCTTCTTCAATCTCCCACACCTCAACATCGATTTCCACCTTAATTTCACCTATGTTCTCTTCCAAACTAGTGTCAATCTGAGGTAGGTCATCTCTAATGCGTGCCAACTCCGTCGATATATTGGAAGACACTCCTATCTTGTTTTCCATGCTTGGAGGAGACAGATGGGCACTAAAAGTTTTGGAATTCAGGGCTTCACGTTCAGCATCATAATTCATCATAAATCTTTCAAACACATCTTGTGTATTGAAACCCCATTCATTAAGTGGCCTACTTTGAACAATTGGGGGGTGGTAATTCCATGGTTCTTGAAAGGAGGGTTCTTGTGGCAATCCTTGGTAAGGGTGCTCCCATTCTTGAGTATAATGAGCTATCAAAAAATTTTGGTGCCCTGCCAATATGGATAGTAGTCATTACGAGGTGGATTGCTCTGGCGTGCTCTCATGGCAGAATATTCTTCCATCGCTTTCTCAAATACAGAGTTTCTTGTGGCCAATAGTCTTTCTCTGTTGTCCATGGCCCTGTATAAGCAAACAAAATTAAAATTAATACGCTATCAAAGAAAACAAGAAAGAAGTAAAATAAATGAATACACACAAAATGGTAAAGGACCCATACAAAGACCAAAATATACAAAAGGAAATAAAAATGACTAAATCAGTGAACTAAAGGTTTTCCTAGCATCCTTGGAAGTCCCCGGCAACGGCGCCAAAAACTTGATATGAATCGATCCGCAAGCGCACGGGTCGCCAAGTAATACCCCTCACGCAAGCGCGAGGGGGTCGTATTCCCTGGGGTCCCAAGAGCTGCTATTACTCCCCTCTAGATGACACTGTCTAGTCTACCAGATATAGATTTAAAACAAGATAAAGAAAACAAACAAAAGAAAAGCTATAAACACTTGGACTAAGGCACACCATAATAGCACATTAAGGAAACAAGTAGCAATGAAAGTTCGAGGTCCCCGAGCGAGGATCCCCTCGGGACTACTAAAGCCAGAAAGATGCTTGAATGACACAGGCAACGGTGGTTTTGAGCCAAGAGATATCCTAAGATAGATTAACCCGATGGTCACGGTGAAAACCCCTAATCCGGTATGAGTATTGGAATACGGAATCACTTCCGCCCAAATCCTCACACGATTGCATTAAGAATAGGGAAACCTCAAATTAGGGCCGAACACAACTTAGGTCTAGCCCTAATGGTTGGAGGGGTATGAAATACCCGATGGTCACGGTGTATACATACATGTATCCCTTCTAAGCCTAGTGTGTCTAGTACAAGGGCGATGGTCACGCTACCAAGTACAACCTAGAAGTTGAAATACAGAGTTCTCATGCAAATCAACACATCAAAGATCACAAGGCTTAGACACAAACCACACAAATGCCACAAATGCAATCAAAACATCAATACAAGCAAGTTCATCCCAAGGTTCACCGGATGCCCGGTGACCTTGAGAGTCTAGTTCATCATCAACAAAGGAGAATGTATACAAAACAAGAAATACAAGATGAAGCTCATAACAAAGCCTATAAATTTTTCTAAGTTGTCCAGAGAAAACACACGGCCGTGTGGAATTTCCACACGGCCGTGTGACTCATCTCAGAGCTCATCCCGAGCATCACAGGGGCCGTGTAGCTGCCCCTGTGAGCGACCCAGTGAAGGGCACACGGCCGTGTGGATGTCTCAC
This sequence comes from Dioscorea alata, assembly GCA_020875875.1. Taxonomy (NCBI): domain Eukaryota; kingdom Viridiplantae; phylum Streptophyta; class Magnoliopsida; order Dioscoreales; family Dioscoreaceae; genus Dioscorea; species Dioscorea alata. The sequence continues at coordinate 11,410,568 of CM037025.1, read as the reverse complement.
GCGGCCGTGTGACATTTTGCAGAACTTCAGCTCTTATTCCAGAGAGTCCACAGGGGCGTGTGGTGCCCCTGTGAGTGCCCATGTGTTAAGGCACACGGCCGTGTGGCAAGTTCACACGGCCGTGTGAAATTCTGCAGAAACTTCCCTTCCAACCCGAGAAAACACAAGGGCGTGTGGCAGCCCCTGTGAGAGAGCTTGTGAAAGGCACACGGCCGTGTGGATGTCTCACATGGCCGTGTAGAACACTTAGAGTTTTTCGGGATATCCAGAGAGGCCACAGGGGCGTGTGGGTGCCCCTGTGGCCGGCCTTGTACTTGGCCAGGTTGGGCACACGGCCGTGTGGAATTTCCACACGGCTGTGTGTATGTTCTTCAGAGTCAAACAGAGGAAACACAGGGGGGTGTGACAGCCCCTGTGAACCTTACTGGGACTGAATGACAATGAGTAAGGATATCCCATCCTTCCTTGCGCGATACACATTTCCGAACTATATGATTGATAAACGCGTAACTGTACGTATTATTTATGTATGTTCGCGTATTTTCTGAGTATTTTTATAGATGTGGATGCCCGTTTTCGGTCTAAATTGGTTTATTTCATGTTACAGGTACAAAAGATACCGTGGGGAGCTCGACAACGAAATTCTATGAGAAATCGGCAAAGAAAACACCATTTTCAAGTCCATGCTACTGTAGTAGCATTGTAGCACGAGATTTTGGCGAAACGGCTAAGTCTGGAATTTCATACGGGCGCTGGACTGCCCGCATACAGCTCCTGTAGCAGTGGTACTGTAGCTAAGTACTGTAGCAGCGGTACTCACTGCAGCAACTTACACGAAACTTGGGGTGCTACAGTACCGTATTTCGGCCCGTATGCCAGCCCGCATAAGTTGCTGGAATTGGGTTTTTAAAGGGAGAGAGTTCATTTTTTCAAAGGAGGAAGCCCTAGGTCTTGAGCATACTTGCCACCACCTTCATATCGGAGCTAGGAGCTACCGTCGGAGGACATTTCCGGGGAGAGAACGATAAGGAGAGCGACATACGATGAGATCCACCTTCTTGATCAATAGTTGAGAGGAAAATCGACAAGGGAAGCCACCTCTTTGGTGGCATCGTTGGAACGTCATTCGGCCTCTACCTTTTGAGGGGGTGTTCTTGTCTTTGTATTTGGTTGTTTCTATGTATTATCTTGTGTATTTTGTATTCATGGGCAACTAAACCCCAAGGTCACCGGATGTAGGTGAACCTTGGGGGTGAACTTGTGTAGGATGGTTGCTTGACTTGATTTATGCATTTTGGTACTTGTTTGTGAACCTTGTTTGGTGTATTTGAATGCTTGGTATGCATGAGAACTCCGTGTATCAATGTTTAGAAAATGCTAGGAAGCATGACCATTGCCCTAGTATTAGTCTCACCAAGCTTGGTAGGGATACATGTATGAATACGCCGTGACCATCGGGTATTTATACCCCTCCAATTGTTAGGGTTGACCTAGATTGTGTCTTCTCCCTAACTTTAGAAACCTTTTGCTCTCTTTGCAATCGTGTGAGGATTCGAGCGGAAGGAATTCCGTACTCGATACTTGCACCGGATTAGGGACCAATTTCCGTGATCATCGGGTTGGTCTAACTTCGGGTTTCTCGGTCCAAACTACCCATTTGCATGCTAGTTAAGGCAACCCCCGCACTTTAGTAGTCCCCTTGGTAATCCTCATCCATGACCCTCTCTTTACATTGTTTTACCCCTCGATTATTGCCTCCACCTTAGAGCATTTTATTTGCATGTTAATCATCTTTTTAATTTATTTTGCACAACACTTGACTTGATCGGCCAAACAATCATACGAAGAGGAAGTAAGGGTAGATTCTCGGGCCCTTGGGAATACGACCCCCTCGCGCGTGCGTGAGAAGTATTACTTGACGACCCCGTGCACTTGCGGGTCGACCACCAAGTTTTTGGCGCTGTTGCCGGGGACCCACGAGAGATATCCGGAAAACTTAGAGTTGGTTGATTTGGCCATTGTTTTGTTTCGTGTTTTTCATCATTGTATATATTTCGCCATTCTTCCTTTTGCATTTTCATTTCCTTGTTTTCTTCAATTTCTAAGTTTTGGATCTTGTTATCTTGCGAGGTACCCATCTTATGACACGAGCAAGTCAAGCAAACTTAGTTGAACCAGACGACGAAATCGAACGAACCTTGCATCAACGATTGAGAGAAACAACGGAAAGTTCAAGGCGACAAGAAATTTGGGTTGAGTCTAGTGAACCCTCCGTCATGGCCGAACCAAGAAGAATATTGTCCGATTACGAGAGGCCCCAATTCACCGGTGAGGAGTTCAGTGTGCAAGCCCCAACTGTGCCAACTAATAATTTTGAAATCAAGGCGAGCACAATAGGAACGATTCAAAATTCAGTCCAGTTCGATGTTTTGGCCGATGAAGACCCACATGCCCACCTGTCCCGCTTCCTCCAAATATGCTCCACTTTCAAGATTAATTCAGTGTCCGACGATGCCATAAAATTGAGGTTATTCCCGTTCAGTTTGAGAGGAGCAGCATATCGTTGGCTTACTTCTTTGGCCCCTGGATCGATCACTACATGGAAGGAGATGGTCGAGAAGTTCCTTGCCCGTTATTTCCCTCCAAGCAAGGCTGCACGACTAAGGCAAGAGATTTCATCTTTTAGGTAGGGGGATTCAGAAACACAAATGCCCAAGTATGCTAAGTTCATGAAAGACCTCATCACGAACAAAAGAAAACTAGAGGATGTGGACTCGGTGACATTATCAGGGAATTGCTCCGCTTTAATTCAAAAGAAGTTGCCCAAGAAACTCAATGATCCCGGCAGTTTCATCATACCGTGTGTACTTGGTGAAGGAATACATGAGAATGCTTTAGCCGACTCGGGAGTGATAAGTGCTTGTGTTATAGTAATACGAAGTATTATTATCTTACATTGAGCATTACTTTTCTCAGATTTAATCACTAATTAGTGTGTATTTGTGTTCTTTTGTGCATTGTAGGGTTGTGGAGAAAAATACTGTAGCAAGCTACTGTTCACTTTCTGCCGAAATTTAGAATCACATAGAGTTCACACGGGCGTGTGGAAATTCTACACGGTAAAGCACTGTAGCAAAAACACTGTAGCTAAGTTACTGTTCACATTCCGCCGAAAATCATCAAACCAGAATTTCCACACGGCCGTGTGGAATTAACACACGGGCGTGTGGAAATTCTGCAGCCCGTGTGGAAAATCCACAGGGGTGTGTGGAACTCCGATTTCTGCCTATAAATAGCCCGTTTTCAGATCTATTTGGGGACCCTCCCCTTCTATCACTGGCCTATCTTTTGGGGGGCTTTCGGCTAGGGTTTGGAGAGGTTCTTGGAGGTCTTTGGAGGTGATATACGGCATCGGCATCGACATCTATTGGAAGATAGCTATTGGGGGAGCTTTCGTCGGCATCGATTCGGCGAGGTGTGCCCTAGGCTTGACAAGGGATTCGTTGGAGAAGACGTGCGACTCCACAAGACCATCGATACGATCTACAAGGGGGTTTTCTTTATGGTTTTATTGCATATGTTCTTAATCTCTTTATTGATTTTGTATTGCTCCGTGGAGAGCTAAACCCTAGTGGGTATTCGGACTTGTGAACCCTAGGATGATATTGTTTCAATAACTTTTATTATGCTTTCTTTATTGATGAATTTAATTGAGTTTCAATTTTAATTATCTTTTGCTATTGTTTTCCCCTAACCGTGACACTAGGGTTGAGAGCAATTCAGGTTATCCTTTGGAGGTGTGATAACTCCTATAGGGTTAGACTTCTTAAGATTGAAGAGGGTTGAGAGGGAGAGTTGTGAGGTAGCTGTGTACCCCTTTTTCCTCCGGTGTGATTTCTCCCTACCTCCGTTTCCTTGGTTAATTAGCGGTCGAGATAGAGTTTTAGGGCTCAATCTAGACTAGGGTTCTTCCATCTGGACCAAAGGGTTAGAACTACATAGAGGAACAGGTTTTATCACTAGGAATCCCTAGAGCTTAAAGCAATCCCACGTAGTGTTAGGGTTAGGAAGATAGACTCCCCTGGGGCTTAGTTGACAGGTCAACAAAAGTGAAGGGTCGTAGTGAATCCTAATGCCGGGACATAATGTTGGGGTTAGTCACGATTGACCTTAGGTTTTTGGACCGTGAGTTTAAGGATATCCTCGACTCAGTAGGCATCAATTGTAGAGCATAATACAAGTTTTGCACTAGAAGCATTAGTCCTAGGGGGTGCTTTGTCCGGGTACCCCATCGTTATATCGATTACCTCTCCTACCCTCATTATTCTTCTTGCACCCTTTTATTTTCTTTTATATCTTTACATACATACTTTTCTCATCATCGATTCCCATCATAGCTAAATAGCGATAACACTTGTTTCTGAACACTATTCTCTATGGATACGACTACACACTCACCGGGGTATTGACACAACCCCTTGCGTGTATCCCGCAAGTGCACGGGTTTGTCGAAGTAATAAATTTACCTTGGTGAGAAGGTAGTCGAATCCACAGGGAATAGGGAGATAGAGTATAAGAATTCACTAATTAAGCTATGCGAAATATGGAAAACAATGGTGATATTAATGAATGAATGTATTTCAAAACAATAAACTAAATAGAAGGATGAAAGTAAGAAATGCAAATAGGAAAATCGAGAAGGACTTGCAATGAGTAAAAGGGGGTATCCGGACAAGCTACCTCTAGGGTCTATGTTTCAAGTGCAAGACTATGATATTATACTCTCCTATTGATGTCAATTGAGTCGAGGAAATCCTAAGACTCACGGTCCCAAACCTAAGGACAACCGTGACTAACCCCAATGCTATGCTTTGGTATTAGGATTCACAACACCCTTCACTCTGTCACCTAGATGATTAAGCCCCAGGGGAGTCCATCTACCTAAACCTCACACTATATGGGATTGCATTATGCTCTAGGGATTCCTAGTGATTAAACCTGTTCCTACAACAATAGTTCTAACCCTTTGGTCCAGGTGAAAGAACCCTAGTCTAGATTAAGCCCCAGCATATAGGATTCACTACAACCCTTCACTCTATTACTTGCGCAATTAAGCCCTAGGGGAGTTTATCTACCTATTGCTTCACTCTATTTCGACCGCTATTAAATCAAGGAATCGGAGGTAGGGAGAAATCACATCGGAAGGGAAAGGGGTACATTGCTACCTCACAACTCTCCCTCTCAACCCTCTTTAGTCTTAAGTAGTCTAATCCTATAGGAGTTGTCACACCTCCAAAGGAAAACCTAGATTGCTCTCAACCCTAATGTCACGTTTAAGGGAAAACAATATCAAGAGATAATTAAGATTAAAACTCAATTTTATTCATCAACGATGGAAAGCATAATAATCAATGTCAAAGAAACATAAGAACCCTAAAGTTTACAAGTCCGAATACCCCACGAAGGGTTTAGCTCCTCATAGAGCTATACATGTTCATCAATGTGGAAAATAAAGCATAAAACATAGACATAGATGAAAAACCCCCTCGAAGTTGGTGTGGCCGTGGTCTTGTGCAAACGTCGAACCTCGAAATCGATGCCGACGATGTGCTAGAACCTCCACGAAATCCTCTCCGAAACCCTAGCCGCACTCCAGAAAGTTGGGGAAAAGTTAGGTCGAAAGATCCTCCAAAAGGTTGCAAAAATCCCCTTTTATAATGTTGAATCGCGGCTTTAAAATTGGACTTATCGGGGGCTTCACACGGCCGTGTGGAATTTCCACACGCCCGTGTGAAGCTTCTGTCTCGGCTGGAAAATTAATTTCACACGGCCGTGTGGAATTTCCACACGCCCGTGTGTCTTCACTGGATGGCTGAAATTGCAAAACACACGGCCGTGTGGAATTTCCACACGCCCGTGTGACTTCTCTGGAACACTAGTCTTCAGCTGAACAGGCTTGGTACTTTGCCGAAACGCCTCCCGGGTCCATTGTTCTTCATCGAGGCCATTACTTGGGCACACAAGCAACGGTAGGTCGCGCCAATTGCTTCAAGTCTTCTTCTTTCGCGAAATTCTCCTAAGTAACACGGATTGGACTTGTTGTGAATGTGACTGCCTTTGTGCCCCTCCAAAGGAGGTTGGCATACATCCACAAGTCCAAATACGTGCTTCGTTCCTTGCTTGGTCCGAGAACATCTCAACATTGGCAAGCGCGACCTAATTTCATTCTTCTTCTCCAATTAGGCTCCACAATACCTTCAATGCACAAGAGAACACAAATGCACACAATTAGTGATAAAATCTAATAAAAGGTATGCTTAATGTAAGATAATAACGCTTCGCGATACTATAACACAAGCACTTATCAAACTCCCCCACACTTAAGCTTTTGCTTGTCCTCAAGCAAAAATAAAACGTGAAAGTACTTGGGAAGAACAATTGAAAGTGCTTGGCCTTAGGTTCACCAAAAGTGCAAAAGAAGCATTCTACAAGTAAGGGGAAATCAAAACATTGCATAAGGTTATCAATGCTCTAGCTAAAAACATGAATTAAAAAGGATAATAACTCGAAAACGTGTTAGTGTGTGCGACTTCACTCAAGAGAACCAACGAGTACTCCTCAAACTCTTATTTACAAGGACTTATTTACGAACGGAATAAAAAATTAGGAGAGGAAGTAGTAGCTTCACACATCCTCGAAGGTAGCCCTTTCCTAGGCGGCCGCCAAAGGTGGCTTTCACTCTTTCGAGGAGGTAGCTCTTTCTACCGGGGTAGTAGCTTTCACGCATCCCATGAGATAGCTCTTTCTCTCATTAGGGCATAACTTGTATCCGACTTATGAGAGTAGCTACATACTTCATGGGTGGTAGCTCTTTCCACCTCAAATGCATACATAAAAGAAAGCAACTATTCACAAACTCACATTTTTCTCTTTTTTTTTTTTTTTTTTTTTTTTTTTTATATATATATGCATTTTCCAAAGTAAAACTAAGAACGATGATAAACTTGTCCTTTAAAACTTCAAGATCGAGTTTCCAAAAGATTTCAAGAGTGAGTAGTGCAATAAGGTGTAATCGAGCAAAAATCCCCTAAAATTCAAGTGGAACTAGAGCATGATAGGATACAATGTTAAAAATTCTCCTAAACTATAAGAATACAACCGTTACAACTAAGGTGAACCGCCATAGGCTACATGAGCATAAACAATTGAACGCACAAGTAAAGGTGTGTGCAATGTGAACTCCCCCCCCACACTTAAGATGTACATTGTCCTCAATGTACGCACAGAAGCACAATAATAAGTGAAAACGATAAAAGCAATTAGTGTGGAAGTGGCAATTGAAACATTACTCCCCTGAACTCCAAGTGTTGCGTTTGATGGAGCTAAGTCATTGAGAATTGAGTCTCAATGGTTTGTGGAGCACACACGATCCCATGACCGTGTCAATGACTATTCCTCAAAATCCTTACATCCAAGACCATCTGCGCACACATAAACGAGGGTTCAGTAAAGCTCAATAAAACTCGAGTATATAAAATGTAAAGCAATGAATACAACTCGAGACAAAATAAAAAGCAAAATAAAAGCTATACTCAGAGGGAGAATCCCTTCTGAGTACTACAAGTCCAAAATAAAGTAAAGATATACAGAAATGACAAATAAAAGAAAAGAATCTAAAATCTAGGACGCCTCAGCGTCGGTGTCCTGAGTGGTGGCCTCTGGTGCTGCTGGAGGCTCTGTATCTGCTGGTGGATCGGCTGATGTCGGTGCAGGTGGATCTGCTGGTGATGCGGGAGATGGAGGTGGTGGAGTGGAAACTCGAGGTCGGACCACGAAGGAGGAGGAGGCAATCTGCTCGAAGGTCTGTCGTAAGCTCTGGAACTGCGCCATCACCTCCTGGTGCTGTGAAATCTGTGTGGCCCTAACCTCAGCCACCTCGGTCTGGAGGATCCCCACTGCGCTCTCGAGGCTCTCCAGTCTGTCCTGGCCTCGAGACGGTGAAAACATCCGCACCGGAGGTGGCTCCGGTGCGGTGGGGGGTACCTCAGACTCTGCCCCTGTCTCTGTGTCCTGCGGGGGTGGCTCCAATGCTGCCTGGGAGCCCTCGGCCGGGAATGCCTCGGGCCAGTATAATGTGTAACGCTGGTAATGTCTCCAGGCCATGCCCATTTGTCTCAACATCTCCAAGTCGATTGGGGAAGGTGTGACTGTCTTTTCTATCCCTCTGATTGCAGCCCGAAGACCCATTCCCTTCATAAGTCTTGTGATGTATGGTCCTGCAAAAATCGTCCCAAGCCTGGGATATTGACTTTGATGACGCATGGATTCGGCGAGTATATACCCAATATGGAATGGCTCCTTCTGTACCATTGAATATAAATAAAGGAGTTCCTGCCGACTAAGAACTCCTGTACTATCGCCCCGGCCGCTTATTGACCTACTCAGAATGGCATGAATGTATCTATAAGCCGGTCGTAATAGACAAGTAGCTTTTGATATTCCTGGCTCATAGTTCCCACGTCCACATAATACTTTGTAAGCTCTTTGAGGAGTCAAATTTCCGGGGTAGTCAGTTGGGAGGTTCTCGTACTCCTCCGTTTCAGTGAATGCCTCATCGTACAACCCCATGTAAATGGAAAACTGTGTCACTGACAAATTATACTCATGCCCGTATGCCCGAAACTGTATAGAGTTGGCGCTTAACGACTCTCTACTTGCTTTGTCGAATTTGAATGATGAGAGCACCTCTAATGTAAGCAAACGGTTCGCTGGATCTCGAATTGATAGCAATCTTTTCCAACTTCCTACCGCAACAAGCTCTTCAATCTCATCCGCCATTTCAATACCCCAATCGGCTGGTTTTACATATTCTATGTCCAGATATCGCGATTGTCCAATTTTGAGTTTCGCCAATCTTTTATATGTTTCTTGGTGTTCAGATGGAATGTCGTTGATCGGCTCTGGAGAGTGTTCTCGTGCTCTTTTGTTGGTGCCTTTCCTGGGTGCCATTCCTGCAAAGTGGTTTTGAAAGAAAATTAGTTCTTTTGGTATAATGAAGATCCACACGGCCGTGTGGAAATTCCACACGCCCGTGTGGAGTATCAGGCGGTCACTGATGCAAGGTTGAGAAGTAGAACTCTAAATTCACACAAAGTTTTTCATAGGAACCATTGTAAACTCATTAGTAGCCATGTAAACCGTGCAAAACAGACGAAATTCTTATCACAAACGATCAAAATCCGGAATTTAGTAAAGAGGAAAGGCTTGTTGTTCTCACCGACGGTGGGGATGAAGAAGAATTCGGAGTTTGGTCGGAGGGTTCGAGAGGAAACCTTAATGACCGAAGATATTGGTCGGGAGAGTAGCAAAAGAGGTGGGAGAGTGTTTTGGAGTGAAAGTGAAAGAGACACGAGTGAATTCCACAGCCTCTTTTGAAGTTCTGTAAATTCACACGGCCGTGTGAATTAACCACACGGCCGTGTGCCTCAGAAATTAGGGTTCACAGGGGCCAACACGCGCCCCTGTGCGTACTCTGGTCACTCTCTGAACTACCTCACACGGCCGTGTGCTAATTCCACACGGCCGTGTGCCTTCACAAAGGTATCCACAGGGGTTGGCACACGGCCCTGTGGAGTCTCTGGAGAACACAGAAGGTCTTTGAAGAACGTCACACGGCCGTGTGGAATTTCCACACGCCCGTGTGCCCGACCTGGCCAAGAACACAAGGCTGGTCACAGGGGCACATCACACGCCCCTGTGACCTCTCTGGATTTTCCGAGAAAACTAAGTGTTTCACACGGCCGTGTGCATGAGCCACACGGCCGTGTGCCTTGACAAGCTCTCCCACAGGGGCTCACACACGCCCCTGTGGTTTCTCGGGAAGTTTGGGGTTCTTTCTGCAGAGTTTCACACGGCCGTGTGGAAATTCCACACGGCCGTGTGCCTTGGCACAGCGGCACTCACAGGGGCATCCACACGCCCCTGTGGACTCTCTGGAAAAGAGTTGAAATTCTGCGGAATTTCGCACGGCCGTGTGTTAATTCCACACGGCCGTGTGCCCCTTCAGAAGTTTTTCACAGGGGCAAAGTCACGCCCCTGTGTCTTCTCTGGTTGAGCTCCAATTGGTAACACACGGCCGTGTGTTAATTCCACACGGCCGTGTGTTGTCTCTGGTTTACTTAGAAAATTTTTACAGACTCTCTGAAAAATTCAAAAACTCTTTTAAAACACTTAGAGCCTGTGTAAACCATAAAAACATGACCAGAGACTATCGAAAACACACTCAACCGACTCAAACTTCGTCAATTAACGTTAAGGCACATGTAAATAATCGAAAATCCACAAGAAAACTCAGTATATGCACATGAAAATTGGGACACCATTGCTAAGACTTTTATTCATGTTAGAACTAAACTAATCCTTAGAAAACAGTAAAAACTTGGGTTGCCTCCCAAGAAGCGCTTGTTTAACGTCACTTAGCTTGACGTACCTGTCTTACCTTACGGGGGTTTGAGAAAGAATACCTCCTTGTCATCGTTGCAAACTTCTCTACTGAAATAGGGCTTCAACCGATGCCCATTCACTTTAAATGTACCCTTCTCCGGGTGAGTGATCTCCACTGTCCCCTGGGTGAATACTTGCGTAACAGTATACGGGCCAAACCATCTTGATTTAAGTTTTCCGGGGAAGAGCCGCAATCGCGAGTTGAATAACAACACTTTATCGCCCACTTTGAATTCCTTCGGTGATTTAATGTGTTTATCATGCCACTTTTTGATCTTCTCCTTATAGATTCTAGCATTCTCATATGCTTTCAATCTCCACTCGTCAAGTTCATTAAGATGAAGCAGCCTCTGCTCACCGGCCTTTTTCAGATCAAAGTTCATTGTCTTGATTGCCCAATATGCCTTGTGTTCAAGCTCCACCGGTAAATGACATGACTTCCCATAAACCAAATTGTATGGAGTGGTCCCTACAGGAGTCTTGTATGCTGTCCGATGGGCCCATAGTGTGTCATCTAACCTTTCAGACCAGTCTCGCTTCCCTTGCTCTACAGATTTTGTTAGGATCCTCTTAAGCTCTCTGTTGGTCACCTCAACTTGTCCACTTGTTTGTGGATGATACGGGGTTGCAAGGCGATGGTGTACTCCGTATCTTTTCAATACCTTTTCCAATTGAAGATTACAGAAATGTGTTCCACGATCACTGATAATCACTCGTGGAGTGCCGAACCTAGTGAACAACCGCTTTAAGAATTTTACCACTGTCCTTGTATCATTTGTTGGCAAAGCTTGAGCTTCGACCCATTTAGAGACGTAGTCTACTGCCACCAGTATATATTGGTTCCCGTTAGATTTCGGAAAAGGTCCCATGAAGTCAATGCCCCATACATCAAAAACTTCGCAGAATTGCATAGGATTCTGAGGCATCTCGTCTCTTCGCGTTAGATTCCCTGCCCTTTGGCAGCTATCACATCGAAGAACAAACTGGTGTGCATCTCGGAATAGAGTCGGCCAATAGAATCCTGCGGATAAGACCTTTTCGGCAGTTCTACTCGAGGCATAATGGCCCCCAACCGGACCGGAATGGCAATGAGCAAGAATATCCCATCCTTCTTCTCTCGAGACACATCTCCGAACAACCTGATCCGCACAAATACGGAAGAGGAATGGATCATCCCAGAAGTAATGCTTCAGGTCACTAAAGAATTTCTTCTTTTGTTGGAATGTAAGCCCTTGCTTGAGTGCCTTTCCGGATAGGTAATTGGCAAAGTCTGCGAACCATGGCGTATCATCTGATGGTGAGTCTAGGTTTTTGATTGAGTATAGATGTTCTTCCGGGAAGGAATCATTAATTTCCTTACTCAATGGCTCTTGAACAGGACTCTCTTCTAGCCTAGACAAATGATCTGCTACCACATTTTCGGTCCCCTTCTTGTCCTTTATTTCCATATCAAATTCCTGCAGCAGTAATATCCACCTAATTAACCTTGGCTTTGCATCGGCTTTGTTCATGAGGTAACGGAGAGCTGAATGATCTGTAAAAACAATCACCCTTGACAAGATAAGATATGATCTGAATTTGTCTAGGGCGAACACTACTGCTAACAGTTCTTTTTCAGTAGTGGTGTAATTCTCTTGTGCACCTGTGAGAGTCTTACTAGCATAATAAATGGGCTGAAACTGTTTTCCTTTCCTTTGCCCCAAGACTGCTCCAACAGCATAATCACTTGCGTCACACATGATCTCAAAAGGCTCATTCCAATCAGGTGTGATCAAAATCGGAGCTTGCACCAATTTGTCCCTTAACACATTGAATGCCGTCTTACATTCTTCCCCAAAATCAAATGGAGCATCTTTTTCAAGAAGTTTAGTTAGTGGTTGGGTGATTTTTGAGAAATCCTTAATGAATCGTCTATAGAACCCTGCATGACCCAAGAAGCTTCGAATGCCCTTTACATTTGCTGGTGGAGGAAGCTTGTCTATAACTTCAATCTTGGCTTTGTCTACCTCTATACCCTTCCGAGAGATCTTATGTCCTAAAACAATACCTTCTCGTACCATGAAGTGACACTTCTCCCAATTGAGAACAAGGTTTGTTTCTTCGCACCTTGTTAGCACTCTCTCCAAATTTTTTAAACACAGATCAAAGGAATCACCAAAAACCGAGAAGTCATCCATGAACACCTCCATTATATCTTCCAAAAGGTCGTCAAAAATAGCAGTCATACATCGTTGAAATGTTGCAGGTGCGTTGCAAAGTCCGAACGGCATTCGTCTATATGCAAATGTACCGTAGGGACAAGTGAAAGTAGTCTTCTCTTGATCTTCCGGGGCTATAGGAATCTGAAAATACCCTGACATCCCGTCGAGGAAACAGTAAAACTCATGCCCGGCTAACCGCTCTAACATCTGATCTATGAAGGGCAATGGGAAATGATCCTTTCGGGTTGAATCGTTCAACCTTCTGTAGTCAATACACACCCTCCATCCTGTGACCGTTCTGGTTGGAATAAGTTCATTCTTTTCATTCTTGATCACTGTCGTTCCACCTTTCTTTGGAACTACTTGCGTTGGACTGACCCAAGCACTGTCAGAGATGGGGTAAATAATTCCTGCATCCAACAACTTCACCACCTCTGCCTTGACAACCTCTTTCATGTTTGGGTTCAGTCTTCTCTGGGGCTGAATTACTGACTTGAAATTATCCTCCATTAGAATTTTATGTGTGCAAAACGAAGGATTTACTCCCTTCAAATCTGAAATCTTCCAAGCAATAGCAGACCTGTGCTTCTTTAACATGTTCACCAACTTCTCTTTTTGTTCTAATGAAAGATCAGAGGCTATGATAACAGGGAGTTTCATTCCGTCTGCTAGATATGCATACTCCAGGTGCTGCGGTAATGTTTTTAACTCCATATCAGGTGGTTCTTCAATGGACGGCCGCAAACGGTTTTCCCTTAATCGATCAATCTCTTCAAATTGACATGATTCTTGTTCTTCTACATTTCCTGTGTTGTTCTGTAAAACTTGGCTATTGAGATGATCTTGGGGTTCCACTGCAAACTCTATACTACATGCTTCACGGGTGAAATCGATTATCTCTACTGAAGAGACCTCCTGTTTCTGTTCTTGACAATATGATTCAAACTGGGAGAGAACTTTCTCTAGAGTCTCTCCCGACTCTTCCCTTGAAGCGAATGCAGACCTTTCAAATTCATCTAATACCCCATACAACTCACATCCCATGTGCTGTTTCATGCAAGACTGATAAACCTTGGTGTCTTCTTCAACGGAAGGAGTGAGAATTATTTGCTCATACTCAATACCACTCATGACTGCTTGTACTGTGAATGACTGAAATTTCTATTCCGCCTCTTCTACTAATCTTGTAAGTGTATCGATCATTTCAATCGCATAAAGCATCCCTTCTTTTCTGTACTTAAGATCAAGTCAGTGCAAACCACTAAGAACAATGGTAGATAAGGAAAATATGAAATAGAATGCGAAGTGGATAGCTAAAGTAGTGAAAAACAAATATCTAAAACACCTATTCCCCGGCAACGGCGCCAAAAACTTGACACAACCCCTTGCGTGTATCCCGCAAGTGCACGGGTTTGTCGAAGTAATAAATTTACCTTGGTGAGAAGGTAGTCGAATCCACAGGGAATAGGGAGATAGAGTATAAGAATTCACTAATTAAGCTATGCGAAATATGGAAAACAATGGTGATATTAATGAATGAATGTATTTCAAAACAATAAACTAAATAGAAGGATGAAAGTAAGAAATGCAAATAGGAAAATCGAGAAGGACTTGCAATGAGTAAAAGGGGGTATCCGGACAAGCTACCTCTAGGGTCTATGTTTCAAGTGCAAGACTATGATATTATACTCTCCTATTGATGTCAATTGAGTCGAGGAAATCCTAAGACTCACGGTCCCAAACCTAAGGACAACCGTGACTAACCCCAATGCTATGCTTTGGTATTAGGATTCACAACACCCTTCACTCTGTCACCTAGATGATTAAGCCCCAGGGGAGTCCATCTACCTAAACCTCACACTATATGGGATTGCATTATGCTCTAGGGATTCCTAGTGATTAAACCTGTTCCTACAACAATAGTTCTAACCCTTTGGTCCAGGTGAAAGAACCCTAGTCTAGATTAAGCCCCAGCATATAGGATTCACTACAACCCTTCACTCTATTACTTGCGCAATTAAGCCCTAGGGGAGTTTATCTACCTATTGCTTCACTCTATTTCGACCGCTATTAAATCAAGGAATCGGAGGTAGGGAGAAATCACATCGGAAGGGAAAGGGGTACATTGCTACCTCACAACTCTCCCTCTCAACCCTCTTTAGTCTTAAGTAGTCTAATCCTATAGGAGTTGTCACACCTCCAAAGGAAAACCTAGATTGCTCTCAACCCTAATGTCACGTTTAAGGGAAAACAATATCAAGAGATAATTAAGATTAAAACTCAATTTTATTCATCAACGATGGAAAGCATAATAATCAATGTCAAAGAAACATAAGAACCCTAAAGTTTACAAGTCCGAATACCCCACGAAGGGTTTAGCTCCTCATAGAGCTATACATGTTCATCAATGTGGAAAATAAAGCATAAAACATAGACATAGATGAAAAACCCCCTCGAAGTTGGTGTGGCCGTGGTCTTGTGCAAACGTCGAACCTCGAAATCGATGCCGACGATGTGCTAGAACCTCCACGAAATCCTCTCCGAAACCCTAGCCGCACTCCAGAAAGTTGGGGAAAAGTTAGGTCGAAAGATCCTCCAAAAGGTTGCAAAAATCCCCTTTTATAATGTTGAATCGCGGCTTTAAAATTGGACTTATCGGGGGCTTCACACGGCCGTGTGGAATTTCCACACGCCCGTGTGTCTTCACTGGATGGCTGAAATTGCAAAACACACGGCCGTGTGGAATTTCCACACGCCCGTGTGACTTCTCTGGAACACTAGTCTTCAGCTGAACAGGCTTGGTACTTTGCCGAAACGCCTCCCGGGTCCATTGTTCTTCATCGAGGCCATTACTTGGGCACACAAGCAACGGTAGGTCGCGCCAATTGCTTCAAGTCTTCTTCTTTCGCGAAATTCTCCTAAGTAACACGGATTGGACTTGTTGTGAATGTGACTGCCTTTGTGCCCCTCCAAAGGAGGTTGGCATACATCCACAAGTCCAAATACGTGCTTCGTTCCTTGCTTGGTCCGAGAACATCTCAACATTGGCAAGCGCGACCTAATTTCATTCTTCTTCTCCAATTAGGCTCCACAATACCTTCAATGCACAAGAGAACACAAATGCACACAATTAGTGATAAAATCTAATAAAAGGTATGCTTAATGTAAGATAATAACGCTTCGCGATACTATAACACAAGCACTTATCAGGTATTTTATTACTTCGACAACCCGTGCACTTGCGGGATACACGCAAGGGGTCGTGTCAAGTTTTTGGCGCCGTTGCCGGGGAATAGGCATTTTAGAGACATTTGTACTTTGCTATTTTAGCTATTCATCATTCATTCTATTTCACCTTTTCTTATTCTTCCATCATTCTTATTTGTTTTTCTTTTGTTTTGTCTTACTTTTTCTTGCAAGGGGCCTAAATGGAGATTGATGCAATCATTGAGCTATATTCTCAAGTTGAAGCTCTCAGTACAAGGCTTGATAGAATTATTGCTTCACAACAACAAAGCAATCCAAGCTACAACACATATCATCCAAATGAAAGGAGCTACCAAAATTTTTCATGGAATAATGATGGACAACATTGGGAAGCACCTCAAGAGCAATTCCAAAAGGATGAGGTACTTGAAGAGGATGCACCTTAGTGGAAAAAAGTGCTAGATAACTTTATTAAAGCATCCGATGCCTCTTGCCAAAGTATGGAAGCCACAAGAAAGTGTCATGAAGCCTCCTATAACAACCTTGAGCATCAATTATGATGGATACATGACACACTCTCCAAGGAAAATGAAGTATTTGAGCAAGCAACGCAAGTTCCTTGTAGAGATTGATAAGTGCCTAAATACATCATGTTTTAACTATGATGTTTATTTACTTTCATGCAACTTGTGTTAGTTTTCGGTGACATTTTGCGCATTTGATGTTTTATTTTTGTTTCAGGGTTTCGAGAACCAATTGCGCAAGGATGAACCATATTTGACAAGTTTTGGTCTAGAAAAGAGAGGATTTTCAGTCACCGGTCACTGCAGCAGCGGTACTGTAGCGCCAGCACTGTAGATATCCACTGTAGCATCGGCACTGTAGCAGTGTGCGGGCACTGTGCGCCCGCACACCACCCGCACAAGGTAGGCAGAAGGGTGTGCGGGCACTGTGCGGCCCGCACAGTGCCCGCACACGCACGGGCTGAAGAGATGCATTTGGTTATAAAATGGGCTTTCTAGGTCATTTGGGGGGGTCTTTGGCTACCATCATCTCCACACCTCTCCACCATCACCTCCATCATTCTCCACCACCATCACCGGAGCATCTCGCCGGCCGGAGAAGGGGTTGTTGGAAGACGATTTGAAGAAGCAAGAATTCAAGAGGGAGAAGGTCACTCAAGGAAGAACATCGAGGAGCTCGACGGTGCGGATCCGGCGAACTCTTGTCACCACCTTCTAGTCTACTTCTAAGGGAGTTTTTATGAGCTTTGTCATTGATTATATTTTGTTTTCTCTCTTTGTGATGTGGAACTAGACTCCCAAGGCCACCGGGCATCCGGTGAACCTTGGGAGGAGAACTTGTATACATGGATGATGATTTTGTTTATGAATTATTGTTGGTTTGTTGCTTGGTTTCATTCTATGTGTGCTTGATTGTTGTGAATCGCATGAGAACTCTGTGATTTATCTTGTCGATTGTACTTGGATGCGCGGGATGCGACCATGTATTAGATCCACATAGATTGAAGGGGGATTCAATGTATTGGTACACCGGAGGTTCTGGGTGCCGGTAGCCCCCCGCGAGCTTTAGAGTGATTCTAGCCGAGAGCGAGCATTAGAATTACCCTAGGCAAGACTCCCTGTTCCTAATGACATCGTAGGGGTATCTTCTGGATAGAGGAACCCGTATTGGATTAGGGCTACACCACGGACGTTCCGGGGTAGTCGACTCCCGAGTCTAGCGGACCAAACCTAGCCAACTTAGCACTCCATTTCCTAAATTCATCCTTACTTGTTCTTCTCCCGAGGGGATCCTCGCCCGAGGCCTCTTGTGCTTATTGTCACTTGCTATCTTCATTCGCCAGCATGGTGTGCCTTAGTCCATTTTGTATATAGCTTTTCTTTTATTTATTTTCGTATTTGTGTTTTATACATGACTCTTGTCTTGGTAGACTAGATAGTGATACCTAGGAGGAAGTAATAGCAGATCTTGGGGCCCTTGGGAATACGACCCTCTTGTGTTCGCACGAGAGGTTATTACTTGACGACCCGTGCACTTGCGGCCGGGGAGTCGCGTGCTCGCTTCTTTAGCGTGTCGCGCGGCGACTCATCAAGTTTTTGGCGCCGTTGCCGGGGAACATCCAAGAATGCTAGGAAAACTTCTAGCTCGCTACTCTAGTTATTTATCTGTTCTTTTGTAAATATTCTTCTTTTGTTTTATACCTTAATTTTTTTTTTTTTTTTATTTTGTTTTGTGCACAGGGCAATGAGTTATCAAGGAGGCTCAGGTGGTTTCCCTTTTCATCTTGAGGAATGGCAGATTAATGAGTATGAGGCCTTGAGAGCAAGAAGTACAAATCAATTTGAACATGTGTATGATCCATATTGGCAAGGGCACCTAGATTTTTCATCGCATCACCATGGACAACATTGGGAGCCTTCTAACCATGACTTGCTACAAGAGCCCCCCTTTCAAGAACCATGGCGTCACCCCCCTCCAGTTGTTCAAAGTAGGCCACTTAATGAATGGGGTTTCAATACAGAAAATGTGCTTGAAAGATTTATGATGAATGCGGATGCTCAACTTGAAGCCTTGATTGCCGCAAATTTTAATGCCCAACCATCTCTTCAAAGCATGGAAAGCCAGATAGGAGCGTCTTCTAGTACCTCGACCAAGTTGCTACACACTATAGAAGACCTATCTGAGAATGACACTAGAAGGGAAGAGAATAGAAATGAATTTGAGGTGAAAGCAAATTTTGAGGTACTTGAGGCTGAAGAAGAAAATAGAGTGGCATCAATACCCAGTGGACAAATAGTAGAAGTTTCACCTCAAGATGAAATTGAAGAAGAAAAGGGAGAGGATCAAATAGTGGCTGTGGAAAAGTGTGAGGAAGTAGAAACAAGTCCATCAAGCGCAATTGAAGATGTTACTTGCCTCAACATCGACCATTCCACCCATTTGCCCATTTTGGTCTTGTGCACTAAGAAAATTTCGGGAATTGTCTTCGAGGATGTGGGTACAAAAATAAGGTCATCCTTGAACCCACCAATGCCGGGCTTGGACAATTCCCGGCCAAAAATATTTCCTTGGAGGCCCAAACAAATTTTGTGGGCAATTCGAGATTATCCCACCGTGGTTGAGGAAGGATATGTGGGTAGGAGTTTAAAGCCATCCGTGAACCCACCCGTGGCAAGCTTGGATAGTTCTCAACCAATGCTCTTTCCCTGGAGACCCAAACAATTTGGTGGGATACTCAAAATAATTTTGGTCGGGACTCAAGTAGAAGCGGAGAGGAGGTTCAAGCCGTCCAAGGATCCGCCCAAGTTCAAACTGCACAATTCCCGACCCAAGCTTTTTCCATGGAGGCCAAAAGGTAGTTCATGCTTGACCTCCACACTTGCTCCATCCCGGCAGGTACATTTTATTTTCTTTGGTAGTTCTTATGCCATGTCTAGCCGGGAGGAGCACACCGTCTTCAAGCCTCCATGAGGTAAGAAAGGTACGTCAAGCTCGTGACGTTAAACAAGCGCTTCTTGGGAGGCAACCCAAGGTGTCAAATTTCGTATTTTTCTTTGTTTGTTTGTTTGTCTTAGTTTTCTTAGTTTTTGTTTGTTTAACTTTGTGTGGATGTATTCATATTGCATATGATGCTTGGATGAGTGTTTTTGTTCATGTTGGTGATTCTTGGTGTATTCTTCATTTATTTATGATCATCTTTGTGTTTTGATGAGTTTTATGCATGTAGGGTTGAGAATACTAGGTTTTGGGAGGAGTTTCAAAGCATTTCAAGGCCAAAAGCACAGATTTTAGGGGTGTGCGGGCAGTGTGCGGCCCTGCACACCACCCGCACACACCAGACAGAGCCCTGTGCGGGCTGTGTGCAGCCCCGCACATCAACCGCACACACCAGCCTGTAGGGTGTGCGGCCAGTGTGCGGGGCCGCACACAGGCCGCACACAGACACCAGAAGGGTGTGCGGGCTGTGTACAGCCCGCACACGCATGCGTGGGCTGTGTACAGCCCGCACACAGCCATTTCAGCCCATTTTTCAGCCAAATTTCAGCATCTTTGGGGCTGATTTCTTCGCCTTCCTTTCACCCGATTTCTCTCCAATTTTTTTTTGGTGAATCCTCTTAGTTTGCCTCCTCATTTGGCCAAGCTTTCATTGATCTTAAAGTTCTCATCATTTTTTGAGTTTTAATTTTGTCGATCTATTGTTTTCATCGAGTTTTCACCAACATGTTTGAATTTTTTTCGTCTAGCTTTGGGTATAAGCGTATCTCTCATCTTTATTGTGTTTCATTGTTTGAATTTGTTGTAATTCCAAAGCTTCTTGATGTTAGAATGTTGTAAACTTGGAAATGCATAATCTTATATCATTTGTTTTCAAGTTTTGCCAAGCATTGATTTGGAAATTTTTACTCGAGCACCCACACATTGTTTTTCGTATTTCTTGTTTTCTTTGTTCTTAGCTTTGTGTGTTTGTTTGTTTGTTTTTATTTTCTTCTTGTGAGTGATGGATACCTTGAGGTGATGTTCCTTTCTACCTTGCAGGTGGAATTGGAGCATCTCGTGCTTTCTTCTCTCCCAACATCTACATGATTCCTCATTGCCCACCCTGATCTCATGGACTTCAAGATTATGTTTTGAGACTCAGGGAAGTTCACGAACCTACCTCCTCTATTTTTATTGCGTATTCTTTATCTACTGCCGACTTAGGTACATTGAGAGCAATGTACGACTTTAAGTGGGGGGTGGGTGTGCATGTTTTGGTTTGACTACTTGTTTCGTGAACTTGTATGAAAAAATTTTGAAAACTTTTGAATTGTTGCATGATTGTAAAACCTAGGATGGCACACTTAATTGTGATTGTATTATAGCTTGAAACCATGATAAATGCTAAGCTTTTTATGACCTTGCACGCTTGAGATTTTCATGTCATTCTAGGCAATTCTCGCACTTTTCCCTTAGGTAGAACCCTGGACATCTAGGTGAGGGACCACAGTTCCTTCGTGACCCTCTTAGTTGCTAACCCATACTAGTGGGTTCGCGCCTTGACGTGTTAGAATGTCTTCTAATAGAGTTTTAAGGACCTTCTTCTTGTTCTTTTTTGCAATACAGTCGAAAAAAAAAAAAAAAAAAAAAAAAAAAAAAAAAAAAGGGCAAAGTGAATAAAAACGTGGACAGTGCTCCTCTGTCCTAATAGCGAAGTAACCTGGGGTTCTGGCTCCTAACCAGAGTGTTCCTCTCGCCAAAAGCTATAAGGACATGAGCGCGTTTACATGAATGTGCAAAGCTCCAGGTAATGTGGATTTGCAGTTCATGTTAGTCCCGGAAAAGAAAAAGATAAACATATTGCGTACAGAAAAATAAATTTCGACCGGTTATTGTTCGAAAATAATAGGAAGGATCCTTACAACTCTACTAGAAGTATTTCTACCACCTCAAGGCCGTATTCCACTAAGTGGCGTGAATTGCTTCAAGACGTGGTCCTCGGGGTCCTGTCTACCTTGTTTGGACTACAGGGCTTTGAACTAGGGGATTTGCACACACACATCATGACACGGCCGATGAATGCACGAATAATCTCGAGTGGTCCTTGCTTGGTGTTTTGAGTTTCATTCTTGCTATGATACATTCCTTTTTAGCCTGAGGTTATGTATTTAGTCACTTATCAGTATCCCTGGTTTTCCATGTCCGTTTGCTTGGGGACAAGCAAATGCTTAAGTGGGGGGTATTTGATAAGTGCCTAAATACATCATGTTTTAACTATGATGTTTATTTACTTTCATGCAACTTGTGTTAGTTTTCGGTGACATTTTGCGCATTTGATGTTTTATTTTTGTTTCAGGGTTTCGAGAACCAATTGCGCAAGGATGAACCATATTTGACAAGTTTTGGTCTAGAAAAGAGAGGATTTTCAGTCACCGGTCACTGTAGCAGCGGTACTGTAGCGCCAGCACTGTAGATATCCACTGTAGCATCGGCACTGTAGCAGTGTGCGGGCACTGTGCGCCCGCACACCACCCGCACAAGGTAGGCAGAAGGGTGTGCGGGCACTGTGCGGCCCGCACAGTGCCCGCACACGCACGGGCTGAAGAGATGCATTTGGTTATAAAATGGGCTTTCTAGGTCATTTGGGGGGGTCTTTGGCTACCATCATCTCCACACCTCTCCACCATCACCTCCATCATTCTCCACCACCATCACCGGAGCATCTCGCCGGCCGGAGAAGGGGTTGTTGGAAGACGATTTGAAGAAGCAAGAATTCAAGAGGGAGAAGGTCACTCAAGGAAGAACATCGAGGAGCTCGACGGTGCGGATCCGGCGAACTCTTGTCACCACCTTCTAGTCTACTTCTAAGGGAGTTTTTATGAGCTTTGTCATTGATTATATTTTGTTTTCTCTCTTTGTGATGTGGAACTAGACTCCCAAGGCCACCGGGCATCCGGTGAACCTTGGGAGGAGAACTTGTATACATGGATGATGATTTTGTTTATGAATTATTGTTGGTTTGTTGCTTGGTTTCATTCTATGTGTGCTTGATTGTTGTGAATCGCATGAGAACTCTGTGATTTATCTTGTCGATTGTACTTGGATGCGCGGGATGCGACCATGTATTAGATCCACATAGATTGAAGGGGGATTCAATGTATTGGTACACCGGAGGTTCTGGGTGCCGGTAGCCCCCCGCGAGCTTTAGAGTGATTCTAGCCGAGAGCGAGCATTAGAATTACCCTAGGCAAGACTCCCTGTTCCTAATGACATCGTAGGGGTATCTTCTGGATAGAGGAACCCGTATTGGATTAGGGCTACACCACGGAGGTTCCGGGGTAGTCGACTCCCGAGTCTAGCGGACCAAACCTAGCCAACTTAGCACTCCATTTCCTAAATTCATCCTTACTTGTTCTTCTCCCGAGGGGATCCTCGCCCGAGGCCTCTTGTGCTTATTGTCACTTGCTATCTTCATTCGCCAGCATGGTGTGCCTTAGTCCATTTTGTATATAGCTTTTCTTTTATTTATTTTCGTATTTGTGTTTTATACATGACTCTTGTCTTGGTAGACTAGATAGTGATACCTAGGAGGAAGTAATAGCAGATCTTGGGGCCCTTGGGAATACGACCCTCTTGTGTTCGCACGAGAGGTTATTACTTGACGACCCGTGCACTTGCGGCCGGGGAGTCGCGTGCTCGCTTCTTTAGCGTGTCGCGCGGCGACTCATCAGAGATGATGTGGTATTGAACGATAATGAAGAAACGGGGCAGACCGAGTACGTTGTTGTAGAAATTGAAGAGGAAACAGAAGAAGATCATTTGGAGAATTGGAATTGCTTGAATGAAGATGGTGCTTGTGAGCAAGGAAATTTGCAAGGGGATTTGCTAGTGTCATGTTCTTCCCAAGATAAAAATACACAAGAAGAAGCAAACCCTAAGGTAATGGAACAAGTACCATTCTTTGGGATTGATCAACTTATAGAAAGCAAGAAAGAGATTTTGGGAAGGGAAAAAGATGTGGGGAGGATATTCAAACCATCCAATGACCCACCTATGCTAAGCTTAGACAATTCCCAACCCAAATTGTTTCATTGGAGGCCAAAAGTAAGATGGTTGGACCCTCCAACAAATACTCCACTCCGGCAAGTAGATTTTTGGTTTAAAGGAAGTAGCTATGCAAGTTCTTGTCGGGAGGAACACACTCTTTTGAAGGCGCCTTGAGGTAAGAAAGAGGTACGTCAAGCTTAGTGATGTTAAACAAGCGCTTCTTGGGAGGCAACCCAAGTTTTTATTGCTTTTCTAGGCTTAATTTAGTTTTAGCATGAATAATGGCCTAGTGTTGGTGTTTTCATTTTATTATGTGTGTGCTGTGATTTTCCCATGGATTATTGGTGTTTTAGTGTGCCTAATTGTGATTGTCGAAGTTTTGGGTCGTTTGAGTGTGTGTTCATGGATCTTTGGTCGAATTTTTTTTCGTATATACAGGCTCTAAACGTTGTATTTAAGTTTCTGAAATTTTCTGCAAAGCCTATAAATTTTTCTAAGTTGTCCAGAGAAAACACACGGCCGTGTGGAATTTCCACACGGCCGTGTGACTCATCTCAGAGCTCATCCCGAGCATCACAGGGGCCGTGTAGCTGCCCCTGTGAGCGACCCAGTGAAGGACACACGGCCGTGTGGATGTCTCACACGACCGTGTGACATTTTGCAGAACTTCAGCTCTTATTCCAGAGAGTCCACAGGGGCGTGTGGTGCCCCTGTGAGTGCCCATGTGTTAAGGCACACGGCCGTGTGGCAAGTTCACACGGCCGTGTGAAATTCTGCAGAAACTTCCCTTCCAACCCGAGAAAACACAAGGGCGTGTGGCAGCCCCTGTGAGAGAGCTTGTGAAAGGCACACGGCCATGTGGATGTCTCACACGGCCGTGTGGAACACTTAGAGTTTTTCGGGATATCCAGAGAAACCACAGGGGCGTGTGGGTGCCCCTGTGGCCGGCCTTGTGCTTGGCCAGGTTGGGCACACGGCCGTGTGGAATTTCCACACGGCCGTGTGTATGTTCTTCAGAGTCAAACAGAGGAAACACAGGGGGGTGTGACAGCCCCTGTGAACCTTACTAGTGGAGGCACACGGCCGTGTGGATGCACAGAACACGATAGGCTGTAATTTAATTTTAAAATCGTTTTCGCCTTTTCAATTCTAAGGGCCTCCACACTTAAGGAATGCTTCCTCCCGTCTTCCCAACCCTCTCTTCGTCTACTTAAGGAGTTTTTAAGTTGTTTTCCGGCCATATTCAAGTTTTTGATTTCCATTTCGTCGGTAGGCATCTTGTCTCCTTTTCTTCGTAAATCTTTTCTTTTCTTTCTCAGCACCATATCATCACCGACAGCAGCACCGAAGATCGCAAAGCGGATGACACCGACGCTTGAGGCATTTTTAGCTTTATGTTTCTTTTGTTTTATTTTACTTTTATTGAGCTTCACCGAACCCCCTTGTGTTTACATGCAGATGGTCTTGCGAGTAAGGAATTTGATGACTAGTGATTGGCACGGTCAAGTGACCGTTTGTGCTCCACAACCCATTGAGACTCAACTCTCAATGAGCATAGCTCCGTCAAACGCAACACTTGGAGTTCAGGGGAGTATTGTTTTAATTGCCTACCCCTACACTAATTGTTTTAATTGTTTTACTTTTCATTGTGCTTGCATGCGTACATTGGGGACAATGTACATCTTAAGTGTGGGGAGGAGTTCACTTTGCACACACCTTTACTTGTGCGTTCAATTGCTTATGCTCATGTAGCCTATGGTGGTTCACCTTAGTTGCAACGGGTGTATTCTTAGAGTTTAGGAGAATTTTTAACATTGTATCTGATGAGTGACCGCAAGCGCACGGGTCGCCAAGTAATACCCCTCGCGCAAGCACGAGGGGGTCGTGTTCCCAAGGGCCAAGGAACTACTATTACTTCCCCTTCATCTATTTCCTAACTTAGCAATTATATGATAAAAGTAAGATAAGAAGAATAACAAAGAGAAAACTATAAACACATGGACTAAGGCTCACCAAGTAAGCATACTAAGGAAGCAAATAACAATGAATGTTCAAGGTCCCCGGGCGAGGATTCCCTCGGGACTACTAAAGCTAGAAGGATACTCGAATAACATAGGCAAAGGTGGTTAGGCCAAGAGATGTCCAAAGGTAGGTCACCCCGATGGTCACGGTGATAACCTCTAATCCGGTACGAGTGTTGGAATACGGAATCACTTCCGCCCAAATCCTCACAGGATTGCAATGCGCCTAGGGAAATCCCTAATTAAGGTCAAACACAACGTCTAGGTTCAACCCTAATGGTTGGAGGGGTACGAAATACCCGATGGTCACGGCGTATTTGTACATGTATCCCTTCTAAGACAAGCATGTCTAGTACAAGGGCGATGGTCACGCAACCAAGTACAACCTAGAATTCAAACCACAGAGTTCTCATGAAATTCGATACAATAAAGAACACAAAGCTTAGACCACAACCAAACCAAATACCAAAAACATACTCAAAGTATCCATACAAGCAAGTTCATCCCAAGGTTCACCGGATGCCCGGTGACCTTGGAAGTTTAGTTCAACATCAATAAAGGAGAAAGTGTAAAGAACAAGAGATACAAGCTAAAGCACATAACAAACTCCCCTAAGATGAAGACTAGAGGTGGTGATGAGAACTTGATGGATCCACGCCAACAAGCTCCTAGATCTTCTCCTTGATCGCGCTCCTTTTCTCCCCTTCGATTTGCACCCTAGATCAGCCTTCTCCCGCAGCCTTGAAGCTCTTGAAACCCTAGATGGTGGTGGAGGAGAAGTGGTGGCCAAAAGTCAAGAGAAATGATGCCCTCAAGGCCTTTAAAACCTAATTCCAGCAACTTATGCGGGCTGGCATACGGGCCGACATACTGGCACTGTAGCACCCCGAGTTTCGTGTAAGTTACTAAAGTGAGTGCTACAGTAAAATGCCACAGTACTCCTGCTACAGGAGCTGTATGCGGGCAGTCCAGCGCCTGTATAAAATTCCAGACTTAGCCGTTTCGCCAAAATTCTCGTGCTACAGTGATGCTACAGTGCCAGGGCCTCGGAAATGGTGTTTTCTTTGTCGATTTCTTCTAAAATCTCATTGTTGAGCTCCCCACGGTATCTTTTGTACCTGTAACATGAAATAAACCAATTTAGACCGAAAACGGGCATCCACACATATAAAAATACTCGAAAAATACACGAACATACATAAATAATACGTACAGTTAGGCGTTTATCAAACATCCCCACACCTAAGCGTTTTCTTGTCCCCAAGCAAACAAACATGAAGAACAGGGGCAAGAAGATAAACGGCTAAATGTACGACCTCAAGCTCAATAGTAAAAAACTCCGCAAGCACAAATAGACAGAAATGAAGAACTGAGCTGTTCAATGAATAGTGATGTAATATTAGTTCTGTTTCTTCTAGAGTGCCGTCGTGAGTGTGTGCAAACTCCCACCTTGACCTCCACACCCTAGATTACCCCAGGATGACCATTCACCCCACGCACAATGAAGACGGCATTAAAGTGTTAAAGACACCCTCAATACCCAGTTAAGAGTCCTTTGGGTCCTAAATAACACTTTGGCTCTCAAGTGGCAGTGCAACAGATTCCAGGGGACACAAACAAGATACTTTATTCTTTTCCTACATATATACATACTATTTCTCTTTTTTTCTCTTTTTTTTTTTTTTCTGAGTCCGACTAACGTAAACTGCACAAAAATCTTTCAGACAGGTGCACATGCTGGCCAGGCACAAGAGCCACCCATCCTACTTGATTACAGTCCACATAGACGCATTCATGCTGTACTAGCAGAGGAATACTGTCATAGACTCCACTTTTTTTTTATATACATATATACAATGTATCTCATATCCCCTGGTATAAAACCTGTTAAACAACCTCACTTAAGGCCAAAGAAAACAACAAACGACCTCAAAAGCTCTTAAAAGAGCATTGAAAGTAGACTTTAACATTTTAGTGCCAACAACATTGCAATGGGTTGGTTGGAGTGTACAAGGTGAAAGTGATCGTGAACAAGTATAAGGGTACACTAAAGATGAAACAGAACTACATTCAAGCACAGGTAAAGTACAGCTCACAACTATCATTCTACCAAGCTAGGAAGTCCTTAACAATAAAATCATAGCTATCATAGGTTGTTAAGCATGCAATTGCAAAGAAATTTCAAAGTTCACGAAAATCCAACTCCACCCCCCACTTAAAGATGCACATTGCCCTCAATGTGCCTAAACAATAGAATGCAACAAGATAGACAATAAAAACATAGTAGGAGGGTTTCGTGAACTTCCCCAAGTATAAAAACATAAGTCTTGAAATCGATGAGATCGGGGTGACCACCAACGGTTCTTGTATAAAATGGAGAAAGAAAGTGTACTTGATGCCCCTATTCCACCCTGCAAGGTAGAAAGGAACATCATCTCAAGGTATCCATTCCATCACACACAAGGAAAAAGAACACACACAAACAATCAAGCGAACACTTAACAACACAAAAACAATTAAACAAGAGATAATCCAAGCAAGTTCTTTGAACAATCAAGATCATGAAGTCCAATTCTTTTTATTGCAAGTGTTGTAGGATATTCATAATGATGCTACAAGTGAACAGATAAATTCAAGAGAAATTCAGTCCAAAGTTACTGTAGCACAGTGTTGAAAGAGGTAGAGTTTCCCCTTGTTTTTGAAGCCCAAAAATTTACAAATAATGTCACAAAATACAAATAAATCAAATATTACATATTCATACATCATTCCCCAAAGTTTGAAGCAATATAAGCATGAAAATCAAGAAAAAGAAACACATTTGCTTCAAAACACAAGTTAGGGCTCCAAAGCTTGATTCGGCGAAGATCGGTGAAGATGATGGTGAAACCTCCAATAAATCATGCCAATTAAGTCCTAGGAAGTAGGAGATTCGTGTATAGGAAGAAAAACAGAGAAAAATGGTGAAAGAATGAGGGAAAACTGATGAGAAATGAGAGAGATATGAAGGAAATGGTGAAGAGGTACCCGTTTTAAAGTTCAGCCCGAGCATCCATGCGGGCAAGCATACGGGCATATGCTTGCCCGTATGACTTTCTGGATTTTTTATATGGGCAAGCATATGCTCAAGAAACTGGCGGAATCCAGATTTTTCATCAAAGACTCATCTAAACACCCAAAAACCACATAAAAACAAAGCCGAATTCACCCACAACAACCAAAAACATGATATTTGATGCATGAAGATGAATGAAAACACAAAGAACTCACAAGAACCATTGACGAACATGATCGAAAAAATTAAGAAAAATGGCTAAACAACCACAACAACACACTTGAAATCTAAAG
Organism: Dioscorea alata; assembly: GCA_020875875.1. NCBI lineage: Eukaryota > Viridiplantae > Streptophyta > Magnoliopsida > Dioscoreales > Dioscoreaceae > Dioscorea > Dioscorea alata. The sequence continues at coordinate 11,381,740 of CM037025.1, read as the reverse complement.
AACACTCAAGCAAGCAAACACATCAAAATACGAAAACACACATGCAATGAAATTTAATGCTTGGGTTGCCTCCCAAGAAGCGCTTGTTTAACGTCATTTGGGGACCCTCTCCTTCTATCACTGGCCTATCTTTTGGGGGGCTTTCGGCTAGGGTTTGGAGAGGTTCTTGGAGGTCTTTGGAGGCGATTATACGGCATCGGTATCGACATCTATTGGAAGATAGCTATTGGGGGAGCTTTCGTCGGCATCGATTCGGCGAGGTGTGCCCTAGGCTTGATGAGAGATTCATTGGAGAAGACGTGCGACTCCACAAGACCATCGATACGATCTATAAGGGGGTTTTCTTTATGGTTTTATTGCATATGTTCTTAATCTCTTTATTGATTTTGTATTGCTCCATGGAGAGCTAAACCCTAGTGGGTATTCGGACTTGTAAACCCTAGGATGATATTGTTTCAATAACTTTTATTATGCTTTCTTTATTGATGAATTTAATTGAGTTTCAATTTTAATTATCTTTTGCTATTGTTTTCCCCTAACCGTGACACTAGGGTTGAGAGCAATTTAGGTTATCCTTTGGAGGTGTGACAAATCCTATAGGGTTAGACTTCTTAAGATTGAAGAGGGTTGAGAGGGAGAGTTGTGAGGTAGCGGTGTACCCCTTTTTCCTCCTGTGTGATTTCTCCCTACCTCCATTTCCTTGGTTAATTAGTGGTCGAGATAGAGTTTTAGGGCTTAATCTAGACTAGGGTTCTTCCACCTAGACCAAAGGGTTAGAACTACATAGAGGAACATGTTTTATCACTAGGAATCCCTAGAGCTTAAAGCAATCCCACGTAGTGTTAGGGTTAGGAAGATAGACTCCCCTGGGGCTTAGTTGACAGGTCAACAAGAGTCAAGTGTCGTAGTGAATCCTAATGCCGGGACATAATGTTGGGGTTAGTCACGATTGACCTTAAGTTTTGGGACCGTGAGTTTAAGGATATCCTCGACTCAATAGGTATCAATTGTAGAGCATAATATAAGTTTTGCACTAGAAGCATTAGTCCTAGGGGGAGCTTTGTCCGGGTACCCCATCGTTATATCGATTGCCTCTCCTACCCTCATTATTCGTCTTGCACCCTTTTATTTTCTTTTATATCTATACATACAAACTTTTCTCATCATCGATTCCCATCATAGCTAAATAGCGATAACACTTGTTTCTGAACACTATTCCCTGTGGATACGACTACCCACTCACCAGGGTATTTTATTACTTCGACAACCCGTGCACTTGCGGGATACACGCAAGGGGTCGTGTCAGGGAGCAAGCATTAATGTGATGCCGTACAAGTTATTTTTGAAACTAGGATTGGAGGATTTAAGGCCTACACGAATGACCCTACAACTTGCGGACCGTTCTATGCGGAGACCAAGGGGTGTTGTTAAGGGTTGACAAACTTATCATCCCCGTTGACTTTGTGATTCTAGATGTTGATGATGATGTTGAGGTCCCCATCATTCTCGGTCGGCCGTTCCTAAACACTTCGGGTGCATTGATTGATGTCAAGGGTGGAAAGATGACATTAAGAGTTGGTGATGAACAAGTTGTCTTTACTCTCCCCGAAGCAATGCGGCACACACTCGATTATGATGATAGTTTGTATTACATTGATATAACTAATGTCATTGTTTTCGATTGTGTGCAGGAAGTTCTAGCCTTAAATCCGATGGATGAGATTTTGGGGGAGTTAGATGATGAAGAGATTGAAAAAAGTGATGCCACACCTATACCAATGCATCAAATTGCACAAGTGATGGTTCGACCTCCGCCTTATGACCAAGAAAAGAAAGCTTTGAAGAAGATGTGGAGGAGGACAAAGGAAAGGCCTACAAAAGTTGTGAAGGTTGTATCATCGCCGCCCATGGATGTAGATGACATACTCATGGAGAATCAAACGAAGTTCAAGACTTTTCATGCCTCTCCATGAATTTCTCGGGTAACAACATTTCACAAAAGAATGGAGGTAATTCAACCCACTTTGACCCACCATGATGTTAAGGTAAGAGACGTCGAGCTAAAGACATTAAACAAGCGCTCCTTGGGAGGCAACCCAAGCATTTGAATTCCTTGCAAGTTCATTTTCATATTTCTAGTTTGTGTGTTTGCGTGTTTTTCGTATTTTTGAAGTGTTAGTGCTTGTTGTTCTTTGCTTTTTAAATGTGTGTTTGTGGTTGTTTAGCCATCTTTCTCAATTTTTTTTTATCATGATCTTCAATGGTTGTCATGTGTTCTTCAATTTTTAATTCATTGAGATGTATCAAATCCCATGTTTTGAATGGTTGTTAGTGGTTTCTGCTTTGTTTTTCATGAGTTTTTAGGGTGTTTGGATGAGTCCTTGATGAAAATTCTGAAAACCGGCCATTTCTTGAGCATATGCCTGCCCATATGAAAAATCCAGCAAGTCATGCGGGTGCTACAGTGCCCGTATGCCTACCCGCATCGCCGCGCAGAGTGTTTCCAGCAACTTATGCGGGCAACCATGTGGGTGCTACAGTGCCCGTATGGTTGGCTGATTTGGTTAAAAGCCCTTCAACTCATTTTTTGTGCACTATTCACTCATCCTCTCATCATTTTCTTTCCTTCTCCTCCTCACTTCTCCATCATTTCTCTTCATTCTTTTTGCACAAGAAGACTCTCCTCATCCTAGAGATCAAGTTTTTGGAAGATTTGCGAAGCTTTATTGAGTTTTTAGCCGGATTCCACTTCATCTTCACTTGGGTGCCGTAGATTGAAGTAAGTTCCATATCTCTCCATTTCTAGGGCTTTTCTTTGTGTTTTTGCGCTGATTTTCTTCGGAATGTGGTTGTGAATGACTCTTGTGAATGTATGTGCTGAATTTGAAGGGTTGTAAAATTTGTTTGCTACTTTTACAAGAAGAAGCTCTTGAAAAATTTTCCCGAAATTACTGTAGCAACACTTAGATTTCAGCCCACTAATTCCATTGAGTATTCTTTTCATATATTTTTGGTTTGATGAAGCTTGTATGGTCTTGTAGGGATGCTGACCAAACATGTGGCCTCAAAGCGACCCCGGAGGAGCTCTCCGCCGCCCGCCCATGAGCCAAGGTTCACCGACGAGACCCACATGGCCCGTTATGCCCTTTTGTCGAGGAAAAAGTTCGGCGTTGTCCGCAAGATAGATTGGGAGACTTTGAGGGTTTTGAACCTTGATCATGCCATCTGGGAGTACATTTCTCTTGGTGGTTGGGATAAGATTTTTGAGATTGATGAACCCACTTACAACTAGATTACATTGGAGGTCCTTAGCTCGATTGAGGCATATTGTCCGCACCCCTACACCCGACAGACCGGCTATGTATCATTCAGGGCATTCGGCAAGAAGCATAAGATGTCTCAAGACAAGTTGGCTTTTTTATCTTGGACTTTACACAGATGATGACATTCACACTTTCGAGTTCAAAAATTTGCCGCGAGATTTTCCGCACCCAACCATGCATAGATCCTTCTGGAAGTCCATCGCTTGCACATCATCCATGAAGGCTTCCACGATGGCGGAGCCCGCTCACAGATACATTCAAGCTTTGCTATCCAGGAGTGTGAGCGGTCGAGCTGATTCTACAGGGGTAGTTACTCACACCGACTTGCTTATGCTCTACAGCATCATCAAGCGTTACCCCATACACCTGGGCTACCTTCTTGCTGACTTTTTTACCCACCAGGGGACCTCGACCCACCTTGGGATGATTTTTGCCGGCCCATACGTTACACGTATGATCAGGGGCCTTGGTTTGATTGAGCTCATCCGGGCATACGAGTTGTGGGGACTATCGCCCCGCTTGGATTGCCGACTTTACTTGCTATGGGTATGGTTGTGAGAACAGGGACCACATATCAGCTCAAGCGCCAGGCAGAAGGAACATCACGAGACGTTAAGACCCCGCAGGATTCTGAGGCAAGATCTGACTCCGAGTCGGAGTCTACTCCCGAATCTGAGCCTGACACTGGAGCTAGTACATCTTCTCTTGAGGTTAGGTTCGCGGAGTTTCGCCTCGAGGTTCAGCAGCAGCTTCAGACACTAGAGAGGGGACAGAGCCGTATTGAGAGCTGCGTTGCTGAGATCCTCACAGTCCTGCATAGCTCATCTTCGTCTGCTGGCATTTCATCCGCCACAACCACGCGCATGGCCTCACCACCTCCACCGGATCATTAGACTCATGACACCGACTTTCAGTTTTTACTTTTCATGTTGTTTGTATTTTGTTTTTGCGCACTTAGACTTATTTTGGTGTATGTTGTATCATTTAGTTAGTTAGGGTTTCGGCCCTACTAAACTATTTCTTTTTATTTATGTAGTTTGGATCTTATTTGTTCGCCCTCCTTATTTATTTATCGAGTTGTGATGCATTTCCTGTTGCTTTCAGGACTGATTGTTGAGGATGCTTCACACTCCATGGCCCTAGGGATTTACCCCTGTCTTTGTTCACCTTGGATTCACTGCATCAACAAATTGGGAAATTCTCCTTGCTTCATCTCCTTATTTTTATTGCATACATATCACCATGTTCTGCTGATTCATGTACATTAGGGACAATGTACGATTCTAGGTGTGGGGATGGAGTTATTTGCATGCTTGTTTTACCTATGATAGCAATGACGCCTAGTTTAGGACTTCCTAGCATGAAGGTTCGACAATTATGAGTTGTATTTCTTCACTATACTTACATGAGATCCTGCTTTATCTTTAGTGCACCGATAGACTTTTGCACATTTACTTCCATCTCATACACTCCAAATAACCCATTGCAATGCTTCCGGCATTAAATTGCTAAAGTCTACTTTCAATACCTTTTTAAGAGCCTTTGAGGTTCTTTGTTGTTCTTTGGCCTCAAGGGAGATTGTTTAATAGGTTTTATACCAGGGGATACGAGATACTTTGTATATATGTAAAAAAAAAAAAGTGAAGTCTATAACAGTATTCCTCTTCTAGTACAGCATGAATGCGCCTATGTGGACTGTAATCAAGTAGGATGGATGGCTCTTGTGCCTGGCCAGCATGTGCATCCGTCTGAAAGATTTTTGTGCAGTCTACATTAGTCGGACTTTAAGAAAAAAAAAACTATGTAAATATGTAAATACAGAATAAAATATCTTGTCTGTATCCCTTGGAACCTGTTACACAGCTACTTAAGAGCCAAAGTTCCATTCAGGACCCGAAGGATTCTTAACTGGGTATTGAGGGTGTCTTTAACAGATTAATGCCGTTTTCATTGTATGTGGAGTGAGTGGTACGGAGGATGAGGTTGAAAGTAAGCAATCGTGTGAGGATTCGAGCGGAAGGAATTCCGTACTCGATACTTGCACCGGATTAGGGACCAATTTCCGTGACCATCGGGTTGGTCTAACTTCGGGTTTCTCGGTCCAAACTACCCATTTGCATGCTAGTTAAGGCAACCCCCGCACTTTAGTAGCCCCCTTGGTAATCCTCATCCGTGACCCTCTCTTTACATTGTTTTACCCCTCGATTATTGCCTCCACCTTAGAGCATTTTATTTGCATGTTAATCATCTTTTTAATTTATTTTGCACAACACTTGACTTGATCGGCCAAACAATCATACGAAGAGGAAGTAAGGGTAGATACTCGGGCCCTTGGAAATATGACCCCCTCGCGCGTGCGTGAGGGGTATTACTTGACGACCCCGTGCACTTGCGGGTCGACCAATGATCATCACAAATGCGGAAGAGGAATGGATCTTCCCAGAAATAGTTCTTCAAATCGCTGAAGAACTTCTTCTTTTGTTGGAATGTGAGCCCTTGTTTGAGGACCTTCCCTGACAAGTAATTAGCAAAATCCGCAAACCATGGAGTATTACCTGATGATGTTGATTTCTGAATTGAATACAAGTGTTCTTCTGGGAAGAAGTCATTGATCTCCTTGCTTGATGGTTCTTGCCCAATGCTACCTTCCGACCACGACAAATGATCTGCCACTACGTTTTCAGTTCCTTTCTTATCCTTTATCTCCATATCAGACTCCTGTAAGAGTAGTATCCAACGGATCAATCTTGGTTTCGCATCAATTTTGTTCATGAGGTAACAGAGAGCTGAATGGTCAGTAAACACGATGATTCTTGACAAGATAAGATACGGCCTGAACTTATCGAGGGCGAACACCACCGCTAATAATTCCTTCTCTGTAGTAGTGTAATTCTCCTGGGCATCTGTGAGAGTCTTACTCGCATAATAAATAGGTTGGAATTGCTTGCCCTTCCTTTGTCCCAAAACTGCTCCGACAGCATAGTCACTAGCATCGCACATGAGCTCAAACAGTTCGTTCCAATCTGGGGTGATCAAGATTGGAGCTTGAACTAGTTTTTCTTTTAACACATTAAAAGCTACTGCACAATCTTTCCCAAAATCAAACGGAGCATCTTTTTCAAGGAGCTTAGTCAACGGTTGAGTGATCTTCGAAAAATCCTTAATGAATCGCCTATAGAAGCTTGCATGCCCCAGAAAACTCCGAATTCCGTTAATGTTTGTTGGTGGAGGAAGCTTATCTATAACTTATATTTTTGCCTTATCCACCTCCATACCCATATGGGAAATCTTATGCCCGAGACCAATACCTTCCTGAACCATGAAGTGATACTTCTCCCAATTTTGCATGAGATTTGTCTCCTCACATCTTATCAACACTCTTTCTAAGTTCTTCAAACATATGTCGAAGGAGTCACCGAATACGGAGAAATCATCCATAAACACTTCCATTATGTTTTCGATAAGGTCATCGAAGATGGCAGTCATACAACGTTGGAATGTGGTAGGAGCGTTACATAGCCCGAATGGTATTTGTCTGTATGCAAAAGTCCCGTAAGGACAAGTAAATGTTGTCTTCTCTTGATCTTCCGGAGCAATAGGAATTTGAAAGTATCCTGACATCCCATCTAGGAAATAGTAAAACTGATGCCCTGCCAATCGCTCAAACATCTGGTCAATAAAAGGCAATGGGAAGTGATCTTTCCGGGTTGCATCATTCAGCCTTCTGTAATCAATGCAAACTCTCCATCGTGTGACCATTCTCATTAGGATGAGTTCATTTTTTTCATTCTTGATCACTGTCATCCCTCCTTTCTTCGGAACCACCTGCGTTGGGCTCACCCAAGCACTATCAGAAATAGGATAAATGATCCCTGGATCCAGTAGTTTCACTACCTCTGCCTTTACAACTTCCTTCATGTTTGGGTTTAGTCTTCTTTGGAGTTGGATCACTGATTTGAAGTTATCCTCCATTAAAATCTTATCCATGCAGAATGAGGGGTTTATTCCCTTTAAGTCTGCAATTTTCCATGCCAGGGCAGACTTGTGTTTCTTCAATACATTCACCAAGTTAGCCTTTTGGTCCAAAGAAAGAGCTGATGAAATAATCACGGGTAACTTCATTTCTTTTGTGAAAAATGCATACTCTAAATGCTCTGGAAGTGTTTTCAACTCCAAATAAGGTGGCTCTTCAATAGATGGTCGAAGTCAGCTTTCCTTTAATCTATCAATTTCTTTAAATTGAGTAGCTTGCTGTTGATTAATACAACCGGAACCCTTTTCCAAATCACACTCCTTGGGTTGATCCTGGGGCTCCACTGGAGTCCCCAACTCACAAGCTTCCTCTGTCAGGTCTATAATTCCCATTGAAAAGACTTCTTGCTTGTGCTCCAAATAACCTGATTCAAACTGTGCAAGGACCTTTTTTAGGGTTTCTTCTGTGTTACAACTTGAAAAAGCTAGGGCTGATTTATCAAATTCGTCCAATGCACTACCTAATTCATAATTAATGTTTTGCCCCATGCAAAACTGATCAACAATATCCCCTATTTCTGCAAAAGGATGTCTCACTGAATGCCAAAACTCAATATAGTTTGGAACTGGTTGTACAGTAAACAACTGCATTTTCTGTTCTACATCCTTAACCACTCCTGCAAGTGTATCAAAGGCTTCGCTTGAGTCAAACATCCCTTCGGAAGCTAAAATCAAAGAAAAGAAAAAAAAAAAGAACAACGATAGACAAAGAAAGTGTGAAATAAAAAACGAAGTGAATAACTAAAGTAGCAAAAACAAGTATTAAAAATACGCCTATTCCCCGGCAACGGCACCAAAAACTTGACACGACCCATTGCGTATATCCCGCAAGTGCACGGGCTTGTTGAAGTAATAAAATTACCCTGGTTAGTGGGTAGTCGAATCCACAGGGAATAGGGATTTAAAACACAAGATTTCACTATTTAGTTGTGTGGTGTACGAAAAGTGATAATAAGATTGGTGAGTGAATTATGGAAGCAATGAGAATAAAAGACAAGAAATTAAATAGAGAGATGGAAGACAATAAATTGCAAGTAGAAGTGAATTAGAGAAAGACTAGAAATAGATGAAATAGAGTATCCGGACAAGCTACCTCTAGGACTTATGTTTGTAGTGCAAGACTATGCCATTATACTTTCCTATTGATGCTAATTGAGTCGAGGAAATCCTTAAACTCACGGTCCCAAACCTAAGGTTAACCGTGACTAACCCCAACACTATGTCCCGGCATTAGGATTCACGTCAACCCTTCACTCTATTGCTCACGCAACTAAGCCCCAGGGGAGTCTATCTACCTAAGTCTAACACTACGTGGGATTGCTTTAAGCTCTAGGGATTCCTAGTGATAAAACTTGTTTCTATATATAGTTCTAACCCTTTAGTCCAGGTGAAAGAATCGTAGTCTAGATTAAGCCTGGAACTACGATGCCCCATCTCGACCGCTAATAAATCAAGGAAAACGGAGGTAGGGAGAAATCACACCGGAGGAGAAAGGGGACGCTTCGCTATGTCACGAGTCACCCTCTCAATCCTCTTCAATCCTAAGTAGTCTAACCCTATAAGAGTTGTCACACCTCCAAAGGGTAACCTAGATTGCTCTCAACCCTAGTGTCACGGCTAAGGGAAAATAATAGCAAAAGATAATTAAAATTGAAACTCGAATTTATTCATCAATAATGGAAAAGCATAATAATAATGTCATAGAAACATAATAATCCTAGGGTTTTACAAATCCGAATACCCAGAAAGGGTTTAGCTCCTCATGGAGCTATACATGTTCATCAAAGTATAAAAGAAAGCACAAATTAAAAACATCGATGAAAACCCCCTTGTGTATGGTGTGGCCGTGGTCTTGTGCAGCCGCTGGACGTTGGTGACGATGCCGATGACGCGCTGCAAACCTCCACGAAGTCCTCTATGAAATCCTAGCCACACTCTACCGAAGTTGGGGAGAAAGTTAGGTCAAAAGATGTTTTGAAAGTCTCCAAATCGGGCTTTTATAATGTTGAGTGCGGCTTTAAATTCGAGCTTATCGGGACTTCACACGGTCGTGTGGGATTTCCACACGCCCGTGTGAAGTTTCTGGCTTACTGGAAAATTAATTCACACGGCCGTGTGGAATTTCCACATGCCCGTGTGAACTCTCTGATATCCTGATTTTCGATAGAAAGTGAACAGTAGCTTGCTATAGTGTTTTTGCTAGGTTAACAATCTACAGTGCTGCTATAGTACTCGCTGAAACGCTCCCGAATCAGTTGTTCTTCATCGACGCCATTGATTTGGGTATACAATCAATGGTTGATCGTGCTGATTGCTTCAAGTCTCCTCCTTGGTGAAGTTCTCCTAACCAACACGAGTTAGATTTGTTGTGAATGTGACTGCGTTTGTGCCCCTCCAAAGGAGGTTGGCACACACTCACAAGTCTAGGCTCGTGCCTTGTTCCTTGCTTTGTCCAAAAACTTCCCAACAATGGCAAACATGATCTAAATTTGTTCTTTTTCTCCAAATTAGCTCCACGAACCTACCATGCATAAGAATACACAAACGCACACAATTTAGTGATAAAATCTGATAAAAGATATGTTCATTGGAAGATAATAATGCTTCGCATTACTATAACATGAGCACTTATCACCGATCAATACAAGTGTTGTGCAAAGAAAAGTAAAAAGACAATTAACATGCAAGAGAATTATTTTAAGGCGGAGACAATAATCGGAGGATAAGAACAATATAAAGAGAGGGTCACGGATGAGGATTCCCTAGGGGGCTACAAAAGTGATGAAGTTGCCTTCACTAGCATGCAAATGGGTAGTTTGGACCGAGAAACCCTAAATTAGACCAACCCAATGGTCACGGAAATTGGTCCCTAATCAGGTACAAGTATCGAGTACGGAATTCCTTCCGCTCGAATCCTCACACGATTGCAAAGGGCACAGTAGGTTTCTCAAGTTAGGGAAAAGACACAATCTAGGTCAACCCTAACAATTGGAGAGGTACAAATACCCGATGGTGTCGGCGTATAAGTACATGTGTCCCTACCAAAGCTTGGTGAGCCTAATACTAGGGCAATGGTCATGCTTCCTAGCATTTTCTAAACATTGATACACAGAGTTCTCATGCATACCAAGCATTCAAATACACCAAACAAGGATCACAAACAAGTCCCAAAATGCATAAATCAAGTCAAGCAAGCATCCTACACAAGTTCACCCCCAAGATTCACCTACATCCGGTGACCTTGGGGTTTAGTTGCTCATGAATACAAAATACTCAAGATAATACATGGGAACAACCAAATACAAAGACAAGAACACCCCCTTAAAAGGTCAAGGCCGAATGACACTCCAAAGACGCCACCAAAGAGGTGGCTTCCCTTGTCGATTCTCCTCTCAATTATGGATCAAGAAGATGGATCTCGTCGTATGTCGCTCTCCTTGTCATTCTCTCCCCGGAAATGGCCTGCAACGGCAGCTCCTAGCTCCGATTTGAAGATGGTGACAAGTGTGCTCAAGACCTAGGGCTTCCTTCTTTCAAGAAAATGAACTTCTCCCCTTTAAAAACTCATTTCCAGCAAGTCATGCGTCCTGGCATACAGCCCTGCATATGGGTACTGTAGTATCCTGAATTTTGTGTAAGTTGCTGCAGTGGAGTGCTATAGTTAAATACTACAGTCCCCCATGCTATAGTGCTACTGTTACATGGTTGTATGCAGTCAGTCATGCACCCGTATGGATCTCCAGACTTAGCCGTTTTTCCAAAGTTCTCGTGCTACAGTGCTACTACAGTCGGCTCGAAAATGGTCTTTTCTTATCGATTTCTTCTAAAAATCTCGTTGACGAGCTCCCCATGGTAACTTCTGTTCCTGTAACATGAAATAAACCAATTTAGACCGAAAACGGGCATCCACACATATAAAAATACTCGATAAATACACAAACATACATAAGTAATACGTATAGTTACGCGTTTATCATTCACCTTAGTTGCAACGTTTGTATTCTTAGAGTTTAGGACAATTTTTAACATTGTATTCTATCATGCTCTAATTTCTACTTGAATTTTTAGGGAATTTTGGCTCGATTATCTTATATTGCACAAACTTACTCTTGGAATCTTTTGGAAACTCGATCTTGAAGTTTTTAAGGACAACTTTGTCGTCGTTCTTCGTTTTACTTTGGAAAATGCATATAAATATATATATATATATGTAATGAAAAAAATATGGAAAAGAGAAAAAGAAAAAAAATATATGAGTTTGTGAATATGTGCTTTGTTTTATTTATGCATTTGGGGTGGAAAGAGCTACCACCTATGAAGTATGTAGCTACTCTCATAAGTCGGATACAAGTTATGCCCTAATGAGAGAAAGAGCTATCTCATGGGATGCGTGAAAGCTACTACCCCATTAGAAAGAGCTACCTCCTTGAAAGAGTGAAAGCCACCTTTGGCGGCCACCTAGGAAAGGGCTACCTTCGAGGTTGTGTGAAGCTACTACTTCCTTTCTTGCTTTTCGTATATAAATAAGTGCTTTTTAACAAAAGTTTGAGGAGTACTTTTTGGGTTATCTTAAGGGAGTTCACACACACTTACACATTTTCGAGTTGATTGACCTTTTTGATTCATGTTTTTAGCTAGAGCAATGATATCTTTATGCGATGTTTTGATATACCCTTACTTGTAGAATGCTTCCTTTGCATACTTTTGGTGAACCTAAGGCCGAGCACTTTCAATTGTTCTTCCCAAGTACGTTTATGTTTTATTTTTGCTTGAGGACAAGCAAAAGCTTAAGTGTGGGGGAGTTTGATAAGTGCTTGTGTTATAGTAACGCGAAGCGTTATTATCTTACAATGAACATATCTTTTATCAGATTTTATCACAAAATGGTGTGCATTTGTGTATTCTTATGCATTGTAGGTTTGTGGAGCTAATTTGGAGAAGAAGAACGAAGTTAGATCATGTTCGCCGTTGTTGGGAAGTTTTCGGACCAAGCAAGGAATAAGGCACGAGCCTAGACTTATGAGTGTGTGCCAACCTCCTTTGGAAGGGTACAAAGGCAGTCTCATTTACAACAGGTCTAACTGGTGTAGCTTAGGAGAGCTTCACCAAGAAGGAGACTTGAAGCAACCGGCAAGATTTAGCATTGATTGTGTACCCAAATCAATAGCCTCGATGAAGAACAACGGATTCGGGAGCGTTTCGGTGAGCTACTGTAGCAGCACTCTAGTTTGTTACTGCAGGGGAAATACTGTAGCAAGTTACTGTTCACTTTCTGCCGAAAATCAGGATTCGAGAGAGTTCACACGGCCGTGTGGAAATTCCACACGGTCATGTGAATTAATTTTCCAGCAACCCAAAAACTTCACACGGGGGTGTTGAAATTCCAAACGGCCGTGTGAAGCCCCGATAAGTCCAATTTTAAACCGCGACTCAACATTATAAAAGCCCGATTTGGAGACTTTTTGAGGATCTTTTTGACCTAACTTTCTCCCCAACTTCTAGAGAGTGCGGCTAGGGTTTTGGAAAGGACTTTGTGGAGGTTTGGAGTGCGTCATCGACATCGTCATTGATGTTCGACGGCCGCACAAGACCATGACCACACCATATGTAAGGGGGTTTTCATCAATGTCTTTAATTTGTGCTTTCTTTCATATTTTGATGAACATGTATAGCTCCATGAGGTGCTAAACCCCTCGTAGGTATTCGGACTTATAAAACCCTAGGATTATTATGTTTCTATGACATTGCAATTATGATTTCCATTATTGATGAATAAATTCGAGTTTCAATTTTAATTATCTCTTTCAATTATTTTCCCTTAGCCGTGACACTAGGGTTAAGAACAATCTAGGTTGTAATTTGGACGTGTGACAACTCCTATAGGATTAGACTACTTAAGATTGAAGAGGGTTGAGAGGGTGAGTCGTGAGGTAGCGAAGCGTTCACTTTTCCCTCGGGTGTGATTTCTCCCTACCTCCGTATTCCTTGATTTCTTAGCTGTCGAGATAGAGTGAAGTGCTAGGTAGATAAACTCGCCTAGGGCTTAGTTGCGCAAGCAACAGAGTGAAGGGTTGACGTGAATCCTAAGCACTGGGGCTTAATCTAGACTAGGGTTTTTCCACCTGGACCAAAGGGTTAAAACTACACATAGGAACATGTTTTATCACTAGGAATCCCTAGAGCTTAAAGCAATCCCACGTAGTGTTAGGCTTAGGTAGATATACTCCCCTGGGGCTTAGTTACGCAAGCAACAGAGTGAAGGGTTGACGTGAATCCTAAGCACTGGGGTTTAATTTAGACTAGGGTTCTTCCACCTGGACCAAAGGGTTAGAACTACACATAGGAACAGGTTTTAACAGTAGGAATCCCTAGAGCTTAAAGCAATCCCACGTAGTGTTAGACTTAGGTAGATATACTCCCTGGGGCTTAGTTGCGTGAGCGACAGAGCGAAGGGTTAACGTGAATCATAATGCCGGGGCATAGTGTTGGGGTTAGTCACGGTTGACCTTTGGTTTGGGACCGTGAGTTTAAGGATATCCTCGACTCAATTAACAACAATATGAAAGTATAATAGCATAGTCTTGCACTAGAAGCATAAGTCCTAGAGGTAGCTTGTTCGGATACCCTATTTTATCCATTGCTAGTCTTTCTCTAATTCACAACTACTTGCACTTTCTTGCCATCCATCTCTCTATTTAATTTCTTGCATTTTATTATATTTTCTTCCATAATTCACTCACCAATTCTATTATCACTTTTTCGTACACCGCACAACTAAATAGCGAAACCTCGTGTCTTAAATCCCTATTCCCTATGGATTCGACTACCCACTCACCAGGGTAAATTTTATTACTTCGACAAGCCCGTGCACTTGCGGGATACATGCAAGGGGTCGTGTCACCCACTTTGTTGGACCTAGGACACCTAGGTTAGGAAAGCAGTAACTTTTGTGGCTCTCTTAGTTGCTAACCCACTTGTGGCATTTCGTCCTTGGACGTGTTAGATATTTCCTAATAGACTCTTAAGGATTTTCCTCTATGTTTTTTTCTCAACACGGTCAAAAAAAAAAAAAGAAAAAGAAAAAAAAAAGAAAAAAAGGGACCGTGATCTTAAGGATTTTCCTCTATGTCCTACTAGTGAAGTAATCTGGGGTTCTTTCTCCTAACCAAAGTGTGCCTCTCACCAAAAGCTTTAAAGGTATGAGCATGTATATATGAATGTGCAAAGCTCCAGGTAATCTGGATTTACTATTCTTGTTAGTCAGAAAAAAGGAATGTATATATAGACATATACATATACGTATATGTGTAGACCAAAACAAAGTTTTATGCCAGGTGGTTGTTTAAACAAAATAGGAAAGATCTTTAAGAGCCTAATAGGAGCATCTCTACCATTTCAAGGTTGAGTTCCACAAAGAGGCGTGATTTGCCTCAAGATGCGATTGATGGTCGCCGCGCGACACGCTAAAGAAGCAAGCACGCAACTCCCCGGCCGCAAGTTCACGGGTCGTCAAGTAATAACCTCTCGTGCACGCACGAGAGGGTCGTATTCCCAAGGGCCCCAAGATCTGCTATTACTTCCTCCTAGGTATCACTATCTAGTCTACCAAACAAAGATTGTTGTTTGAGAAATAGAAAAATACGAAAATAAATAAAATAAAGACTATAAACAAAATGGACTAAGACACACCATAGAAGTAATTTAACAAGTAAGTAGCAATGAGAACTAAAGGTCTCGGGCGAGGATCCCCTTGGGAGAAGAACACATTAGGATGAAATTAGGAATTAAAGCACAAGGTTGGCTAGAGTTGGTCCACTAGACTCGGATGTCGACTACCCCGGAACCTCCGTAGTGTAGCCCTAATCAAGTACAGGTTCCTCTATCCAGAAGATACCCCTACGATGTCATTGAGAACAGGGAGTCTTGGTTAAGGTTATTCTAATGCACGCTCTCAGCTAAAACAACCCTAACCTCGCGGGGGGCTACCAATACCCGGAACGTCCGTTGTACCGGTACATTGAATCCCCCTTCAAACATTGTATGACCTAATACTTGCAAGCATCCCGCCATACAAGCATCATTCAAGAATCAAAACCTACGGAATCCATCCATTGTAGGTTGAACATGAAAACAATAGAATGAAACCAATAAACATGCCAACAATTAATTAAAACTAACAATGATAATTCATCCATACAAACATGTTCTCCTCCCAAGATTCACCGGATGCCCGGAGACCTTGGGAGGCTAGTTCCACATCAAAAGGAAAGAAAACAAAGTATAATGAATGACAAAGCTCATAAAAATCTCCCTTACATGTAGGCTAGAAGGTGGTGATGAAAACTCGCCGGATCCGGGCCGGTAGAGCTCCTTGATGAATTCCTTGAATGCTTCATTCTTCTCCCTTTGAGTTTGCTCTTCAAATCGCCTCTCCAATCCGGTGATGATGGTGGAGAATGATGGAGATGATGGTGGAGGGTGGTGGAGATGAAGGTGGAGAAGGATGGAGGAGTGGGTGGCCAAAGACAGCCTCTCCCAAGACCTAGAAAGCCCTTAAATAACAAGAAAAACCTTGTTTTGCCCGTGAGTGTGCCGGCCGCACACAGCCCGCACACCGTTCTGTCTCCTCTGTGCGGGGCAGTGTGCGGCCGCACAGTGCCCGCACACTGCTACAGTACCGGTGCTACAGGAAATTTGCTACAGTGCAAGCGATGCAGTACCGGTGCTACAGTGAACGGTGACTGAAAATCCATTCTTTTCTTGCCCGAAACATGAGGATGCGTGTGAGCTTCAATAAATTCTCCGATCTATGACAAAACAAAGCTCAATAACGCGTTAGATGATCTTCCGATGCCCTGAAACAATAATAATAAATAAACGCGTAAAGGGCATCGGAGTCATACAAAAAATGCATGAAAGTAAATAAAATGTACATAATAAAAGTGATGTATTTAGACACTTATCAACGATCCTCAGGGTTCTGTCTACCTTACTTGGACTACAGGGTTTCGAGATAGAGGGGCTGCACACACACACCATATTATTGCCGATGAATGCATGAAAATTTCTTAAGTGGTTCTAGCTTAGTATCTTGACTTTTACAATTGCTATTGTACACCTACATCTAAGCCGGAGGTTGTGTATTAAGCCACTTATCAATCCCTTTTGTTCTTCATGTTTGTTTACTTGGGGATAAGAAAATACTTAAGTGGGGGGTATTTGATAAGTGTCTAAATACATCACTTTTGTTATATATATTTTATTCACTTTTATGCATATTTTTATGACTCCGATGCCCTTTACGCGTTTTATTTGTAACTATTGTTTCAGGTCATCGGAGGATCATCTAGTGTGTGAATGAGCTTCATTTTGGAATAAATAGAAGATTTTATTGAAGCTCACACGCATCCTCAAGTTCCGGGCAAAAATTGTGGATTTTCAGGCACCGTGCACTGTAGCATTTTTCACTGTAGCAATGAACGGCCAGCGTGCGGCCCGCACAAAGGAGACAGAGTGGTGTATGGGCTATGTGCGGCCTGCACACCACCAACACACACACTGGCAGAACTTTGTTTTTCAGTTTATAAAAACCAAGTTAGGGCTTGGGAGGGGAGGTTGATAAACGTCTAAATGTATGTATTTTATATGTATAGTTGTGCATGCTTTCCGTATTTTGTTGATGAGTTGATGTTCTTCTTCGGTCTAAATTGGGTTATTTCATATATTAGGTGCAAAAGAAGCTTAGGTGAGCTCAATGACGTGATTTGAGAAGAAATCCACGCTGAAATCGTCGTTTTAGGGTCCTGGCACTGTAGCAGCCAGAAGTAAGAACATTTGAAGAAGTTTCTAAGTTTGGAAATCCTCACGGGTAACCTCATGGTTGTGAAGTCAACCGCAAGTGATGACTTGACTGTAAGCGCACAGGTCGCCAAGTAATACCCCTCACGCACGCGCGAGGGGGTCGTATTCCCTAGGGTCCCAAGAGTTGCTATTACTCCCCTCTAGATGACACTGTCTAGTCTACCAAGTATAGATTTAAAAAAAGATAAGAAAACAAATAAAAGAGAAAACTATAAACACATGGACTAAGGCTCACCATATAAGCGTACTAAGGAAGCAAGTAACAATGAAAGTTCGAGGTCCCCGATGGTAGGTCACCCCGATGGTCACAGTGATAACCCCTAATCCGGTATGAGTATTGGAATACGGAATCACTTCCGCCCAAATCCTCACACGATTGCACTAAGCCTAGGGAAATCCCGAATTAAGGTCAAACATAACATCTAGGCTCAACCCTAATGGTTGGAGGGGTACAAATACCCGATTGTCACAGCGTATTCGTACATGTATCCCTTCCAAACTTGGTGTGTCTAATACTAAGGCGATGGTCACGCAACCTAGTATAACCTAGAAATCGATACACAAAGTTCTCATGCATACCAATACATCAAAGTGTACCAAGCTTGAACCATAAACCACACAAATACCATACACGTAAATCAAGTATTCATACAAGCAAGTTCATCCCAAGGTACACCGGATGCCCGACGACCTTGGGGGTCTAGTTCAACATCAATAAAGGAGAAAGTATAAAGAACAAGAGATACAAGCTAAAGTACATAACAAACTCCCCTAAGATGAAGACTAGAGGTGGTGATGAGAACTTGATGGATCCGCGCCAACAAGCTCCTAGATCTTCTCCTTGATCGCGCTCCTCTTCTCCGCTTGATTTGACCTTCAGATCTGCCTTCCCCAGCCCCTTGAAGCCTAGGAAGATGATGGTGAAGAAATGGTGGCCAAAGACACCAAGAAAAGTGCCCTAATCCTCTTTAAAAATCCATTCCAGCGAGCTATGCGGCTCCCCATGCGGCCCGCATGCGGTGAGAGAAAATTTCCAAGAAATCCCAAAATTCGCGTAAGTTGCTACAGTGTAGCTACAGTAGAACTGCTGCAGTACCGCATGCGGCATCTACTGCGCCCGCATGAATCTCCTAACCAAGCCATTCTTCAAGTCTTCATGCTACAGTGGTTGATTTACCCTTACTTGTAGAATGCTTTCTTTGCATACTTTTGGTGAACCTAAAGCCGAGCACTTTCAATTGTTTTTCCCAAGTACGTTTATGTTTTATTTTTGCTTGACGACAAGCAAAAGCTTAAGTGTGGGGGAGTTTGATAAGTGCTAGTGTTATAGTAACGTGAAGCGTTATTATCTTATAATGAACATATCTTTTATCAGATTTTACCACTAAATTGTGTGCATTTGTGTATTCTTATGCATTGTAGGTTTGTGGAGCTAATTTGGAGAAAAAGAATGAAGTTAGATCGTGTTCGCCGTTGTTGGGAGGTTTTCGGACCAAGCAAGGAACAAGGCACGAGCGTAGACTTGTGAGTGTTTGCCAACCTCCTTTGGAAGGGCACAAAGGCAGTCACATTCACAATAAGTCTAACTCGTGTTGCTTAGGAGAACTTCACCAAGAAGGAAACTTGAAGCAATCGGTACGATCAACCATTGATTGTGTGCCCAAATCAATGGCCTCGTTGAAGAACAACGGATCCGGGAGCGTTTCAGCGAATACTGTAGCAAGCTACTGTTCGCTTTCTGCCGAAATTCAGAATTCCAGAGAATTCACACGGGGGTGTGGAAATTCCACACGGCCGTGTAAATTAATTTTCCAGCAAGCCAGAAACTTCGCACGCCCGTGTGGAAATTCCACACGGCCGTGTGAAGTCCCGATAAGTTCAAATTTAAAGCCACACTCAACATTATAAAAGCCTGATTTGGAGACTTTCAAGACATCTTTTGACCGAACTTTCTTCCCAACTTCTGGAGAGTGCGGCTAGGGTTTCGGAGAGGACTTCGTGGAGGTTTGGAGCGCGTCATCGGCATCATCACCGACGTCCTGCGGCCGCACAAGACCACGACCACACCATACGCGTGGGGGTTTTCATCAATGCTTTTTATTTGCACTTTCTTTTATATTTTGATCAACATGTATAGCTCCATGAGGAGCTAAACCCCTCGTGGGTATTCGGACTTGTAAAACCCTAGGATTATTATATTTCTATGACATTGCTATTATGCTTTTCCGTTATTGATGAATAAATTCGAGATTCAATTTTAATTATCTTTTGCTATTGTTTTCCCTTAGCCGTAACACTAAGGCTGAGAGCAATCTAGGTTATCCTTTGGAGGTGTGACAACTCCTATAGTGTTAAACTGCTTAAGATTGAAGAGGGTTGAGAGGGTAAATCGTGAGGTAGCGAAGCGTTCCCTTTCCCTTCCTGTGAGATTTCTCCCTACCTCCGTTTCCTTGGTTAATTAGCGATCGAGATAGAGTGTTAGGGCTTAATCTAGACTACGGTTCTTTCACCTGGACCGAACGGGTAGAACAACATATAGGAACAGGTTTTATTACTAGGAATCCTGATAAATGCTTAACTGTACGTATTATTTATGTATGTTCACGTATTCTTCGAGTATTTTTATATGAGTGGATGCCCGTTTTTGGTCTAAATTGTTTTATTTCATGTTACAGGCACTGAAGTTACCACAGGGAGCTCGTCAACGAGATTTTTAGAAGAAATTGACAAGAAAAGACATTTTCGAGTACCGGGGGTACTGTAGAAGTACTGTAGCACGAGATTTTGGCGAAACGGCTAAGTCTGGAATTTCATACGGGCGCTGGATTGCCCGTATACGGCTCCTGTAGCAGCGGCACTGCAGCATTTTACTGTAGCACTCACTACAGCAACTTACACGAAACTCGGGGTTCAACAGTGCCATATGTCGGCCCGTATGCCAGCCCGCATGAGTTGCTGGAATTGGGTTTTTAAAGGGAAAGTAGTTCATTTTTCAGAGAGGAGGAGCCCTAGGTCTTCAGCATAGTTGACGCCACCTTCAAATCAGAGCTAGGAGCTGCCGTCGGAGGCTATTTCCGGGTAGATAACGACAAGGAGAGCGACATACAACGAGATCCACCTTCTTGATCCATAGTTGAGAGGAGAATCGACAATGGAAGCCACCTATTTGGTGGCGTCTTTGGAACGTCATTCGGCCTCTATCTTTTGAGGGTCCCAAGTGGCTCACTCACCAACAATGGAAGAAATTCTTTGCCGACCTGAAGTATTATATTTGGGAGGACCCCCATTTGTTCAGGGTTTGCTTGGATCAGACTGTCAGAAGGTGTGTTTCACTAGAGGAAGGGCAAGATATCTTGAGGCATTGCCATTCTGGGCCGATAGGTGGTCATTATAGTGGGAACCAGACTGCTAGGAAGGCCCTCGATGCGGGGTTTTATTGGCCGACTTTGTTCCAAGATGCACAAACATTGGTGCAACATTGTGACAGGTGCCAGAGAACGGGTAATATCTCAAATAGAGAGGAAATGCCTCAATCATGGAATCAAGCATGCGAAGTATTTGATGTTTGGGGAATCGACTTCATGGGACCGTTTCCTAGCTCGCAGGGCAACAAATATATCCTGGTGGCAGTGGACTATGTCTCCAAATGGGTGGAAGCACAGGCCCTCCCCTCGTGTGATGCACGAGTTGTTGTGAAATTCCTAAAAAAATTGTTTTCCCGGTTCGGAGCACCTCAGACAATCATTAGTGACCGGGGCACTAATTTCTGCAACTCTCAGTTTGAGAAGGTTTTGAAACGATATGGTGTGTCTCATAGAATCTCAACCGCTTATCACCCACAAACCAGTGGTCAAGTGGAGGTATCAAATAGGGAATTGAAGCGCATCCTTGAGAAAACAGTTAGCCACCATAGGAGGGATTGGGCCGACCAGCTTGATGATGCACTCTGGGCGTATAGAACAGCATACAAGACACCTATTGGGACAACACCATATAGATTGGTCTATTGAAAAACATGTCACTTGCCGGTTGAACTAGAACACAAGGCTTATTGGGCCATAAAGCAACTCAACTTTGATCCTCATTTGTGTGGTCGCAAGCGAAAAATCCAATTAAATGAGTTAGAGGAATGGCGATCCTTGGCGTATGACACATCAATAAGGTATAAGGAGAAAATGAAGGAATACCATGACCGGCATATTAAGCGAGCCAAGTGTTTCCAACCCGGGGACCAAGTATTACTATTTAATGCAAGATTAAAATTATTCCCCGGGAAGTTAAAATCACGATGGCATGGCCCCTACACCATCACTCAAGTGTTTCCTCACGGCGCCGTCGAGATATCTCATTCACAAATGGGAACCTTTAAGGTCAATGGGCACCGGTTGAAACATTATTTCTCGGGTAACAACGTTTCACACAAGGATGGAGGTAATTTGACTCACTTTGACCCACCATGATGTTAAGGTAAGAGACGTCGAGCTAAAGACGTTAAATAAGCGCTCCTTGGGAGGCAACCCAAGCATTTGAATTCCTTGCAAGTTCATTTTCGTATTTCTAGTTTGTGTGTTTGCATGTTTTTCGTATTTTTGAAGTGTTAGTGCTTGTTGTTCTTTGCTTTTTAGATGTGTGTTTGTGGTTGTTTAGCCATCTTTCTCAATTTTTTTTATCATGATCTTCAATGGTTCTCATGAGTTCTTTAATTTTTACTTCATTGTGTTGTATCAAATTCCATGTTTTGAATGGTTGTTTGTGGTTTCGGCTTTGTTTTTCATGAGTTTTTAGGATGTTTGGATGAGCTGACACGACCCCTTGCGTGTATCCCGCAAGTGCACGGGTTTGTCGAAGTAATAAATTTACCTTGGTGAGAAGGTAGTCGAATCCACAAGGAATAGGGAGATAGAATATAAGGTTTCACTAATTAAGCTATGCAAAATACGGAGAACGATAATAAGATCGATGAGTGAAAATAATGCAAAGCAATAAACTAAATAGAGAGATGGAAGAAAGAAGTGCAAGTAGGAAAATCGAGAAGGACTAACAATGAATAAAAGGGGGGTATCCGGACAAGCTACCTCTAGGGTCTATGTTTCAAGTGCAAGACTATGATATTATATTCTCCTATTGATGTCAATTGAGTCGAGGATATCCTAAGACTCACGGTCCCAAACCTAAGGACAACCGTGACTAACTCCAACACTATGCCCCGGTATTAGGATTCACAACACCCTTCACTCTGTCACCTAGATGACTAAGCCCCAGGGGAGTCCATCTGCCTAAACCTCACACTATGTGGAGTTGCATTATGCTCTAGGGATTCCTAGTGATTAAACCTGTTCCTATACGTAATTCTAACCCTTTGGTCCAGGTGGAAGAACCCTAGTCTAGATTGAGCCCCAGCAAATAGGATTCACTACAACCCTCCACTCTATTACTTGCGTAACTAAGCCCTAGGGGAGTTTATCTACCTGTTGCTTCACTCTATTTCGACCGCTATTAAATCAAGGAATCGGAGGTAGGGAGAAATCACATCGAAGGGGAAAGGGGTACATTGCTACCTCACAACTCTCCCTCTCAACCCTTTTTAATCTTGAGTAGTCTAATCCTATAGGAGTTGTCACACCTCCAAAGGAAAGCCTAGATTGCTCTCAACCCTAATGTCACGTTTAAGGGAAAACAATATGAAAGGATAATCAAGATTAAAAACTCAATTTTATTCATCAACGATGGAAAGCATAATAATCAATGTCAAAGAAACATAAGAAACCCTAAAGTTTACAAGTCCGAATACCCCACGAGGGGTTTAGCTCCTCATAGAGCTATACATGTTCATCAATGTGAGAAATAAAGCATAAAACATAGACATCAATGAAAAACCCCCTCGAATTGGTGTGGCCGTGGTCTTGTGCAAACGTCGAACCTCGAAATCGATGCCGACGACACGCTAGAACCTCCACGAAATCCTCTCCGAAACCCTAGCCGCACTCCAGAAAGTTGGGGAAAAGATAGGTCGAAAGATGCCTCAAAAGGTTGCAAAAATCCCCTTTTATAATGTTGAATCGCGGCTTTAAAATTAGACTTATCGGGGGCTTCACACGACCGTGTGGGATTTCCACACGCCCGTGTGAAGCTTCTGTCTCGGCTGAAAAATTAATTTCACACGGCCGTGTGGAATTTCCACACGCCCGTGTGTCTTCACTCGATGGCTGAAATTGCACAAACACACGGCCGTGTGGAATTTCCACACGCTCGTGTGACTTCTCTGTCTGGCTGGAAACTGGTTCACACGGCCGTGTGGAATTTCCACACGCCCGTGTGACTTCTCTGGAACTCTAATCTTCAGCTGAACAGGATTGTAACTTGCCGAAACACCTCCCGAGTTCATTGTTCTTCATCGAGGCCATTACTTGGGCACACAAGCAATGGTAGGTCGCGCCGATTGCTTCAAGTCTTCTTCTTTCGCGAAATTCTCCTAAGTAACACGGATTGGACTTGTTGTGAATGTGACTGCCTTTGTGCCCCTCCAAAGGAGTTTGGCACACATCCACAAGTCCAAATACGTGCTTCGTTCCTTGCTTTGTCCGAGAACATCCCAACATTGGCGAAAGCGACCTAATTTCATTCTTCTTCTCCAATTAGGCTCCACAATACCTTCAATGCACAAGAGAACACAAATGCACACATTTAGTGATAAAACCTGATAAAAGGTATGCTTAATGTAAGATAATAGCTCTTCGCGATACTATAACACAAACACTTATCAAAACACCCCCACACTTAAGCTTTTGCTTATCCTCAAGCAAAATAGAACGTGGAAGTACTTGGGAAGAACAATTGAAAGTGCTTGGCCTTAGGTTCACTAAAAGTATGCAAAAGAAGCATTCTACAAGTAAGGGGAAATTAAAACATTGCATAAGGTTATCAATGCTCTAGCTAAAAACTTGAATCAAAAAGGATGAAAACTCGAAAACGTGTTGGTATGTACGATCTTACTCAAGAGAACCAACGAGTACTCCTCAAACTTTGATTAAAAAGGACTTATTTATATACAAAGATCAAACATAAGTGAAGAAGTAGTAGCTTCACACATCCTTGAAGGTAGCCCTTTCCTAGGCGGCCGCCAAAGGTGGCTTTCACTCTTTCGAGGAGGTAGCTCTTTCTACCGGGGTAGTAGCTTTCACGCTTCCCATGAGATAGCTCTTTCTCTCATTAGGGCATAACATGTATCCGACTTATGAGAGTAGCTTCATACATCATAGGAGGTAGCTCTTTCCACCCCAAATGCATAATCAAAACAAAGCTAATATTTACAAAGTCATATACCTTTTTTTTTAGATTAAATGCATTTTCCAAAGTAAAACTAAGAACGATGATAAACTTGTCCTTAAAAACTTCAAGATTGAGTTTCCAAAAGATTCTAAGAGTAAGTTGTGTACTAAGATGATTCGAGCAAAAATTCCCTAAAATTCAAGTGAAAACTAGAGCATGATAGGATACAATGTTGAAAATTCTCCTAAACTATGAGAATACAACCGTTACAACTAAGGTGAACCACCAGAGGCTACATTAGCATAAACAATTGAACGCACAAGTAAAGGTGTGTGCAATATGAACTCCCCCCCACACTTAAGATGTACATTGTCCTCAATGTACGCACATAAGCACAATAATAAGTGAAAAATATAAAAGCAATTAGTGTGGAAGTGGTAATTGAAACATTACTCCCCTGAACTCCAAGTGTTGCGTTTGATGGAGCTAGGTCATTGAGAGTTGAGTCTCAATGGTTTATGGAGCACACACGATCCCATGACCGTGTGAATGACTATTCCTCAAAATCCTTACATCCAAGACCATCTGCGCACACATAAACGAGGGTTTAGTAAAGCTCAATAAAACTCGAGTATATAAAATGTAAAGCAATGAATACAACTCGAGACAAAAATAAAAAGAAAAATAAAAGCTATACTCAGAAGGAGAATCCTTTCTGAGTACTACAAGTCCAAAATAAAGTAAAGATATACAGAAATGACAAATAAAAGAAAAGAATCTAAAATCTAAGACGCCTCAGCGTCGATGTCCTGAGTGGTGGCCTCTGGTGCTGCTGGAGGCTCTGGATCTGCTGGTGGATCGGCTGATATCGGGGGAGAAGGTGGTGGAGGAGAAACCTGAGGTCGGACCACGAAGGAGGAGGAGGCGACAATCTGCTCGAAGATCTGTCGCAAGCTCTGGAACTGCGCCATCACCTCCTGGTGCTGTGTAATCTGTGTGGCCCTAACCTCGGCCACCTCGGTCTGTAGGATCCCCACTGCGCTCTCGAGGCGCTCCAGTCTGTCCTGGCCTCAAGACGGTGAAAACATCCGCACCGGAGGTGGCTCCGGCGCGGTGGGGGGTACCTCGGTCTGTGTATCCGTCGGGGGTGGCTCTAAAGCTGCCTGTGTCCCCTCGAATTTGTTGATCCATGCTTGTTCTGATGGGGCCCTATACAACACATAATCTTCCCTATATTTGTATGCCATGCCCATTTGCCTTAACATCTCAAGACTGATAGGGAAAGGTATAACTGTTTTTTCTATCCCTCTAATTGCTTCCCTGAGGCCCATCCCCTTGATCAGCCTTGTAACGTACGGTCCTGCAAAGATAGCACCAAGGCGAGTGTACTGGCCTTGATGACGCATGTAATCTGCAAGGATATATCCAAGGTGGAGCGGCTCATTTTGGACCATTGAGTGAAGATAGAGGAGCTCTTGTCGACTCAAGACTCCTGTACTGTCGCCACGACCATTAATCGGCCGGCTCAATATGGCATGAATATATCTATATGATGGCCTTGATAATCGAGTTGCTTTAGATATTCCTGGCTCATATTGCCCCTGACCACATAACAATTGGTAGGCCCCTTGGGGGGTCAAATTACCAGGATAATCAGTAGGAAGATTCTCGTATCCCTCCGTCCTTGTAAATGCTTCGGTGTATATTCCCATGTAGACGGAGAACTGTGGCACGGTCATATTATAGTGGTGCCCAAATGCTTGAAACTGAATTGTGTCAGAGTTCGCACAATCTCTAGTTGATTTATCAAACTCAAATGTTGCAAGCACTTCTAGAGTAAGGGGGCGATTTGCGGGTTCTCGAATAGCCAACAAGCGTTTCCAATTTCCCACAGTTATAAGTGTTTCAATTTCATTTGCCATATCCTCTCCCCCTTCGGTGGTTCTTATATCACTTAGATCGATGTATCTTGATTACCCAAACTTGAGTTTTGCCAATCGTTTATATCTTGTTTGATGCTCCATTGTGGCAAACTCCAACTGTTCCGTTAAAGGCTCAAGAGGCCTCTTACTAGCAACTTGTTTTTGTTTAGAAGCCATTCCTGCAATTGAATAAAACGAATTAGATCAATGTAAACTACAAGGGGCCACACGGCCGTGTGATTACCATACACGCCCGTGTGGATTTCCAGGGCGAACAGGAAGGGCACGGCTAGAGAAATAAGAATAAGATTTGATAATCGGCCGCCCATAAATTCGTTTGAAATCAGTTCGCAGGTGAATGAGTTGGTCAAAACAACCAGAGCTATTCAAATGTAGCGATTAAATCATCATTGACGAAAGAAAGAAAAGTGAAAGAGGTTACCAACGATAATGAGTGAGAAATCCAAGAACTTGGCTGGAAAACTCGATGAAACCTTGGCAAATCGTCACAAGAGAGTTAGGGAAGTGCGAAGAGGTTCGGGGAGTGCTTAATCTATGAAGAGGTGCGATTGAAATCTAAAAACAAATCGTGATGGATAAGTTCTGCGCTTCCACACGGCCGTGTGGTAATTCCACACGGCCGTGTGCCTCTGAAATATGGGTTCACAGGAGCATTCACGTGCCCCTGTGTCCCGTCTGTTGCTCTACCAAATTTCCCCCCACACGGCCGTGTGACTTACTCCACACGGCCGTGCCGTTTCATTTAAGCTCCACAGGGGCATCCTCACGGTCCTGTGATCTCTCTGACCTGGCTCGAGAAAGTCCAAGTATCCCACACAGCCGTGTGAATAATCCACACGGCCGTGTGCCTGTTACAAGCCCGTCCACAGGGGCAACCACACGCCCCTGTGGCCTCTCTGACTTACCCGAAAGAACCTAAGTGTTTCACACGGCCGTGTGAATAATCCATACGGCCGTGTGCCTTGACAAGCTCTCCCACAGGGGCTCACACACGCCCCTGTGGTTTCTCGGGATGAAAGGGAATTCCTGCAGAATTTTCACATGGCCGTGTGAAACATCCACACGGCCGTGTGCCTTGACACAGTAGCACTCACAGGGGCACTTCACACGCCCCTGTGGACTCTCGGGCAAAAGAGTTGAAGTTCTGCAGGATGTCACACGGCCGTGTGGAAATAACACACGGCCGTGTGCCCCTTCTGAGGGTGTTCACAGGGGCAAGTTCACGCCCCTGTGCCCTCTCTTGTTGAGCTCTGAATGGTGACACACGGCCGTGTGTTTTCTCTGGTTTACTTAGAAAAATTTTACAGGCTCTTCAGAAAATTTCAGAAACGATTTTAGAACACTTAGAACCTGTGTACAACATAAAAATACGACCAGAGACTACAGAAAACACACTCAACAGCCTCAAACTTCATCAATTAACGTTAAGGCACACGTAAATAATCGAAAATCCACATGAAAACTCAGCATATGCACATGAAAATTGGGACACCATTGCTAAGACTTTTATTCAATCCGAACCTAAACTAAGTACTAGAAAACTATAAAATGCTTGGGTTGCCTCCCAAGAAGCGCTTGTTTAACGTCACTTAGCTTGACGTACCTGTCTTACCTTACGGAGGTTCATGAATGGAGTTTGCCCTCTTCCCTACAATTTGAAAACAAGCATTGCATAATCATTGCAAGGTAGAGGGAGAGTTATCGAGTTTGTTACCACACACGGGTGAAACACCCTTACTCCGTGAATGCTCATCCCCTTTCTTGTTAGGGTTCTTTTTGTGGCGACATCTCGACCTCTTCAATCTCCGAAGGATTTTCTTCCTAAACTCCTTCTCCTTCTTGATGTCTGTTTCAACTGAACCAAGCACGAGCACTTCTTCCTCTTCAGTCTCCATGTCTTGGTCCGGCCACCCTTCATATGGATCCGGGTTAAACATATCCTGCATATATTCATCAATGCAATCATCAGTGACATCAAGATAATATAGAGCATCATCAAAATCAAGAGAATGTCGCATGGCTTCGGCGAGGCGGTAAGTGAGCTTGTCGTCTCCAACCCTAAGTGTGAGCTCTCCACCGTCCATGTCTATCAAAGCCTTGGAAGTGCGCAAGAACGGCCTCCCAAGGATCAGTGGCACCTCGACATCCTCGTCTACATCGAGCACTACAAAGTCGACCGGGAAAATGTACTTATCCACTTTCACCAACACATCTTCAACAATACCCCTCGGATGCCTCACCGATCTATCCGCAAGCTGAAGTGTCATCCGAGTAGGTCTAGGCTCGCCCAAACCTAGCTTTTGGAAGAACGTGTAGGGCATGACATTGATGCTTGCCCCCGAGTCGGCTAGTGCCATCTCCTCACCCATATCACCAATATTGCACGGTATGATAAAACTTCCGGGGTCCTTCTTCTTGCTTGGCATATTCTTTTGTAGCACTGCCGAACAGTTTGCATCGAGGATGAAGGATGCACTTTCCTCTAACTTCCTCTTATTGGTCAAGAGGTCTTTTAAGAACTTCGCGTACTTGGGCATTTGGGCTAATGCTTCCGCGAATGGGATGTTGATGTGCAATTGCTTGAAGACACCCAAAAATTTCTTGTATTGCTCATTGTCTTGGTCATTCTTCAATCGTGAAGGATAGGGAATTCTCGGCTTGTAAGGTGGGGGTGCCACCTCTTTCTCCTTTGGTGCTCCATCCTCTATTCCCACAACTTCGGGTGAGTCTTTAGTCTTCTCAAGAGGGAGATGCCCCTCAACCTCTTTACCACTTCTCAAGGTAATTGCCTTTAGTTGTTCTCTTGGGTTGGTCTCCGTATTACTAGGCAAACTACCTTGAGGTCTCTCCACCAAAGTCTTCGCAATTTGCCCTACTTGGTTCTCCAAGTTGTGTAGGGAGGCGGTGTGATTGCGAAGAGTAGCTTCCACCGATTGGAACCTTGCATCCGAAGAGGAAACGAACCGTGTGAGGGCTCTCTCTAGGTCAGTCATCTTTCCCTCCAACCCGGTCACTCGGCTTTCTAAATTCGGAGCTTGTTGACTTTGAAATCCCGGTGGTGCACTATTTTTGTTCTGTTGTGACTGTCCTTGATTGCTCCAAGAGAAGTTCGGATGGTTCTTCCATCCCGGATTGTATGTACCACTATACGGGTTGCCTTGGCCTTGTCCTCTATACGTGTTTCCAACAAAGTCGACTTGCTCTACCGCACTAGTACCTCCTATGGCAATAGGACAATCACTTGAAGCATGTCCTCCTCCATAACCGTTACATGTAGTTATGGCCGTAACTCTTGGTGAAGTTAGGGAGTCTAACTTCTTACTCAATGACTCGACTTGTGCCGCCAAGGATGTAACCGCATCAATTTCATGAAGTCCGGCAACCTTCTTTCTATCCCTTGAGTTCCATTGATAGCTATTCATAGCCATCTCTTCTACAAGGTGCCTAGCTTCACCGGGAGTCTTGCTTCCAAGAGTCCCTCCGGCCGCCGCATCTAAGAGTTGCTTTGTACTCAGATTCAACCCGTTGTAAAATGTGTGAATAATCATCCACTCGGGAAATCCATGTTGCGGACATTTGCGAAGGAGCTCTTTGAACCTGTCCCATGTCTCGAATAGAGACTCCAATTCCATCTGAACAAAGGATGATATCTCATTCCGGAGTCTTGCAGATTTTCCCGGTGGAAAGTATCTAGCCAAGAATGCCTCGGCCATTTCCTCCCACGTAGTAATGGAGGCTCTCAGTAATGAGTGCAACCAATGCCTTGCTTTTCCCTTCAATGAAAATGGGAAGGCTCTCAATCGAATTGCATCGTCCGTCACTCCATTTATCTTCAACATGTCACACACTTCCAAGAAATTTTCTATGTGACTATTAGGGTCTTCATCGGCCAACCCATTAAACTGTGCGGACTGTTGCAACATCTGAATGAACGACGACTTTAATTCGAAATTCATTGCTGTAATTGGGGGCCTCACGATGCTTGATTGGGTCCCCATAACTGCGGGTCTAGCAAAATCGGACAACGTTCGCTGCTGCTCGTTCTGTTCTGCCATTGTCTCTGACCCTTCTGTCTCAATATCGGCTTGATTTGATGCTTCTTGTGCAGGTTCTTTCCCTTTACGATGTGTTCTTCTTAAAATGTCTGGATCTCCTTCAACAAGTATTGAAGGGTTCCCACGGGTCATAACCTGGAGCCGAAAACAAAGAAAAGAAAAATAAGAACAATGATAGGTAAAGAAAATATGAAATAGAATGCGAAGTGAATAGCTAAAATAGTGAAAAACAAATATCTAAAACGCCTATTCCCCGGCAACGGCGCCAAAAACTTGACACGACCCCTTGCGTGTATCCCGCAAGTGCACGGGTTTGTCAAAGTAATAAATTTACCTTGGTGAGAAGGTAGTCGAATCCACAGGGAATAGGGAGATAGAATATAAGGTTTCACTAATTAAGCTATGCAAAATACGGAGAACGATAATAAGATCGATGAGTGAAAATAATGCAAAGCAATAAACTAAATAGAGAGATGGAAGAAAGAAGTGCAAGTAGGAAAATCGAGAAGGACTAACAATGAATAAAAGGGGGGTATCCGGACAAGCTACCTCTAGGGTCTATGTTTCAAGTGCATGACTATGATATTATATTCTCCTATTGATGTCAATTGAGTCGAGGATATCCTAAGACTCACGGTCCCAAACCTAAGGACAACCGTGACTAACTCCAACACTATGCCCCGGTATTAGGATTCACAACACCCTTCACTTTGTCACCTAGATGACTAAGCCCCAAGGGAGTCCATCTGCCTAAACCTCACACTATGTGGAGTTGCATTATGCTCTAGGGATTCCTAGTGATTAAACCTGTTCCTATACGTAATTCTAACCTTTTGGTCCAGGTGGAAGAACCCTAGTCTAGATTGAGCCCCAGCAAATAGGATTCACTACAACCCTCCACTCTATTACTTGCGTAACTAAGCTCTAGGGGAGTTTATCTACCTATTGCTTCACTCTATTTCGACCGCTATTAAATCAAGGAATCGGAGGTAGGGAGAAATCACATCGAAGGGGAAAGGGGTACATTGCTACCTCACAACTCTCCCTCTCAACCCTCTTTAATCTTGAGTAGTCTAATCCTATAGGAGTTGTCACACCTCCAAAGGAAAGCCCAGATTGCTCTCAACCCTAATGTCACGTTTAAGGGAAAACAATATGAAAGGATAATCAAGATTAAAAACTCAATTTTATTCATCAACGATGGAAAGCATAATAATCAATGTCAAAGAAACATAAGAAACCCTAAAGTTTACAAGTCCGAATACCCCACGAGGGGTTTAGCTCCTCATAGAGCTATACATGTTTATCAATGTGAGAAATAAAGCATAAAACATAGACATCAATGAAAAACCCCCTCGAATTGGTGTGGCCGTGGTCTTGTGCAAATGTCGAACCTCGAAATCGATGCCGACGACGCGCTAGAACCTCCACGAAATCCTCTCCGAAACCCTAGCCGCACTCCAGAAAGTTGGGGAAAAGATAGGTCGAAAGATGCCTCAAAAGGTTGCAAAAATCCCCTTTTATAATGTTGAATCGCGGCTTTAAAATTAGACTTATCGGGGGCTTCACACGGCCGTGTGGGATTTCCACACGCCCGTGTGAAGCTTCTGTCTCGGCTGAAAAATTAATTTCACACGGCCGTGTGGAATTTCCACACGCCCGTGTGTCTTCACTGGATGGCTGAAATTGCACAAACACACGGCCGTGTGGAATTTCCACACGCCCGTGTGACTTCTCTGTCTGGCTGGAAACTGGTTCACACGGCCGTGTGGAATTTCCACACGCCCGTGTGACTTCTCTGGAACTCTAATCTTCAGCTGAACAGGATTGTAACTTGCCGAAACACCTCCCGGGTTCATTGTTCTTCATCGAGGCCATTACTTGGGCACACAAGCAACGGTAGGTCGTGCCGATTGCTTCAAGTCTTCTTCTTTCGCGAAATTCTCCTAAGTAACACGGATTGGACTTGTTGTGAATGTGACTGCCTTTGTGCCCCTCCAAAGGAGGTTGGCACACATCCACAAGTCCAAATACGTGCTTCGTTCCTTGCTTGGTCCGAGAACATCCCAACATTGGCAAACGCGACCTAATTTCATTCTTCTTCTCCAATTAGGCTCCACAATACCTTCAATGCACAAGAGAACACAAATGCACACATTTAGTGATAAAACCTGATAAAAGGTATGCTTAATGTAAGATAATAGCGCTTCGCGATACTATAACACAAACACTTATCATGAGCCCTTGATGAAAATCTTGAAATCAGCCCGTTTCTTGAGCATATGCAAAATTCCATAAAGTCATACGGGCTACCATATGGGCATATGGTTGAACATATAGAAAATTCCAGAAAGTCATACGGGCTACCATATGGGCATATGGTTGAGCATATAGAAATTCCAGAAAGTCATACGGGCAAGCATATGCCCATATGCCTACCCGTATGGCTGCGCAGAGCTTTTCCCAAAACTCATACGGGCAACCATACGGGCATATGCTTGCCCGTATGGTTGCCTAACTTGTTTAAAACTCTTTCAACCCATGTTTTGTGCACTATTCACTCATCTTCTCATCATTTCCTTTCCTTCTCCTCCTCATTTCTCCATCATTTCCCTTCATTCTTTTCACACAAGAAGGCTCTCCTCAACCTAGAGATCAAGTTTTTGGAAGATTTGCAAAGTTTTATCGAGTTTTTAGCCGGATTCCACTTCATTTTCACTTTGGTGCCCTAGATTGAAGTAAGCTCCATATCTCTCCGTTTCTAGGGCTTTTCTTTGTGTTTTTTGGCTGATTTTCTTGGGAATGTGGTTGTGAATGTTTCTTGTGAATGTATGTGTTAAATTTCAAGGTTTGTAAAATTTGTTTGCTACTTTTACAAGAAGAAACTCTTGAAAAATTTTCCCGAAATTACTGTAGCAACACTAAGATTTCAGCCCCTTGATTCCATTGAGTATTCTTTTCATATATTTTTGGTTTGATGAAGATTGTATGGTGCTGACCAAGCATGTGGCTTCAAAGCGACCCTGGAGGAGCTCTCCGCCGCCCGCTCACGAGCCAAGGTTCACCGACGAAACCCACAAGGCCCGTTATGCTCTTTTGTCGAGGAAGAAGTTCGGCATTCTACGCAAGATAGATTGGGAGACTTTGGAGGTTTTGAACCTTGATCATGCCATCCGGGAGTACATTTCGCTTGGTGGTTGGAATAAGATTTTTGAGATTGATGAGCTCACTTACAAGGAGATTACATTGGAGGTCCTTAGCTCGATTGAGGCATATTGTCCACACCCCTACACCGGGCAGGCCGGCCATGTATCATTCAGGGCATTTGGCAAGAAGCACAAGATGTCTCAAGACAAGTTTGCCTTTTATCTTGGACTCTACACGGATGATGATATTCACACTTCGGAGTTCAAAAATTTGCCGCGAGATTTCCCGCACCCAACCATCTATAGATCCTTCTGGAAGTCCATTGCTTGCACATCATCGAGGAAAGCTTCCACGATGGCAGCGCCCCTCACAGGTACATTCAGGCTTTGCTATCCAGGAGTGTGAGCGGTCGAGCTGACTCTATAGAGGTAGTTACTCGCATCGACTTGCTTATGCTCTACAGCATCATCGAGCGTTACCCCATACACCTGGGCTACCTTCTTGCTGACTTTTTTACCCACTAGGGGACCTCGACCCGCCTTGGGATGATTTTTGCCGGCCCATATGTTACACGTCTGATTAGGGGCCTTGGTTTGATTAAGCTTACCCGGGGCATGCAAATTGTGGGAACTGTCACCCCGCTTGGACTGCCGACTTTACTTGCTATGGGTATGGTTACAGAGGGAACATCACGAGACCCTGAGTCCCCGCAGGATTCTGAGGCAGGATCTGACACCGAGTCGGAGTCTACTCCCGAACCTGAGCCCGACACTGGGACTAGCACATCTTCTCTTGAGGCTAGGTTCGTGGAGTTTCGCCTCGAGGTTCAGCAACAGCTGCAGACACTTGAGAAGGGGCAGAGCCGCATTGAGAGCAACGTTGCTGAGATCCTCACATTCCTGCGCAGCTCATCTTCATCTGCCGGCACTTCATCCGCCATGATCACATGCATGGCCTCATCACTTCCACCGGATCATTAGACTCATGACACCTACATTCTGTTTTACTCTTCATGTTGTTTGTATTTTGTTTTTGCGCACTTAGACCTATTTTGGTATTTGTTGTATCGTTCATTTAGTTAGGGTTTCAGCTCTACTAAACTATTTCTTTTTTTTTATGTAGTTTGGATTTTATTTGTTCACTCTCCTTATTTACCTATTGAGTTGTGATGCATTTCCTGTTTCTTTCAGGACTGATCGTTGAGTATGCTTCACACTCCATGGCCCTAGTTTTTTACCCCTGTCTGTATTCACCTTGGATTCACTGCATTAGCCAATTGGGGAAGTCTCCTTGCTTCATCTCCTTATTTTTATTGCATACATATCACCATGTTCTGCTGATTCATGTACATTAGGGACAATGTACGATTCTAGGTGTGGGGATGGAGTGCTTTACTTTTATTTGCATGCTTGTTGTACCGATGATAGCAATGATGCCTAGTTTAGGACTTCCTAGCATGAAGGTTCGACAATTATGAGTTGTATCTTTTCACTATACCTACATGAGCTCCTGTTTTATCTTTAGTGCACCGACAGACTTTTGCACATTTACTTCCATCTCATACACTCCAACTAACCCATTGCAATGTTTTTGGCATTAAATTGCTAAAGTCTACTTTCAATACCTTTTTAAAAGCCTTTGAGGTTATGTGTTGTTCTTTGGCCTCAAGGGAGATTGTTTAACATGTTTTATACCAGGGGATACAAGATATGTTGTATATATGTACTAAAAAAAAATAATGGAGTTTATGACAGTATTCCTCTACTAGTACAGCATGAATGCGTCTATGTGGACTGTAATCAAGTAGGATGGGTAGCTCTTGTGCCTGGCCAGAAAGTGCATCCGTCTGAACGATTTTTGTGCAGTCTATGTTAGTCGGACTCAGAAAAAAAAAAGTGTGTATATATGTAGGTAAAAAATAAAGTATCTTGTTTATGTCCCCTGGAACCTGTTGCATTATCACTTGAGAGCCAAAGTTTCATTCAGGACACGAAGGACTTTTAACTGGGTATTGAGGGTGTCTTTAACAGATTAATGCCGTTTTCATTGTATGTGGAGTGAATAGTATGGGGAATGAGGTTGGAAGTAAGCACACACTCACCAGTGCACTTTAGATGAAACAGGACCATCCATATCCAGTTGCCAACAGAACAACTCATTATCTGTCCTTCCTTCTGTCTGTGCTAGTGGGGTCCTCTACTATTGAGCTTGAGGTCGTACAGTTAGTCGTTTATCTATTGTTCCCCTGTTCTTCATGTCTGTTTGCTTGGGGACAAGCAAACGCTTAGGTGTGAGGATGTTTGATAAATGCCTAACTGTACGTATTATTTATGTATGTTCACGTATTCTTTGAGTATTTTTATATGAGTGGATGCCTGTTTTCGGTCTAAATTGTTTTATTTCATGTTACAGGCACTGAAGTTACCACAAGGAGCTCGTCAACGAGATTTTTAGAAGAAATTGACAAGAAAAGACCATTTTCGAGCCGGGGGGTACTGCAGAAGCACTGTAGCACGAGATTTTGGCGAAACGGCTAAGTCTAGAATTTCATACGGGCACTCATATGGGCGCTGGATTGCCCGTATACGGCTCCTATAGCAGCGACACTGTAGCATTTTACTATAGCACTCACTGCAGCAACTTACACGAAACTCGGGGTGCTATAGTGCCCGTATGTCAGCCCGTATGCCAGCCCGCATGAGTTGCTGGAATTGGGTTTTTAAAGGGAAAGTAGTTCATTTTTCAGAGAGGAGGAGCCCTAGGTCTTGAGCATACTTGACACCACCTTCAAATTAGAGCTAGGAGCTGCCGTCGGAGGCCATTTCCGGGGAGAGAACGACAAGGAGAGCGACATACGACGAGATCCACCTTCTTGATCCATAGTTGAGAAGAGAATCGACAAGGGAAGCCACCTATTTGGTGGCGTCTTTGGAACGTCATTCGGCCTCTATCTTTTGAGGGAGTGTTCTTGTCTTTGTATTTGGTTGTTTCTATGTACTATCTTGTGTATTTTGTATTCATGGGCAACTAAACCCCAAGGTCACCGGATGTAGGTGAACCTTGGGGGTGAACTTGTGTAGGATGCTTGCTTGACTTGATTTATGCATTTTGGGACTTGTTTGTGAACCTTGTTTGGTGTATTTGAATGCTTGGTATACATGAGAACTCTGTGTATCAATGTTTAGAAAATGCTAGGAAGCATGACCATTGCCCTAGTATTAGGCTCACCAAACTTGGTAGGGATACATGTATGAATACGCCGTGACCATCGGGTATTTGTACCCCTCCAATTGTTAGGGTTGACCTAGATTGTGTCTCCTCCCTAACTTGAGAAACCTTTTGCTCCCTTTGCAATCGTGTGAGGATTCGAGCGGAAGGAATTCCGTATTCGATACTTGTACCGGATTAGGGACCAATTTCCGTGACCATCGGGTTGGTCTAACTTCGGGTTTCTCTGTCCAAACTACCCATTTGCATGCTAGTTAAGGCAAACCCCGCACTTTAGTAGCCCCCTTGGTAATCCTCATCCGTGACCCTCTCTTTGTATTGTTTTACCCCTCGTTTATTGCTTCCACCTTAGAGCATTTTATTTGCATGTTAATCATCTCGTTAATTTCTTTTGCACAACACTTAACTTGATCGGCCAAACAATCACACGAAGAGGAAGTAAGGGTAGACTCTCAGGCCCTTGGGAATACGACCCCCTCGCGCGTGCGTGAGGGGTATTACTTGACGACCCCGTGCACTTGCGGGTCGAGTCAATCAAATCCCTAGAGCCTAAAGCAATCCCACGTAGTGTTAGGCTTAGGAAGATAGACTCCCCTGTAGCTTAGTTGACAGGTTAACAAGAGTCAAGGGTCGTAGTGAATCCTAATGCCGGGACATAATGTTGGTGTTAGTCACGGTTGACCTTACGTTTTGGGACTGTGAGTTTAAGGATATTCTCGACTCAATTAACACCAATAGGAAAGTATAATAGCATAGTCTTGCACTAGAAGCATAAGTCCTAGAGGTAGCTTGTCCGGATACCCTATTTCACCCATTGCTAGTCTTTCTTTCTTAACTCCTACTTGCTTTTCTCTTGTCTTCCATCTCTCTGTTTAAATTCTTGTTTTTTTAGTATAATTGATTCCATAATCTACTCATCAATTCAATTGTCGTTTTTCATACAACGCACAACTAAATAGCGAAATCTTGTGTTTTAAATCCCTATTCCCTGTGTATTCGACTACCCACTCACCAGGGTAATTTTATTACTTCGACAAGCCTGTGCACTTATGGGATACTGATAGGCGGCCCGAAAGTGCACGAGTTTGTCGAAGTAATAAAAGTTACCCCGGTGAGAGGGTAGTCGAATCCACAGAGAATAGGGAGTTAGAATACAAGATTTCACTATTAAAACTATGCGAAGTACGGAAAAGTGATCAATTGATTCGATGAGTGAATTATGGAAACAATTATACTAAAAAACGAGAAATTAAATAGAAAAATGGAAGATGAGAAAGTGCAAGTAAAAGAGATTAGAGAGGATTTAACAATGAATGAACCGGGGTATCCGGACAAGCTACCTCTAGGATCTATGCTTCTAGTGCAAGACTATGCTATTATACTCTCCTATTGATGCCAATTGAGTCGAGGAAATCCTCAGTCTCACGGTCCCAAACCTAAGGACAACCGTGACTAACCCCAACATTATGGCCCAATATTAGGATTCACATCGACCCTTCACTCTATCGCTCGCACGATTACGCCCCAGGGGAGTACATCTACCTAAACCTCACACTACGTGGAATTGCATTAAGTTCTAGGGACTCCTAGTGATAAAACCTGTTCCTATGTGTAGTTCTAACCCTTTGGTCCAGGAGGAAGAACCCTAGTCTCGATTAAGCCCCAGTGAGTAGGATTCACTTCAACCCTTCACTCTGTTACTCGTGTAACTAAGCCCCAGGGGAGTATATCTACCTAGCACTTCACTCTATCTCGACCGCTAATAAATCAAGGAAACGGAGGTAGGGAGAAATCACACCGGAGGGGAAAGGGGTACATCGCTACTTCACAACTCTCCCTCTCAACCCTCTTCAATCTTAACGACTCTAATCCTATAGGAGTTGTCACACTACCCAAGGAAAACCTAGATTGTTCTCAACCCTAGTGTCACATCTAAGGGAAAACAATAGCAAGATAAAATTAAGATTAAAACTCAAGTCTTATTCATCAATAATGGAAAAGCATAATAACAATGTCAAAGAAACATAATAACCCTAGAGTTTACAAGTCCGAATACCCACAAGGGGTTTAGCTGCTCATGGAGCTATACATGTTCATCAAAGTATATAAGAAAGCACAAAATAAAGACATCGATGAAAACCCCCTTGCGTATGGTGTGGCTGTGGTCTTGTGTGGTCGCCGGACGTCGGTGACAATGCCGAAGATGTGCTCTAAACCTCCAAGAAGTCCTCTCCAAAACCCTAGCCGCACTCCAGAAGTTGGGGAGAAAGATAGGTCAAAAGATCCCTCAAAAAGTCTCCAAATCGGGCTTTTATAATGTTGAGTCGCGGCTTTAAAATTGCTGAAATCGGGATTTCACACGGCCATGTGGAATTTCCACACGCCCGTGTGAAATTTCTGGAATGCTGAATTTCGGACGACAGCGAACAGTAACTTGCTACAGTGTTTTTACTATAGTAATTTAATACACTGCTGCTACAATAACTGTGCCGAAACGCTCCCGAATTCGTCGTTCTTCATCGAGGCTGTTGAATTGGGCACACAATCAACGGTAGATCGTGCCGATTGCTTCGAGTCTCCTAATTGGTCAAGTCTTCATTGTTAGCATGAGCTAGACTTGTTATGAATGTGACTGCCTTTGTGCCCCTCAAAAGGAGGTTGGCACACACTCACAAGTCTGTGCTCATGCCTCGTTCCTTTCTTAGTCCGAAAATCTTCCCAACAATGGTAAACACGATCTAACTTCGTTCCTTTCCTTCATTTTATCTTTACAACCCTACAATGCACAAAAGTAAACAATTGCACACTTTTTAGTGATGAAATCTGATTAAATCAATGCTCACTGCAAGATAATAACACTTTGCTTTACTATAACACGAGCACTTATCAGATACACGCAAGGGGTCGTGTCAAGTTTTTGGTGCCGTTGCGAGGGAATAGGCATATTTTTAATACTTGTTTTTTGCTATTTTGGTTATTCACTTCATTTTCTATTTCACACTTTCTTATTCTACCATTGTTCTAATTTTTCTTTTCTTTGTTTTGGCTTCAGATTATGACCCATGGAAACCCTTCGATTCTTCTTGAAGGAGACCAGGATATTGATAGAAGAACCCATCTTAAAGGGAAGAAACTTATGGAAGAACAGTCCAAGCAAGCTAGTATAGATTCAGAAGGGTCAGAAGCAATGGCAGAACAGAATAAACAATAGGAGACGTTGTCCGATTTTTCTAAACCCGCGGTGATGGGGACCCAATCAAGCATTGTGAGAACCCCAATTATTGCGAATAGCTTTGAGTTGAAGCTGTCATTCATTCAAATGTTGCAACAGTCTGCACAGTTTAATGGGTTAGCAGATGAAGATCCCAACAACCATCTTGAGAACTTTCTTGAAGTGTGCAACATGCTGAAGATCAATTGAGTAATGGACGACGCAATTAGGTCGAGAGCCTTCCCATTTTCATTGAAGGGAAGTGCGAGGCATTGGTTACATTTATTACTGAGAGCATCCATCACTACTTGGGAGGAGATGGTCGAGGCATTCTTGGCTAGGTATTTCCCTCCAGGAAAATTAGCGAGGCTCCGGAATGAGATCTCATCCTTCATGCAAATGGAATTGGAGTCTCTATTCAAGACATGGGATAGGTTCAAGGAGCTCTTTCGAAAGTGTTCGCATCATGGATTCCCCAAGTGGATGATCATTCATACCTTCTACAACGAGTTAAATCACAGTACTAAGCAACTTTTAGATGCGGCGACAGGAGGGACTCTAGGAAGCAAGACTCCTGGTGAAGCCAGGTACCTTATTGAAGAGATGGCTATGAATAGCTATCAATGGAACACAAGGGACCGAAAGAATATGGCCAGAATTCATGAAGTTGACGCAGTTACATCTTTGGCGGCACAAGTGGAAGAACTGAGTAAGAAGTTAGATGTTCTAAGTTCACCAAGAGTTGCGGCCATTACAACTTGTAACGGTTATGGGGGAGGTCACGCTTAAAGTGATTGTCCGATTGCTATTGGAGGCACTAGTACGGTGGAGCAGGCTGACTTTGTGGGCAATGCGTATAGAGGACAAGGCCAAGGCAACCCGTATAGTGGCACTTACAACCCGGGGTGGAAGAACCACCCAAATTTCTCTTAGAGCAACCAAGGGCAGTCACAACAAAAGAACAACGCACCACCGGGATTTCAAGGACAACAAGCACCGAACTTAGAAGGCCGAGTGACCAGATTAGAAGGAAAGATGACCGAACAGTTTTACTGTACCGTATGCTACAGTAAACTGCTACAGTACCGTATACGGCCTCTGCAGTGCCCGCATGCCAGACCGCATGACCTCCAGACTTAGCCATTTCGCCAAAGGGGTCGTGCTACAGGATCTGCTACAGTAGTTGCTACAGTACCCCCCCTCAGAAATAGTGTTTTCATCGCCGATTTCTTCTCAAATTCTATCAATCAGCTCGAAGGGGTCACATCAGTACCTGTAACATGAAAGAAACCAATTCAGACCAAAAACGGGTGTCAACTCATAGAAAAATACGTAATACATACACCCGAATACATGGAAAATACGTATGTTTAGGCGTTTATCAAACATCCCCACACCTAAGCATTTGCTTGTCCCCAAGCAAACACACATGAAGAACAGGGCACGGTGATAAACGA
This sequence comes from Dioscorea alata, assembly GCA_020875875.1. Lineage (NCBI taxonomy): Eukaryota > Viridiplantae > Streptophyta > Magnoliopsida > Dioscoreales > Dioscoreaceae > Dioscorea > Dioscorea alata. The sequence goes on along the minus strand of CM037025.1, from coordinate 11,340,214 downwards.
CTAAACATACGACCTCAAGCTCAACGGTAAAGCACTCCACTAGCACAAGTGAAAAGAAGTCTAGAAAGTGAGCTGTACAGTGAGTGATCAAGTAATGGTAGCCCTGTTTTATTCAAAGTGCTTCCGTGAGTGTGTGCTGGCTCCCAACCTTAACTTCCACACCCTGGATTACCTCAGGGGTCCATTCACCCCACATATGGTGAGAATGGTATTAGGCAGTTAAAGACCTCTTCAATACTCAGTTAAAAGTCTTTTGAGTTCCTGAATAAAACTCTAGCACTTAAGCGACTGTGTAAGAAGTTCCAGGGGACGCAACAGAGATACTTATTTACCTATTTACAAATATACATTTCTTCTTCTTCTTTTTTTTTTTTTTTTTTTTTTTTTTTTTTTTTTTTGAGTCCGGCTAACATAGGCTGCACAAGAAATCTTTCAGAAGGATGCACATGCTGATTAGGCACAAGAGCCACCCAACCTACTCAATTACAGCCTACATAGACGCATTCATGCTGTGCCAGCAGAGGAATACTGTCATAGACTCCACTTTTTTTTTTTTTTTTTCAACTGTACACACTGTATCTCAGTCCCTTGGACACCTGTCACACAAGTTCACTTAAGGCTACAGAAAACAAAACAGGAACTCACAAGCTCTTAAAAGAATATTGAAGAAAGAATTTAACAGTCCAATACCAAAATCATCATAATGGGTTGGTTGGAGTGTATAAGGTAGGAGCAATCATGATAGAGCATGAGAAAGCACTAAAAATAAAACAGGGCATCATTCAAGCACAGTATAAAAATACAGCTCATTTCTATCATTCTTTTAAGCTAGGAAGTGCTAAACATTAAAATCATGGCTATCATCGGTATTCATGATTGCAAAACTAGTAAAGTACCCCATCCCCACACCTAAAGTTGTACATTGCCCTCAATGTACATAAATCAGCAGAATAAGGTGCGAGATATGCCAGAAAAAAGAAAGGAATGAGGTAAAGAAACTTCCCCAAGTGGTTGATGAAAGGAACATCCAAATATGCATGAACTGGGGAAAGCTGAGGGGCGCAAGGGGTGCGGAGCTTCTACAGTGATCAGTCCTGAAAATAGAGAGAAAGCAAATCACACCCCAAGAAACAATAGAGAGCAGGACAAGTAAGCACGAATCAAAAATGGGAAAGTACAGTTTAGGAGGGTCAGGACCCTCACTAACTGAAAAGTACAATAATACAAACCAACAAACAAGAAATAAAAACCAGTATAAACAACAGAAAGAAAAACTAAAGTGGTGCTGTGGGTCTAGAGATCCGGAGGGAGTGATGGCGCAAAGCACGTGGTGGCTGTGGAGGAGGTGCCGACAGAAGATGAAGCGCCGCCCATGAATGATAAGATCTCGGCCATGCTGCTCTCGATGCGGCTCTGTGATGCGGCTAAATCTCGCACTGATGCTGTCAACACCTCCTGAGAGGTCCCAAGGGTCTGCAACTGCTGACGGACCTCGATGCGGAACTCCGCGAAACTCTCCTCAAGTGATGGTCGACTCCCGCTAGGTGCTGCGTCGGGTACAGGGGCGGACTCTGAATCAGACTCTGATCCTGACTCAGAATCCCGAGAGGTGTCGGGGTCATGGGAACTCGTGCCTCCACTGCGCGGGAGGCGGTAAGTGTCTCCCGCCCTCTCAACTATCCCAATATGAAGCAAGATCGACAGACTAAGTGGTGCCACGGTGCTCACAATGCTCATGCCCTGGATGTGCTCAATCAGTCCTAGGCCCCTGATGATGCGTGTAATATACGGCCCGGCAAATATAGCCCCAAGGCGAGTAGAAGTCCCCTGATGCTCAATAAGTCCGGCGAACAGATGGCCCATGTGGATGGGGTACCGCTGAAGAATACTGTACATAATAAGTAGATCGGTACGAGAAACCACCCCAGTAGAATCAGCGCGACCGCTCACACTTCTGGATAGTAGGGCCTGTAAGTACCTGTGAACGGGGTCGGCCATCAAAGAAGCCTTCTTCGAAGATGACGAGCGAGCAATAGACCTCCAAAGGGAACTAGGGGACACCGAGCGTGGGAAGTCACGAGGTAAAGCCCTGAGCTCAGAATCGGCAAGGGACTCATAAGTGTGAAACCCAAGGTAAATGGCCAACTAGTCGTCGGTGATCTTGTGCCGCTTACCAAAGGCTCTGAAAGTAATGGTGCTAGCCTGGCGCAAATGGGGAGCATGCCCGGAGACCTCAAATGTGCTCAACACCTCCAAGGTCAACTCCCGATAAGTGGGCTCATCGATCTCAAGAATATCATCCCATCCATCACGGGAGATGAGGCCTCGAACGGTATCATCAATGTCCAATGTCTTCAAAGCCTCCCAATCGATAACTCGCACCGTGCCAAACTTCCTCTTCGACAAAAACGCAAATCTTGCCTTATGGGCATCATTCTTGAATGTAGGCTCGCAAACGGGTGGTGGAGAGCTTCTCCTCACTCGCTTGGAGGCCACGTGTTTGGTCGGCATCCCTACAAGACAAGAGAACATCATCAAGCCAAAAATATATGAAAAGAATGCTCAATGTAGTTAATGGGCTGAAATCTAAGTGTTGCTACAGTAATTTCGGGAAAATTTTGGAAGAGTTTCTTCTTGCGAAAGTGATGATCTAAATGTACAAAGTTTGAAATTCAAGAGAAACAATTACAAGAAGCATTCACCATGATCAACACAAAGTTTTCCCAACATTTCAACCAATCAAAACCCTAGAATGAATGAAAGGAACACAAACCTTGAACTAGGGCACCAATGAGAAGATGAAGTGAAAATCGGCTTAAACCTTGATAAAACCTTGAAAATCTCCCAAGAATTTGCTTGCTAGGGATGAAGAGAGTGTTTGGATGCAAAAATAATGAAGGAAAATGGTGGAGAAATGAAGGAGAAATGAAAAGAAGTTTGATGAAAAGTGGATGAACAGTGCTGAAATGAGGTGAATAAGAGGGAGAAGTGGGCTGGGTGACCATGCGGCCCCCTATGCGGCCGCATGGTACCCCGCATAACTCTCGGGAAAAAACGTGCGGCCTGCTATGCGGCCGCACAGCAGGCCGCATACCTCTCGGGAAAATTCATGCGGCCTGCTATACGGCCGCATAGCAGGCCGCATACTTCTCTGGAAAAAATATGCGGCCCCTTGTGCGGCCGCATGGTAGGCCGCACAAGGCCCAGGAATTTTGTTTAGCTCCGAACACTCTCAACACTCAAAAATCACATGAAAACAAAGCCGAAAACACACAAAAATCATTAAAAACATGGAGAATGAGGCACCAACACTCAAGAAAAAATACAAAGATCATGAAATCTATGGTGCAACAAGATGAAATAAATTATGGAATTCGGCTAAACAACAACCACAAGCACCAAAAATCAACAAGACTCAAACTCACAAGCACCACACAAAAAATACGAAAAACACACAAACACAACAATGACAACTAAGAAGAAAAATAAATGCAATGAATTTAAAGACTTGGGCTGCCTCCCAAGAAGCGCTTTTTTAATGTCTTTAGCTCGACATGGTTTACCTCAATTCAGGGTGGAACAAAGGGGTGAGAAATACCTCCAAATTTTGATGAAGAGTTGTTACCCGGAAAGTTCAACGAGAGGCATGAAAAAATCTTGAATTTCCCCCGGTCATCAAAGAACAAATGGTCAACCTCCTCGGGTGACATTGTAGAAACATTCACCCCCCGCTTTTGCTTCTCTTTTTTCTTCCTCCACAACTTTTTCAATTTTCTCTTCTCATTGGAATTTGGTGAAGATTTGACCTCTACTTGTGCTAGTTGTTGCAATGGTGGAGGGGGAGGCTCATCATCCACAACATCATCCCCGAGATCTTCAAAGTACTCCTCCAATGGGTTCAAAGCGAGGACTTCCTGCACACAGTCGGAGATAATCACATCAGTTGTATCCGTGAAATAAAGAGTGTCATCGTGATCAAGTGTACGTTTCATAGCTTCGGGGAGGGTGAAGACCACTTGTTCGTCTCCAACCCTCAAAGTCATCTTCCCTCCTTTTACATCAATTAGTGCACCGGCGGTGTTAAGAAATGGACGCCCAAGGATCAATGGAACTTCCACATCATCGTCCACATCAAGAATTACAAAATCCACCGGGATGATCAACTTATCCACCCGAACTAGAACATCTTCAACAATTCCCCGGGGTCTTCGCACTGAACGATCCGCAAGTTGCAAAGTCATTCGTGTGGGTCTTAAATTGTTTAACCCCAACCTCGAGAACAAGTTGTATGGCATTACGTTTATGCTAGCCCCCGAGTCGGCCAGGGCACTTTCTTGCACTCCATCCCCGATCACACAAGGGATGATGAAACTACCCGGATCATTGAGTTTCTTGGGCAATTTCTTTTGGATAACGGCCGAACAATTTCCCGATAAAGTCACCGTCTCTAAGTCTTCAAGCTTCTTCTTATTGGTGAGGAGGTCCTTCATAAATTTAGCATATTTTGGCATTTGTGAGAGGGCCTCCACCAAGGGAATGTTAATGTGGAGTTGCTTGAAGATATTTAAGAATTTCTTGAATTGCGCGTCTTCTTTATCTTGTTTGAGCCTAGAAGGATATGGTACCACAGGTTTATACTCGGGCTCCTTCTTAGTTGAAGAACTTGGAACATTTCCCTTGTGCATCCCCTCAATCTCAACAGTTGCATCATTATCTGACTTAGGGTCTTCCCGGTCGGCTACCCTATCGTTGGAGGTACTTGGACTATCCCCGGTCCTTACCTCCAACTGCTTCCCACTCCTGAGCGTCACTGCCTTCAAGTGTTCTCTCGGGTTGCATTCAGTGTTGCTCGGCATGCTACCCAAGGGCCGATCTGACTGTGCCCTAGCAAGCTGTCCCACTTGGGTCTCAAGAGACTGAATGGAGGCTTGGACATTTCTCAGTACAGTACCAAATTCATCCAATCTCTTGTCCACATTTTGGAACTTGGCCTCCGTAGTGATCATGAATCGTGCCAATACATCCTCAGTCGAGTATTTCTTCTCTTGGACCTGCTGAGGTTGAAACTGGGAGCCCTGAGGTGGTGGAGGTCTCTGATGGAATTGGCCTTGATTCCAGGACATGTTCGGGGGATTCCTCCACCCCGAATTATAACTGTTGCTGTACTGGTTCCCCGGTCCCCTAGGTCCTCCGCCAACATAATCTACTGATTCCACGGGTGCAGAAGGGGCAATAAATATGGGGCACTGCGAAGTTGCATGCCCAGCACCGCAAGTATCACAGGATAACACCGCCTTAGGGGAAGAACTGGACCGCAACATGAACTGCTCAAACTTCTGTGTCAATGCACTGACTGCCGCGTTGTTATCTGTGACATTCTTCGATAAGGCCTCAACCTTTACAGTCAATGCAGTGGTCTCATTCACTTCGAACAGGCCGGCCACCCTTGGTCCCTTCTGTCGAGTGCTCCAGTGGCACTCATTGTTCGCCATGCTGTCAATCAATTTCTCAGCTTCTTCAGGGAGTTTGTCACTCAAAGAGCCACCTGCTGCGGCATCTATGAGTTGCCTTGTACCGTAATTCAAGCCATTACAGAGCATCTGTACTCGCATCCAAGCAGGGAAGCCATGATGAGGGCACCTACGTAACAAGTCTTTAAATCGCTCATGTGCTTCAAATAGGGTTTCAGAATCCCCCTGCCTGAAAGAGGAAATCTCTTGTCTCAGTCTTGCGGCCTTGCTCGGCGGGAAATACCGAGCCAAGAATTTCTCGACCATTTCCTTCCAGGTGGTGATGGACCCGGGAGCTAAGGAAGTGAGCCATCTGTATGCTGCTCCCCTCAAACTGAATGGAAACAATCGCAATCTGATAGCATCATCTGATACTGAATTGATCTTGAAGGTGGAGCAGATCTGCAGGAATCGGGAAAGATGGGCATGCGGGTCTTCATCAGGTAGACCATCAAACTGGACTGAGCTTTGTATCATCCCAATCGTGCTCGCCTTGATCTCAAAGTTATTCGCCGGGACGGTGGGTACTTGTACACTGAATTCCTCCCCGGTAAATTGTGGTCTCTCGAAATCGGATAAGGTCCTCCTCGGTTCGGCCATAACTGATGGTTCACTAGACTCGACCCGAACCTCTTGTTGCCTAGAACACTCGGTAACCTCTCTTAACCGATGATGAAAAGTGCGTTCGATCTCGTTGTCGGGCTCAACTAGAGTTGCTTGATCCGCCCGTGTCATAAGAGGGGTACCTTGCAAAAATAGCTAATATCAACACAAGCAAAAGAAGTAATGATGAAATATAAACAAGGATGGTAAAAACGAACAAAAGTAAAAATGGTCAAATCAACACGTTTTAAGTTTTCCGAATATTCCTCGTGGGTCCCCGGCAACGGCGCCAAAAACTTGGTGAGAATGCGTTTGAATCGCTCACCCGCAAGTGCACGGGGTCGCCAAGTAATACCCCTCGCGCGAGCACGAGGGGGTCGTATTCCCAAGGGCCCGAGGAGCTATTCTTACTTCCTTATCACAATGTTGTTTAACCTAGCAAACACTCAAAGGAGATAACTACAAATAATCTACGGATGTGTGAAAAGCATACAAATAATAAATACAAATACTGAGGGAAATCAGGGCGAGGAAATGGTCACGGATGAGGATTCCCTCGGGGGCTACTAAAGTGCTAAGGATACCCTAACTAGCATGCACGTGGGTGGTTTGGAGCGGAAAACCCTAAATTAGACCAACCCGACGGTCACGGTGTTTGGTCCCTAATCCGGTACAAGTATTGGAATACGGAATTTCTTCCGCCCAAATCCTTGTACGATTGCAATGGGTTTAATGGATTTCCCCAAGCTAGGGTTGAAACACAATCAAGGACAACCCTAACAATTGGAGGGGTACAAATACCCGATGGTCACGGCGTATTCGTACATGTATTCCCTTCCAAGCTTGGTGAGCCTAATACTAGGGCAATGGTCATGCAACCTAGCATTGTCTAGGAATTGACATATAGAGTTCTCATACATATCAAGGCATTCAAGAACCACCAAACAAGGATCTCAAACCAACACACATGCATAAACTAGAAAGGAATCATCCAAAATACACAAGTTCACCCCCAAGGTTCACCTACATCCGGTGACCTTGGGGTTTAGTTGCTCATGATCACAAAATATGCAAATAAATACATGGAAACAACCAAAAGCATAATAAGAACACTCCCTCAAAGGATCAAGGCCGAATGACGCTTCCAAGGACGCCACCCAAGGAGTGGCTTCCCTTGTCAAACTTCCTCTAAAATCCAAATCGAAGGTGTGGAGTCGTCGTCTCGTGCTCTCCCCGTCGTCCTCTCCTCAAGAATCGCCTCCAAAAGCCGGCCTCAAGCTCCCAAAGAAGGTGGTGAAGTCAAGCTTGCTCAAGGTCTAGCTCTCTCCCAAAATGACTTCCCAAAACCCTTAAAAACATCATCCAGAGCGTCATGCGGCCCCGTATGCGACCCCGCATGCGGGGAGAGAAAATCCCGAGAAAAACCCGAAATCGTGTAAGTTGATACAGTGCCGTATACGGCCTCTGCAGTGCCCGCATGACCTCCAGACTTAGCCATTTCGCCAAAGGGGTCGTGCTACAGGATCTGCTACAGTAGTCGCTACAGTAACCCCCTCAGAAATAGTGTTTTCATCGCCGATTTCTTCTCAAATTCTATCAATCAGCTCGAAGGGGTCACATCAGTACCTGTGACATGAAATAAACCAATTCAGACCAAAAACGGGTGTCAACTCATAAAAAAATACGTAATACATACACCCGAATACATGGAAAATACGTATGTTTAGGCGTTTATCACCTTTCTCTGTCCCAAAACTGCTCCCACTGCATAGTCGCTAGCATCACACATCAACTCGATGGGTAACTCCCAATTTGGAGCAACTAGGATGGGTGCCTGAATAAGCTGATTCTTTAGAACAATAAAGGCAGTCAAGCAATCTGGGGTGAAGTTGAACGGCACGTCTTTCTAGAGAAGCTTAGTCAATGGTTTTCCAATCTTAGAGAAATCCCTTATGAATCTCCTATAGAACCCGGCATGCCCCAAAAAACTTCTAATTGCCCTGACAGATGTAGGAGGAGGGAGTTTCTCGATGGTAGAAATCTTTGCCTTGTCTACTTCAATACCACTGCATGAAATTTTGTGTCCCAAACCTATCCCTTCTCATACCATGAAATGGCATTTCTCCCAGCTCAGAACTAAGTTGGTTTCCTTGCATCATTCCAAAACACGCTCTAGATTCTTCAAGCATATGTCGAATGAGTTCCCTTACACAGAAAATCATCCATGAATACTTCCATCGTGTCTTCAACCATGTCCTCAAAAATGGCAAGCATACATCTCTGAAATGTGGCGGGGGCATTACATAAGCCAAAAGGCATCCTGCGATAGGCGAGAGTACCATACGGACAGGTGAAAGTTGTCTTCTCTTGATCTTTAGGAGCAATAGGAATTTGAAAGTACCCAGAAAAACCATCTAGGAAGCAATAGTACTCATGTCCAGCTATTCTTTCGAGCATCTGATTAATAAAAGGGAGAGGGAAGTGGTCCTTACAAGTGGCGTCATTGAGTTTCATGTAATCAATACAAATCCGCCAACCCGTGACTTGTCTAGTAGGGATGAGCTCATTCTGCTCGTTAGTCACCACCGTCATGCCTCCTTTTTTTGGTACCACCTGGGTAGGACTAACCCATGCACTATCAGAGATTGGGCAAATTATACCGGTGTCTAGCAATTTAATGACTTCAGCTTTCACCACTTCTTTCATGTTTGGGTTTAACCTCCTTTGCTGTAGAGCCGACGGCTTGTTGATGAGTCGCCGCGCGACACGCTAAAGAAGCGAGCACGCGACTCCCCGGCCGCAAGTGCACGGGTCGTTAAGTAATAACCTCACAAGGAGGGTCGTATTCCCTAGGGCCCGAGATCTACTATTACTTCCTTTTGGGGGTCACTTTCTAGTCGATCGAAACAGGGTTGATGCAAATTTAAGTAATAAAAATAAGTAAAGAAATGCAAGTAAAATAAAACTCAATCCAGAATAAAGATAGAGATGAAGAAGTCAATAATTTGGGAAGGCCTCGGGCGAGGATTCCCCCGGGAGGAGACTAAATAAGAAAGACCATGATAACTATAAAAATAAGGTCGGTAAGGTTTTGGTCCGCTAGACTCCGATGTCGACTACCCCGGAACCTCCGTAGTGTAGTCCTAATCCAGTACGGGTTTTCCTATCCAGAAAATACCCCTACGATGTCTATGAGAGCAAGGAGTCTT